>CM073127.1:12610467-13210467 GCA_037039145.1 Fundulus diaphanus | reverse complement strand
TGTCCAATTTACTTGAGGCGATTCTCAGATGGGTTTCATCCATTTTATTGGCGAAGGATCTAACATTCGCCAGGAGGAGACTGGATAGGGTGGGCCGGTATGGATTAGCCATTAGCCTGGTGCACAAACCCCTGCATGAGTCGCGTCTTTTCCTTTTGTGTCTTCTCCAGGACGTAGGCCTTAGTGGCGGGCATAGGAGAGGTCCCATCGTCCGTTGTATTTTGGGCGGAATAAAGTCCTGTTTCGGCTATCAGTACGGTCCACAGGCTTTGGGGATCAAAGCCGGTGCATCAGCTGGGGGGAAAAATGAACGGGGAAAATTGAGGGGGAGGGGGAAGGCTGTTCGCTTAAAGGTGTGCTCTGTTTGGAGAATATGACAACCTACATAGAAAGATAACCCGTTTTCTGATCTGACCGTTTTGAGCAAAGAGATAATGCTGACCGCCCCTGAGCAGGTCCTTTGGTATTCAGTTTTGACATTCACACAGCCTCATCAGTGGACAACAGATCATATTAAAACCCACCAAAACCTCAGAAAAATTTAATTTGTTGTCATTGCCCCTTTAAGAAACTCCCCCATGCTTTTAGAGAAGAGCTGATGTGGATATTTTTAAAGCATTTATATTTGAACTAATAAATAGCAAATCAGAAATCTTGATATTACCCTGTATTTTCTGTTCTTTGTCTAGCCAGGACTGATCTGAAGGGTTATGTTTTAACTATTTTGAGATGTATTGCAGCCCATTTGCTAAGTAGTGGTGAAAGTTAGGCAGATCTAGTCCTCCTTTTATCTTTTAGTCTTCTGTAGTGTAGTGTATCTTTAGTTTGTCTAATTGTTGCTACTAATGGTTCCATAAAAATGCTAAACAGTGAGGGGGAGAGTGGGCATCCTTGCCTAGTGCCTCTCTGGAGACAAAAGCTGGAAGATGTTTGGTTATTTGTCCTGACACAGGCTGTTGGGGACCTGTATAACATTTTAACCAAATTGTAAAAAAAAAAAAAGTTCAAAAGCCAAATTTATGTAGAGTTGCAAACAAAAATTTCCAATTAACTCTTATCAAATTTTTTTTTCTGCATCTAAAGACTTGCAACATTCTTTGGAATGTCGATGTTGACATATAATCATGTCTCTTTGCATAAGTACATGGTAAAGGTTAACATTAACAATATCCATCTATAACAAAAGTCTATATTATTATCTGATGGGTTTAACTGTGATGTGTATAAAGCTTTGTAGAAATCTCGGAAGGTGTTGTTTATACTTTCAGGATCATATACTGAAAATATAGTTGTTTATTTTTAGCGGATTAGTTAAGAAGCTTCCTGAGTTACTGCATTGTTCAAGCAACAATGAAGTAACAAGCGGGCGCTGTACCGGTCCGTTGTGGTAAAGAGAGAGCTGAGCCAAAAGGCACAGCTCTCGATTTACCGGTCGATCTACGTTCCTACCCTCATCTATGGTCATGAGCTTTGGGTCATGACTGAAAGAACGAGATCCCGGATACAAGCGGCTGACATGAGTTTTCTCCGTAGTGTGTCTGGGCTCTCCCTTAGAGATAGGGTGAGGAGCTCAGTCATCCGGGGAGGACTCAGAGTAGAGCCGCTGCTCCTCCCCGTCGAGGGGAGCCAGTTGAGGTGGCTCGGGCATCGGGTTAGGATGCCTCCTGGACGCCTCCCTGGTCAGGTGTTCCGAGCACGTCCCACCGGGAGGAGGCCCAGAGGAAGACCCAGGACACGCTGGAGGGACTATGTTTCTCGGCTGGCTTGGGAACGCCTTGGGATTCCCCCGGAGGAGCTGGCCCAAGTGGCTGGGGAGAGGGACGTCTGGGCCTCGCTACTGAAGCTGCTACCCCCGCGACCGGACCCCGGATAAGGGGAAGAGGATGAATGGATGGATGGATTTCCCTCTTTCTTGGAGGCTTCTAGTAACTTGATGGATTCTTCTAATTCCTGAATGTTTTTGTTTTCTATCTTCTTTTTATGAGATGAGAATTAAATTATTTTACCTCTCATCATTCCTTTCCCTGCCTCCCAAAGGATAGATGCTGGTGTCCCCAGTAGGTCATTGTACTCCAAGTATGAAGCATACTCTTCTTTAAAGCCCCAATACCTAACGTTTATACCCACATATTAGCCTAATTTGAGATATATTATTTGATTTTCCTTGTCAATATACAGCACTCAGCGTGTGTAGATGGTCTGTGCAGGCTGCCCTTTTCAAAAACCCGGCTATGTTACTTGAGAGGCGCAGATACGTCACTCAGGAAGTCAAGTGACCTAGAGCGCCCCTTTACCGCAGTCTGAGCACCCCTTAACCAAGAGAACTACCACACACTTCTGCTTTTCTCATCCTTGAGTCAAAGTATGTCATGGCCGAGGGAAGCAAAAAGAGAGAACCTATGTCCGAGGAGGCCAAAAAGAGAAAACGAGACAGGGATTGCTCCAGAGGAAAAACAAGAGCAGATCTTGCTAAAGAATTTGCTTGTTGGAGTATGCTGAAAGAGCAGTCAGGATGCAAGACCCATTCTCTTTTTGCATCATTATTAGACTGGTAAGTCTACAGGCAGCGGTCTGCAGGTTCCTATATCCGTAGGTATTTCTCTGCAATTGGAACACATACACACCAATGCATATTTTCTGCCAAGGTTGAGGGTTATCTTGCAGTGATAGGAGGTCAAAAAGTAGACCAGGCACTCTGTCAAGCACTAATTGGAGAAGGGTATCTCTTTGAGGAGCTGCAATTGATTGTAGTCTGGCCTAGAACGTACACAATGCATTAGTCAACCTACAACTCTTCACCATTAGTATTACAAAATAAAGTGTGTGTGTGTGTGTGTGTGTATATATATATATATATATATATATATATATATATATATATATATATATATATATATATATATATATATATATATATATATTCAGAAACCTGCAAGTCAGCTTTTTTCCTCTGTTGAAGTTCCTGCAGCCTTTCATAATCATATGATTGAGCCTGTGGTCTGCTCTGTCTTCCTCTCCCACTGCTCCTGGATCTTCCCCTCTCTGTCCCTCTATCCCTCCCCCTTGCTCTGCTGAGTTCTCTCCCTCATTCTGTTTCAATGGGAGACTCAGAAGATTCTTCAAACATTGAAGAGAATGATGACTGGGAAAAAACAAACAAAAATCATACATCTAGTGGTAATAAAGTGTTGATATAATGGTCCTGTGGAGTCAGAAAGCAGATAGGCGATCAGCCTCCCTGCAGTATCATTGATTCACAAACTGATGGCACTTTGTTGTCACATTTATTTAGGCTATGTGCAAAAGTAAGAAAACTTAGTTGTATGATATTTTTTCTGCAAACATTTTATTGCAGTATTATATGGTTTTATAACGAAACACAGAAAGTAGATTACAAAAGAAAATGATAATAAAAACCTAACCACAAACGGGAGATAATATAGCTACACAAATAACTATAACACTATGAATTTTAACAGACAAAAAAAAGATGTAACACTTACCCGATCAGACATATTTTTTTGTTCTCTGATGTTTGATATCCTCTAGAGGGGTAAATGTGGCCTTGTCTTTATCTGCTCTCGATCTGCTCAACAAGGAGGAAGTGTCTTTAATTTTGCCACAATTTAACACCATTGTATAATTAAATTTTATTTGACCAATAAACGCTAAAGGTTGAAATGTCCTCAATTTCATATTTTAGTTAACTTTTTCAGCAAATTTCTTGCCATTGTACCAAACAACTGCATAAATACAGCTGCTTACACAGTGAGAAAAAGTCTATTTGATAAAGTATAATACATTTTTTTCAAGTTTTCCTAATCCAGTCTGTATCAGCTATGTACAGGAAGAATACCAGAAAATAATAAAACAAGATTTGACATAAAAAAGGTCCACTGAGAAGGCTTGAACTCCTGCTTTAATGGTAGAATCCTGCCAACATAAGCACCTGCTGTTTCCTATAATCAGTACTCATCCAAAGAGTGTTCCCTTGAACAGGCCCTTATTCTCTGTGGGCCAATTATAAGCCTCCTTTTTGTGGTTGTCCCTCAGTTCCTCTGAAGTTCATACCAATGACAGAAGGCCTAATGCAAAGAACAACAAATAAATGCACCCAAAAAACAAACAAAAACAACACTTACATGTAGTGATTTACAACAAGCAAGTGGATTGAGATGCAATAAAATAAACTGATAAATACATATATCAAAAAAGCTTAAATCACCCTGAAAAAGGAGGCCTGTAATTTATTTGGAAAAATAAAAAAAAATCACATGATACTGTACCAACTAACACTGCAAAACAGTGAGTGCCTCATGTAGTTATACTTGAGCATGATTTTGGGTTTCTAGACTTTCTGGACTGTATTTAGTAGGTAGGCTATGAAAAGTATTTTCTGCTGAAATGGTACAGCACCCCATATCAATACAAAAGTAAGCACTACTTGCAACTGCAACAAAATCCTGATTCTCTTCGTAAAATACCCTTTTGCAGACACTGCACCTATTAAAAATTTAAGAAAAGCATTTGAAATGTCTAGTTTATTTGGTTTAGTGACATGCAGCAATCGAAATTGCTAACAATAATCATCTAAATGTCAATTAGCTCGTTAGCTTGATAATGACTAATCATTGTCAGAAATGAGCTCTTACATGATTAATTTCCTCTATAAAATCTGAAGATAACATGTAAAAGCGTATTGTCAGAGGGAAGATTTATTTCAAGGCTTATAAAGAATGCATGGCATAAGGGGTGTAACGTAATTTTTGGAGTTTGCGAGAACCCGCTGATGGTATCTATACATAATCACATGATTGGTAAGCCTCATTGCTTGATCAAAAACAGTGAATAGCTGTGAGAGACTTATATTTTACACATTTTCTTTTAAAGCAAATTAGACATTTTCTTGCCGTTAACTTATCTTTCTGAGGAGTGACAACTGAATTAAAGTTATTTCAGAAACATGTGTCCTCGTGCAAACGTTTGAAGAAGAAAAAAAATCCCCACGTGGTGTTCGAAAGTTTTTTATAAAAACAGTAAAGAGGCACTGTAGTAGTCCTGATCAAAAGAAACAATTAAGTAATACATTTTCTACCAATATAATGTTGTAGCAAATGCACTGTCAGGAACAGTACAGCAATGCCAGTGCCTAAACATTTAATGTTACTGTAGTTCAATAAAATATATGTAGTAACATTAGCATTTCAGCAGGATTTATCAAAGACCAGCCTAAACAGACAAGGCTATTCCTCCCGAGGAGCATCAGGAGGACATTAACATTGCTGCACTTCTTCCCAAGCAGGTTACAGGGTTATAAATCATGTCAAACAGCTTTTAATGGATCAAGGAAAATGGCACATTATCACTTGGCTAGTGTTGAGCTAAGCAGTCCCTTAGGAAACATAGACTTGTCTGCAGGATCTACAGATGTCTCTTCACTAAGGGTCTGTATGCCTGCCTATTATACAGTGGGCTCTACCATGCACCTTGCCAAAGTTGTTGCAGCAAATTCCTATTCACTTGAACAAGATAAACATTCAAAAGGAGTAATGCTATTTTATACGCAACTCAGAAAAGGGCAAAAAAAGCAGCCAATGTCCTGAGAAATTTTTAAGGTTTACAAAATGCATCCTAATCTATTGTTCAAGGTCATTTTTAAAGACAACCACGAAGCCTTGCCCCGTGAAAGCAATTTATAAAAGCCGGGGATTGAATCAAGACTTTTTCGTTCAAACACCAGATGTCCATGGATATCTGTCAAGGGCTTGTTGAGGTAGGCCAGCCCTGTCTTTATGATGGCTTTGGTTGACTAATCCACAAATACAGTATTTTCCCTATTAGTTCACTTGTCATCGAATATTATTTTTCATGAAGGCAAATTAAATTGTGTGTTTGTTGTAGAATAATTTAGTCAAGTGCAGCATTGTTAAAACAGCAAAATTGTGGCTTTATTTAGGTCCTATATCAGATGTCAACTTTAACTCTGTTTTATTCACCTATAAATTGACTCTCCTGCTAACCCCAAATGAAAGTGTATTTGCTTGGCAGCTACCATTCGGCCTTATACAAACATTGTAAAAACAATGACATTAAAAATCTTGTAAAATGGTGCACTAACTGAACCCGGTTAAAAAGCACATCTGTATGACGGGGGTAAAATTACTTGTATACAACAGTAGTCTGGGTGTGCTTTAACTCTGTGCAACGTAGCAGTCCAGAGTCAGTACACACAGCTCTGGTGCGCTTATGTAAATGCCCATGCATTGCAGTAGTGTTACCATTTAATAAAAGTTGTGCATTGTAAAGTAGATTTAGTTTGCTAGCAAAAAGCACTGCTGGCAAACGCTACAAAAGAGACAATACTGTCCTCCCAACTTCTTTTAGAGCAATGACATTCTTTTAGTAGATATTGATGTGGTTCTGTATGAATTAATGATAATATTGGGGTTTACATTTTTTTTTATAGTTGACTTTATGGATTACTTCAATATATAGTTGTAGCTATATTTGAGAATAGGCCTTCTAGTGTAACTTTTCATTCCAAATTAGCCTCAGGTGTGAACGACTACATAAAGAACTGTTTACCCTTGTTTTTTGTACTGGGACTGCAACTGACTGGTGACTTGTACAGGATTTATCTCATATCTGTAAAGAACAATCTACAGAGAAGGTGCCCTGTCATGCACTAAACACTCCGATTATATAATGCAGTGAGCAGATACACTAAACACAATTGATAATTCAACTTATAGACATTTCTCATTCACCTGAGAGTAAAATATGTTGGAGAGACGACATCTGCGTCAGATGAATAGTCTCATGTCATTGTGTGTATAATGTATTCAGTACTGTTCCAGCTGGGCAAGCCCTTTATGCATTCCAGATGAATTCTTCCATCATGATTTTGCATAAATCAATGTAATCAAACATAGGGTTATAATTACACAGTCAAAGTATAGCCAGGGAAAATGTGAGTGTGCGTAACTGATTTTGTCAAGGTTGCAAATTTTAGTAACAAAAATTTGTGATGTTGAATAAAAGGAAAGTTAAGATGAAAAAGTGTCCTTGTTCTTGTGTTATTGGCTCCTTCTGCACAGCCTTTGTGAAAATGAACAACAGTTTTTTAGCTGAAGCATTTGGACTCTAGTGTGTGATGATGACATAGCTCTTCCCTAATGGAGCCTCAGCCTTGACTTACTGTATAGTGCCTGATTTACAAATCAATTCATTGATCAGTTGCTTGATTGATGGCTATTCGACCCTCTGACTTTCTGTGCAGAGCTTTTTTGAAATCCGTCCAATGCTCTTCCTGCTCATCTACCTTTTTCTCTCCTTCCCTAGTTTTTAACTATCTTGGTTCTTCCTGGTTTGAAACATTTATGGGATGCTTTATTTTTTCCTATTATAAATAGTGTTTTGTACAAAAATCAAAGGTTTCCCCTCCCTGTAGCAACAACATACAGTATATATTGTAATTATGTATAAAAATTCATGGACAATGCTTGTGTATAGCTTAACTTTTTAACTCAGAGGACGTACAGTTGCTAAATAGGGTCTAAATGGAAGAAAACCTTAGGAATTTCAAAAGGTTGCACAAAAGAGAGATAGTCCAAGGGACACTTGTAAATCTGATCGGTGATGGCTTATCTGAAACATGCAGCAGCTCCCCCAACTACCTTCAACCATCCATCGTCGCAGCCTTGACATGAATGGGGGTGTAAATTGAAAGTAGCTTTGTGAAACAGGAATGGAGTCAGATAGTACTTTAAAAGATATGGCTTTAAAAAATAAAAAAAAATCTATATGGATTAGGGAACTATGAGGATGACACCCAGAATGTTTGGAGGAGGGAGTTGAAAATAAATACAGCAACGACTCAGATTAGACTATGTAAAAAGAAATGAAAGGAGTAAAACAACAGCAGGGAAAAGTAGAAGATAGTATTGATATGTGAGGCAGTCGGGGGAAATTGAAATCTGGTAAGGTTGAAAAGACTGCGAGGAAGACAAATTAGGAGGAAACCTGTACATTTATGTCTATTCACCATACATCGTAAATTGATTGCTGAGACCCTGTCAACATGCAAGCTCTCTGACTGACAGCTTAATGATTGGCACTTAGAGGGGAGGACTGGAGACAAGTGGGGTGCAGAGATGGATGGATTGATGGAAAGAAGGAGGACTTAATGAGAGCGGGAACAGGGTGGAAATTCTTAAGGATGGAGACGCTTCAGGATGAGTGATTAAATGGGAACATCAGGGCACATATGGATCTAAAGATGAATGAATAGCCTGAATGAGTGAGTAGAGGAAAAGTCAAAAGTTTTTATCCATGTAGTAAAATTTAATATCCTTATGGAAACTTAAGTGAGATTATGTAGTTAGAATCCATAATGCATCCTTCTGAATGTCACGGACCAACTTTGTAAAGTTTTTTAACCCAATTCAGTTCAGTTTACTTAATGTGTATTGCATTGATTGACAGCAAATTACATGTTGTGATTTCAACACAGTGCTAATATTCAGATTTTTCAATATTTTGTCACATATTCAGTCCCCTTCACTCTGATACCCCTAAATGAAATCCACTGGAACATAATTGGTAGAGTGTTCCTCGATGTTATTTAGTCTCAATATGAATACAATATTTTTGTAAAGGCCTCAGAGGTTTGGTAAATAACATTATTCAACAATCAGTAATGCACTTCTCTTTCACTTCTATGGAGCTCTCTTAATTTTATGTTATCTTTTAACAAGACATATATACTCAATGCTACCAAAAACAGCAGATGATCAGGGTGAAACGTATTTTGAGATTTCAAGATTCTGAGCTTCAAAAGCAGCAGATTCTAGAGTTGGAAAATCTGAACCTTTGCGTCAACCAAGCAGAGACACTCTGCTATGGACGTAATGGCGCCTTTTTTGATGGGACAGGAGGACCGTGAAAAGCTGGGAAGTCAACATCGGAGGAAAACCTCATTGTCCCTGTTTGTGCCCATTATCTCAAAAACTCTCTGCATAGGCATTCAAGTTGAGATATTGGACGCTTAAATCGTATTTGGTCTGCATACAGCATTATGGGCTCGATACACGGGGAGCAATGTTGCTCCCTCACAATTCATTTCTTGTGGAACTTATGCGAAGAGGCCTCCTCCAGCAAAGCGACTGGTGAAATTTCTTCATGTGAAATTTTGAGCTCGTACATGTGCGACGCAACACAAGAAAGTTAAACACTTTTGTCGTCTTCGCTTGGCACTACTGCCATTCATCTGAATCCGCCCTGAGGTGCACCCTTAAAATTATGATATTCTCCAGGCTGTTTCCTTGTCTGCAATATAGGATGAACCCGGTTGTATTTTTCTTTTGTAGAGTGGACATAAAAGCATAATTTCAGTCAATTCAAGCTAAATCTTTTGGTCATGGGCTGCTTTGAAAATATCTAAAGCCCTCAATTTCATAACCAATACAATTTCTGGGAAACCATCAATCCAACAGCACATTTTGAAATGCTGCCATCGCTGTCGAGTCCCATGTGTTGGGTTTCACAGCAGTGGCAATGAAAGCCATTGGTCGCTGTTGTTGTGCAATTATACACTGTTTAAAGTTATTTAATGTTTCATAAATAACTCTCTGTCAAGTATTTTCTGGTGATAATCAGCTCTTAAGTTGATAATGGTTGAAAGGGATGAATTCGAGCACTAGCGATCTTTTAACAGCAAACTCTGCTCACACATAGAATGAAGGAGTGACAACTTCTTCAAATTCAAGAATTTATTAACAGAAATTAAATGAACATCCAGAGAACATCACTATATAATACCTTTTATCCGAATTAACACTATATTTCAATCAATAAATCTTCTCTACTAGGCTAGTGAAACTTAACTAAACTACTTACACAAACATTTTCTAATGACCCTGTAAACTTTCCCTTTGGGTCTATCTGTCCAACCTGTCGGTGCCTCGTATGAGTTCAGTCCACTTTGGTCATCCAGGGAAGGCAGTGAAAGGGGAACCGCTGTTCCTTCAGCAGCGGGCTAGTGGCTTAGCAGCAGCAGACCATGCCATGAGCTGACACGTGGTCGGGATCGGAGGCATGGGCTCTGCGGCGTCCATATTTACAATACCGTATTTAGCCACATAGCTCCAGCTATTGTATAAGCACTTCTTTTTCACATGCACACACTTTCCCAGGTTTGCCTTCCTTCAGCTTGTAGCTTCAGACCGTTTCTAAGTATGTTTAGATATCTATACTGTGATTTTATTGAACATTCTCAGCCTTAGTCTCTGGTTTAGGAATTTGCTCCAACCCTAACCTGAGACCTCAAGTATTATCAGAAACTACACTTCCTAAATGTACGTGAATGCTGACAAGAACAAAGCACTTTGTCTTCAAATGTATACACACACACACACACACACACACACGACATATGCATATACATAAGGTCGCTCCTCCTTCAACATTGAGAAATGAATTAGTATGGCTTTGTAGACCTCGGTATCTCTTTCATTTTCTATTTTGCAAAATTGCACCAAATCTTTAGTGGGAAAAAGCACACACGAGCACACATGCAGGTCCGGATGGAATGATGGAACTTTTTATCCCAGAGAGACCACCAGGGAAAACTCAACTAAATCAATTCATATAATGAATGGCCAAACAGACTGCTGCCCTGTGTGTGTATGTGTGTGTTTATGGCCTGAGAGCAGCACACTTTCATAAATATTGAAGAGTTATCTTAATGCTTTCATTATGGCCCTGACTCACAATGGCCAAGCTTTGTCCTTTTGACTCTTTGTTAGAGGAAACTGGCCCTCTCTCAATCTCATCTGCTTATATTATGCTTGGTAGCCAGCTATACCTACTGCCCAGAATTAATGATAGGAAGAGAGGGGACCCGGGTGTGTGTGTCTGTGTGCGCGTGTTTGTGTGTGTGCGTCCCTGTCCATGCGCATGCATGTGTGTGTTAAGGTAAGATTGTAGGAAATGGAAAAAGGAAGGAGGAAGTGAGAGAGAGAGAGATGGGGACTGGTGTTGTGGTTGACTGGATGAGACATGCACACCAAAAACTATCTATGAATATATGTAAATATGATGGATGTGTTTGGGTCTAATTTTTCAGCTGCCTCAGCTAACCCCATGTGAGGCACATCCTGATGAGTACTGTGAAAAACTCACTGTGATATTCGTCTTCCATCATAAGATCGGTTCCCGCTGCTCAGTTATTGCAGCTACTTTAAAAATGAAGCAATGAAATTTCCAGTTTTTCACTACACGCTGGCTGAACTTCTGCTTCAACCCCCAGAAGGAATAAGTGGGGAGAAAAAAAACAAATCAGCTTTTCGTCTCTGTGGAGCGTCAGGAAGTTCCGCAATGTGATTTGATAACTACTTGAGTTAAACTAATAGCCCACAACAATTTTTGATTTGAAGTATCATTTTACATGCTCTGTGCATCTGTTGATCCTTCAACATTTACTTAACAAATAGTTAAGAATAGTGAGATAATAAACTTAAATATAACAACTCACTTTTTGTAATTTATACATTATAGGAGTACTAAGCAGGTAGAACATTTTTGTTATTGTAGCTTTTGTATGACTGTATTGAACACAATTGCATGATTAAGAGAATAATGTACTGAACAAATTTCCTTGGTAGAAAACAACTAGATCAAGACAGATCACAAGTATTAAATACTTGACATGACATAAGTTTAAGTCGGTATAACCCAAGATTTTCTACAATGCATATAGTAAGACTTAAAACTTGATGCAAATAAAAAGGTCACTATTGAAACCAAAAGATCAGAGTTCACTTTACTGGCCAAGTTTGTATGCAGATATCATACATACAGGACTGTCTCAGAAAATTAGAATATTGTGATAAAGTTCTTTATTTTCTATAATGCAATTAAAACACAGGAAATTTCATACATTCTGGATTCATTACAAATCAACTGAAATATCGCAAGCCTTTTATTGTTTTAATATCGCTGATTATGGCGTACAGCTGAAGAAAACTCAAAAATCCTATCTCAAAATATTAGAATATTTCCTCAGACCAAGTAAAAAAAAAAATTATAACAGCAAAACAAAATCAAACATTTGAAAATGTCCATTAATGCACTCAGTACTTGGTTGGGAATCCTTTTGCACAGATTACTGCATCAATGCGGCGTGGCATGGAGGCAATCAGCCTGTGGCATTGCTGAGGTGTTATGGATGCCCAGGATGCTTCAATAGCGGCCTTTAGCTCATTTACATCGTTGGGTCTGGTGTCTTTCAGCTTCTTCTTCACAATACCCCACAAATTCTCGATGGGGTTCAGGTCAGGGGAATTGGCAGGCCAATCAAGGACAGTAATGCCATGGTCAGTACACCAGTTACTGGTGGTTTTGGCACTGTGGGCAGGTGCCAGATCTTGGTTGTGCAGCGTTTCCTGCCACACTTCCCCCTTCCAACACACTTTTTGTGAATGTGCTTTGAAACTGCACTCTGTGAACAGCCTGCTCTTTGAGAAATTTCTTTTTGTGTCTTACCCTCCTGATGGAGGGTGTCAATGATGGTCTTCTGGACAGCAGTCAGATCAGCAGTCTTCCCCATACTTGTGATTTAGTTTACTGAACCAAGCTGAGTGTTTTTCAAGGCTCAGGAAACCCTTGCAGGTGTTTCGAGTTAATTAGACGATTCAAGTGATTAGTTGAATAGCCTACTAGTATACTTTTTCACGATATTCTAATTTTCTGAGACAAGCCTGTATATGCATACATATAATGTAATTCGGATTGGGGCAAACTGACCAGACTGGACATGCTGTGCCTTGCACAGAAGTCTTAACAACAAAACACCACTCAGGTTCAGATCAAGGAGAGACCAGTCCTCCCAGTCACACCTCTCCAAGTAACACCATCATTTCCCACATGGGGAATGAAGTCCCTAAGGAGCACCGCTGAATTCCCAATAACAATAACAATACCTCTTCCAGGACACCATCCAGTAATTCTAAGAAGTCCAGGTAATGTTTGAACTGTTGCCATCAGCCAAATGCTACAGAGCTTTCAAAACAAGAACCCACCATTTCAAGAACAGCTTTTATCCAACAGCAATTTACCACCATGAATGCTGTTTAACACATTTGATGTGCAATATGTTCATATGGAACGGTGCAATATATTTGTGTGTGGAATGGTTATTTGTTGTTTTTATGTTTTTAAGTGAATGGATGGCACTTTTTTAATCTTGTTGTACTTGCTACAAATGGCGCATCCTACTATTTCTAGCAGGTACCTCTCAACTTTACTCCACAGCTCTGGTTCCTTACCCACTATTGAGGTGACATTCCACATCCCTTAAACTAGTCCATGCCCCCAGGGATTAGCACGCCAAGGATGCCATGCCCTACTGCCATCCAACTTGCATTGCACCCGATTCCAATGTTCCTTTCTGAAAGGTGGTGGGCCTACATCCTGTAGCTTTTTGGGTTAGGCCTTGTCAAGCCCCAAGATTCGAACCACCAAGCACTTCCCCCCATGGCACCCCTCTCCCCGAGGTCTGTCACTCATAAGAAAAACTGCCACTGGTTGTTAAATGTAATATTTAGTTGCGCAATAAAGTCATCATTACCATTTTGTGTTCTCATGTTCTTTGAATATGCAAATTTTATATATATATATATATAAGTTGTTTCATAAGTGAGGTGGCAGTCTGGCAACAGGGAAATTTTTCTTTTTCAAGAGTAGATTTTTACAGCGTTATTTATGATGGCTTTTGAACTTATGGAAACCTGCCCTACTTAATATTTTGGGCATATCTGGATCAAATTTATAAGTTGATAACAGGTTTGCCTTAAAGTGTCTGAGGTCACTCCTAGTTACTGCTCCTCTAGGCAACCATTGACATTACTTTTTTTTGGCAGTCTTGCTGTCAGGCTGGAAAAGATTTTTAAGTTAAGTGGAGAAGAAATATGTCTGTGCATCATGTCCAGTAAAAGAACATTGTATTTCTGTAGTTTAAAAAGCTCAGACATTAAGGCTACACTTTGTTTCTTGCTTCACAAAGGCACATTGCAATCAAATAGTAAAACAAATGGAACATTGCTCTCCACTTGGTGAGCTCCAGTTCCAGTTGTCTAATATTTTCCCAATAAACTGACCCAAGCACAAGTGTGTGTGACAGAAGGGGAGAAACAGAAAAAAACAGCTACGAGATGAGAAAGAAGTCCAGGCTGGTCGCTGTTTTTGTTGCAGCCCTGTGGTACTAGCAATCAGCTTGCATCGATTTCCCAGAATCCCATGTGGTTTGGCTCAAGTCAAATTAATGGCAGATTACAAAAAGGGTTTGCCTCTGTTTTTCTGTCGTATGTTTCGCTTTGTTTGTTGCCCCTTATGTTTAAAGTGTTTTATTTCTAACCTTCCATGTCTATTTATTTTCTATTGGGGCTTTTACACTTTGGACAATAATAACACTAATTTCACAAATGAACCACGGCAAATAAGTAACTCTTCCTCTATGACTACTTCACTTATTCAGACTATGTTGTAGCTCATAATATCCATAAGCTACAATGTCCATGTGCCGATGATATTTCACAGTCTAACAGTGACACGTATCCCAAAGACGACATGGGGAGGAGATGTACCACTCCTGCAGGGGCCTGTCCTTGCTGATACATTTAAACTCATGTAAACTGAGAGTTTGGTCAATCTCACTTCCTGATTTTACCCTTTCCTGCATCATGTTTATGTATGAGAATCCAATACGGAAACTGCATCATTCCTCCGGCTTGTCAGATTAAATATGTTAAAGTATAGTTTCTGTTTCAGGAGTGATTTCTTATTGAAGAAGTCAACAATAAAGAAGACCACTTCTCCAGGGTAAAGAACTGGTGGGTTTAAATAGAGTTGTCTATTGTGTATGTAGAAGTTTAATATCTGCTTTATTGAAGAAATTGAAGTTATCTCGCTGTCTAGGATGTAGTTTGCTACTTTATTATCTGTTTTAAATTATTTTCAAGTTCGTAAGAGTAGTTCAATGAAGTTCAATCAATACTTCACACAGATTTTCTGATCCTGTTCTGAAATCCTTGTCGGCAGTGATGGTGATGTCACCATCTGCCTGGTCCGCTCTGCTCTGACAATCAGGTCTGAGCAGTTACACCTGGAGCGGCTCTGATTGAACGGACTTGCTGCACCTGAGGAGACCGTTATTTTGTCCAGCCTCTCTCAGTGTGTAACTGCCAGATGCTTGAAAGCCTGCATGTGAGTAGACCATACAGCGGTCCTTGTTTGCATGCTTGTTGTGACCAGTTGTTGTCTTGTTGATTTCACATGTTTGCCTTGCCCCAGTCAGGCTCTCCAGTTGGCTTCTGATTCTGGAAATTGAAAACGTGACCCATCAAACGACCAAGTCTATCTGCCTTAGCCCCGTTGGGAACTTCAGCATGTCATTTGCTTTCATGTGTAGGACCTTAGGACTTTGGATTCCCCGCCTGTTTCTGCCCCATGTCTGTCTGCCTGAAGCAGATCATTCACTCCGTTATTCGGTTAATGCTAAAGGAGCCCTTGGACCCACTTGTCAGGACTAGTGCAACCTCCCGGCTTCTGAAAAGGTTAGTTACTTTTATTCAGTGAACATTACATTCCACTGAGTTGGTCTCGGCCACTAACCTTTCTCTCCCTTTTACAGTGGTTCCAGGGTGCGCTCCAGTCAGTTCCAAATCCAGCTACATCAGTTGTTCAATAAACCTTTTAAAACCATCCGGTTGTCTGACTGAATTATCGAGTCTCCAGCTTCTGGTATATTACAGCTGCATCTTTAACTGGATTCCTGCAGCTTTCCACTAAGAATAACCAAGTCTTTGGCTCAACAATTGTCACCAGAATAACCTACTCAACAATATCAAACAATGCAGGGATTGTGATAGTCCTATTTGCTCCACACAGGGTTTATTAAGTTAATGTACTACAGTACATTAACTTAACTGTAAAAACAGTTTTTCAAGGATAACGTTCTTGATGCCACTTACACTTAGTAAGTTTGTCTATGGTTAGTTTTCACACACAGACATGCGGATTGCCCTATAATGTCACTTCAAGCTAATACACGTGGTGGATGGACTACATGAAATGACTTATACATTGACGTCATGGCACCTTTAAGAGATTGTTTTGGTCAAGACATCTGTCTATTCTGTATCTACTATGAGAGATGACGATGTTATTACAAAATGGTATGTCATCCTGTACAGCCTTCCTGTTTTGTTGGATAGGATTTAAAAGCTCTTCTTGTTTCAAAAGAAAGTGTTTCAGTATTACATACCTGTAAAACAGTGTAAAAGCCTTTTGTGAATAATTTAAGTTTTATAGTTTCCAGATTTTGGGTTTTCTTTGGCTCTAAAATATGATGACATTAACCTGTTAGCAGATATGGGTGTAATAGCTGGTATATTACAAATGCTGCCCTGCTAAAATATTTTGTGGCAGAGTAGGAGAGTGTTTTCCTGAACCCTTTTTTTTTTTTTTTTTTTTTTTTTTTTACTTTCTTTGCTGGATTGGGTTATGAATCCACATGACAGCACAGAGACAGAGCAAGGCCGGTGAACACACACCCACACTTGCATTGACACTAACAGGCACTCTTTTTTCCCCCCTGCTTGTGTTTTATACACGCGCCATGTAGAAACCAGCACTATTTTCTGCTGACAGTGCAATCTCTAACAAGTACAACAATAACAACAATATCGCTGGCTTTTTTTGCAGCACTAGTGGAGAAGTGAGCTCGGTGCACCCCTGTGTGTGCATGTGTATTTGTGTGTCTTCAACAAGCCGGAAGAAAAATGGGCAAACAGAGACAATGGCAGGGAGTACAATTTACATTGTGCTGCCCTGCATGGGTCCCTGGAGGGGTGCAATGGCAGCAACTGAGACATCTTGAGTGTGCGTAGGTGTGTGTTTATATACATGGTTGGAGAGCAGCAGAAACACTGTGTATTTTGGGTGTGTATGAGAGCCACGCACCAAACAAAACGATGTCTGAGTGTTTACTGGACAGAGAATGTGAGCGTGACATCAGGGCAAACAGCTTCCGCCCATCATTAGAGAGACATACTGTGTGCGAGTTTCAGAGCATTATTGGGTAGACAGCTTGTGTCACATTGGTGAAATTGTTGCAATGGCTGCTTTTTTGTGAACTCTTGACCTCACATTTGCAGCCACTGCAGATTTCTCCCACAGGGCGTCTAACCTGCATGATGCCACCGTGTGTACAAGTCCTTGTTTTTTCTGCTGTTTCATGTTGGCTGTGTCAACAAGCAGAGTCATGCACAAAAGTTTTAGCACTATTTTGACAACTCAAAGAAGGAAGTATGCTAAGAGCTAAAATAAAGTTAACTATATACTGTAGCTCCACCTTGTAGAAATACCATTTCACTGTGTAGCCTTCAGTAAATTACAAAGTATTCACACTCCTGAACCCTTTTCATTTTGTCTTGTTAAACACCAAAATTCAATGTATTCTATTGGGATTTTCTAAAACAATAAATGGATTTCAAAATCTTTTATACACAAAATCTGAAAAGTGTGGCACGTATCAGTGTACAACAGCTGTCAAGTTACATGAAAGGTTTGGTGTGAGATTTATGTTACAGGTGCGGTGGGGGTTGGGGAATTAGACTGAGCTCTGAATGGACAGCACAGTAAACGGATCACTCCCAGCCATTGTGGACTTTGTTTTTCTGCATGAGGAAATGTGTGGCATGTGTGTATGTGAAGACAGGTAAATGTGTGTGCATGCTCACTGCGTGAGACTCGACAGCTCTGATACAGCATCCTGAGTCAATAGTTAGCATATAGCCAACAGTTAGATTGGCTATAATTGAGAATTATGGCTGTAATGTAACAAGATGTAAAAAAGAGTGCAAGGGCATATCATTTATTTTGCAAATCACTGGTGGTCAAGCTTGTGTTGTTTACACCTTTTGCCTTGCAGCAAGTAGGTCTTAGTTCTATATCACAGCTTGGGATATTTCTGCATGGAGTTTGTAGGTTTTCTTCCTTTGTATGTGTGAATTCTCTCTGGCTACTCTGAAGTCCTCCAAAAACAAACCATTTTTGGACACTTACTTAAGTTGGGGTGACTGTGGCTCAGTGGGTAATTGTCTTGTAATTGGAAGTTAGTGTGGACTTAAACTGGATGTAAAAGGTCCCCAGAAAAATTTTTAATTACAAGTCAATACCATTGTAAATGGAAAGAATGGATTAATTTGTCAGAAAAGCTGCCATGATTTCCCCTAAAAGTCCTTCAAATGCCAAGTGCTTCTGTGTTTGCTTGTGTGTGTGTGTCAAACGTAAACAAAGCAGAGCTTTGAATGTGCTTTGCATATGCAAGACACGCCTGATTGGCCAGATACATTAATAATCCAACTTTTAATCTGAGTATGTTCATTTAGGTGGGCTAAATATCAAAAATTTTATATATTTTTTTCAAAATCACCATTTTGTTGGCAGCTTAATGCATCCTTATCAGTATAAAATACATAACATGTCATGATTCGTTCTTTAGAAGACTTAAATGCAGAGAAGAGGAAACCAGGATGGGAGAAGAACTTATTTCATAATGACAAAAAAAGAAAAAAAGAAAATGGGGAGGTGAATGGAGGTAATATCATAAATAACAGAAGAATCCAGCAAGCAATGACAAAAAAGTAGGTGCTTAAATTCTGAGGAGCAGTGATGACTGTGATGATTAACATAATATAGTACATGACAGATGTAAGGAGAGCAGGATGATCAGAGGTCAAGGAAAAATTAATAAGCAGAAAGAACACAGGGTTCTAGGAAAACTAACAAGCTAAAAAAAGAGTGGAAATGAAAAACCAAACACAATCCAACCTAGAATGAGACCAACCTAAAGGTGACTTACCACATAAAATAGAGCAAAAAGTGATAATAATGACCCATGGGCTCAATTGAAGACGTATCCATCGATCCATTTTCTAACACGTCTATCCCTTGTGGGGTCGCGAGGGGTGCTGGTGCCTATCTCCAGCTGTCAATGGGCGAAAGGCGGGGTACAACCTGGCCAGGTCGGCAGTCTATTGCAGGGCAACACAGAGACAAACAGGACAAACAACTATTCTCGCACACATTCACACCTAAGGAGAATTTAGCGAGGCCAATTAACTTAACAGTCATGTTTTTGGACTGTGGGAGGAAGCCGGAGTACCCGGAGAGAACCCATGCATGCACAGGAAGAACATTCCTGGGCTTGAAGACATATTCCAGAATAAAACAGGGACTAAGCTCTTCTATTTTCTTCAATTAAGACAAACATTAGGGAAATATGTATTTGAAACAACCTGCATTTTGAAAAACTTCCAAGTGATTGGTTAAAAAGAAAACTAATTTTGACCTCTATGTGCGATGCCAGGACACCAGATCAATAGTCATTAAGGGCTGATGGATAAGCTATCTTTGGCACTGGAACAAGGCAGGATGACCTCTGCAGCACTGGAACCTTCTTCTTGGTCATGCTGAGGTTGAAGAGGGGCTGCAGAATCCCACATAGCTGGTCTGCACCAGACCTTCAAGTCTCTTGGGCCGACACAATCTGGACAAGTTACCTTGTTTCGGTTCAGTCTCTTGAGCTACCTCTTCACCTGACTTTTCGACAATGACAGGTGGGAGTGGGAGATGAAGGCAGAACCAGCATCTCCTGATGTGGTTGAAGACAATAGCTACGTTTACATGGACAAATGTGATCGGAATAAACGGCATCATTTAAACGAGCCAACTGGAATTTAATGATCGGATTAATCTCAATCGGTATGAAATTCTATTCTGAACGAGAGGGGTGGTTTATGCCGATTGATAATCAGATCAACGTGCATATAAACGCTTGTTCGGCTCAAGTTGTTCCAAATGTGGCAAACTGACCTGAGTGCGCACTTGCGCCCTACGTAAACATGACGTATTTCCATGTTGGCGAGTGGTGGAAACATGTTGGGAAACAAAACTGTCGGGGCTCCCGATACAACCTTTCTGTTCGAAAGAAATAAAAGAGCTCAAAAGTGTTGCTTACTCAGTAACATTTCACGTGTAATTAAACATCGTGCAGGTCCATCCTGGGTGCTCAGAAGACAAACAGACTCGTATAATCCAGGCTGTGGCGTCTCTGCATTTGGGGCCAGTGGGGCCGGACCCCACCAGATGTCACTGTGGAGCTCTATGTTCATTCACAACAATCGGTAGGACATGATCGTTCTTTATAGAGAAATATTGTAAAAAAGGCTGATTCCCTTACCAATAAAATTCTGTTATAAACAGTTGTGTCTATATATCTAAATCTTTCAGAAAACTGAAAAACTCAGTAGGCTAAATCCTCTTGAGGCGCCTTGATATTGGGCCGGCCCACCAATGTTTGTTTGAATAATGGACATCTGAAATCGTAGTGCGGATGCCCAACACGCTCTCAATAGACAGCTGTGGGGCACAAATCCTGTGGCCCCAAGCTCAGATCGTCCAATCAAAATACTTGAATTGCACACATTACGTTTACATTGTGCCAGAAAATGTGCGACAATCTAGGCAAGGGAAATTTATTTGTATAACACATTTCAGTACAAGGACAATGCAAAGTGCTTTACATGATTAGAACATTGGAAAATAAAAACATAATAAAAGCAGGTAAAAAACAGTTGGAATAAAATGTAGGAAAATTTAAACAAAATAAAACATAGGATAATGTCAACTAAAAGCAAATATTAATCTAGTGTCGGTTTTCCTTGCTAGCTCATTGAATGATTGATGTGAATCTTTTCTGTTCAATAAATTAACAATATGAGTGTTTATTTGTTATTTTATGTATAAAAATTTAATTACATTAATCTCATATAAAATACATATTTTACTGTGTTGGTTTATGCTAATTTATCTGTTCAATTCAACATTGATCAAAGTCAACTAGTTGTGGCTAATAGGTGTTGAGTTGTTATGCCCAACTTAATTTATTATTCTATTCTGAATAAAGCCAGGTGCATATAAACACACATTATGATCAGATTAATTTATTGTGTGCCCATATAAATGGTAAAATGAGATTATTTAATCCGATTACATTTTAATACGATCGTGAAATTTTGTGCATGTAAACATAGCTAGTGATGAGCAGTACCAGGAACCATGACTGAGGTGGAAGTTGAAATAGCAGAGATGTGACAGGAAACCTGTGGGTCAAGGGAGGCTTGGACGTATGTCTGGCAGATGGCATTGGAGAAGGAGCTTGAACTTGTTCCTGAAATGAACCTATTGATGAATTTGTTCAGTTCATTGGCTTTATCCAGAATTTTATTGATGTGATCCTTCTTCTGCTTGAAGCATATGATCCTTTTAAACGCTGACCACACATCTGTTACTTTGATCTGTTGCAAATTGCTCAGTACTCAAACTGATGCTGTTTTTTTTATTTTGTCAGTGTGAGTTAAAGTTTGTTCTATAAATGAAATTATTTTAAGGCTTTTTACACATGTTGACCATATACAGGATATGTAGGATGCTAAACAAAAATACCCACTGTTGTGTTAACTAATTGTATCTACTGCAGTTGTATCAATCTCTCCCTCTCAATCAATTTATGGCGAGTCAAGTCAAGAATCAAGGCTCTCTCAAGCATTTTATGGCAATTGAAATACCTAATAAACAAACAAATAAGAACATTAAAAAGACGTAAAAATATACTCAAAAATAAATATGCACATTCTTTTAGAGGTTTAAAAAAACTTCCATAGCCTATTGTTTTGCTGAACCCATTGATATATTTACAGCTAACACAGTTTCATGAGTAGAATGGCCTGTTGTACCATTGCCTGAATCACTCTCATGAACACATATTAAAGGACCAAAGAATGTTGTCCTCTAAATTAAAAAAATGAGCTCTTAAAGCTTTAAACTACCTATTGGTTATCATCTGCTATTCACATATTAGTAAAGATGACCAAATCATCACATTTGCTGTGACATAGCAAAACCTATAATACAATAGTGCAAGAAGATCTTTGACACCATATTAGCTTCTATGTTTTTTTTTTTTTCAACAATATTTCAAGGGACCCTTTAGTGAAAAAGGCTGTTCTCTGCCTGAACTTTACCTGCATGTAGATCAGGCGAATAAATTAAAGAGGAGACACCAAAAGCAGGAAAGCAGGAGAGTGGCACAGATAAGATCGCAAAATAAAGAAAGCAGATGGAGCAGCGTGCTGAGAGCATGATGTTGGAACTAACTAGGAGATGAAATGCCAAGCTGGAGAGTGATTGGCATATCTGAGCAGTGGCACATGAAATCTCCCACATATGTATTTGATAGATTTATGAAGTGAGGCAACTGGTAGTGGCTGTTACAGGTGCAAATATGGGCACAAATTCTGGCCATATGGGCCACATTCTGGCCATATATATATATATATATATATATATATATATATATATATATATATATATATATATATATATATATATATTGTCATTAGTCTGAATATATGGAGTGACACTTGAATGTATGCAATGAAAGTCTGAATATATTGAATGAAACTTCAATTCAATTCAATACAATTCCATAAAATTTTATTTATATAGCGCCATTTCATGAAACATGTCATCTCAAGGCACTTTACAAAGTCAAAATCAATCAGATTATACAGATTGGGTCAGATTATACAGATTGGTCAAAAGATTTTCTATATAAGGGAACCAGTTGATTGCTTCAAAGTCCCGACAAGCAGCATTCACTCCTGGAGAAGCGTAGAGCCACAGGGAGAGTCGTCTGCATTGTCCATGGCTTTGCAGCAATCCCTCATACTGAGCAAGCATGAAGCGACAGCGGAAAGAAAAACTCCCCATTAACGGGAAGGAAAAACCTCCAGCAGAACCAGGCTCAGTATGAACGGTCATCTGCCTCGACCGACTGAGGGTTACAGAAGACAGAGCAGAGACACAACAAGAGAGACAAAAAAGCACAGAAGCAAACATTGATCCAGTAATCTGTTCTACATTAGATGGTGATAGCGGGTGAGCCGTCTTCACTGGATGATGTCACAGTTAACAGAACGTCAGACCAGATGTACCTACTATGAAGAAAAAAAAGAAAGAGAACAAAAAGTTATAAGCAGAAATGATGACAAGCAATGCATAATTGAAGAACAGTAGAACTCTATAGAGTGAGAAAAATAGATCCTGATGTCCTCCAGTAGCCTAAGCCCATAGAAGCACATCCCCATAGGTAGGTCAGGGCAACATAAGCCACTCTAGTTATAAGCTTTGTCAAAAAAGAAAGTTTTAAGATTAGTCTTAAAAGTAGACAGGGTGTCTGCCTCACGGACCAAAACTGGGAGTTGGTTCCACAGGAGAGGAGCCTGATAGCTAAAGGATCTGCCTCCCATTCTACTTTTAGAGACTCTAGGAACCACCAGCAGACCTGCAGTCTGAGAGCGAAGTGCTCTGTTAGGAACATACGGGGTAATCAGAGCTCTGATATATGATGGAGCTTGATTATTAAGGGCTTTATACATTAGAAGAAGAATTTTAAATTAAATTTTTTTGACTATAGCTGAGTAAAAACCAATATTTCACAATACAGTTTAATTGTTTAAGTGTTACAATGATTTTAATCGTTATTAAGTAAAGTGGCCCCTAAGAATGCACAAACCTACTTGTACTTTTGTGAAAAAAAGAGGCGATGGTAAATAATTTGAAAAAATTTACCTTTAGTGTTAAATGTACAGTGTGTAACTAATTTGGCTTTTAATTAGCAAAGATCAAGTATTGCTTTTATAAACACATAATCTGGCAAAGTATAATAACATCACATCAAAAATGAAAGCGTTCTCATGGCGTAGAATTTGTTGTATATGCACCCACTGGGAGGCAACATGATGCGGCGCCATTTCTGATTTCAGTAGCCAAAAGGGGACAATCTTGTCAGCCATATGCGTTTTACCTATCTGTCTTCTATATGTCATGGAGAAGTATAAAATAAGCAAAGACGACCGTAGATGATTCTGTTTGCTGTTTTTTGTTGAAATGGAGGACCATCCACACTCTTTACCCAGCAAGAGGGAAGAGAAGTAACCAAGAAAAGAAAAGTAACAACCGGGAGAAAATGACAGTCTGCATTGGCACAGCTATTATTACCAGGTGGAGACAATTACTGAGGGGGCGGGGATTCAAAACTGATGCGGAGGTTGCAGGCTTTCTGCTGGACAGGTAAGTTAATTCAATATATGTAGTTTATTTTGACGTTATGTTAGAAACAGGGCAGTGTAGCCTAGCAACTACTCTGTCTTCTCGGCAGGGTTGACTAGTTTGTCCGTCTTGTCTCTCTCCCTCTCAGGGAGTATGTGTATACGCGAAGGGCCGGATATCAGCTGGCCAGTTCACGGTTTGTGTAGCACAGCAGCAGGAGTGGGTCTCTTTATAACTTGTGTTTATAGTCACTTATTTTAGAGCCCTAATAAGCAACTTTACGTTCAGAAACAAGCCCAAAAAAACGTAACTCACAGAATTTACAAGCGACTTTAGATAAAAACAAGCCTAAAAACAAGCAGACTTGGCAACAGTGCCAAAAACCATTTCACATGATGACCGTAGCTATTACCTATTAGCAGTGGCTGATACCAAATACATGGAGGACATATTGACATCTATGTCACATTTATGACACTGGAGGGATTGTGTTTGTCCACAGGGCTCTTGACATGACCCCACAGATTTTATGTCAGATACTGGCTTGGCCTTCCTAAACTTAAATTTTCTCATCCTCAGTTGATCTGGATGTATGTGGACCACCTGTGATGCTTAAATAATAATAAAATCCCTTGCTGTCAGTATTTCACTTTATACTGTATGTGTGTATACTGTGTTCAGAACAAAAACTAAACAGTACACATCTTTTTTATGTTTTTAATGTGTATGTGGACAACGAGTGTGTTAAATAAATAATTATATAAAAAAATATAACCATGTGAACCTTTTACACGAAGTTTCTTTGCAAGATATGTTGCAGTTTATGTTTGCTCTATGTTTGTTCTACTTGTCAGTCCAACGCATTTTGTAGGGACGAAAAACATAATTTCTATTATTACCATATTTCACAATCTTGTATGAAGCAGAGAGCAAAAAGAGGAATCCTACTGGGATGTTAAGACAAGTTAAAAATTTCAGTAAAAAACAAACTAATGGCAACTGCTATATTTGAATACTAATTTGAATAAATCTTGCGGAATTACTTTTTAAAAGCTCTGCCTCTGTTACCCTTCTAATTTTGAATGCCGCTTAAATCCTTCTACATCTTTTTTTTCGCAATGTTGTGTTCTGTCATTCCACTTTCTTTTCTCCTTCAGCCGTTTACAGCTCTGCTCCTTTTATTGATTCCTTTCTCTCATTTATTCTGTCTGTTATTTTTCATCTTTTCAGGCCTTGTTTGGACTTTTTTCCCCCTCAGTAAAGTACAATAAAAGAAACAGAAAAATCACACCTAGGCTACTAAGTTCTTTTTCCCTTCCTCGTCTTTTGTTTCCCTCACAGTCATCTGTCTTCCCAAACAATATTACAAAAGCAATTCCACACCAGTCAATAGGCTCCAGGATTGACTCTCATCTACCTTGTCCCATAGGGGCTGCCATATCATCAATACAGATTTATACTGTAGCCTGGTAGCTAATATACACAAATGCCAATAGCCTAGCTCTCTCTAGCTGGTAGAAATACATGGAGCAATCTGGACCAATTTTATGAACACTACTAAAAGGCCGGCAATAGAAAGAAAACAAGTCAGAAAGACAGTTATGGGGAAATAGGAGAGAAGAGGACAAATTAAGCTTCAGCTGACCAGAAATAGTAGGCACATTCAAAATCTCCCATTGAGGAGACATCCTCACCATTTCAAGATTAAAACATGGCACTATGTTAGGAAAATTTTAATAGACATCAAGAGGAAATGCTTTCTGGGAGGTGGGTAGGAGTTTCTCTTCCTTGGTACGGGGGGATTTTGGTAAAGACTTCCAGAGCACCGGGTCCAAAGCTTGGCCTATAAGGTGGAAGATGGCAGTGTAGCTGGATCAGGGTTCAATAATTAAAAAAAAGTTTGGTTAGTGTCTCAACTTCATTAGAGAATTTATTAAGAAGTGTTAGAATTGCACGTGGCTTCTTTTAATTTGTTAACAAAGCTTCACTTGGATGTTTCACAAGATGGAAGGATATTTGAGTAGCAAAAGCAGTGACCGTTAAGAACTGTTCAGTGTTTGATAGCATTATAATAAGGGACAGCTCATGATGAAAGTGGGTGTGTATAATTATAAACTAATCACCACCTAACGATTCTCCCTGTTTGTTATTTCTACAATCGTGTCTTTGATTTTGAACCTTTAGGGAAGTGCTTTTGATGAAAGCATTTAGTGCAGAATTATCCCTGATTGATTCACCACTCGTTCTTTACTAATTAGGTTTTTGTGTATAATGTTACAATGTTCCTTCCATCACAAGCCACTTCCTTAAACCCTGAATATTAGGCTCTTTATAAAATTTACGTAATTAAAAGTACAAAGAGGAAAACACATCCTTATTTTTCTTACTACATCTTTTTCTAGAGTACCTGCTGATATGAAATCAACACCAGATGTTGGCAAAAACACGACTAATTAGCCAATGCAAAAAAAATGAGACTAAATAAGTCTAAACATTATGTGTAATACAATGAAATGTCATAGGTATTAGACGTTGACCCTATTAAGACAGAGGTTCCCAAACTTTTTCTTGGTGGTCCCTTCTGTGATTTAAAATAAAGATTTGGTGGCCCCTCCAACCAATCTTTTCGACAGTTAAACAAAGAAAAGACAACTGCAGTAAAAAAATATAAGAAACTGTAATCTTCTTTAAATTATAAATACTACCACTTTTAAAGTGTAACTGTTTTATGTTTAACTGTCTATTTTACTGTGTAATTGAGTTCAACATTGCCATCTGTGTGTATATATATATATATATATATATATATATATATATATATATATATATATATATATATATATATATATATATAGGGGTTGGACAATGAAACTAAAACACCTCTCATTTTAGTGTGGGAGGTTTCATGGCTAAATTGGACCAGCCTGGTGGCCAATCTTCATTAATTGCAAATTGAACCAATAAGAGCAGAGTGTGAAGGTCCAATTAGCAGGGTAAGAGCACAGTTTTGCTCAAAATATTGCAATGCATACAACATTATGGGTGACATACCAGAGTTCAAAAGAGGACAAATTGTCTAAATATTATTGAGCCATTGGGGTGTTTTGGAGGAGCGAGTCAGGAAACATTTTCCTCCACCAGCATCACGTCGTGACCTGGCCACTATCCTGCAAGAAGAATGGCTTAAAATCCCTCTGACCACTGTGCAAGACTTGTATATGTCATTCCCAAGACGAATTGACGCTGTATTGGCCGCAAAAGGAGGCCCTACACCATACTAATAAATGATTGTGGTCTAAAACCAGGTGTTTCAGTTTCATTGTCCAACCCCTATATATATATATATATATATATATATATATATATATATATATATATATATATATATATATATATTTATTTATTTTTTATTTATTAATCCCCCCCCCTTGCTGTCGATCTGCAAATAGTACTGACAGATTCCATATAATTTGAAGAAAGGAAGAATGTAGAAATTTGTTGATGTTCTTGATAAGAATCAGAAGATAAAATGTAAGTTCTTGATAAGAATCAGAAGATAAAATGTAAGTGGATTTTTAAGTAATACAATGATTCCAAATATACAGTCAAGAAAACATTCAGCCAGTTTCAGGGAACGAAAATAAAGCAGCTGGAAAGAAGATTGTTGAAACAAACAAAGCTTAGAGGGCCTGATGGAGTCCCCCAGAAGCTTCAAGATTTGAAGACACTTTCTGCTGAATAATTGGTTAAAAATATGTCCTCTAATTAAGGTTTCCAATATTCAGAGTGAATTTCAATACATACACAAGAAACAGATTTACTGAGAAAAATATTGAAGTGTTCAGTACTTATTTTCCCCATGTAATTTTATTATTTCCTTTTGTCGAAGTGGCATTTCTATCCAGGCCTCTTTTTTTCCCATTGATGACTGGCAAGTAACCTTTTTTCTGCTGTTTACTCCCAACTGTTTATTATCAGGAAGGAAAGAAGAACACTGAGGATGCCTCCAACTGTGATGATGGCTTTGATTTTGATTTACCTTTTGCTAAAACACAAACAGACAAGCACATATGCTGGACAGGAAATCCCTGGCACTGTACACGAGGACCAGATGCTAGAAACACTTGATGGAGTGTATGCGAGTTTTGCTTCAAACGTTGTATGCTGGGGATGTGACTGCTGGGGGAGCAGATTAATGAGGCTTTGTCAACCTGGGGAGACAGGAAGTATAAGGCTTGCATGTAAGAAGTGGAGAAGAGCCCCACTGTTGCTCAGATGCATAGTTAACAACACCAGGATCACAGTGGGAAAACATAACTGGGATCTAATGCTGGAAAGAGGGAACAGATGGGGAGAATGACCACGCATGGACGTAACACATGCACACAGAAAATAGCAGAGACTAAAAGGCCCTGATAAGCACACTCACATTAAATCAGGTACAAGCTCTCACACAGTTTCACCCATTCAGTCCCTTACAAAATCCAGTCACACTTACGGACCCCCTCCTGATTCCCTTGCTTGGTGCCTCTTCACTGCTTTTCACTTCTAATCACATCCATCTTCCAAGCATATTTCTTTGTGCTTTTGTTCAGGCTACAAAGGCAACCTATGCAAGACATCATACATCTCATTGCTTTTCCATATGTGTACTGAATGTTTTGCAATGTGGGATGAGTATGCAACCTTTCAAATAAAATTTGAAGCTCTCAATTTACCGATTGTTCAGGATTCCAATCCTAAACTATGGTCATTAAATCTGGGTCATGACCAAAAGAACAAATCCCTGATACAAGTGGCTGAAATGAGCTTCCTGAGAGATAGGCTCGGCCATCTGGGAAGGGGCTCAGATTAGAGATGCTGCTCCTCATCATCGACAGGAGTCAGCTGAGGAGACTGAGGCATTTGTTCTGAATGACCCCTGGACACCTCCCTTGGGAGGTCCCTAACAGGAAGAGGCCCAGGAGCCGGTTCAGGACATGCTGTAGAGACTATAGGCACAGTATCACTGGCCCTACTCATTTTCACCTTCCCAACTCGGCTCCTCCCTACTCGATTTCGCGCTGACTCCCAGGCTCCTGGCATGCGTTGGCCGTGCTTGAGCTCTCCTAGAACACCCACCGGTGCCAGGGGCAGACCACTCCTTCCGGCTGTTTTCAGTCACAGCTTAAAAATGTACACCTTTATCTGAGATCTTTTGCCTCTGCCGTGGTGGGGGCGACAAGAACATGTTTATTACATATATATATATATATATATATATATATATATATATATATATATATATATATATATATATATATGCGTCATGGTATAGAATGCTGATGTGCAGATGTGGGTAGTAACTAGTTACATTTGCTCAGTTACATTTACTTCAGTAACCTTTTGAACAAAGTGTACTTTTAGGAGTAGTTTTACTGCACTGTAATTTTTACTTTTACTTGAGTCATATTATTACTCAAATATCGTCACTCTTACTTGAGTAAAATTTCTGGCCACAGCGAGAAACTTCCTGAATAAAGAAAAGACTTGTTTTAACCAAAAATCCACCAGACAGACAAAAACCTAGAGTTTATGTTAAAGTGAGACTTCTTATTTGTACACAAACTTTGCTATTTTAATGTTATCTTCTCTCTGCTGAGCTCATTGAGCCATTTGGAGGTCATACAAATGTACAGTAAACAGTGGATATGGTTACTGGAAGTACTTTGCACTGTTCTAATGTACTGTATATACATTAACTGCTATATTGCTTTCAAGTTTAATGTTGAAAAGCAATGATTTAGAAAAGTTTATACTGCCGGAATTTGTTATTTTGTATTTATGTTATTCTTTGTATATTTTACATTTTTGTCTTAAAAATACCAGAATTTGCATATTACCTTATATTTTTGTCTGTCCAATTACATAATTTTTACATATTATATCATCAGCTGTTATAATTACTTAGTACTTGAGTATCCTTTTTACTGAATACTTTTTTAATCCTACTTGAGTAATATCTTGGCTGACAACTTTTTAATTGTACTTGAGTAAAAATATGTCGAGGCTACTCTTGCTGCATCTGTAACTTCTCCAAAGAATTTCATTAAAAAAATAACCCCACCTTGTTTTGTCAGGCCAAATGTCCCTCCTCAGTAAAAGGGTTGGATGCGGTAATGATAATCAGCTATACTAAGTTGACTCCACACTGATTTGCCACAACAACATTTGGAAAACCGGTCATTCCCCCCCCCCCCCCCCCCCCCCCCCCCACACACACACACACACACACACACACCACTTTCCCCCTCCAGCCACATCTCCCCTCTTGCCGCAACACAAATCCGTTCTGGTTTTATGGCTGGTTGAAATGTTTGTGTTGCAGGTGGTCAGACAGTTTAAAGCCTTTGGTTAGCCGAGCTGACAGCCAAGCTGACCAAAGGCTTTAACCTGGCGGCGTGATTCAACACAGTGTGGCCAAAGTTGGTGCAGAACTATTTTTTTTAAATCTATTTGTTCGAAAACTGTGACTTGAATCCCCCCTTCAGTGAAGGCCCTATAAACTCTTCTGTGATTCTCTCGTCCTTTGTGAGTAAGTGAAACCTTCATGCATTTTAGACCATATCAGCTCCTCTTTTTAGTAACCGCTGTGAAATTAGTTTGAGGTTGAATATGGGATATTTGTGCTCCGCAGCTTCTGCAGTGGCTGTCTCCTGTTCAAGCCGATACAAGGACTCTGCTCTGGGGCTGCCGTCTGCTGACTCCTCCACCTTCCGCCTCTCAAGTCAGACACTGCACCAGCTGGGCGGGGAAAGGGTAGGGAGGGCTGTTTGCTTGATGGTGTGCTCTGATTGGAGAATATGATTTACGTAGAAAGACAACCTGTTTTCTGATCTGACCATTTTTTAGCAAGTTAACAAAGCTGACTGCCCCTGTGCAGGTCCTTTAGTATTCAATTTAGACATTAATACTGCCTTTTCGGTGTACAACAGACCATATTATGCCCCCAAAACCTCAGAAAAAATAAATTTGTTTTTATTTCCCCTGTAATATTAATGACATCACTCTTCAGTTTTCCTGCACTTCCTCTCGGAAAACCATCTAATTTCTTCATGTCCCTCGGCCAATCACTGAAAAGCAGTGAGTTCACTCAAAACTCCTCTCAAGTCAGCTGGGTTTGACCTTGCTCCTCAGCAGGCCCCAAAGAACCCGGGCTGGCCCTGAAAAAAACTGCTCCTGAAACACTTGAAAGTGAGCGGAGCGGTGACGTGACGTGCCGTGTGTGGCCAATAAGAGCCTGTGGAACAGCGCCTTATGTTGCTCCTAAGAGGAGCTGGAGGAGGTTTCTGAGGAGAGGTAAGTCTGGGCGTCTCTGCTGAGACTACTGCCCCTGCAGCCTGGTGCCAGATAAACAGATGACGAAAAGCATAGTGTTAGTTTTCTCTAACTCTTTTGTTGTGCCATGTCAGGACATGACAAACTTGCATTAGTTCGGGACATGACGGACTGCATTTCCCATGAGGCAAGGTGGTCAAAATGGCCACCAACTCCCATCATGCAACACGGCCCCAAAAGGGCCGCCGACCGAGATAAGGTTGCTATGGTGACAGCTATAAAACACAGCCGACACTGCATGAAAAGTGAGATTTTCGTCCCCGTAAACTACCGCAGATCTCCCTCATTTTCGGCAGTTAACGACAATTTGCAACCCGCGCTTGTCGCCGTTTGTCAGTGCCACAAATTGTCGGAACCGGACAATGACGTATGTGGAGAGCGATCAGCTGTACTAATGGCCCTAATTAGCATATGAATGCAGCGAACCCGCATGGCTGGCCAGGTCTGGCTTGAATAACCTACTCAGTATTGGCTGAAACCACTATTTTCAAACAAGTAAAATCACTCGTGATTGGCAGCAAAACCACACGTGGCCAGGCCAGGCTTGAATGTTCTTACTCGTGATTGGTTGGCATATATATGTTTATTTTTATTTTATTTTTTATATATATTTATATATATTTATTTATTTATATATTTTTTATATATATATATGTATTTATTTATTCATATTATGCTGTATATTCATGTTATCCTACACTACTACACTATTATTAGGCTACCATCAAGGACATGAATGAATTTATACAGGAAATGAACATTTGCCAGGAACATGTTTATGCAGAGAAAGAGCTTTATTAAAACAAACAACTATATACAACGCGAGGATCTGCCCACACATGCGTATCCAAAAATTACAACTCCGTGAACTGTCCGTTTGCCTCCTCGGGGTTGGAGGTAACTGGCAGCATTCTCTCTGAGGCAGGTCCGATGTGCAGACGCCTGCTGTGCGCTGCTCTGTACTTCGGCATCGCCTCTAACCGGGACTGCAGCTTCATACAGAGTTCAGAGAGATCCAGCCTACGAAATGACGGCGGCCGTACAATCCATCCAGAGACCCCGCCAACAACGCCATCTTCTTCGCCAGACATGCGGTCGACGGTGGCGGACTTCCAGAGTTCCACTTCCTCATCCGCCTGCACACTCTGCCTCGATTCCAGCAGCTGTAAAAAAAAAAAAAAAAAAATGAATCAGTACTGTGCGATCATGGGATGCACTGCGTATGGACACACCACATCTACAGGGTTTCCCGCAGCGCTATCTTGGTGAGGCGGCCAACACGTGACGTTAACACGCGTTTTTTTGTTGTTTCTTTCGCGCGTGCGTGAATGGCAGGGAAAAAACAAATGGATACCCCCCGCTCCGCGAGTCGGTCCGCGCAAAATGTGTCGTCCCCCCCAACTCACCGCCTCGCCTAAGCAAATTCCTGCGGTAAACACTGATCTATCAATGCACCTGAAAAATAGTCACCAAATAAAGTCTTACCCTCTTTCTTCTAGCTCGACTCCGAGCTGAATTCTTGGCAGCTTCAGCTCCTGCGTACCGTCTCATAATACGTCTTACAGGCGGCTGGAAAACGAGTGAATGAGAGTGGTATGAATAAAAATCAAACGCAAGTCACAGTAACAAGGAAGGAGAAAACAGTAAAACAAGTCACTTACACACAATGTCGTCTTTATCAACATCGTGTAAATCTGGACTTGCAGTTATTGCTCCGAGCAAATAGGTCACCGCCTCATTATGAGGCGTGCTTAGTCTGTGAAAACAAAATGTACAGTTATGATCGGTATCTATGTCCTTTTACCGCAGAATGAAAGCATATTCTTTAAATCTTACCCTTGCTCCGGTTCATAGCGCCTGAGGACATGAACACACAGGAGTGGAGCGCTCAGCATGTTTTTTTTTTTTTTTTTCGTTTTCTTCTTCTTCTTCTTCTTCTTCTTCTTCTCTATCATGGCGGATCGCAAGCAACTTTAAGGTGCATACTGCCAACTACTGTTCATGAGTGTGTAGCAACACTGTTTTACATCTATTTGTTAATTTTGTATTCTGAAGATAATAAATAATAAATAAATAATGCTTTCCTTAATCTATAAATATCCTTTATATTTCCTTTATTTCCCAATAATCCTTTAAGACTCCATTCTTGGCCTGTCCTTTTATTCCCAACAAATTTGTAAAATTGTTGAAGTTACATTTTCATCCATACTACTTTTAATTTTCATCCACTATACTAAACCTAATTTCATTCTTCTGAATTCCAGTGGAGTTTCTCCAGTCTCTACTAAAAGAGACGGTGACGTCACGTGCGCGGTACGCTATTCCCTCACTGCCTTTGCAAGCAATATTCCAAAGACTTTATTCTCCTTGAAGAAATGGACTGGTGTCCTCCGTGACAACTTCTTACAGTATGTGGTTTGTCCAAAATGTATGACAGTATACATGCTTACTAAAACCTACGAGCTCAGACGCGATGGCACAAAGGTTTGTAAGACTTGTGGTCACATACCATTCTACAATCACCCACAGCTAAAGTCTGCATTAAGGAAGAAATGTGGCTCTGTCTTGCTAAGAAAGGCGAAACCTCCACCTGCAACACTGATTTGCGTTTGTATAGCTCACAGCATTTTCATTTACATGTTAAAGCCTCCCCTAGAATTAGGAGGAGGGGGGTCATGGGGGGGACAACTGCCACGTCAATTTCTGACAATTCATGGCAGTTTTCGGTGTTGCCTGCAAATTACCGCGAACAGCCGTTAACCTGAAATTCCACGACAATCTACAGTGCCGCATAGTGATGGAAATCACACTTTTCATGCAGTGCGAAGACGGCATTCTGCCTTCTCCCCTGGCCCAACGCCAACCTGAGAAGACACACAGCTGTACTCCGTGGATTAATTACCCACACGCCACGTGCTCAAGTTTCTCGCTGGACCGAGATCTTTCGAAGCAAACTTATCCCTGCATTAATTATAGCAGGAGGTCGACTTAAAAAGGTACTTTTTAATTCCTCTGATCAAATACTGGAAGCCGCCTTATCTCCCAGTGATCGAAAGAGGACTACGCTTTTGCTGGGTCGAGCAAAGCGACTGTGAGCCCGGAGGAAAAGACGCAGGAGCTTCTTCACCCCGTCCCGCTGCTGCCGCTTCTGCCTACAACCGCGCAGTCGAGACACATACAGGACGCCGCGTTATTCGGAGCGCTCACGGACCCCGCCGGGACAGCCCTGATCCACAAGTAACGGGGTTCTCCCCTTTATTTCTTTTTTCGCCTTATGGTGATAAAGCTGTGCCTGGGCAGGCGTTAGGAACTTTGTAGGTTTAGGTTAATGCGTGTTACTCCAAGGCGGAGTTTGTTTTTAACTGTTGAATATTTTCTTTGTATGTGCATGTGTAACATACATAAAATGGGGATGCCTCAGTAAGAAAACAGACGTTAAGGGAGCTAGGTAGTCTATCTAGCCAATAGGAAGTTAAGTTTCCAGTGTCTATCCACCAATGAGAATGCAGACTGCCCCTGTAGGTCCCGCCCTGCTTTCCCATGTCTGTAGCAATATAGGGTGAGCGAAAGAGATCGGACACGAGGACGAGACTGCTGAGCTGTGCAGCGTCAGAGTCTGTGTTAAGACTATTATAGTATTACACACGAATGAAAAGACGAAGCTTTTTGCAATTGAAATTGCTGTTTATTATCCAAGTTCTAATCTGGAATTAGTTGAGGTGAGTTAAAAGGCTAAACTTTATTTTTTTCTGCCGAGCATTAGAGCTACTTTGTTAGCCTTGCTAGCGCTTATGGCTAGTAGTTTCATATAAGTTCATTCCGCTCTCTGTTCAGCTGAAGTGTCCCACCTGTCTGGACTCGGAGCCATCATATTGTTGTCCCAAACTGATGCATTGAGATCGGTGAGCATATTCTGTGCTTTTCATTAAGGTTTTGTTCTGTTTGAGTAACATAATAAATTGTTGTCAGATATGTCTATGGAAACACGAATTAAGGATTAAAGTTAACACAGCTTGATAAAGATCCTATTATTGTGCTGGTCCTGTCTGTTGACAGGTCAGGTTTTTTTTTGTTACGCTGGATCGTTCCTGAGGTGGATTCCTCAAGAGACTGATGGCGAGCCTTCCCACCTGGACTTAGAAAAGGAACTGGCTTCCTCCTTTTGCATTTGGAGTTCTGCTGCACCCTGCGGTGTGGTAGGCCTGTGTCACTCAAATCTTCACGCAGAGTTTGTTATGCACGAGACTACTTACTGACTTTTTCCATTTTTTTCGTTTCATTCTGGGACTTTGGACATAAATTTTATTTTGGACGTAGTAACAAACTACTGTGTAGGACACTCTCCTCACGTGACTGATGTTGAGTCCAATCTGAATGTGAACTGAATTTGAATAATCTGTGATCCATTAAATTTCAGAATTTAGATTAACAGGGTGCACCCAAAATAGATAAAACCAGAGAAGTAGCACTTGGCCAAGTGTTTATATTATTTTATGTATTTTATTGTGTTTAATTTATTTTCATAATTGTTTGTCTTGTACAACTGTTTGTTAATTTGATGGTTTATCTCACTAAAGTAGTCCTTCGTTAAAACCATCCAACTGCCTCCGTTGTCATTTAAACACCCTCACTGTGCTCCCATAGCCGAACCTATTGGCCCACTTATCTAAAATACATAGGACTCTTCTCTACTGTGTTACATAGGAAGCTATGGCGAGCCAGCCAGGAGCATGAGTGTGTGTGTTTAAGTGTCAGACATCTTACAAGTATTGTTAGAGCGTGCCAAGTACTTCAAAAAAAAAAAAAGGTAAAAAAAAAATGGATGTGGTACTCCGGGAGTCCATCCAAATTCCCCATTCTGTGGTTGTTAGTGGTTTAACAGGGTCAGAGACAGATGAGGAAGTGTCAACCTTTCTCCAGAAGTATGGTTCCATTAACCGTTACATTCGCTTAGATGATCCTAAATCAGATTACCATAAAGACATGATTATTGAGTTTGCACATGAAACTGCCATGCAGACATTGGAGCCATTGTTGCCTCTTCAGCTTCCAAGCACGACTCAAGCAGGCATTGTGTATGAGTTGAAGGCTTTAGGAAGTGTCTACACCATAGATGCCAGAAGCAAAGCAACTAAAATGTACATGGAACAGCTCTCTGAAATTGCCAGGCTGAGTGGAAATTCATTAGGAGAAATGTTGAAGGAGGAACTTAAAAATCTGGTTTCATCTGCAGAAAGTGCCTTTGCACAATCACCTCAGACTGATCCAGAATCCTCAGCTCCACAGAGTCCAACCCCACAAAAAGACTCAACCAGCCAAAGAGATATCCCATCTTCTGAAACCCCTCAGTCAGTAATGCCTACTAACTCCACGATTTTGACACCAGCAAATGATCAAAGTAAGCCTCTCACCCCTTCCATTTTGAGTAAAAAACCTGATCGATCTCAACCCCCCACAGACTTTTGCTGCCTCATCTGAATCCTCTGCTACGCCCCTAATCGATGTAAATCCACCTGCAGTTCAGCGAGTGGTGGTTGAGCATGTGGTGCGCAGCAATGATAACTCACCCCAGTTCGCTTCACCCAGTAGACTCAGAGCTTTTTCTGGCAAGAGTCCACGTCCGAGCCATGAAGCAGATTATGATACATGGCGTGCAAGTGTTGAGATTCTTATCAGAGATCCATCTGTGTCAGACTTGCATTGCACACATCGTATATTGGACAGTCTTCTTCCTCCTGCTTCTGAAATGATCAAACATTTGAGCCCACAGTCTAGTCCCTCAACTTATCTTAAATTGCTTGACTCCGCCTATGGGACAGTTGAAGACGGTGACGAGCTTTATGCTAGGTTCATGAGCACGTTCCAGAATGACGGAGAGTTACCTTCTGTTTTCCTGCAGAGACTGCACACTGCCTTAAGCAAAACAATGAGACGTGGTGGTGTGTCCGCTCCTGAGTTTGACCAACAGCTTTTAAAGCAGTTCTGCAGAGGCTGTTGGGAGAACGCTTTAATAGCCGATTTTCAGTTAGAACAAAAGAAAGAAAACCCTCCTACTTTTGCAGAATTGTTGCTCCTTCTTAGAACAGAAGAAGATAAACAGGCTGCAAAAATGTCTCGCATGCGACAGCATTTCAGCCATGCTAAGTCTGGCCATGGCAAGCAGCGTGCCATGTCACAAGTGCATCTTGCACATGACACAAATGAATTGATAAATAAGACTGATCTTGAGGTTCTCAAGCAACAAATTGCTGACCTCAGCATTCAGGTGAAGAGCATTGTGTCAGAGAGTCAAAAGCCAAAACAACCTAAGCAACAAAAAGCAAAGTCTGTTCCTCTATGCGTCACACATGAAGCCCATGTTGTGAAAGCAAAAACAAGCCGTGAGCATTCTTCCACACTTAAAGCAAATGGCAGACCGCGTCCCTGGTACTGTTTCCAGTGTGGAGAGGATGGCCATGTTGTTTCAGTCTGTGATAAAGCACCGAATCCTTCCCTTGTAGCAGCTAAGAAAAAACAGCTGAGAGAAAAGCAGGCTGCTTGGGAAGCCTCTAATGCTCCTCAAAGTGAGACACATTTAAACTAGTCTCTGCTTCCATAGAGGGACATATGGGAGCGAAGTTACAAAACTCCAGTCCCAAAACCATGAAATCTGTTATCAAGTGTGTTGAGGTAGAAGGGTCAAAATTGCCACATGGCCTTGTGGGAACTAAAACCACAGCTCAAGTATCTATCGCAGGGAAAGACACAAACTGTCTTCTGGACACAGGTTCACAAGTCACAACTGTGCCCCAGTCCTTTTATGAAGAACACCTTTCTGATCTTACCGTTCATTCTTTAAATGATTTGCTTGAAGTGGAGAGTGCTAATGGCCAGTTTGTTCCCTATTTAGGATATGTTGAGCTTACCATCACTTTTCCCAAAGAGTTTGTTGGGTCTGATATTGAAATTAACACTCTGGCCTTGGTTATTCCTCACCTTCGCTCTGCAGCTCATGAACAGGTGCTTATAGGAACAAACACACTTGACGTTCTTTATGCTGATTACCAGAAACATTCATCTTTTCAGCCTTTGATCAATGGATATAAGGCTGTTCTCAAAATACTTGAGATACGACAAAGGGAGCTTAACCACAGCAGCCTTGGGTGTGCAAAACTAATGGGCAATTCACCTAAAGTTGTTCCTGCAAGGCAAACCGCTGTTGTTGAAGCTTTTGTTCATGTTGATCGTTTGAACATGAAGAGAGATGTCATTCTTGAGCAACCATCAGCTTCTTCTCTACCGAATGGCTTACTCGTTTCAGCGATTGCGGTAACTTTACCAAGCAAACGCTCTTGTCATCTTCCTGTAGTACTAAGAAATGACACCAACCATGACATAGTCATTCCCCCCAACAGTATTGTGGCAGATGTTAATGCTATAGTACAGGTGTTACACAAAGAACATACTGTCAATGAACCAGACTGTTCTCAATCTCAAGCGAAGTCTTTCCCAGAACTGAGCTTTGATTTTGGAGATTCACCTCTATCCACTGAATGGAAAGAGCGAATAACAAAAATGTTAAACACCATGCCAAATGTTTTCTCTCAAAATGACCTGGATTTTGGCCATACTGATAAAGTGAAACACAGAATCAAGCTCAGTGATGAGACGCCTTTTAAGCAAAGAGCACGTCCGATACACCCCAACGATGTGGATGCTGTGAGACAACATCTACAGGAACTCCTAGATTCTGGCGTTATACGGGAATCTGAGTCCCCATTTGCTTCCCCAATCGTTGTGGTTCGCAAAAAGAATGGTTCTGTTCGTCTGTGTGTGGATTACAGAAAGCTGAATATGCAGACTATTAAGGACGCCTACGCTCTTCCAAAACTGGAAGATGCTTTCACTGCACTTTCTGGTTCTAAGTGGTTCTCCGTTCTAGACCTCAAGTCAGGCTACTATCAGGTCGAAATGGAAGAAGCAGACAAGCATAAGACTGCATTTGTGTGTCCAGTTGGATTCTGGGAATTCAACAGGATGCCCCAAGGAATAACAAACGCGCCTTCAACCTTCCAAAGACTGATGGAAAAGTGTGTTGGCGATATGAACCTAAAAGAAGTTCTAGTGTTCATTGACGACCTGATCATTTTCTCATCGTCCCTGGAAGAACACAAACAGCGCTTGAAGCGTGTTCTTGAACGATTGATGACATACGGGTTGAAACTGGCACCAGAGAAGTGCAAATTCTTTCAAACCTCAGTGAAATACCTTGGTCACGTTGTTTCTGAGAGAGGAGTTGAAACCGACCCTGAGAAAGTTGCGGCCTTGAAGACCTGGCCGATCCCCACAAATCTCAAAGAGCTTCAATCCTTTTTAGGATTTGCTGGATACTACAGACGGTTCATTCAGGGGTACTCGACTATTGTAAAACCACTGAATGAGCTAACTTCCGGTTATCCACCACTCAGAAAGCTGAACAAGAAACCAAAGATAAATCTAAGTTCAGAGTATCGCAACCCAAAGGAGTCCTTTGGTGAGCGGTGGACATCCCAATGTCAGAAAGCCTTTCATGACATAATAAGGAAGCTAACATCAGCTCCAGTATTGGGATTCGCAGACCCCCAGCTTCCATATGTCTTACATACAGATGCCAGCACTGTTGGCCTTGGGGCTGCACTGTATCAGGTTCAAGATGGTCAATCTCGAGTCATAGCTTTTGCGAGTCGAGGACTTTCAAAGAGTGAGAGGAAGTACCCGGCTCATAAGCTTGAATTCTTGGCCCTTAAATGGGCAGTCACAGAAAAATTCTCTGATTACCTATATGGAACAGATTTCACAGTGGTGACTGACAGCAATCCACTTACATATATTTTAACATCCGCAAAGCTTGATGCGACAGGTTACAGGTGGTTGTCTAGTCTTTCTACTTACTCATTCAGTCTTCAGTACAGAGCGGGAAAGCAAAATCTAGATGCCGACGCACTTTCTCGCCGACCTCACGATCCACCAAAGGATGATTATGCATCCAAAAAAGAAAGTGAGAGAATCCGGCAGTTCACACTGTACCACCTGAGCAATTCTGACAGTCCAGAAACTCTTCCCCAGGAGGTGATCAAGGCTATTTGTGAACGTCATATGGTCACTTCATCTGTAGCTGGTGTTCAAGCCACCACTCCTGGGTTGACATTAGTTGAATCCCTCACTCACCAGTCCGCAGCCATTCCCGACTGCTTCCAGCAGGAGCAAGTGGATGGGTCCCCTCTTGTCCATTCATTCTCAGAAGAAGAGTTGAGGCAAAAACAAACATTAGATCCTGCTATCAATGCAGTTATTGTACTCTTGGAGACTGGTGAAACTCCATGTCCCAGTCTCAGGTTGGAGCTACCAGAACTACCTTTGTTACTCAGAGAGTTGTCACGGTTGGAGATGCAGAATGGAGTGCTTTACCGTAAGCGACAAGATGGTCCAAACATCTCATATCAGCTTGTGCTTCCTGAGGACCTAAGAGCTACAGCACTTAGGAGTCTTCATCATGATATGGGCCACCTTGGAGTTGAAAGAACAGTAGATTTGGCAAGAACCAGATTTTACTGGCCGAAAATGTACATGACCATAGAAAAAATGGTTAAAGCCTGTGAGAGATGTGTTCGTCGAAAAACACATCCAGAAAAAGCTGCTCCGCTGATGAACATTAAAACCTGCCGACCTCTCGAACTGGTATGCATTGACTTTTTGTCAATAGAGCCAGATCGCTCCAACACGAAAGACATTCTAGTAATAACTGATCATTTTACAAAATATGCATTGGCCATACCAACTCCAAACCAGCGAGCACAGACTGTGGCGAAGTGCCTCTGGGAAAACTTCATTGTCCATTATGGTTTTCCTGAAAAGCTCCTTAGTGATCAGGGGGCTGATTTCGAATCAAAAACCATAAAAGAACTTTGTGAACTCATTGGCATCAGGAAAGTGCGCACTACCCCTTACCATCCTAGGGGAAATCCAGTTGAAAGATTCAACCGCACTCTCCTTCAAATGCTTGGAACACTTGATAAGTCAGATAAACTCCACTGGAAAGACTTTGTCAAACCTCTGGTACATGCGTATAATTGTACAAAGAGTGATGTGACTGGGTTCTCTCCTTACGAGTTGATGTTCGGGAGACAGCCCAGATTACCCATTGACTTGATTTTCAGATTGCCCACAACGGCTTCTAAGCAGACTCATTCCCAGTACGTCGGCAATTTGAAATCTCGGTTGGAAGAAAGTTACCGTATTGCTACTAGCAATGCAGGAAAGAATGTAGGTCGCAATAAAGCTAGATTTGACCGGCGAGTGATTGAATCAACTTTGCAGACGGGAGACAGAGTTCTAGTGCGAAATGTGAAGCTGCGTGGAAAACATAAATTGGCAGACAAATGGGAGGAGGATGTTTATATTGTCCTCAAGCAAACTGGAGAGATGCCAGTTTACACAGTTAAACCAGAAGGTAAAGAAGGACCAATGCGGACTCTGCACCGAGACCTGCTTCTGCCCTGTGGATTCCTATCAGCAGCTGCAGAACCTGCAACAATCAAACCTCGTCCAAACAAGAGACCCAGAACAAGACAATGTCCAGTCGTTGAGAGTGAGGAGGAGATCATCTCAGATTTGGATGATGTACCTGATTGGGCATTTCTCCCTCGTATTACAGATAAACCTGATATATTGGTTGTGGTGCCTGAAACTCACAAGTTGAGTGAGCCTCCTTGTGCAGTTCGGCAATCAGCAGAAACAGAGGAGTCTGTAGTTTCCCTCTCACCTGATGCTCCAGCAACTCAGTCCCTTGTAGGAGATGGAAGTACTGGAGATATTCAGGGTGCATCAAGTGTCAACTTACCTGAAAATGTCGACTTACCTGAACATGACAACCTACCTGAACAAGACAGCTTATCCGAAGCAAACGTTTTACCTGAACTGAACCAAGTGAACAGATCCCCTCAGTGTTTGGATTTGCAGCAATCTGAGGAAACTCCTCCAGATAATGAGATGAAATCAGATGCAACATGTGATGATGGGTTTTGTGAAGCAAATGAACCTGTTACTGGCCAGCCTGAACCCTTAAAGTTTCAGACTGATGGACCTCAAGATGCTGAAACATTTCTTCGTCGCTCTCAGAGAGTGCACACGAAGCCTAAAAGATTAGACTATGTAAAACTAGGAAATCCTCTGATAATGGTAGTGAATTCTCTTTTCCATGGTCTAAGTGAGGCATTGACTAATTCCCTAAATGGTTTTGAAAATGTATCCATTAATTCCGTCAGGCATGTTTGAGCTGTGTGACTCAGTGTCGCATTGCAGATGCCCAGGGACGGGCATACCCTTCAGAGGGGAGGGTGTAACATACATAAAATGGGGATGCCTCAGTAAGAAAACAGACGTTAAGGGAGCTAGGTAGTCTATCTAGCCAATAGGAAGTTAAGTTTCCAGTGTCTATCCACCAATGAGAATGCAGACTGCCCCTGTAGGTCCCGCCCTGCTTTCCCATGTCTGTAGCAATATAGGGTGAGCGAAAGAGATCGGACACGAGGACGAGACTGCTGAGCTGTGCAGCGTCAGAGTCTGTGTTAAGACTATTATAGTATTACACACGAATGAAAAGACGAAGCTTTTTGCAATTGAAATTGCTGTTTATTATCCAAGTTCTAATCTGGAATTAGTTGAGGTGAGTTAAAAGGCTAAACTTTATTTTTTTCTGCCGAGCATTAGAGCTACTTTGTTAGCCTTGCTAGCGCTTATGGCTAGTAGTTTCATATAAGTTCATTCCGCTCTCTGTTCAGCTGAAGTGTCCCACCTGTCTGGACTCGGAGCCATCATATTGTTGTCCCAAACTGATGCATTGAGATCGGTGAGCATATTCTGTGCTTTTCATTAAGGTTTTGTTCTGTTTTTCCACATTATTGTTGAATAATAGCCTTTGAGCTATTTAATGATTCAAATGTAAACTTTTACTGAGTTTGGGTAAAATTCAATGTTTTATTATTGTGCTTGAAAAAATATGTTACAATTAGAACAAAATGTGAATTGAAAATGCAGTGAAATACTGCATTTTGGTAAAAAAAAACAACAACAACTGTTTATTGCAAGTTTGAGTAACATAATAAATTGTTGTCAGATATGTCTATGGAAACACGAATTAAGGATTAAAGTTAACACAGCTTGATAAAGATCCTATTATTGTGCTGGTCCTGTCTGTTGACAGGTCAGGTTTTTTTTTGTTACGCTGGATCGTTCCTGAGGTGGATTCCTCAAGAGACTGATGGCGAGCCTTCCCACCTGGACTTAGAAAAGGAACTGGCTTCCTCCTTTTGCATTTGGAGTTCTGCTGCACCCTGCGGTGTGGTAGGCCTGTGTCACTCAAATCTTCACGCAGAGTTTGTTATGCACGAGACTACTTACTGACTTTTTCCATTTTTTTCGTTTCATTCTGGGACTTTGGACATAAATTTTATTTTGGACGTAGTAACAAACTACTGTGTAGGACACTCTCCTCACGTGACTGATGTTGAGTCCAATCTGAATGTGAACTGAATTTGAATAATCTGTGATCCATTAAATTTCAGAATTTAGATTAACAGGGTGCACCCAAAATAGATAAAACCAGAGAAGTAGCACTTGGCCAAGTGTTTATATTATTTTATGTATTTTATTGTGTTTAATTTATTTTCATAATTGTTTGTCTTGTACAACTGTTTGTTAATTTGATGGTTTATCTCACTAAAGTAGTCCTTCGTTAAAACCATCCAACTGCCTCCGTTGTCATTTAAACACCCTCACTGTGCTCCCATAGCCGAACCTATTGGCCCACTTATCTAAAATACATAGGACTCTTCTCTACTGTGTTACACATGCATTTGTGAAAGTGACTTGGCTGTTGTTTGATTTTGTGGTTCGTGGAGACTCCGCCGTGAGTTGATTATTCAACTTTTTCATCCTTTTTCTCTCTCTTTGTTCCATCTTTGCTTTGCTTATCAGCGGGTGCAATCTTTTTGTCCGAGCTCAGTTCGCGGTCTCCGTTTAAACTCCCCAGTTAGCCACGCCCTCTCGAAGCAAGGTATTACCCCATCAGCGTAAGCGTGGTTACGTCATTAGGACCTCCCCTCACGCATCACGCAAATTGGTAGATCATACGTCATCATAGTCGCCATCTTGGAAGGGTGTGGGGTGACTGAAATGTGGTGTTAAACGACCGTGAGCTGGACTTAGATTCGCTAACCGCTCATGTTAATCCATTTGTTTTTGTTTGTTCTTTTATTTCCATATATATTTTGCATGTGTAGTTTAGTAGTGAATAAGATTTCCAAAGTCGTTGAATCAGAGAATTACTGTAACAGGGAATTGCTTTTGGTTCAATAAAACAACAACTGTGGAATAGAAATTGTTTTATGTTCAATCTAATTCACAGTTGCAGGGTTATTCAGAATTCAGAGCTAACCTCCTTTCAGAGTTAACATCTGATATTAATGCAGAGACATATCATTGGATGGTGATAAGGAATAAGGATTTAAACTCTAATTGCAGTTATATTGGGGTTCTCACAGTCTGCCGGATAAACCTCGTCGGTTAAAATCCGACCAGATCATTTATTCCAGCACACCTGAGTTCATAACAGCTACTTAATAACTGCAATAGTGGTACAAATCATTACAAGCTTCCAGCTTTGACATCACCACCACTTGAACTATATTTGTTATAGCTAAATTTTGAGTTGAATGACTTATTATTTAAATTATAATACCAAATTATAATTAATTATAATAATAAGCATATTCAGACAGCTTCTGGCATAACACTTTTCTCTAACTGTGGTGTTACATCTATCATGTTCTTCTTGTCTTACTTGTCAGTTTAGGTGGACAGCAATATCTTGGCAGATTTGCAGTTCCGCCATAATCTGCTTTAAATGACTCCCTAATTTATCCCTGACCTGTCTGCTGTGTTCTTTGGTCTCTATTTTTGTTTATCTTTTTGTGAACAAATTTTCTCTAACAAAAATCCTAAACCTTCACAGAACAGCTACATTTATATTGAAATTATGTCACACCCAGGTGAACTCTATAAACCAATTAGGTGACTTTTGAAAACATTTGGTTGCTTTGGAGTTTATGGAAGGGAATCAGATTAAAAGGTGACAGAATTTTATTTGTAAAATTCAATTTCCATCCTATTTCCAATTATGTGCTTTGTGTTGCTCTATGTCACAAACTCCTAATAGAAAGCATTAGAGGCTGCGGTTGTAACATGACAAATGTGAAAAGGTTCAAGGGGTAGAAATATCAATGATAGGCACTCTAAAATATGCAGGATATACTACCCAAAAGGAAAAGGATTATAGAAGAAGTTATTCTTGGCTTTGTGTAGTTCATGAGAAAAAAAGGAACCTCTGCAGTAGATTGCTACATTAACAAACTCCTGAAAAATGAACTTTGTCAGTCTCAGAAAAAGTCTGGATAATGCCTCCCCTTAGTCTCTGACTATATTTGCACTTTATTTGCACTCTAATTACTTATCTTCTACATCCTTTGCAGACAAGGAGAGTAGAAGTTGTTACAGCATACTGTCAGATAGGAACTGTGATGAGCTGCTTTAAGCTTTGTTCAACCCTACCAGTGTTTTACAATTTATGGGGCAACGCCTTAGCCACTGATGATGTTTCAAGCTTTTTCAGTCAATAGTTTCCTGGCCTTTAAGTGGATAGCCTGACTGACTCCAGTAGGCCTTTGTATCAATGTGCCAGCAGACCATTCTAAAATCCATAAAGTTCCCATCAGTCCTGTTGGTCTCTTTACTGATGTTCTGTTTGTGACTCTCGCTCAAAGTGTGAATAAGAACACATTACTGCAGATCTGGGCCCACAGTTCACTGCAAAAACCCGCAATACCTGATTAACCCTCATCCATTTGAGTGCAAAAGCTGCAGTCTTGTTCATGTCGATTATCCCAGGTCTAAACGTGTTCCTTCCTCTTGGTATCAAGACTGCATCATTTTTTTAATCAAGATTATATTTTTTGTAAAAGTGATTGAAAGAGAAACCCTGTTGTCCCAAAATCCTGCTTTAGGAATGGCTGTTTAGGAATAGCTGTTTTACACTCACTGAAATGAATGACATAGTGGTTTGGATGTTTTACTCATGCATTTGAACTGCTCTTTAAACAGGAGTGGGACTACAAACTTCAACATTAACATTTAAAGGCAACTTTAAACAAATAGGTTTTTAACCTTAAAGGAACTGAGGGATTCAGAACTTTTACAGTCTTCTGTTTTTTATTCCAGAAGAATAAAAACTAAAAGCTGCTTCTCCATGTTTCGGTCTGGTTCTAGGTATGCAGAGTACATTTGAACCAGAAGATCTTAGTGGTCTGAAGGGTTGATACACTGATTGCAGGTCTGTAATGTATTTAGGTGCTAAGCCATTCAGTGATTTATAGACTAACAGAAGTATGTTAAAGTATATTCTGTGAGTTACAGGGAGCCAGTGTAAGGACTTTAACTGTGGTGATGTTCTCTACATTCTTAGTCTTAGTGAAGATGTTCTGGATCAGCTGCAGCTGTCTCATTGACTTTTTTGGCAGACCTGTGAAAACACCATTGCAGTAATCAATTCTACTAAAGATAAACACGTGGATTAGTTTATCCAGATCCTGCTGAGACATTAGTCCTTTAATCCTGGAAATGTTCTTTAGGTGACAGAAGGCCAACTTTGTAATTGTGTTTAGATGCATTTGGAGGTTCAGATCAGAGTCCATCACTACACAGATTTCGGGCCTGATCAGTGGTTCCTAGCTGAAGCAGCTGAAGCCGTGTGCTAGCTTTTGATTGCTCCTCTATTGGTCCAAAAATTATTACTTCAGTTTTGTTTTTGTTCAATTGAAGAAAAAGTTGGCACTTCCATGCATTGATTTCTGCTGCACTAGAAAAAGGGAACTAAAAGTAAGAACATTTTTCTTGAGATGAGTGTATTTGTCCTTCATTTGAGCAGGCAAGTTTAAATGATGGAATAAGATTTTTGCACTTAAAATAAGAACTACTCATCTGCATTGTCTTATTTCAAGTGCACTATGCCTAATTATCTTATTTTAGGGGTCAAAATACTCATTCTATTGGTAGATAAGCTTAATTACTTGCTGAAATCAAGGACAGATACACCAATTTCAAGAAAATTGTACTTGTTTTTAGTTCCCTTTTTGCAGTCTAAGTATTTACTTAGCGTTTGAATGGGTCCATAGTCATTGTGATGTAGAGTTGTGTATCATCTGCGTAGTTATGGTAACCGTTGTTGGTTTAATGATCTAAAGTAGAGGGAGCATGTAGATATTGAATAGGAGGGGACCCAAGATGGACCCTTGGGGACCCCCGCATGTGATTTTTGTGGTCTTTGATGTAAAGTTACCTACTGACACAAAAAAGTCCTTGCCCTTTTAGTAGGATGTAAACCAGTTGAGTGCAGTACCAGAAAGGCCGACCCAGTTTTTCAGCCGTTCTAACAGAATTGAGTGATTGACAGTATAAAATGCTGCACTAAGTTTGTATCAACACTGTGGTTCTTCCACAATCTGCATTTATATGATGTCATTAAACACCTTGGCAAGGGCAGTCTCTCTACTGAGGAGAGCATGGAAACCTGACTGGAAAATGTAATAGCAGCTCGTCATTGTTAAGAAGGTATTTAATTGTTGAAACATAGCGTTTTCAATACTTGGTTAAATGTCTTTTAGCCAGTTGTAGAGAAACCATAGAATTTCTTTGTTGCTATATGTAGGTCCTGGCTGAATATCTGACCACTTCGCTTATCAGGAGTAGTAAAGCTCCCTTCAATCGGCTGGTTTTCTGCCAGAAACTCATCTTACAAAAAATAATTCAGAAATTTTCAAATGGATTAGGTCAGGACAATACAGAAGTATATGTTTAGCCTACATTATCCGTTTAAAAAGTTTAGATGTTTTTTTTATCATTGTCTTGTTGAAACATCCAACTGTGTCCAAGTATCAACTATTTAAAACACCCATTACACGATATTACCACAACCAAGCTTGACAGTTAATAGTGTTATTAAGCCTCACACTTATGCCTCCAAACATGGTTATTTTCACTGTGGTCAAATAGTTTATTTTATGTCTTGATGGACCATACAACCTTTCTCCAGAGGACATTAGGCTTGTCTTTGTGGGGAGCTGCAAATTTCAGTTGTACTGACAGGGACAGGTGCTATTTTTCTTCGATTGGCACACTCAAGTTATTGGTTCCTGGGCTGGGGTTTCCCATCATTCTGACTAGTTTCCTTTTAATGGATTTGACGGTGGGTTTTAGATGACTGAAACTTGGACATAGCTCATTATTCCAACTGAACAAAGATCCCAAACACATGAAAATGCTGAATCAGGATGGCAGACTTTAAAGGGGCCTAGTCCCATATGTTGACCATAAAAACATATACGGTCAAAATACAAACATTTTCAAATAAAACAATATACGGTAAGTGTTTGTCCTGATAGTGTTTACTTAGTCCATTTTGAACCTGAAAATAATTTTGCATTGGCTACAATCAGCAGACATAAATCTTGTTTTGCGCCATCTGCTGGCAGTACAGTGGAACTATCAGAAAGCAAGATAGCGACAATTGACACAGCTACAGAAACAGTAGACTGTCGTCCAAATTCTACTGTGTGGTTATTATGTTGTATTTCAAATAATGTTTGAATAATTTCATATTTCCTTTTTTTAATCACTTAGCATGAAAGTGGCCTTTTTGAATACTTTTTCTAATTAAAGAGGACTTTAACTGAGTTAGTAGATATATTTTCTTCTTTTCCTCTCCTGTCTAAGATCTCCTGCTCCTCTTTGTTTGTGTATATAAAATATTGAAAAAGTTAACACTTTGATGAAAATGCAGCTTTTAGATGTGGATATGTGCATGAAAGTGCATATCTGTGGTATTTAAACCACAGCCAATAACTGGATTTTTCCATAATGGGCATGTGTGTATCAATGAATGTCAGAAAAAGTGTGTGTGTGTGTGTGTGTGTGTGTGTGTGTGTGTGTGTGTGTGTGTGTGTGTGTGTGTGTGTGTGTGTGTGTGTGTGTGTGTGTGTGTGTGTGTGTGTGTGTCCAATTGTTGGTAAAAATCTTTAGCATTGTGGTGTGTGTGTGCCAATCTTTAGAGCTACTCAACCCTTTTCATACACTTTCTCCTAATTCCCTCTTCTGTCTCTCCAAATATAACACTGCCTTTATCATCAGCTAAAACAAATAGCCTCACACTCCCCAGACAGACAGAAACACACACACTGTAAGTAATCTTTGTGAGGACTAAACTCTTACCAAGATTTATTCTCTAACCTCAATACCCCGATGCACATTAATTACTTTAGTTTAACCTCCATTCTCAGAAGTGCCTCTCAGCTGTCATCTGTGTTAAAGTGAACACCGATGAGCACTTGATTTTATTCACATTTAATGCTTCTAAGATTGGTCCCTACAAGGATAGAAGTCCAAACGCAAACACACACATATACTGGTGGGAATCATTTCTGTGTGTAATTTTTCCCATTCGCTGCCAGTGAAGCAGGCTGTTTGATTGGTTGCTGCAGTGATAGATGCCTGGCCAGTTTTCTGATTACTACAATCTTCGATCTCCGGGGACCAACATAATCAGAATAAATGTCCCCTACTGTGGAAAGAATAAAGGTGTGTTTGTTGAGTGTGTGTGTGTCTGCAACAGAAACATGGACATGGTCTATAGGGGGAAAATAGGTTTCATAGTATGTTTTAACAGTATGGTATTAGTGTTTATACAAGAGTGAATTGCAGATGGTGCATAATACTGTGAACTTGTGATATTATAAGATCAGCTCCAGTTTTAGAGTAAGTCCTTTTAGATACTACTTCCTTTATTTTTCCACACATAACATTTATTTTATCTACAGTTTATTCTTAATCAATTTTCAAGTCACATGACAGCGTTCTGCCATTCCATAATCCTTTGTGGTGTAAACTTTATTGTTTCTGTGGAGCTTCAGAAATGTCACTTTTTGCCAGCAGTGAAAAAGTAAAATAAAAATAAGGATAACAAAAACATAAAAAAGCAACATATGAATAAAATAGGTTGCATTTTGAAACATAAAACACCTTACATCAATAGTAGGCCCAATTGATGCTCTGAACTATTTCCAAGCAAGAGGAATAGGAGAGGCTTAGAATAATACAGACATAAAACTTTGTAGCAGTTTCACAGTCTGTTCACAATAACCTAAAAGACTAAACAATTTCATATTACAGATGAAAGATACATACAAATTTGAATATTTTTATATGTATTTCTACATGAATATGCAAATCTGTCTAACCACACCAAAGATTTCTATAATTTGCCAATGATGTCCAGTCCGCATGTTTTCTTCTTTTCTCCTATTATGTTAAAAACTATGTGTCCCCTAATAACAACACCATGGAGGACCTGGGACACCTATCCAAATATTTTATTATAGAATTTTACTTACCTCACATTGTGACTCCTTTGGCTGCTCCCTTATCCAGGGGTTGACACAGCAAGTCCTTACAACTTGCACACAGACTTAGCAGAATTTTTACACCTAATGCCCTTCCTGATATAACCAGGAATTGAATATAGATCCCATCTTTTTGAAGCAGTTTGATTTATGTTCAGTATTCTTCAGAAGTCTTCTTTTTCAGAAGTCTATCAGCATGCAGCATGATGACTAAAATCTTTGCACATTACCTTGCAAAGGTTCTTCAGGTTTTTATATACTGTGATCTCTTGTCAGCATTTTATCTCTTGTCGGCACCTCTCTTCAAGAAACCCAACAGATTATTGGCAGCTTTAGGCCATTCTGGAAATTTGTTTTGCTTCTCAGGAAGTTATTCTTTTGTTGAATGGGATTTTTTCTCAGACTCAATGTGCTGAAATATGAATGAATCCTCTCCAATCTAATCTTGACACAAACTGTTTTATCTAGAGTAACCCTAGAGCAAGATGTTGCGATCCCCATACTTTACAGTCGGCATGGTGTTCCTTTGGTGATTTGGAGCCAAGTTTTTGTTCTTAATCTTTTTTCTTTTGGGGTTGGGGAGCACAAAGGATCAGCTATACTTTCTTCAGACTAATACCACATCTTCCCACAAGGTTTTGGAAACATTTTTACAAGGCCAATACTGGACACATTAAATGTGAAAAGTGTTTTATCAAAGAGCTGTGTAGATGTTGCTGCTAATTTGTGTGTCTCTCTCACACCTCTTCTCTGCAGGGTCTGACTGACAGGTGTGGTCCCACAGCTGTTGCTCGTGAGGACTAATCAGGAGGAGCTTAAAAGGAGCAGGAAACCAACGGAGAGAGACCAGTTTGTTAGCTCTTCCAATGTGTTAATTAGGTCTGCACTGAAGTATGCATTGCTCTTGTTATGCTTATTCTTACCAGTGTCTTTCTCTCCTTCACAAGGACCCTGCCCAGGCTTGAGCTCAACTTTCTCTCACCTGGTGATCGGGGGTAACCTGTTTGTGTGTCCCGTTGTCAGTTTCCCCTCTGCCCCTGGAAATAAACACCTGAGAACAACCCCTTCCTTCACCCTGCAACACATCCCCAATCACCAGCCTGTCCATCCTCTAATGCTACCCACTCAACCACTCATGCCTTTCTAGACACAAGAAAGAGACATTCTATAGTAGCGACCACCATGCAGTATGTAGAGTAACATCCTGTATAGCTCTTGCTCACATTTTTACATTTTAGTCCAGCTTCCCTATGTTATTTATTCTATTTAAAAGTGTTACATTAGTAGGAATTTAACAGCAAATTGCAAATAAATCCAAGCAGTAAGTGGTTAATGTGTGTCATGTGGTGGAATGGGTTAAGTATGGGTTAAGTAATTACCCCAAATTTAATTTTATAATACTAATATATTTTCAAGGAAGACCTCTTTAAGCGGTATTCTCAAACTGTGTTTTTTAATGCAGATTGACTTTATGTAGCAATGTTAAAGCATATACATGTTAAGAAAAGATAGTTTTAAAGGTAGCCTCACCTGGGTTTAATCTGACAGTTGGTTAAACACAAATGATCTGGATGCATGTATTGTATGTTTCTGATGAATCCATGCACAAAAAGTGGCTCCTGACTAGGGCCAGACAATAATTCAATATATATTGACCAATAGACATGTGGTGTGATAGGAAAAAATAAGGTCATTAAAACGTTTAACAGAAGAACAGTTGTCCTTCCTTTTGCATTCAAACCTATCATTATAATCCAATTGTATGTGGTACAATGCGCTCAAAAATCTGTTAAAATATAAGTATGACTTTGGCAAGCAAAGAAGCTGCTATTCGGAGCATTACGGTGCACCATAGACATTATATATTTAGACGCCTCGTTGGGCGGGTTCTGCCTATGCTGGGGGTGCGTCAGAGCGTCCGCCATGTTGTATGTGGCAAATCTGCAGTTAGACTCAGTCACTTAAGAAGTATCAGAGGGACTTTAATCTCAGAATATACTTTATATTCGTAATATTTTTATTTTTGTAATATTACGATTTCGTTTTCGTATCCCTCTTGGCTTCATTCTCCAGACTTTATTCTCGTAAAGAATAAAAATAATTATAAGAATCTAACCTGGCCCTATGACTCCAGGACTAAGATAGTTCTACAAATTGTGACTATTCTGGAAATGTCCCCCCTTAATTGTCACAATATGACGTTTTTCTCATAATATTAATTTTATCTCTTTTATACTTCCCCAAAAAGTCTGTGGCTAATCTGTGTCTATAGCAGATCTTAAAAGGTTCACATGGTTTTATGAAATAATGAAGACCACAATGTTTAGATTTAACCAATTGATTTTTGTATTCATAACACATACACACACACACATATATATATATAAACACCTATATATTTAGGATATATATATATATATATATATATATATATATATATATATATATATATTTAGATATATATAGATATATATAAACACACACCTAAATATTTAGAATACTTCAAAATCTATATATGCACAAAGGCTAGTCTGGCTGCCAATCTCTATCAATTAATCTCTTTAATCTATTTTTTTACAAGTATATGTAAGCTCCATCTATATTTTTCTATCTAAATACTTAAAACATATATACAGGGAACGTAGACGTTCACTACTTTCTGCCACATACAATATGGCGTTGACGTCGACATGCAAACCTGCGGCCAATGGGGCGTCTACGTATATAATGTCTATGCCGTACACTGTGTCACTTCCTGATCGGACCCCTGAGCTGTCTACAAGACTGCCTGACTATAATGTCTAAACTAGAAGTACATTCTTGTAAAGGCCCCCACATACTCGGGCGTAGTTCACTCCACGGAGGTCTGTGTGTACTCTAGGCAGACTCTAGGCGGACTCTGTGCGGACTCTGCGCTTATAGGTACGTGTCGCACTATAAACTTCATGGAGGCAAGAAGTCTTTACATCGAACTTTTTTATATGTGACACCAAGCTTGATACACTGAGCTGCTCCAAGCAGGCGGTCGCAAGGACGCGCGGCATCACAGTCCCTCTCTGTTCTCACTGACAGGTGTGCAGTGGGAGCCTGCTGGAAAAGAAATGGCTCTAGGTGCTCAGCTAGCTAATCATACATTTTACCATCCGCCACTTCATCCCACTGGCAGAAAGTGTAACAGAAAATTCATGAATTTCTTCTTTTAAGTCCCATACACTTTTCAAGACTTTGCCCAGACTGAGCCACCTGACAGCTGTATAGTACCTTATGTCACCATGTTCACTCTCATGCTTTTCTAAAAGTGCAGCAAACTGTCTGTGATTCATAGCTCTTCCTTTGATGAAGTTAACTACTTCAGTAACATCATTCATGACTACAAAAGAATAATTTAATTCAATACGATTTTGGAAATTGTTATCTTGACAAAAGCATGATGCGGGCACCCAAAATAGGGCTCACAGGCCGGATGCGGACTGCGGGCCCTGTAATGCCCGGGTCTGCACTAATGGATCAGCGAACGCATGGACGTATCGGCTGATACCGATACAAGAAAAAAAATCAAATATCAGCCGAAAATATTGGCTGCCCGATATATCTGTAGACCTCTATATGAAGAGGTGTTTTTTGAGTTTGGATTTATATAAAGCTGATCTGCTTGTGACCTTTAACAACTCAGAATCTATGGACATGTAAAAAAAAAAGAGGTTAAAATGGCAAGATCAAGTTCTTAAGTCTTTGATGTGTCAAATAATGGCTGTTAAATAAAAAAGGTAAATAAATCTTAATATCAGTCTGTAAGTAGTAATTAATTCCTGAAATACAAATGTTACACTCGAATTTAATTCAATACAATTCCAGAATCAACAAATTAAAATATTAGAAAATACAAAACCGTATTTTTCAATTCAAACAATTAGAAATGATGGTCAACTGTTAAATTTTACATTATGTATGTCCTTTTTTTCCTAAATAGCATTACTGTGTTTAAATGTTATAGACTTGTAAGATCTTTTTTTTTTTTCGCTTGTACTTGAACATTAGTACCTTTATGAACATGAGCAACCTTTTGAGGGTTGGAGGTTAATTTCACTTTTGAGTGGAACTAAATAATTAATGACAATATTTAATGCACAAATCAAATTCTATAAATTCATAAAGTAATTAAAAATAACATCCACGGCACTGTGAAATAATACCATTTAAAGCCATTTTCTAACATGCCATCCCAGTAACAGAGAAATAAATTGGTGTAAGCTACAGCTTGGATTCTTCGCAGAGCCATTAAGGCAGGAATTTGAGTTTGTTAGTGGTCTCTTGACAAAAGTAAAAGCCATTTTGGAGCTTCAGTGAGCAAAGAGAGCCTGCCATAAAAGTCTGAGTGCTAGAGATTTAAGACTAAACTCTCAAAATACAGCTCCTTCTGCAGGTCAGCTCTCCAAACTAACTATACAAAAAATACATGAGTTGGAAGTGAGTAAAAACTTTTGATCAGTACACAGTAACACTGGACCAAATATCATAAAGCTATTGTACAAGTGTCTTATAATGCTGTTGTATTCTTGTCTGACCCAAAATGGAAATGTTATAACCCAGCATCATCGATGTCCAGTGTGTGTTAAAGGGACCAACCTGTGTGTCAGTGGAATATACTTCATTTGGAGTGGGTGGTAATTTCAAAAAACAAAATGTTTAGTCAGATCAATATTTTAGAATGATCCAATATCCAATACTGCAATAGAATAAATATTTGTGGAATATTTAAGTTTGATTGATTGTAATATAGATTCAATTCAATTTAGTTTGTTTTTAGTGTCAATTCACAACACTTTGTCTCAAAGCACATTAAAAAGTCAATTTAATCAAATCATACATACAGATTGGTTAAAAAGTTTTCTGTTTAAAGAAACCAAGCGGATTGCATCAAGTCATTGTCTTGCATCATTCACTCTTCCTGAAAGAGCGCAGTTGCACTTGTTGTGCAGATTAGGTGCTAAAAGAGCCACTTCATTTCAACTTTGAGCCGAAATGATTGCGCTCTGCTTCACATCACCGCTCGTTGGGCATGTTGTTTACTGGGCAGGGGCGACATGGCCATGGTAGATACTTCCTGGAGGGGGCGGGTAATGATCGCTCCCTCCTGGAAGTACCTAGACCGGCCATGACCACTCGTTTTCCAGGACAAGGAGGACAGGGAGGAACTGTTGCTTAGAGAACAGAATTCACAAGGATTACTCAGACATGCATGGATCAAGCAAAATAAAACTTTTGGCATGATTTTGATGAAGGAATTGCATTCTAACATAATTATAACAGCTCAAAAAGTTGATTTTCCATGATATATTCCCTTTTAAAATAAATTAATGTAAATTTAAGCAGATTTGTTAATACTTCTTGAAGGAACAAGAAATCTGACTGTTTTCAAGGAGCCACAATGCCCCTATCTAAAACATATTGCTTAGCTACCTGCTATCCCTAACTGAAAGATGGATCTAAGTTTTGGAATCACCTTGCCAGTGACAGGAACTAAATCTGACAGAAGAATGTATGAGGTCGTCTGAAGAGAGCTGTGACCAAGATATATCTTCACAATTCAACAGAGACCCAGAACTTTTGCAAGAAATAGAGGAAACACATTATGATTAAAGGTGTGACATGCAGATTAACTCCTACCAAAGAAAACCATGAACGCTGAGATGGTATTTAAAGCTGCTTAAACAAAGTTCTAGGTTAAGATTGAGCACACTTTTGCAACTGAGTTAGTGCAATATTGCACCTTCCAACAGTTTCATTTGATTTTCAGTGCAATTGCACAGGTCAAATGTCACATTATTTGAGGGAAATGTTTTGACATGACTAATCAGAAATAACAAAAATGTCATATTTCAACATAGGTGCATACACTTCTCTTCATAGCTAATTTATTTTTTGTACTTTTGTATCCCACTCATAATCCTATGGGAATGTTGCCAGAATGTCAAACAGTTTCAGCTCCCTAATGTTTTTATTGTGTTACCAGTGAGAGGAGCAACTGTGGTCCTCTGACACGCACAATCCCATCACAAGGTTACAAAAAATATATATGAGTCCATTAAAAGTTTACTTCAAGATAAACTCTTAAATATTTTCTTTTTAAAGACATTACATGAAAGTTTAACTTTTTTCAGTGTATGAGTGTGATCATTTGAGGAAAATTATTTAAACATCTGTCTGTATACACACAACAATGACGTTGAAGTAAAACATTTACAGAAAGAAGCAATGTGATATATAAATAAATTATTGTTCCATCGCATAGCTCGGGCACAATTATGTGGATGTTTTGGGTGTGTATGAGCGTGTCTGTGTGTGTATGACAGTGAATTTAATTGCTCTTCACCTTCACTTCAAAAGCTTTTAGCCTGGTCAGCACACAGCCAATCAGAACAAAGAGCCAGTCTGGTAGCAGAGCAGAGCCGAAGTGAGGCTGTCTCGTTACTAAGTGGATTACCTTCACACTCTCCCTGTCATACGCAGCTGCATTGTGCGGTACACACTGAAACTAAATTAAGTGACAAAAATTGGAACTGCTTAAGATTTCTGTTTCCCTTTTACTTCCCCAGATGCCTGAACAAGCTCTCGGTTTTACTGTGGATTTTTTTGCTCTGCCTCAGTTTCTGCTATTCTTCCAAACACTCGCTCTCCTCCTTCTGCCACATAACTCATTTCATTTGCATTGATAAGTATGTTTCTCAATTTGTGGAATAAAGAAGTGTCTAAAACTGCCTCCTGCTATCTAGACACAGCTGCACATAAGCCAGCCATGAAGTCGGAATAAATATGCTTGCAATTATAGCTTGGAAAGAGAAAAGGGAGGCAAAAAGCTTCACCTGTCAGAGAGATACAGCATGTGCGTACCTCACTCCTCTTTCATTTGCGCGCACACAAAGATGCTTTACTTGGTGTCAGTGTCAGAAGATACATAAAACTCCCTAAGAAGTTTCCAACAAAAGCCAATGATTAAAAATGCACATGGGTTTAAAACTGTTATTTTTGTCTATCTTTTTGGCACATTGTATGTTCCTGAAAAGAAACATAGAATGCCATCAATTTACTTGTTACGTTTTTTTTAGTCCTGGGCTGTTTATGTTGTTTGTTGTTCACTAACCAACAGAACTACTGAGTGTGAGGGCACAGACAAGCAGTGTCATGTTAGGATGCTCCGACACAGTAGCTGTTGTTGTGCTCTGCCTATCACTGCAGAGGAAATACTAGCTTAAAGGGATACATCAACATTTTTGCAGTGAGGTTCGGTTAAGAGTTTATAGTATGAGCAATCAATATTTGATCTAAAGTAGATAACCTTCTTTGCTTCGACATTTAATAAAATCTAGATAAGGTGATCTCAGGTGGTCAGACCCAACTTTATAGATAGGATGAGGACCTCCATCATCTGGGGGGGGGGGGGGGGGGAGCTCTGGTTTGGGCGTCTGAGCAGGATTCCTTGGGGGTTTTCTGGGAATTTCTCAATGTGAGGAGACCCCGGGGAAGACCCAACATTCACCCGAGGGGAGACATATGCTGTCTGGCCTGAGATTGAAACTGGATTCCCTGGAGTGAGGAGGGTGTCACCGCGGAGAGGTGTGCGTGGGTCTCCCTGCTGGACCTGTTAAATCCGTGACTCAAAGAATAAGCGGGAGACAGCAAACAGATGGATTGACAGATTGAACTAGGGCCATCTACTGCTTTTAACGCAAGCAAGATTTAAAAAAGCTATGGTTTTAAAACCACCAATGCTTCCCATGATACCCTTCACATGTTTCAAGCCCTTTTAAAAAGATTACAGCTATTTTTTCTCTCTGAATCTATGGACCTTACAGTAAAACAGCACTACCCCTGCCCAACTTTCTGCTGTGCACTGCCAGTCAGCTGGCTGAAAGAAGCTTCTTCACTTTTCTCTCAAGAACAAGAATTACAACATATTCACAAAGATTCTCACTTCCCTCAGAGAGCTCCAATCTTAGCCTAAAAATTCCTACCTGTATTTGATATTAATGCACACTCATCTGTCAGCAAATTAAAGTGATTGTATTTGGCAAAACGACCGATGTAAAATGGAGGGAAAAAAAGGTGGGGGAAAAAACGAGCTGGACAGCAGCGCAGCGCAGCTCACAGCTCTGGGAGAAAATGGAGCAGTGTTGAAAACTAAATTGGTCCTTGGATCACCGCACAAATTTTTATATATATTCTTTGTAAATTTCTCCACTTTTTATTCATAATTATTCAATATTTCCCCATTATTTATTTATTCTCAATAAAATTATGTCACCATTGGGCCGAAATTAAATAATTTCCCTCTATGAGAGTGATAAAGTTTATCTTATCTGCATATTAATAATTGATTGTTAAAGATGTTTATGTGCTCATTTCTTCCGCTGTTTAGGTGGTGGATCAGCCAATCAGCTGTCTCTCTTTCCACCATTTTCCCTGCTTAAGTCAGTCTTTGGCTCGCTAAGAGTCCTCCTCACTACTCCTAACATGTCACTTTGGGAGCTCTCTTAAGGCCTAAGATGCTTTGTGATTAACTTTTATCTTAATGAGGCAAAATTCTGAAAAAATCTTAGAATTTGGGAAGATTTTTCCTAAAATGACATCTCTAATAGCTACCTTTAGTCTATGGAATATGGCCACAGATAACTTTTCTAAATTGCACCACAGCTGTGTTTCAGAAGATGTGTTTCTGCTGTAATTGTATACACTCCTCTTCTGCTCCAATTGACCTTTTGGATAAAGTTGCCTGTGTAGAATTTCCCTCCCAGTCTGTTTAACTCTATAAAATTAAATTACCCACCCATACCTCCACTTCCTCATCCCCATGTTTTCTGTTCTCTCTGGATCTTCCTTTCACTTTGTTCTTATTCCTCTACTTTCCTTTCCCAGCCTTCTTTTGTTTTTTTGTCTCTTTTTTGCCACCTCCAACCCTCTACTGATTAAGAAAAGGGGAAAAAAACTGTGTAGATCGGTGGGAAAGTTCAATTAAGCTGAAGGCCTCTGGGCTTTTGTGTTGGTGTGATAGTGTGTATTGTGTTGCACGCACACCTGTGTGACTGTATCTGTCCATGCTTATGTTAGTTGTGTTGTGTGTGAATGTGTGTGTGTATGAACTGAAATGAAAGTGGATATGTGCGTTCTCTTTGAATCTTCACCGGCATGCGTTCCAGTATCAGCTCTCCAGGATTAGCTTTCCTCTCTAATCAAGTAAAAGAGAAGCCTGCAGGTAATTACAGCTTCTTTCCAAAAACAACTGAGTTTCTATGTTCCTGTTTGACTCCATCACAATCCAATTACACAGTTAACTGCTACTTCAAAGAAAAACAACATTTTTGAGTGAAGAAGGATGTGATACTTAACACTGTCTTAGCCAAGATCGCCAAAATCTAAGATAGTTAAAAATCATACTAAACAGTTTTAAAAAATAGTTTTAATTGTTTTAAAAAAACAGATGAAATGTCTTTCTATGTTTGGATTATTGAGGCACAGAATCAGCATTGCTTGAGGTCCAGTGTAAAGCTTCCACAGTCAGTGATGGTTTAGGGTGCCATGTCATCTGCTGGTGTTGTTCCACTGTGTTTTCTGAGGTCCAAGGTCAACGCAGCCGTCTACCAGGGAGTTTTAGAGCACTTCATGCTCCCTGCTGCTGGATATGCAAATTTCATTTTCCAACATGACTTGGCACCTACACACAGTGCCGAAGCTACCGGTACCTGGTTTGAGGACCATGGTATCCCTGGTAGCCAGCAAACCCGCCTGACCTTAACCCAATAAAAAATCTATGGGGTATTTTCAAGTGGAAGATGCGATACGCCAGACCTAACAATGCAAAAGAGCTGAAGGCCACTATCAGAGCAACCTGGGCTCTCCTTACACCTGAGCAGTGCCACAGCCTGATTGACTCCATTCCATGTTGCATTGCTGCAGCAGGGAAAAAGACCCCCAACTATGCATTTAGTGCTGTACATGTTCATACTTTTCGTGTTCATACTTTGCTGTAGACAAACATTTCTGGAAATCTTTTTATTGTATTGGTCTTAAGAGATATTCTAATCTTCTGAGATACTGAATTAGGGGTGTAGATTACCTTTAATGTAATCTAATTTGTTGTTCTTTTTCCTGTGTAATTTGTGTTGTAAAATAACGAGGTTAGATTAAGATTTCGTTATGGTTGAACGAAGCGTTTTATTTTGAAGGGCTTTCGTGAGATCTCAGGACTTCCGGGTTATCGGAGTACTTCCGGTTTTTCGGAGTTGTAGAGAAAGTTAAAAGGAAAACGGTCTACATATTAAAGTATTAAACGTTTATTTAAGGATATTAGCTCCTGGCTAAAAGGGCACAAGCTCTTACTGTAGCGTCCCCGGCTAATAGATGGTCAGACTCTTTTACTGATGATTCATATCCTGGTGAGTTCATGTAATACCTACATTGACCGTTGGAATAAAGGGATATGAACCATCAGTAAAAGAGTCCGACCATCTATTAGCCGGGGACGCTACAAGGGCTTTTCAATAGTTCTCAGTTATATCTATCACAATTAAAAGGAATAAACTCTTGAAATATATCAGTCTATGTGTAATGAATTAATATAATATACAACTTTAACTTTTTTAATTAAATTACTGAAAAAGAATCACCTTTTTCATGATATTCTGACTATATGACCAGCACCTGTCATGCTACTTACTGCATCAGCAAGTAGAGCTTTTTTTTGAAGTTTTCTTTAAGTGGTTCTTACATTTTTCATGCCACTGCTCCATTTAGAGAGAGAACAATATATGTGCATGTAAAACCAACGAAGCTAACTGGGCCTGGGTTCTACCTACGTTTAAGTACCACATAAGATGTGGACAAAAAAAAGAGGTAAGCCCACATTATTTTATACCACACACCAGGAAGCCAATGAAAAGCAACAAACAAGGTCCCTACAAAATGTTTATGCTAACAGTGTTATATGACATGTATGCCACTTCCTTAGGCCAGTTTAGCACTTTGCTTGCTAATTTCTTCCTGACCATTCAGGAAACGGAAATCTTTGACACGTCTTCTGTACAAAACTCCACATCTGCTGCTCCTCTATTAAGCCTGACACTGGCCATTGAATAAGTTCCACACGTACTTTGAGTGGGATCAAAAATTGTAATCAATTTTCACTTGTCTATATCCTTATTGTAAACTCTTTTTTATTTCCTCTATTTATGATTCTTCACACCTGCAATCCATCTAATCATCAAGCTGCCAGTATGTCTTTAATGGTTTTAACTTCTCTTATTGCCAGATTTCTCTTTAAGAACAGTTGGTAAACAGCAACACTTGGCTCCAATCTAGTTTTAAACCTTTGTTTGCACAAACCGAAGCACCCTGCTTTACCCTGAGTTTTCTCTGCTCTTTCCCAGGAATCCTGTCTTGACTCATCGCAATCACATGCCCACCCATCTGCCAGCCCCTCTGCCACTGAAGCTCTGCCTGCTCTGGAGATTAGTTTTTCAACTTGTAAATTAGAAATCCACCTAAGCACTCTGTTCCAACTCCGTGTCCACTCCTGGATCCACCCATTAGTCAGAGCTCCTCCCAGCCTACTGAGGCTTGATGCTAAAGGTTTAATTTTATTCAGTTCAATGGTTCCATGTTTTATTGATTGATTAAATCATTTTTTTTGCTTTTTTTCTGGAGTTAAACTTTTGAAAATTGTAGCAGTCACTATTGTACGGACATTATTAGTCACTTTATCTTCCTTCTGTCGCCATAGCTTCATCACAAAAATGAAGCAGACTAATTATAAAAAACATAACATTTGCATCATATATGATATTTGTAATTATATATCACATATGTGTATTTACTTATTAATATACATTTTATGTAGCCTATACCCTTTCAAATACTTACAAATGTTATGATATTCTTATCCGTTGTTCTATTATTACTTATGTCAACCGTATGTTTGTCTATGAGCAGCACCTTATCACCAAAGCAAATTCCTTGTAAGATACTACTTAGCAATAAAGCTCATCCTGATTCGGATTTAGTTGAAGAAATAGTACAAATGATTTAAAATGATGTTATTCTATGTTATTCATCATAGCACTGTTATCTTTAAAAGGATATGTCCTTAACATTTGTAACCTTGCTGAATTCTAGCTGAATTTGTGCATTCACAAACACACAAGAATCCATCTTGTCCCACTTCTGACTCAGCCATTTGAGACCGTCCCAAAACGGGTCGGCCAATCACATTGCAGTATTATGGTTTAAGGCGGGGTATACAGCTATGACGAAAGCAAGAGCTGCCGAGCCCACAGCCAAACCAAAATAAACACGGTGGCGCATGAGGACGCATGCAGAGCTGCTGCTGTCACATCTATTCTGTCAGAACCCACGACTGTCATGAGAGTCAATAGTCAAATAGGTGTCACTTGACCAGTGTAACTTATGGTTACTCGTGGTGTACAATATTTTCATTTGATACAATGACTGGCTAAAACCAACCCTTGGTAGGCGGACACATTCTGGGTGTCGCTTCACCAAATCAGCTCGGAAAGTTCTGATGAATGCCCCTCCATTCCCCGAATGGATCTTATGCGAGGAGTCCCAAATTGATAATGCGCAGAATGTAGAGTGCTGCACATTATCAATCAGGCTTGCTAGATTAAAGCATTTGTAGAAAATTAAGTAAAACCTCACAATGATGAAAGGGTCACTGCAAGTCAAAAAGACCTCTCTTTTTAGCTATTTAAAATCTCTCAATCTGAAATGTTTTGTGTCTGAAATGCGACCTCCCTCAGACAAAACTAATCTCTGTTCAGACAACAACAAACGTGGATCCCTCCTCATCTCCACAATTCTCAGGAAACCTGACATTTAACATCTAAATTTTCACAAGAGATCATTAAGTGTATCACTGTTTTCTCAACAAAGCAATTTCCATGTTTCTATACTAAAAATACTTAAGTGTAGAACTTTACAGTCCAGCAATACTAGCATAAACTGCCATGGCATTGCACTGATCATGTTATATTCTTGTCCTTTACCAGGTCTGGAAGTTGGCTCAAGCTCAGATGCTCAAGTAAAAAAAAATCTACATGGAGAAGACAAAGATTTAAGTGAATTTGAAGTTGGCATGGTTGTTGGTGTTTACAGACAACATTCAGAAGAAAAGAAAATATACAGTGAGTGGCAGTTGTTCAGATAAAATTGCCTTTTTGATGTGGTAAGAAGAAATGGATAGACCGGTTCAAGATGACAGAAATTATATCAGTACTGTATATATCGACTTTTTAATGGTGTCCCGAATTCAATTCAATTAAAAAAAAAGTTTTTTTTTTTTATCTCAACGGAGAAATAAATGTTGTAGAAACTGGAACAACCGAAATTTCCTCAAAGAGTCCTTTTAGATTGTAATGGCTGTGAGCAGGAAGGATCTCCTATAGTGGTCAAGGTCCTAAGGCTTATAAAGTCACAGGATCTCACTTCAAAAGAGCAGCTTTGGGATGTGGTAGAACTGGAGATTTAGATAATGGATGTGCAGCCGGCAAATCTGCAGCAACCGCTTCAGCTGTCAGCTCTTATGGACCAAAGGAAGGAGGAAGGCTCCTAACATCATGTTGAATCTTTCTTGTGAGGGATTAGGACATCTCTGTAGGAAAAATATGTCTAACCCAGTACTAACAAGGTGTACATAATGAATTGGCTACTGAGTTTATGTTATGCTGCATGTTTTATCTTGGAAATATCTGTTTCACATTAACAGTGAATTACCATCAGTGACGCCCATCTCACCATAAACGTGCAAACACTTAAATGGCTTACAAATAGCCAGGAAACAACGCTCAAAAATCCAGTGGTGGGCAGTGCATTTTACACCTTGGCTTCAGTAGTGCTCCGTCTGAGTGAATCCTCCCCTCAATAACTATTTTATGGGAATAAAGATATCTTATTATGCAGAAATGCACTATAAAGAGCCATTGCATCACGGATAGATGTCTCATGTGTGTCATGTTTTTCAAATGCTTAGCCCACATGCAGACACGAACGGGAGACCAGTACACAGTTTTAAGATGTTTATTTTAAAGGAATATGCAGAATGGAGAGCGAAGCTAAAGTAGCCTGGAACGAGGCCTAAACGTCGGGGCGGGGATGACTAAAAAAGAAGGGAAATGATAAGTCAAAAGCTAGAACCAGGAATTTGCCAGAACGTGCGCGTCTTACCATTAGTCGAAGAGACCTAACCGGGGAAGGGTAAGTGCCGAGGGAACGAGTGTGCCTACTCTAGTAGGTGGGTGGTGGCTGTAGGGCGGCAGATGGAGCGAACAGACGGATTAACCAGAGTACGGAAGGCTTGTGGATGCCAGTGGGATCCGGGAGGGGGAACCTCAGGCCCGACTTGGTAATGCCAAGGGAGTAAGAGGGGGAACGCCAGAGCAAAATCTGAGCAGAGAACTCCACTGGTACACAATCCTCTTCAGAACTCCAAGACAGGTGAGTGCATCCATGCACACAAAACTGTGACAAAAAACAGGAGATCAAAATTAGTCCAAAGTCAGAGAAGGCAAAACTCACAGTAGGCAGAATCCAAGACTTGGTCAGAGGCCACGTCGTACCACGACTGGTTTAAGGCTCTGGCATCTTCCGTCTGTCTGTGCACTGCTTAAGAAGCCAGAGGAATCTGCCACTGACGAGCCGCAGGCGTGAGGCACGCAGAGAAGGCCTTGACAGCCTGTCACTGCAAACATATTACATCTCGTTATGAAAACAAGATACCTGGAAAATTATTGAAAACTGTAAACAAATAAAATAAAAACTTTTTGGCATGTAGCAGAGCCTATACAAATTTATATTATATAACCACAAACACCATGGAGAGGTTTTTGCCCCCATTCACCATCTATAAATGTACAGGAATGCTTCCAAACCTCTCTCCTCGGATTGGTTGTAAAATTGGTTGTTAACGAAATATGTGGGATGTTGAAGTGCATCAAACACAGACGGTTGATGTTGTCACATGGGCAATTGCTCTGTTGCCCGAAAGGAACTGTGCCAACAGCTGATATACGTATTTTCATATTTAAACTGGCAATGTAATGCAGTTTTAATTCAAATAACATTTACTGCAAACACATTCTGACTACATATTTCAAAGTATGTCAGAGCAACAACGTCTGTGTAGTGGTGGGGTGTGGTTTGGGCCTGCCCTCTTCCAATGCTCCTTTGGGCTCCTCCCTCCAGGCTTCAGCGTAGTTAAGGACAAGGAGACATCAGAGACCCACCCGAGTCTGTCAGTCGCCCTCATGTGATACATTTCCCAAATCCACTGCATCACTTCTCCTCCACAGCTGAGCTAAAGCAACAATCCACCACCACAGCCTGCCTCAGATCAAGCCATGAGCCAGTATGGGGGAAGGATGACCCAAATGCAGACCGTAGTAGAGATTAAGGTGATATTTAATAAAACTGAAAATTTACAGAAACATCTGGAAGGCAGGCCATGGAGCTCAGGCAAGGAAAATAACTGGAGGAGGAAAGCAGTAGGAACAAGTGGCCTGAACATGAAACCAAAGTCACTTAAATATTGAGGGGAGAGAGAGAGAGAGAGAAGGCTTGAAAGCTGGGTGGAGCTGATCAGGGGGCAGTGAAAACACAGCTGGAAGTCATGAGGGTCAGGCTGAGGGAGAGGGAGAGCAATTAAATGGCAGAAACAAGGAGGAAACAGAATCTAACAAAAATATTCAAACCATAATGAATAAACAGATTCTATGACTAAAAACCCCACTAATATCTGAACTGAAGACTGCATCTGCAATCCCCAGAACCTAAATAATTAATACCAACAATTAATACCTGGGGATTGTGACACTGGCTTCTTCTCTTCCTTGGATTATAACTTTAAAAAAACACTTCATGTATCTATAGTTTTCAATGCAGTGATACATTGTCAATCATTGAATAAATAGTTTGTTACTGCCACAGTCATTCCATCTCTTCCAGCTTGCAGTAGACACTTACTCACGCAAAGGTGACTGCAGTTTGTGACCTAGCTGAAGCACAGGGCTGAAAAACTACAGGACACAAAGCAGAGATCAGTCCAAGGTCATGTCTTTTGGCTCAGCAGGCAGAGAATGGCTTTCGCAACATGGATTCTGGCTCAGGAAATGTATGAGCAGCCCACAGTTGGAGAGTTCAGGCAAAGTTGAGAGAAAAGTGCCCTGTACAGTAGCACCGTCTGTGAGCTGCCAAACTGCTCTGATGGAGGTCGTGCCGTTTGGATGTTCATGGAGCTTTGAGCGTCGCAATGCTGTATGGATCCTATAAAACATTTCAACTGAAAGTTTGTTGCTAGTCTGAACAGAGTCAGAGGAATTTAAAGCCTTAAACAGAAAAGAGGCTCACCTTTTACCATGTATTCAGAAGCGTATCTACACTGCAGGGAGGCTGAAAAGGTGCAGCACTTGACCTTCAAACTCTGAGAGCCGGTAGAGCTCACAGGAGAGGTGGTTTGCTTCAGAATGTGTTAGCACTAAAGAAATGGACCATGTCAAACATAAGAACCATTTAGAACTCAGATACTTTCTTTTATTTGTATTATTCTGTTGATGACGGTCTCAAGAACTGATCTAGTTTCCTATTTTTAAATGTGAATGTGTGTTTTATGTATATTCAATAAGGACACATTTCTAAACTCATAATAGTGCATTTTGGGGTGAAAATTACAAAGATTAGAATGTGTTGAAGGCATTAAAGGCCAAAAACACAAGAGCTTTGCTTCCCAGCTTATTTCATACTCTCATAATTGGCTAGTCAGAAAATGCCAACTGAGCAATAATGTTAATGTCATAATCCTGGTCATCTGAGTTTTGTTTCAGTGTGGGAGTGCTGTCTGAACTGAGGACTGCTGCTGGAGGAGTGGCTAAGCTGCTAGCAGCAGGTGGCTCACCTGATGCTAATCTGCTCATTATTCGCTGGATGTTTAAGGCTGGATGTTCTCTTCGCCTGATGGTCAACCATTCTGGGTAGAGCTGTGGTATCTTCCTGAGCAAGTCTCTAGTGAAAGTTAGAAATCTACATTTAAATCTTAACCCGATAAGTTAACCGTCTCTACCTGCATCCTCCAGGTTGAGGATTCCTTGCCAGACCATTTCTACATACAAACCTTTTCTAGAAGCAGCCTTGCCACCAACAACAACAGACCCAAGCTCGGACCCTGTTGGGGTTCTCCCTTTCCAGCACGGCACCTGCCTGCTTGCTCTCAGCCATCTGGTGCCACGACCCTCCAGCGACCTGCCTCAGAAAAACTCATCTCTGTTCAGACAAAAACAAGCATGGATCCCTCCTCACCTCCACCATTCCCAGGAAACCTTCCCTCCCCAACCTTGTCGCCGGCGGCCCAGAGCAAGGTTTTCTAATTCAATTCAATTCAATTTTATTTATATAGCGCCAATTCATGAAACATGTCATCTCAAGGCACTTTACAAAGTCAAGTTCAATCATATTATACAGATTGGATCAGATTATACAGATTGGTCAAAAATGTTCCTATATAAGAAAACCAGTTGATTGCATCAAAGTCCCGACAAGCAGCATTCACTCCTGGGGAAGCGTAGAGCTACAGGGAGAGTTGTCTGCATTGTACATGGCTTTGCTGCAATCCCTCATACTGAGCAAGCATGAAGCGACAGTGGGAAGAAAAACTCCCCATTAACGGGAAGGAAAACCTACGGCAGAACCGGGCTCAGTATGAACGGTCATCTGCCTCGACCGACTGGGGTTACAGAAGACAGAGCAGAGACACAACAAGAGAGAAAAAAAAGCACAGAAGCACACATTGATCTAGTAATCTGTTCTACATTAGATGGTAATAGCGGATGAGCCGTCTTCACTGGATGATGTCACAGTTAACAGAACGCCAGACCAGGTGTACCTACTATGAAGATAAAAGAGAGAGAAGAGAAAGTTAAAGCAGAAATGAAAACACATAATGCATAATTGAAGAACAGTAGAACTCTATAGAGTGAGAAAATTAGATCCTGATGTCCTCCAGTAGCCTAAGCCTATATAGGTAACTCAGAGTAACATGAGCCACTCTAGTTATAAGCTTTGTCAAAAAGGAAGGTTTTAAGATTAGTCTTAAAAGTAGACAGGGTGTCTGCCTCACGGACCAAAACTGGGAGTTGGTTCCACAGGAGAGGAGCCTGATAACTAAAGGATCTGCCTCCCATTCTACTTTTAGAGACTCTAGGAACCACCAGCAGACCTGCAGTCTGAGAGCGAAGTGCTCTGTTAGGAACATACGGGGTAATCAGAGCTCTGATATATGATGGAGCTTGATTATTAAGGGCTTTATACATTAGAAGAAGAATTTTTAATTCTATTCTTGATTTAACAGGAAGCCAATGAAGGGAAGCTAAAATAGGAGAAATATGATCCCTCTTGTTGATTTTCATCAGAACTCTTGCTGCAGCATTTTGGATCAGCTGAAGACTTTGAACTGCATTTTGTGGACTTCCTGATAGTAAAGAATTACAATAGTCCAGCCTTGAAATAACAAATGCATGGACTAGTTTTTCAGCATCACTCCTGGACAGAATGTTTCTAATTTTGGCAATATTCCGGAGGTGAAAAAAGGAAACTCTGGAAACCTGTTTAATATGGGATTTAAATGACATGTCTTGGTCAAAAATAACACCAAGATTTTTTACTTTATTACCAGAGGCCAAATTAATGCCACCCAGATTAAGTGATTGGTTAAGAAGTTTATTTTTTGAGGACTCTGGCCCAAAGATTACAACTTCGGTCTTGTCAGAATTTAGATGCAGAAATTTAAAGTCATCCAGCTTTTGATGTCATCAAGACATGACTGCAGTCGAAGTAATTGATTGGATTCATCAGGATTTATGGATAAATATAGCTGAGTGTCATCAGCATAACAGTGGAAATTAATCCCATGCTGTCTGATAATTTTGCCGATCGGAAGCATATATATAGTAAAGAGAATTGGTCCAAGGACTGAACCCTGTGGTACTCCACAGGTGACCCTAGAGTTTGAGGAAGATTTATTATGAACATGAACAAACTGGAATCTGTCAGACAGATAAGATTTAAACCAGCCTAATGCTTTCCCCTTAATCCCTACAGTATGTTCAAGTCTTTGTAGGAGAATATTGTGATCAACTGTATCAAATGCAGCACTGAGATCTAGCTGGACAAGTACGGACACAAGTCCATTATCTGAGGCCATGAGAATATCATTAGTGACCTTCACCAGAGCTGTTTCAGTGCTATGATGAGCCTGACTGAAACTCCTCAAGTAGGTCATTGCTTTGTAAATGTTCACAAAGTTGATTAGCAACTACTTTCTCAAGAATTTTAGATAAGAAAAGAAGATTAGATATAGGTCTGTAGTTTACTAGCTTATCTTGATCAAGAGAAGGTTGATCAAGAGAAGGTAATCAATTCCTGTTTCCATGTCTGCATCACAAACTCAGCTGATGTATTTGCCCCTTCCCTCGAAGCTGCCTATCCCGAACAGCTTCAAGCAGACGGCTGGGTGTCTTACCTCTGTGTTCTTATAAATAAACTTGGTAAACCCCCCTCCCTACTGTGCTGATTCCATATGTGGGCCAAAAAGACTTTGGCAACAATGACAGTTAAATGGTTTGTTCTGATACCAAAAAGGAGTTAGAAGTTAGAAATAATTTTACCTAGTATGACTTTGCATATGAACACATAGCTACTGTGATCAAGGAGGGATGTCCAGGTTACATTAGTGTATAACAGCTTGTGAGAAGTGAAAAAAGACTAACGTTTAACATATACTGCAAACCGAGAACTAATTGCCAGCTCTGCATTAAAGTCATGTTGTAAATAAAAGACCTGTTCTACTGAAGGCATTTTTGAAATACTCAAAAGCCTTTGCAGTAAATTACTGCAATCAGCAGGGAAGTAAAAAACTGAGTTTAGAATGATCTGCTGTTTATGCATAGAATAATGTGCCAAGAACTGAACCTTGTGGAACCCACTTGATTTTTTTAGGAAGAATCATTTATCTGACATGCTTGGTTTCTACCTACACAGGTAATTTGTGAACTTGAAATCTAACTGCTTTTTAATATAAAAGACAATATGTTTACAATGTTAATCAAAACCAACTGATTAACACTATCAACAGCTTTAAAGCAGGGGTGTCAAACTCATTTCTATATTGGGCCACTTTGGCATCATGAAAGTTGTCACTATCCGATCCGTACCGGTAGCACGATCCGTTCCATCAGCTCATTTGCGCAAGCGCGAACAGAATAACTTACGGGTCGCCAAGAAAATAATGTAATTACGGTACTGAAAATACTTATTTCTATACTTAAATCATTAAAGAATGCTAAACTATATTGTATAGAAAATATTTAAGATTTTTCTGGAAACAATTGATGCGTTTTACATTCTCTCCATTGTATTACTTGACGTCATCATCGGATATGCTCAGAAGTCCGGGAATATATCATTGCATAACGTTTTGTCGGAATTCACTCTATTAGTTTTATTATTTGTTCAAACAGGACTGGGAAAAAATATTTTCATCCTTAATTATAAGGTGAATTTTGTTATACAAATAATCTTGTTCTAAAAATTAGTTTTATTAGAAAGTTAAAACTATCGATTAAGAGTTTGGCGCCCTCTGGTGTACAAATCGTAAACAAGAGAAGACCCCGTCATTAAAGTACCCCCATTGTTTATTTTTTACAAAAACTGAACAGGGAATAGAACAAAGAACACATAACAAAGCCAAGGCATACTTTTTTAAAATGCATGTATTAAGTACAAAATACACAAATACATATGCAAATCAAATAAATGATAAAAAAAACCTGAAGAATATGCGAAATAAAATACGTTTCTATACTCCTAAACGTGTTTATAGCTGGGGGGTTTTATGCACTTTAAGAAATGGCGTATATATATTTTTTTCCCTAACCACAACTGGGAAACATTTTTGCTATTAAAAAAACGAAAAAAAAAAAATATATATATATTTACGTATTTCTTTATTTATTTGTAGAATATGCAATATTTACGCAAATACAAAGATATACAAAAAGAAACCCCCGGCCCGAAAAAAGACAAAAGAATAAAAAAGTAAGAAAAACGAAATATTGCCTACCGGAAGTTATTCTGTTCGCGCATGCGCAAATGAGCTGATGGAACGGATCGTGCTACCGGTACGGATCGGGTAGTGACAAAGTCATTAAAAGGGCCGGTTACATGTATATAGATGACACTTTTGATTTCATAATTTCATTTCAATTCACATATAAATATAAAAAATGCTCAGTAACATAAGAGTAGCACCCTTAGGCCCAGTTTATACAGTTTATCTGCAAAAAAAGTTGATATCAAGGTGAGTTACACTTTAAACTCTCTGCATCGCTTTTTGTCTTTTTGGACATTTCCGGATTGCCTTAATGTCTTGTGGTAAGACATCTAGTTGCAGCCACTTTATACACTTTAAAAGGATATGTGCCTCTACCTTATGACATTATATGTCTTCTTTGGCTCTTGAGGGCCGGATAAATTGCCTTGACAGGCCGGATTTGGCCCATGGAACTTGAGTTTGACACACATGCTTTAGAGAATTTGAAAATCATAGAAATACAACGCTGCTTGCCATCAAGACCTTTGTGATTACACTGATGAGCTTCAGCTTTCTTTTTGCGTCTTGTGACCTGTTTTGTAAGCTTTAACCGTATCCTATGGCTCACAGATATCCACAGTGTCCAGGAGCTTTCCAGACCAGTGTTTCCAGGTATTGTGAGACAAACAAGCAACCAGCTCAATAAAAACAAGCCCAAAAGAAGCACAACCGGCATGTTAAATATTAATTCATTAAGCGAGACTGTATGTTGTGTTTAGTGACAGACTTTTCAGGCATCTTCAAATTAAAAATTATGACAGCGTCATCCTTTAAGATGTGTCATTAATGGCTTTACGACGGGGTCTATAGACCTAAACAATGCATTGAAATGTGAGAATTCTTATATGAAGTGGCTGAGGGGGAGTGCATTCTGATGATAATTATGTGACTTGTGACATTATGTGGCAATTGAATGACACCGTCCACTTGCATAGTCATTTGTGTCACTGTAAACATATTCATTATATCAGTCTCAACATTACAGTATACTTTGCTGAAATAAAGAGATGGAAAGTTATAATTAAAAAAGTTGGCATGTTCTTAATTTGAGAGAAAGCATACAATAAAGTAAAACCTTTTGCAATTAGATTAGATGTAGTGCAGTGAAAAAGACTTTGTCTCACCACGTATTTATTTTTGTCACTCTTAAATGTGCATAATTATTTTGTTTTGCAAAACTATCTACAATGCTTTTTTTCAAAATATGGAATTGAGTATTTATCTTGGGGATTTCCATGATGTGAGGTTGCTCTCCTCTGAACATTCAAAGGGCTGAATTTTATCCTCAGTCTCATTCCATCTTCAGTTCCAATGATGGGTCCATCCGTTAATTTTTTTTCTTACAGTGTCTGCTCAGTTTTCTTTTTGTCTATTCTGAGAAGTGTCCAGTCATATCATTGCATCCACAGGGGATGATTTGATGACCTCTTGATTGGGTAACTAACATCTCTTGAGGATGGTCTTTTCTTAGAATCCAAAAAGACAACTTGAAAGCCCTTCAGCTGCCTGTGAATGGTCACCCTATCTTTGATGTTGTATTAATCTTAACTGTAATAAAACAAAATCAATTAAGAAATAAGTCCAAAATATTATAAACAACAAAATATAAAAAAGAGAATACTTGCTGTGCCTGAAATTTTTTTCTGGTTGTTCTTCTTTGACGTTGTGGGAGCTTTGCATTCTTGCCTGAAGATGAGCCATGATTTGATTACAGCAAGAATAACGGTGTGCAGAAGATGTAAATGTACCAGGGATGGGAATTATTGTGGGACTTGTGCTACGTGATCCCCCGCAATGATTTATTTATTTATTTGTTTCCCAAAGTTCAGCAGCACTTTAATAAGTTAGACATCAACAAAAGTTCATAACAGCATGTGAGCTTAATAATATTTCACTTGAACCTGAAATCACTCTAGAAGGGTATCACTTTTAAGAGACTTAACATTCAATTAGGCCGTCTCACGTGGATTGCCACACTCTGACTGAAATTATCACCAGCTGATAGGAATGTGCTATATATGAAGTTCCACCTCAGCATTGCGACCTTGACACTGGCTCCCGCAGACAGAGGAGAAGTTAAAATCAGATCTCACACAGACGATATCTTATGTCACTTGCTTTCTTATCACTCCAAGATACTCCAACCAAGGCATCTCCTGGCATCTGCGTTTGCTAATAGAGTCATTAATATTCATATCTCCAGAGATGAGACGAGTAGCACACAGAGTTAACGTTCACACACATAAAGACACCTCAAAGAGAAGTCAGTTGGCTGCTCAAATATAATTACTTGACTGCAGACTGCATTTAGGCAAAGCATGGATTATTCTTGTCGTTCTTTCTTGCAGCTAAGTATATCATTTTTTTATGTTTCCTTCTGCAATATAGTTTCTCTTTTTATTTTCATCTAGTCTTTATCTTCTCTGAGGCATCACTTGGTAGATTCTCTAAGGATTAATTTAGTTCAGGTCTTGTTTAAAAAGCATGAAGTTACTTTGATTAGGACAGTTGGGGTATATTGTCTGAAATTCTCTTGGCTATTATTAATCAGTCATCTGATTAATTATCTGACATTTTGGATTAATAAGTGAGAGTGTCACATTTATTGTTGGACATTGAAAATATTATTTTTTTTCAAAAGAGTTAAAGTGCAGTTGTGTTTTCATTTCTCTGTGTGAAGTCAATACTCATCGACAGCCAAAGACTAAATGGTTATTAATTGCCAGTTCATTTGATATCTATTTCATCTTTAATCCCTCGAACCAGTACATTGTTCAAAGTATTTAAGTAGTGATCCCAGACCTTGAGGTTATTTTTTTTTTACAGGTAATGTTGGAGGCTGGTTAGAACCTGGTTACATTACCACTTCCTAAAGGGATGCACAATTACTTGTAACAGTATATTTTATTTGTGATATATCTATACCGTTAGATGTTTAATTTTTATGAATTCAAATAAAATATTGTCACACGGCTTCACCATGTTGTTTGCGCTGCAGTGCATTGTGGGTAAATGATGTATGCTCGGTCCTTAATGAGTAACGTTAAACGTTACTCATTGCTGAATAACGTTTAACGTTACTCAGCAATGAGTAACGTTAAACCTTTTCAGTTTGAACCGGAGGATGTTGAAATTGATGACAATGTAATAGTTATAAAAAACAATAAACAACACGTACCGCACGTAAGAATGTGTGATCCCAGCAAGTAATGTTCTGTATCTGGCGTCAGGTCCAAAACCACTTAGGATCGGATCAGTTTGGTCTTCAGTCCGATAACACCTGTCTAGACTTCATTCTAATGTCGGGTCGGAGATTTCACATTCGGTACCGACAGCAGTGGCAATACCTTATTTAAAAGGGCTTCCAGTGATGCCTGTCACTGATGTTTTTCCCAGTTTCTTTCACTCGCAAGGGGGAGGGATTTAGGTGCTTTATGGATAAAAATAGTCGGCACAGCAGCTGGTTTTAGCTTGCGAGGGTAACGTCCAACTGTTAGCTCCTTCGTCAATTTTCTTCTGGGGAGAAGTGTTGAGAGCACAAATGTGGGTCCTTTGACTTTTCCCATTGTGCTTTTCTTTTATGTCATGAGGAACGTGATGAAGACTCACCTCACTTTTTCTGTTATTTTTTTGTTTTGAAATTACCGCCAACAGTGACACAGTGCGGCATTATCGAAATTTACATCAGTCAAATGCAATACAATAAACAAATCGGATAATTCTGTAGGTTCCAGTTCCAGTAGGACCTAATCGCATCATTAATCCAGCATGCATTGTGCAGGTGAAAAAATAGCGACCTCCATGGGTGAAAAATATAACAAAGCATATGCAATTCTTTAAGTAAATTTGAGTTTTTACATATCACAAACAGTAATTTTTAGGTTAACAGGAAAATTACAACATATTTAGGCCAGCATGTTAAACTAATCGTGGATCCCTTTAAAGCTCTCCCCATGTTTTATCTTCTCTTTTTAAAAGGACATGCTTAATAAATGCTGCTTTTCTGTTGTAGTGACTTTCATCCATTATATAGGATTTTGAAAGCCCTCTGCATGCTTTGGCACAGTTTTACCTGGGTTCCCATTTTGTGGGTTGACACCTTCCAGGATAAAAGGTTTTCAGGGGGTAGGACTTTCAAATTACCAGGGGATTGTTGAGAGGTGGGGTTATGTGCTGGGCAACAACCCTTTCTTGCAGTATTCTGACATACGCTCATGCGCCATATTTAAGGACCTTTGTGTTCATTGTTTAAATAGAAGTGCAATAGCTGAAGAGATCAATGAAAACTGTAATTAAAGTTTTATATATACTTTCTGTGACACAAAAGAAACATTTATGATGTATTTAGGTTAGAATGTAGTTGTGTAAAACTCAGATATCTGCTCAGTTTATCAAGGTATTGCTTAAGTGCAAAAGTGCTTCCACATTTTCGAAGATGACCATCCCCTCTGCACTAACAGCCAGCTCGCCTTGCCCGTTGTCTGCTGACCATTCGGCCAAGGCTCGTTAGGCCTGGAGTGAATGCCTGACTCCTGGCACATCGTTTTCAAACTCCTGCTAGCTTTCACCAGTGAATGGAAGTTACACACAGATATAATTTGGTCACATGATATGCAACGGTTAATATTTGGTTTATTTCAGTGTATCGTTTGTCACTGAGCAAATCAGTTTGGCTGAGATCAAAGTTAAGTTTAATTATGGCATCATTTTAATTAACCTTAATGTCTTACTGGAGAGCAAGAGAGTATATTTGGAAATTAACAATTTGCTCATCTTTTATACATGCCTGTGTCAATGGTACAACTGCTGGATTCCTTAAAGAAATAAATAAAAAAATATATTTTTTACAGCTTAACAGCTATTTGCTTCACTGCTGTTTGGCAACAGAAGTTATACTGAGATAAGGGCAGGAACAGCTGGTGATGCCTTTGGTTTCTTATTACCGCCACTAGCTGGACTGGAGGTGTAGGGCAGTTATCTTTACAACTACCCTATATGTCTTTAGGCTGATTTCAATATATTTTATGCAACCTTTTAGAGCAATAGGAACAGAAGGCATACAAATGACCTGGAATTCCTTTTACTCACGTAAAAAAAATCCAAGGTATTTAAATCCTGGGACTTTTGGTGGAAAAGTGGCTATTATAAAGTATTGTCCTTAGATTGGTGTTTATCCTATAAGTTAGCTATTTGAATATTCACAACATTTATGAGCTACATCAGTGAGCTGTAGATTCATGGACCACAAACAACACAATTTAAGATTGTAAATTACCTGAGATTCCACATAGGTCAGAAAACAACCTGCAGTATATATATATATATATATATATATATATATATATATATATATATATATATATATATATATATATATATATATATATGTCAGCTGTAATATTTACTTGTTAAACTCAGACATTAAATAAATGGTTTTCTTCTGTTTTGCAGGACCTCTGCTGACAAAACAACCTTTTTTCTTTATTTCTTACTAATAATATTGTCTTTAAGAAAAAGTTTAATAGCAGAAGTTCTCTATTCATTAAAAACGGTTTTATGCATCCTGGGAGTCTGGAGAAGTTATGTGAAGGATTTAATCTTCCTCTTTCTTTTACAGCAGCTCCCAAACAGCCTGTAGTAGACGCAATTTACTCATTTAAATGGGGCGGATTAAAGTTGTTTTGCACATCTTATCCACTGGGGACACAATCTTTGAAGATCAGGCGCAACATGCCCACTTATTGCTCGCAAAGTTTTTCTTTCTGTCCCCACAATTTAGCGGCCCTTACTTGGACTCTTTTAAGATCAGGCCCTAAGAGTGCACTCATACTTAAAAGGTTAATTTGGATTTTTGGAAGTGACATTCCGAATGTGTGTAATATGTCCCCTCCTCTTCCTCTCCTTTAAGCTTTTCCCTTACAAGGGACTCCACAGCGAGTCATCTGTCTCCATCCAACTCTATGTCCTGCATCATCTTCTCTCTCACCAGCTACTTTCATGTCCTGTTTCACTCCATCCATTAATCTACTCTGTGGTCTTCCTCTAGGCATCCTGCCTGACGTTCCAACCTCAACATCCTTCTACCGTTGTACTCACTATCCCTCCTTTTTACAGGTCCAAACCATCTCAGTCTGGCCCCTCTGGTTTTACCTCCAATAACACCCAACATGAGCTGTCCCTCTGATGTACTCATTCCCAATCATATCCATCCTTGTCACTCCCAAAGTAAACCTCAAAATCTTCATTTCTGCTACTTCCAGCGTCTTGTCTGCTATCGAAACCATACAACATTACTGGTCTCACCCCCGTCTTGCACCCCTTTCCTTTTCCTGTCTCACTGATGATCACACAACACATCTGACACTTTTCTCCGCCTATTTCAACCTGCTTGGACATGTTTCTTCACCTCTTTTCCACACTTGCTGGTGCTCTGGACTGTTGACCCAAAGTACTTAAAATCCTCCACTTTCTTTATCTCAGCTCCATGTATCCTCGCCTCACCACTTGGGTCCCTCTCATTCACACACATGTATTCTATCTTGCTACGTCTACCTCCCCTCTAAGATCTCTAAGATCTCATCGAAAGGCCTCGTCAATAACTCTACACACACCATCATCCAGCACTGGTTCTAATATGCTAAAATAGATATTCCTCTAAATCTATATCAGACAAAACTAATCACTGCTTTTTAAAAGGTTTAGAAGATTTTGGATATTTTAGTTATTTATTTACTCTTTGAGAGTTTTCTTGACAGAAATTTCAAAACCAAGTCGGACTTCGTTGTACAATGTTTGTGTTTACAAGACTAAAGCAATAATTTTCTTCTTATTTGTGAGGTTTTTCTATGGTTGCCCACCAAACTAAAAAACTGGCCAGTTCATCATTATGCATACGGATTGTTTCCTTTGGAGAAATAGAGCCGGTCTTTAAATTCAGCAGCTGACTGGTGATTTTCAAAAACAACTCTTGCTTTCGACTGCAAAACAATTAGGAAGGAGTCAAAGTCCATCAAAATAACAAAGAACAGCCAGCCTCAGAAAATACTTTTAAGCTTCAGTTTGTTATGAGTCTGTGCATCAGTAATGATGCGATTCATGAATAATTTATTGCATTACTAACAAATCAATGAAGCTTAATGAACAAGAAGCACACTTGTGATCAGGTCCTTACTCATATAGGAAAGGCTGAGTGTTCATTTTCCTGGTCAAACTCGGAGGAACCATGGCCATCTGGAAGGCGAGACCTTCAAATTGGCTTTTAGGACCAAGAAGGATGATCTCTCTGTATGTCCTGTGATTGGTGAATGCAAAAAAGGACCAAAATGAAGAAAAAATAATATTGGCGATAAAGATACAAACAGGAAATGAGGGAGAAACAGAACTGAAGTGTTTTCTCAGGGTTGTGTTAGCTTGATGTTTAAAGATTGTAAATCCTATCTCGGTGGATATGTATCATTTCCTCTGTGTATTTGCATTCACAACCATCTGCAGTTTAGAAGGCAGACAGGGAGGGAGAGCAGCATGGTCGAGAAACCAATGGAGAGAGGAACCCAGGACGTAAAAAGGCACAATTTGGATGGAAGGACGGTTTATAAGTAACTGTTTACACGGGACATCTGCAATGCTTTGATTTGCATAAGGTAACAGCTTGCTGTAATTACTGACACAAATTAGAGACGAGAGCTTGCACTTCTCCAACTCCAGCGCAGCAAAAATGTCAGAAGCATCCTACACATGAATTTAATGAATAAAAATGACATACTACAATAATAATACAGCATGACTGCAAAGGGGAGGAAAATTCATGCCACTGTATAACCCAAGATGCCAGATGATTCATATCATTTTAAATGGTTAGCAAGCTAAAACGTTAACTCGTAAATGGTTGTCATAAATTTTAGAACAAATTAAAAATCAACTGAGCCTGTTGGTGAATGCTTTCCCATAAAAGCATATTTAGTAAAATCCATGTCTCTCAACTGTATTGTGATCATCCAAAACTGTTATCAATAAACACGCGAAAGACCATCATACTACTTTAGTCTATCATATTCTAAATTTTGTCTTCACTCTACTTCTCAAAATGCTAAATGTTATAAATAATGCTGACTGTGGTAGTATAATATTTTAAATATAAAATCTTTCTTTCTATAGCAATACTGATGATTTTAACGTAATCATTCAGTTTAATTTAATAGTAAATTATTTTTAGCAGCAGCAGTAGGAGTAATTGTTGCTTTTCTGTTTAATAGAAAAATAGTTTAAATCATATCATGCATTTAAGATCACAATCTTTAGTGAATACTGTAAAACCATTTTATTATATAGCTACTCAGCTATGATACCATGAGAATTTTACACTGGCACATGTCTACAACAGATTAATCACAACAGTGTCTGTTTATTCATACACACCTGAGAGACTTAGAATATTTTTGGACAACTTGTGTGATTTACAGAGATTAGTCTACAGTGGAGCTTCCCAGCCTGAGAATGAGAGTGAAGATGCATCTTATAGATATGTTTTAGAGCTATCAGTTTGTTTACAGCTCAGAAACAAATATGTCATATCAGTGGATGTGTATTTGAAGCGACACATTTGCAAACCCTCATAAGCAGCCCAGAAACACTTCTGTCTCTTAGTCTGCTTGAGTCCTTTGGAACAACAAGAAGGAAGCTGGAAAGAGCTACTTGATAGAAAACGGAATTTGAAATGGGAATTGCATGCTACCTTTGAGGCAGAATGAAATGCTCACTTGAAATCTTCTAGATCTTCTGGATGTGTTGTTTGGGGGCTCTGTCTCCAGTATTTCAGAGAACGGTTTGTCGCAGCATGCAGCAAATTTGACAAGTACACTGACAGAAGCATGGATGGAAATCTGTGTAAAATGTTGTTATAACTATGTCATTGCAGATAAAATAGACTTGCAAGTAAAAATAACAACAATATTTAAATTAGTCAGATTGTAACTGCAGAAAAAAAGGATTTATGAGTGCAAATGTCTTCCCACATAGGTGCGGTGAAAACATGCAATTGTGACTCCCCCAATAGGGTAATAACATTAAACACATAGCCAGAGGTTTAATGGAGCTTTTGAACAACAAGAAGGAATCCACAGCAGGGTGCCGTTGTTATGAAGCCAAACTCTCCCAGGCTTATCTTTCTCTTTGCCCGTAAGCCCTCGTGACCAGTGGTTCACAACAGGGAGACAGCCACCTGTGTCCGAATGGGTTCAGACACCCAGGAAGATATGCAGTGCCAGCCAGGTTAATTGTTGCTGAAAAGCTGATCTGAAGTTGCCCGCTACAACCTGCACAGGCCCTCACAAGAAGCAGCTACGTTAGCGGAGGTCTCCGCTTCCACAGCCCTAACGCACCCCCTCGCCGGAGCCATGTACAGCTTGGCCAGGCATGGTTTCCCAAACGACGGCTGTTTTCCCCTTCGAGCTAGCCGCCTGCTCGCTGCTGAGATAACCAGCCTTCACCCTGGCCCAACTTCCTCTGAAGTCAACCAAAGTGACACAGAGGCAAAGACAAGTTTGGCATTAGGCAGGGAAAGTCAAATGGTTAATTTGAAATGTTTTTTAATGTTTTGTTTTAAGCTTTGACTGAAGTAAAAGGTCCTGGAAGCTATAGGCTAGCTTCTGCTACCATTCTGGAAACCAAGCTTTGCTAATGTGTTGGGGTGTGTTTTTATGGTTATAACAAACTTTATTTCCAGAAGGGCTTTATACACCAAGGGGATATTAATGTTTGTGTTGTCCGGTCTGAAGGAAAATGTTCGCCATCTGTTTGTCTTTCTGACATAGTGTAGGAGCCATTTCTCTATTTTGTTTTAGAACTCAGATTATTTAGTTCATTTGTATTTATTTGGTTATTTGTTGCATTTAGAATACAGTTGTTTAGAATACAATTATTTCTTAGTAAATTGTTTAATTAGTTAATTGATTTTGTTTGGGTTTTGGGTGTGTCTGGTGTATAAATACATGGACTCCAGGTAGCTCAGGATGGAAAGTGAGTGGGCTTATGGTTTTTTAGCCAGTCTTCCAGTGCTGCAGTCTGGCAGTCTACCAGTCCTTTCAGGAAGCAAGTCACTCAGCCTGGTTAGTCAGTGAGTAGCAGGTGAAGCGAGCACAAAGGCTGAAACCAGGGCAGCCAAGGCAGCAAGTAGTTTTTCTGTTTGTATCATGTTTATTTTTTCCCTGAAGAGGCCTGGAATAAATTCTCAGAACTGCATTTTTTGACGTATTTTGAGAATTTTTTGTACTGCGTAAACCCGGAAACCCACTATTCATCAAGTAACTATTTGATTTACATTTAATTTTTGTTCGTTTACTTTTAAGTTTTTCCATAGACAAGTAGTCATTACACATACTGCTGCAGAATGACGGACTGTACATTGCTCTGCAATAACACAAGGATCCAAAACACACCAGAAAGTGTGTTTCATGTCTGAATGGCTGAAGAAAAATAAAATGAAGACTTTGGCATGGCCTAGTCAAAGTCCTGTCTTGAATCCTATTGAGATGCAGTGGCATACTCAAACACCCTCCAATGTGGCTGAATTTCAGCATTTCTACAAAGAGGAGTGGACCAAAAGTCCTCCACAGCCCTGTAGTTATTGTAAATGCTTGATTGCAGTTGTTGCTGCTAAGGGAATCCCAACCAGTTATTAGGTTTAGAGTGAAATCACTTTTCACACAGGGCCATGTAGGTTTGGATTTGTTTCCTCATAACAATAAAAGCCTTTTGTTTACTTTAGTTGTCTTTGACTAATATTTTAATTTGTTTGATGTTCTGAGACACTTGAGTGTGACTAACATACAAAAATAATAAGAAGAGGAAAATTGGCAAACTCTTTTTTACCCCACTCTAGGTTGCAGACCATAATAAAGAAAATTAAGCAGAGGGGTTTCAACATATATTCTTTTAGTTCAGTTCCCCCTTTATAAAAGTACATGAAAATTATATATTCACAATAGAAAACATCTATGTGTGCTTGCGTGCTCAAGCTTGGTCCACGTCTCTGTTTTATAATGGAACACTGAAAGGGCTCATCCCCAGAGATGAGTGTCCTCAGTGCATCAGTGCATGTCCGCCATTTCTGCTTACATTGCAGATGCATGCTCCAGCATATTGTAACCTTAGGCAGCCGCAGAAATGTGTTTGGACTGATCTCTAGGTAAACAGTCTAGCATATAAGCTTTATGTCTTATAGTTTTATGTTACAGACTCATTTTGAATGAGCCATTTTGAATTAGTGTTGGCTTGATGCATGAAAAATGAAACTCCAGAATATTACAGATATATATTTTTTCAGTATAACAGCCATGTGCATAGTACATATCATTTTTTTAAAGCTTTTTGCTTTAAGTCTTTCTGTGCCACTATATATTTTTACTTAAACAAATGAAAGATTTTATTTTATTTTGAATACAATTTATTATTATTATTTATTTATTTATTTATTTATTGCTTTTTTACAGTGGGAACCTTTGCGTAGGCTAAAGAATGATTAATAAAACAACTATACAAAAAAATACAAAGCCATGTGTTTTTTTTTTCTTCTGGCTCTATCTACTTTTTACCATGTTGTCATACTTTTTACTTCCATTTCCATCATTTTGTCTACTTCTCTGGTTCTCCCTCTCTCCATCTGTTGCTTTTTCTTTTTGCCTCCACCCCCTCCATCTGTCTTTGAGGGGGTTTTGCTAACAGGGTACTTGACAGAAGAGAAGTGAGCAGAGAGAGTGGCCTTTTTCTACCGAGTAAGCTAGTCATCCAGGGCTAATTAAATATCACTTCTGAGAGCCTGAGTCCCGCTCTCCTTGTTTCCTGTCTCTTGGTGTCTCTCTAGCTGACTTCGTTAAAGTGGGTGCTTCTTTTGAACCGCATTAACACTCATTTCACTTTCTTTCTTCGACTGTTTTCTGTATCCCCATCTCACTAACCCCTATTCTCAGTCGCTGCCTTGGGCTCCTTACATTCAAATTAACCTTTCAGTGTTAAAATCACACAGGAGCACACCGTCAGAGTAAAGAGTGTCTGTGTGTGACACAGAAAGGGGAGTTTAGTGGGTGTAAGTCTGTCCATGAGTGTAACTGAGTCCTCAGGGTCAATGTAAGTCATTGTCCATGTAATTGTGAATTAGATTTTTAAATAAGCTCTACTGTCCCCGGCTGATCAGGAGACCAAGAGCCTAGATGGAACAGGGGAATGTCAGGAAAACCTGGAGAAGATACAAATTTTTCAAAATTGCATGTATTTTTATGCTGTGAAATCAACACAGGCTAGAATACTGGTCAAGAGGGTGGAAGAGGAGAGTCAACTTGTATGTCTATATTTTTTTTATTTTATTTTTTACGTGTCCTGTCTGGCAATGTAGCATTAAGAATTGATGTCTTAATGCCAAAGAGCCCAACGGATTTACTTTCACAAGTGGAGCATTACTGCTTTTGCAATAGTGCTCCGCTTGATTTATATATGCAAATAGCTTCATTCGATTTTATTCTGGGACTATTTAACGTTTAATGGACACAAAAATGGGAATAGAAAAAAAGGAAGATAAAAAGATGAGACAAAATGCTAAAAGGGAGAAAAGATGACAAAAACAGAGGAGAGGAGAAGGAGAGAACAAGAAAACATTGTCGGAGTCAGCTTCTACCCTTGCAGAGAGATGTATAAAAAGAACAGCAAACTCAACTGACCTGCCCCTCAGAGCGCTGAGGCAGACACCAGGGAAACTAGAACCCTAGATGCCCGAAAGAACCCCCAGAGTAAAAGCAGTCAAGAGGAATCAACACCTCTCCCACGCCGGGGAAGAACAGAGAGGAGCCCCAGGAAACCCCCCAACAGCCACAGTGCCGAAGCTTCCTGATTTATTGCCATGTTCAAAGTTTTCCATTCGAAGTCTTTGTATTAAAAATGCATTTTGCTTTTCAATATATTCATTTAATTCTAATTTCTGTACTTCTATGAAAAAGTGGAGAGTTAATGGCAGCAGTAGCTGTGGCTTTGTCTAGGAGAGAAACATAGTTAAACATATAAGTTCTTAGCCAGGTCGTTACCAGGTTTTTCAGTTTAGGTTGACATCCATATCTTGGATTAAAGAGACCTCGGTGAGATGCTTAGCATTTTACATATTGTTTTATAACCTAAACAGTATTGGTGGGTGGTGATAAAAAATCTCCAGTTGGGAGGAAACACTAGAGATCAAGGATTACAAAACAGCAATAAGCCCGACTTAGACATAAATCCGTCCACAAACACTTTCCTGCTGTTAAATTTTTAAGTCTAGTCAGTCCGATCCAAACTCCTTTGTTTTTTGTTTTTTGTTTTTCTCCAGCAAAAGCTTTGGTAAAATTATAATTCTATTAATTGATGAAGAAATTTTCTTTTGGTGCACCTTTGTCTCCTGTGTTGTCACTGGTGTTGTCTGTCTCATCCATTTGCATTCATTGCTTAAATTACATTGGTACCTGCACATCTAAGCTGCCAGGGGTCTGACTTATTAAAACTGAATAAAGAATGACACAAAAAGCGTTGATTGCCCCGGGCATAGAGCACTTTGCCTAGAGAATTGTTAAGTAACCAATTAGAGACCAGCATGAAGTCACATGAAAGCCAAAAGTTTAGGAGCATACATACGCACTCATTTGGCCAGCATCCCTCTCCATTTAAATGTATGTAATTAGGCCTAGATAAGAAATTACCCCCAAAAAACCCAAAATGTAATGGGAATGCTACAAAATCTACATACTAATTTTATGAAAGAACAGAAGAGATTTTTTTTATTTCATAATTTATATTTTTCTGCTTCTATACTTGTTTACCTGCAATTTTGATCTGGGTGATGCCCTATGACCCCATTGACAAGCCACCACTGCCAAGCAGGCTATAAATGTGTAAATTTCCTTCTTGACTTATTTGCAGAAGAGAGAAAAGGAGGTTTGAGATCTTGTACAGCCTCTACCCATTTTTTCACTGGCCGCAGTACAGATTGGGTCGTGAGTTAGGTTTCTGTTTGTTTTTGTTTTTGGACTTTTCTGGAGTCTGCTCCACTCTCCTCAGCCACCAGGCACCATTCATCCTCCAATCAGCTCAGCCACTTACCAGCCAACACTCTGTCCCTGATCAGCTCCAGCTGTTGCAATCAATTAGTGTCTACTCTGCTTGTCTGTTCCCCTGCCTACTTATACCTACCTCAGTCATCCACTCACTGCCAGAACTTCTCGTCTTGTGTGATGTGCTCTACCTCTACCAGTTCCTATGTGCTCAGCCAGCTGGACTCTTCTGCATCGTTTATGTTTTCAACCGTCACTGATGAACATTGCGAGTATCTGCGTGCTGCACAAGTCTGCCTGTTTCCCTGTGAGTTCCAGCTGCTTGCTCTGCCTATTCTGGTGGTTCCTGGGTCCACATCATCTGTTCTGGTCAGCCCTGGCTTCATCACTGGTTCGGTCTGTCACTGCCTGCAACCCCTGGTCAGTCTGGTTCTGCTTGCCTGACTCACCTGCCACTACTCATCCTCTTCAATAAACCTTTTAAAACGTAACTCTGAATCGGGTTTCAATATTGGAATCGTACATGTAATCATTACAGATTGTTCGGTTTGCTTAATGAATGTCGCCAATATTGTTTAATTCAGTGCAGTTTTAGTTACAAGCTAATATTTTGAGTAAATTAAATTGTAGTTTTTTTAAAGTACACCAACTAAGTTTTTTGGGTCACTTAGTTTAACACTTTGTGTGTGTGTGTGTGTGTGTGTGTGTGTGTGTGTGTGTGTGTGTGTGTGTGTATATATATATATATATATATATATATATATATATATATATATATATATATATATATATATATTTTATTTTTATTTTTTAACACAGATTATGTAAAAGAATCAAGTAAATTGCACAATTTGACCAAGAACTGAAATATATTACAGGATGAATAAAAACATTATATTGACATAAATCATCATCCAGGTTCATTTGACAAGGATTTTTTTTTTTTGAAAGATGCTAATAATCTCTGAAATGAATCATCTAAACACCTGGCACACCATGATGAGACATTGATGGTTGTGAACAGTAAACATAAATTGTTCCATTTGAATCAATATAAACTGAACTTTAAACTAGTTCTTGTAAACTTAATTAGTTACAAGAACATGCACAACACTGGGGACCACAATTGGTAGGGACCACCATTTTCGCCTAATAAATCAACATATCATTGACAGTCTGTGTCCACCAGGCTGTCAGTGTTGTGTTCAGCCTGTTGAACACAGCAGTGAGCAGTGGGTGGACAGAAATTATTCAATCCAATTTCTAAATGGCAGAGTTCAGAAATTGTAGCAGAAGGACAGTAAGAGAAGATTGTAGGGCCAGGAGTATGAAATAAGGTCACATAATTTAAGATTTCTGAATATTTTTCCCATGAATTACTTTTTAATAAATATACAACAATATTCCTTTTCAGTAAAATGATCGTGTAAAAAACAGCCATTTTTTTAATTTAATGCCAAGCAACTACTATTCTCACCATCTCTTTTTAACAAAATAATTTTTATACACTTCATTCTTATCAGTAGGATTGCATCTATCTATTTAAAATGGCAAAAATGAAGACTTAAACGAAGAAGCAGAATCCAGCTTTACAAATAAACATAGATTTTAAAAATTTGCGATCATTTACTATTGTTGGTGTGCAGTCGGTTTTAGATCTAAGGCTGACAGCTTCACCTCAAATCTGACCACGTTTACCAGTTTATTTAGTCCAGGTTTACTCTGCTGTCCACTGCCATCTTCTAAAATATTTACTGTATACTTAAGGTTTTATTCCAATTGAACAGCTTAATTTGAAGATGTAATTAAATGAAAAGAAAGTACACCACCTTAGAACTCTGAGTGTTTGGTATTTTAAATTACTAAATTCCATTCATTCATCTATTTTCTAAACCCACTCATACCTGCAGGGACCCAGGGGGGCTCAGTGGCTGGTGCCTATCTCCCTGGAAAGGTCACCAGTCTATCACAGGGCATTAAAACGACTTCACTCCAAATAATAAATATATGTATTATTATTATCGTTACTATTATTATTATTAATTCTTCAAAATCCTGAGTAATTGTTGTCTATTTGTGCACCTCATGGCTATACATATATGTTTAATCGTTTTAAGTGGAAGTAAACGTGTCAAGGCCAAAATTAGTTTCCTCAACAGAAACAGCTTCTTGTATTATTATTATTTTACAGAAATGTTGTAAATTTATTTCCTTCAGTTTTTATTCTTTATATCATATTTATGTTTTTTACCATTAAAGGTGATATTAATTATGTATATGTCCGAATATACTGCAGCATGAACAGCACACAGGCTTTCATTCGACCTAATTTTTTCAAATGGCTAGGTGGACTCTCGGGAGCAGTGGCGGGAGTGCAAGAAGCCTGGCATAATGTTTACAAATTAACCAATTAATACTAGACTTTCTGAAAACTTCAAGCATCTGGCAAATAGTTAACTTACTTAGCATTAGTTGCTAGTCAACGATTGGCTGCCAGAAAAAGGCCTGTTCTTGTCATTTCCTTCTGTGGACAAGACAAGCATCTATATGTGCTATCTCTTGCTTGAAAAACATTTATTTTCACAATTTTTCATCAATGCGCTGGAGATGTTGTTTTAAGAATAGACTAGAATAGAAATATCCTTTATTATCCAGTGGGAAGATTCAGGTGTACTTACAGCAAAGTGAAAGACAAATTGAAACAAGTAGGTTTACATGACGGTAAAACATATAAAAAAATAAGACTTTGAATAAGTATAGTAAGGGAAAATGTACAGCATAAGCAAAAACATACTGTACAGTTATTAAAACTAACATAGTAAGATTTTTAAAAAGTACAATTATAGGATAATTTTTAAAAATTTACAAAACGTACATATATATATATTTCTGGGGGGAAAAACAACACACTATTTAGAACAAATGAAAAAACTGCAAAAACAACAGGGATGTAAATACCGAATTTATTAGGAGCGGTGATGGTTATAAAGCCTAACAGCTGCTGTGAGGAAGGGCTGATTATAATGCACCTTTTTACACCAAGGATGCAGCAGTCAGTCAGTGAAGAAGCTCTCCAGCAGCTTTATACATGGGGTTTGCGACACTGTCTAAGAGTGATGATATTTTTGCAGAAGTCATTCTGTCTCCAGCACCTGCACTGAGTTGAAAGGGTATCCCAGGAAACATTTGGCCTTCCTGATGAACTGAAGATAAGCTGGTGCTTCAACAAACTGCAGCAGTTTCATTCCACCAAAGACTCAAAATGTCTTCAGAGGTGCTCTTTGGTTTCCAAAAGATCTCCTTAGAGTGTGTTCTCACTCTTCCTGTAACGAGCATCAGTGGTATGACTCCAGTCTCATTTGTTTTTAAGGTTCTAATGAACTTGACACACGGGGAGTGACGTCACTTCTGACTCTTCATCCTTGTCGGTCACGGACCTCTTTGAAAATATCAAAAGCCCTCGGATTTCATCACAAATAAAATTTCTGGGAAACAAGTGTTCCAACAGCGCGATTTGAAACTCTGCCGTCGCTGTCGCATCCTGTGTTGGTTCTTCACTGCGGTGGCGATCAAAGCCATTAGTCGTTTGTCGCTTCTCCTTGCGTTGAGCCCATTATAAGGGTCCACTATCTCAATATCAGTTTGCTGGATGTTTGACTGAGTGGTGTATCTCCACCAGTGGAAATCCACACCCAGCTCCTTGGTTTTCCCTGCGTTGAACGAGAAATAGTTCTGCTGGCATCAGTCCACAAAGTCTTATGTCCACTGTCTGTACTACAAGTCGTTCTCATCTGTGATGAAGCCGAGAACTTCACCTGAGAACCTCTCAAGATGGGAGCTTGGGGAGTGGATGGAGAGGTCTGCAGTATACAGGGTGAACAGGAACGTTGCCAGGTCCACTCCTGACAGTTTCATCTTTTCCCTCCGAAGTCCTGCATGGATGCTTTTAAAAGCACTGGAGAAATTAAAGAACATGATCCTCACAATCCTTCCAGGCTTCCCCTGGTGGATCAGAGTTCACCTGACGAGGGGGCAGAGATAGTTGAAGACCATCCGCTTGAGGGTCTTCATCAGATGCAAGGTCAGTGCTATGGCCTGTAGCGGCTGAGGTTCTCTGGTTGTGTGGTCTTCAACACTGGTACCACACCAGCTTCAGCTCTTGTTCAACATGTGTCCCATGATGCTACACAGTTGATCTTCCCACCTCAGGAACCTTGAGCTGCCATCCGGCCTTTCCAAAAATCAAAAAACAACAACATTTTTAATTGTGTTGTACTCTTTAACAGTTTAAATTGTCCTATTGTCGTAAATATCATCATGTTAATTGTTTTTTTAAATGAAAAACATGGAGAGTAATGTAATAGGCCAATGTTTACAAGCAAAACAAGAAAAATGTTATTTTATGTCCTTAAAATATTTAAAGGATTTTTCCCCTTTCTCTTTCACTGACTGACACCATTTCTCTTTATCCCGCTGTGCATTGTTCCTTTCCAAAAAAATCCGAGCGTTGGCTCCGAGTATCTGTGTTTGTTTGAAAAAGAGATTCATGTTGGGCACACAGATGGGATAGCTGAAGATGATTAGAGTGGTATTACATTGTCGCTGGCTTGGCACACTCTGCTTTAATTACCGAGTAAAGCAAACACACAAAGACATCTTACTGTGGAAGCCCACATAATGACGCTAACAAACACAGTGAAAACACACTGAAACACAAATGCCTGCAAAGAAAACCCACAAAGCCCAAAATTTCTCAGGGCTGTACAGTGAGATACACTCATATAGACTCACATTTACATTATGCTGACACAAAATACACACCACAGAACAATAGTTTCACGACAGTTGCTGCTTGTCAAGACTCGATTCAACCTGCTAGGATTCATAGGAAACTTTCTGACCAATCTATCTGGATGATTTGATTGAATTTGACTTTGTAAAGTGCCTTGAGATGAGGTGTTGCGAATTGGCACTATATAAATAAAATTGAATTGAATTAAAGCATTACCTACTTAACATCTTGATTTGAAACTACAGCAGACGCTTTTAGTAAGTTATTTTCCAGGGTTTTTTTTATTACGCAAATAAACTGTTATAAATGTCGAACATTGAAGACTAATTTTGTTCTGATAACCAACATGGGAAATTACCTTGTCCTGTAAACATGCTATATAATTTAACTCACAGCTAAAGTGGCTGTAAAGCCTAAATTACCTTTTTAATGTGCAATTTTCGAATATGTGGGTCCACATCTTGAAATTGCAAGCTTTTCAGAAACGAACGAAATAAAATTGAAAAACTTTATTGAACTGATGTAGAATGTTTGGCTTAACAAATATGAAAACAGCATGTAAAACGCATGAACTGAAGGGGAATACGGTTACAAATCGATAGAAAACACAGGAAAATGTCAGAGTAAACAAAATAGTCGTCTTTTTAAACTTTGTGAAAATCCATCGACAGACTTGTGACAAATGGAACAAAACTGTTTAAGAAGGGAAAATAATGAAAGAAGGAAGAGGAGGAGTGGGTCAAGAGATCAATCTATCCCACAGATGAAAAGCAAATGGCAATTGGTACGGCACAAACATGCATGTCATCCCTGGGAATTGGCTTGTGGTTGGTGGCTCATCAGGTTCCTTTTTTTCTTTTTCTGTGCAAATGGGAGAGAGGTGGAGGGCAAGATGAGAAAGAGAGGGACGGACATTTATATTTTATTGGACAAGATGCTGTGATGCCCTCTTAAACTGATGTTGCAGCTCTCTGGAGGACAGAGATGGCGCACCAAAACGAGCAGAGAGAAAAAAAACGTGAAGGAGGGAAGAAAGGCAGATTGAAAGAAAAAAAGGAATAGAGTGAAATATGAATGAAACAGAAAAAGAAAGGAGAGGTGGGAGGGAGCCTGACAGGTTAATCTAGAACAAATATCCATAGTGACAGAACAAGAAAGCTGGATGTGGTGAGTTGCTACTGGGAGTGGATAAGAGGGGATTTACACAGTGAGTGTAAAAGGGAGGAGGTGAAATTGAAAAACTGAGAGAGACAGCCAGCGAAAGACAGGCTGTAAAGATGAGGACAGGGTGATAGAAAAAAAAAGATGTGGTGTCAGAATCAAGAGACAACAACTGTATAATATGAGAGCAGAAGAAGAAGGGTGTTGAGATAAAAAAAGAAACAATCAAAAAGACAAAGACAAATCCACAGAGACAGAAACAGAGAAAATGGAAATAGGCAGAAATACAAGGGAATTGTGAAGCCCCAGTAGAGTTTGTCACAAAATAAGAAGCGAAGACCAACAGAGCAGATGAACATATACTGAGATGGCAAAAGGTTCTCATTCTCAATGTGTCAAATGATGAAAGACTGAGTCAAAAGAGGTCTTAAAGGACACAAACCCCACAAACTGTTACATTCTGCCCATCAACAAGGGTAAGGTTGTTCCACCTTATTGCAAGACCGTTGGTTTATGGCAAAATATGTTTACGGGAAAAAAGGACCCAAGTACACAAGAGAGCTAGAGTAAGAAAAAAAAGTTTTAGGGAGGCCGGCCTTAAGGAGGGTGGCCCGGAGGCTTTCACAGGCTTCAATGGGTGAGTTTTTTTTTTACTCTTTATGCTAAGTATTTACACTTAAAAGACAGTAAGACTAATTGTTGGCAGATCACGTCTCTATTTGAAGACAGGCTTCATTTAAATGGTAGTCTATATTATCCTTTTTCAGTTGGTCCCTTTAAAAAAACATTATCGGTGATGTTGTCTCACTGAAAAAAAAATCTTGGGGCCATTTAGACTGATTCTGTTCATATCTGAAAGAGCTATTTTCAATTATCCATCATTTAATCTTTTACTTCTGCTTTCCATTGCTTCTCTGACTGCACTTGTGTGACTCAGTCAGCTGATACTTCCCATTCAGCTTCTGGTCTGCATCAAAAATAATAAATAAAAAAACCACCCAAACTTCTTCAGCAGAGCATACGAACACTTTTGGTTCCTGATACAGGTTTAAACATTTTACTGAATGAAATGTGACAGCTGACAACTCTACTAAATTGGGGGCATTATCTTGATGAGATATTAGAGAATAGCTTAAAATATGCTGAAAGCTTTCAATTTGTGTAATTAGCTTTTTTGTGTCTGTGTATTTCTCAACCAAATAAACACGAAACAAAATTTTTATTTAAAAATCAAAATGAAGTGAATAATTTTCACTTTCACCATGATAAGATTTCATCTCTGTTATGGATATGGGCATAACTGAACTTGAATGCAAATGTTTCAATTAATTTTTAGTAATATTTCAGTCTTTTTACTTAAAATGGGCTCATTCTTTGCCTTGTCTGCCTCATTTTGTTAAGCCTAAACTTAAAGTCTAAAACTTGCTCAGCTGTTGACCTCAAGCATTCAAAAAACCACTGTCTTTACCTAGAATTGTAACTTTTATATAGATCCCCTAAATTGTACAGAACTAAACAAGGAGAAGCAGCATTTAGTTCCTACGCTCCACTTATCTGGAACAAACTTCCAGAAAACTGTAAAAGTGCGGAAAACCTGAGTTCTTTTAAATCAAGATTAAAAACACCTTTGTTTAGGACTGTTTTTGACTGCTCTAGTTAAACTGTTCTACTGAAACAACATTAGTTTGTAATATTCTGTTCTGGTTTGTTTATTATTTGGTTAAGTTTAGCTCTTTCCTGTATTCTGTTTAGGCTTATTTGTATCTTTAGACTTGTTCTGTTTGCTCCCTTGATCATTTCCACCTGGTTTTAGTTAATTGGTCCCTCCCTGCTACCTTGTCTGCCCGCCTATTTAAACCTCTCTTTGTGTTCAGTTTGTTGCCGGGACTTCACAATCACCTCCCTCGTCCGTTGGTAAGAGCCCTCCTGTATTCTTGTTTAGCCTGACCTGTTCTTTGTTTTTTGAGTTTGCATAGCCGTTTGATGTCAGAATATCCACCAGCCTGGATCCTGTCTGTTTGCCTGTTTTTTCGCCTCACCACTCCTTCAATAAACGCCACAAAAGAAAAAGGATTACAACTGCGTCTGGTTGAACTCTATCTGGGCTCATCTCTACACGAATCATTACAGTAAGTCCCGGCCAGTAAGATGAACCGTTCACCAAGACGCTTTCTCCGATCAGGAGCTGCTCACTCACCTCAAGCCTCCCATCTGTCCTCCTCGGAGCGTGCCTGTCCAGACTCGGATTTTTTTCTTGAGGTTCACGCAGATGTGGTGCGAGATATCCGTCCGGACCTTTTTCCGGGCCCGGTGCAGTTTCCCTCTTCTTACGAGGAGCCGCCGAGACCGCCATCGGCTACAGCGGTCGCGTCTCATCAGGAATCATCTACCCTCCAGCAAGGTCCGCCGGCTCGCCGGCGAAGAAAGAAGCGCTCGCCCGCTAGTCATCCGTCCACTATGGGCAGGCAGCCGCCTGATGAGCCAGTCCAGCCTCACCAGACTGGCGATTCCCAGCCTCGATCCACTTCCGCTCTAGCGGACGGGGCTTCCTCGCCTCCCAGAGCCCAGAGGCCCACAGCTCCCCCCGCTGGTGACCGTGACTCTGAGTGTCTAGCCTTGGAGAATAAAATCAGAACTTTTGCCCCCATAATCAAGCGTCTCAGGGAGGCTCTTTTTCTACAGTATTCTGAAGAGCTGGAGAAGAAATTAAAAGAAGTGGAGGGGCATTACAGGTCTGCACTCAGGGCTTTCTACAGCCGTCCTAAATCTGTCCCCGAGGGTCTGGCCGACGCCTCGGCACCCGAGTCTGTCCCCGAGGGTCTGGCCGACGCCTCGGCACCCGAGTCTGTCCCCGAGGGTCTGGCCGACGCCTCGGCCCCCGAATCTGTCCCCGAGGGTCCGGCCGACGCCTCGGCCCCCGAGTCTGTCCCCGAGGGTCCGGCCGACGCCTCGGCCCCCGAGTCTGTCCCCGAGGGTCCGGCCGACGCCTCGGCCCCTGAGTCTGTCCCCGAGGGTCCGGCCGACGCCTCGGCCCCTGAGTCTGTCCCCGAGGGTCCGGCCGACGCCTCGGCCCCTGAGTCTGTCCCCGAGGGTCCGGCCGACGCCTCGGCCCCTGAGTCTGTCCCCGAGGGTCCGGCCGACGCCTCGGCCCCTGAGTCTGTCCCCGAGGGTCCGGCCGACGCCTCGGCCCCTGAGTCTGTCCCCGAGGGTCCGGCTGACGCCTCGGCCCCCGTCAAGCCCTATGAGGGGGTCCAGGAGGACCTGCTTCTTCTGGCCAGCGACAAATTGACCCAGGAGGGTCCGTCGCCGACCTGCGACGTAGGCACCCAGGAGGGTCCGTCGCCGACCTGCGACGTAGGCACCCAGGAGGGTCCGTCGCCGACCTGCGACGTAGGCACCCAGGAGGGTCCGTCGCCGACCTGCGACGTAGGCACCCAGGAGGGTCCGTCGCCGACCTGCGACGTAGGCACCCAGGAGGGTCCGTCGCCGACCTGCGACGTAGGCACCCAGGAGGGTCCGTCGCCGACCTGCGACGTAGGCACCCAGGAGGGTCCGTCGCCGACCTGCGACGTAGGCACCCAGGAGGGTCCGTCGCCTACATGCGACGTGGGAACCCAGAGGGGTCCGTCACTGACCAGTGAGGCGGGAATCCAGGGGGATCCTTCGTTCTTCGGGCACCCTGGGCCTCCGAAGAGGATGCAACAACTGTGGTCTCCAGAAGACTTTGAGCCTCTCGGAGTTGTGTGCAAGTCTAGACCCCTTATTGCCCTCATGGACTGCCAACTTTGGGAGAGACTCTATTGGATGTCGCTTTCCGAGACCCTCCAGAAGCTGGTCTTAAGACTTCTGGTTGCTAAGGGTCTGACTTTAGCCCCTGAAGCCTGTAGCCCGGGGCCTCCTGAAGCCTGTAGCCCGGGGCCTCCTGAAGCCTGTAGCCCGGGGCCTCCTGAAGCCTGTAGCCCTGTGGCCTCTGTAGCCTGTAGCCCTGTGGCCTCTGTAGCCTGTAGCCCTGTGGCCTCTGTAGCCTGTAGCCCTGTGGCCTCTGTAGCCTGTAGCCCTGTGGTCTCTGTAGCCTGTAGCCCTGTGGTCTCTGTAGCCTGTAGCCCTGTGGCCTCTGTAGCCTGTAGCCCTGTGGCCTCTGTAGTCTGTAGCCCTGTGGCCTCTGTAGCCTGTGGTCAGGCTTACCCTTTAGTTGTCTGTAGCCAGGCTTCCCCTTTAGTTGTCTGTAGCCAGGCCTCCCCTTTAGTTGTCTGTAGCCAGGCCTCCCCTTTAGTTGTCTGTAGCCAGGCCTCCCCTTTAGTTGTCTGTAGCCAGGCCTCCCCTTTAGTTGTCTGTAGCCAGGCCTCCCCTTTAGTCGCCTGTAGCCAGGCTCCCTCGTCAGTCGCCTGTAGCCAGGCTCCTTCTTCAGTCGCCTGTAGCCAGGCTCCTTCTTCAGTCGCCTGTAGCCAGGCTCCTTCGTCAGTCGCCTGTAGCCAGGCTCCTTCGTCAGTCGCCTGTAGCCAGGCTCCTTCGTCAGTCGCCTGTAGCCAGGCTCCTTCGTCAGTCGCCTGTAGCCAGGCTCCTTCGTCAGTCGCCTGTAGCCAGGCTCCTTCGTCAGTCGCCTGCAGCCAGGCTCCTTCGTCAGTCGCCTGCAGCCAGGCTCCTTCGTCAGTCGCCTGCAGCCAGGCTCCTTCGTCAGTCGCCTGCAGCCAGGCTCCTTCGTCAGTCGCCTGCAGCCAGGCTCCTTCGTCAGTCGCCTGCAGCCAGGCTCCTTCGTCAGTCGCCTGTAGCCAGGCTCCTTCGTCAGTCGCCTGTAGCCAGGCTCCTTCGTCAGTCGCCTGTAGCCAGGCTCCTTCGTCAGTCGCCTGTAGCCAGGCTCCTTCGTCAGTCGCCTGTAGCCAGGCTCCTTCGTCAGTCGCCTGTAGCCAGGCTCCTTCGTCAGTCGCCTGTAGCCAGGCTCCTTCGTCAGTCGCCTGTAGCCAGGCTCCTTCGTCAGTCGCCTGTAGCCAGGCTCCCTCTTCAGTCGCCTGTAGCCAGGCTCCCTCTTCAGTCGCCTGTAACAAGGCGCCGCCGCCTGTAGCCATTAACCAGGCGCCGCCGCCTGTAGCCATTAACCAGGCCGCCGCTTTCCGTAGCCTGTAGTCCGGCGCCTCCTTTAGCCTGTAGTCCGGCGCCTCCTTTAGCCTGTAGCCCGGCGCCCTCCTCAGCCTGTAGCCCGGCGCCCTCCTCAGCCTGTAGTCCGGCGCCCTCCTCAGCCTGTAGTCCGGCGCCCTCCTTAGCCTGTAGTCCGGCGCCCTCCTTAGCCTGTAGTCCGGCGCCCTCCTTAGCCTGTAGTCCGGCGCCCTCCTTAGCCTGTAGTCCGGCGCCCTCCTTAGCCTGTAGTCCGGTGCCCTCCTTAGCCTGTAGTCCGGTGCCCTCCTTAGCCTGTAGTCCGGTGCCCTCCTTAGTCTGTAGTCCGGCGCCTTCCGTACCCTGTAGTCTGGCGTCTTCCGTATCCTGTAGTCCGGCGCCAGGTTCTATTTTCTCCCTCTTCAGGCCCCGCCAATGGTCTCTGAGGGTCCTGCCGCGCCGACGACCTCCGAGGTTTCTGGTCCGCCGACGGCCGTCTGTCGCCTTGATCCGCCGACGGCCTCCTGGATGTCCGCCAGAGATCCTGTCACGTCTGGGCCGTCCGCCGGGACGACCGCCGGAGAACCTGTCACGTCTGGGCCGTCCGCCGGGACGACCGCCGGAGAACCTGTCACGTCTGGGCCGTCCGCCTGGACGACCGCCGGAGAGCCTGTCACGTCTGGGCCGTCCGCCGGGACGACCGCCGGAGAGCCTGTCACGCCGGGGCCGCCCGCCGGAGAACCTGTCACGCCGGGGCCGCCCGCCGGAGAACCTGATTCACTGGGGTCGTCCGCCGGGACGCCCACCAGACTCTCTGTTCAGGAACTTGTTTTGGAAAATTTTCAGTTAGTCTGGATTCGCCCTATGTGGGTTGTTTTTTGTTTAGGTTTTTGGTTTTGATTGAACTATTTTCTTTTGCTCACCCTATCTGGGTTGTTTTGTTTTGTATTAGGTCTGTCCCTCCGTCCTGAAACCCCCTCCACCCACCCGGTCTGGTCTGTTTGTTTTTGTTTTCAGAAGACGTCTGGAATCCGTCCTTGAGGGAGGGGCTCTGTAATATTCTGTTCTGGTTTGTTTATTATTTGGTTAAGTTTAGCTCTTTCCTGTATTCTGTTTAGGCTTATTTGTATCTTTAGACTTGTTCTGTTTGCTCCCTTGATCATTTCCACCTGGTTTTAGTTAATTGGTCCCTCCCTGCTACCTTGTCTGCCCGCCTATTTAAACCTCTCTTTGTGTTCAGTTTGTTGCCGGGACTTCACAATCACCTCCCTCGTCCGTTGGTAAGAGCCCTCCTGTATTCTTGTTTAGCCTGACCTGTTCTTTGTTTTTTGAGTTTGCATAGCCGTTTGATGTCAGAATATCCACCAGCCTGGATCCTGTCTGTTTGCCTGTTTTTTCGCCTCACCACTCCTTCAATAAACGCCACAAAAGAAAAAGGATTACAACTGCGTCTGGTTGAACTCTATCTGGGCTCATCTCTACACGAATCATTACATAGTTCTACTTTTTTAGTCCAACTGTTTATTGATGTTCTATTCTGTTTCTACATTTTATTCCTACTTGCTTATATTCTGTTTTATTTTCCTGTATTTTAATCATGTGAAGCACTTTGCATTGTCTCTGTACTGAATTGTGCTATACAAATAAATTTGCCTTGCCTTGCCTTGCCTATTATTCACAAAAATCTAGTATTAGGTTCAGGGATACATTTTCACAGTTTTTACCTAATGTTGACAACTGTTGAAGAAGCAATTTGCAATTCTCAGCCTAGCTGAGACCCAAAACTGTCTTATGTGGCTGCCAAAATATAATTAGTGAGAGAATAAATACATGTCAAATAATTTTTCCTTTTCCGTTCTAATTCTTTTATAAGAGCCCATAAACACCCTTTAGAAAAGATTTGATGCCCACAGACATGGTTGTGTCAAAAAAAGAAAGACACTTCAACAGATGACGAGTCACGCATGCATAGCTAGACAGTGAAGACACGAAAGCAGATGTGGACAGGAAGCGATGATGAGAGAAGAAGGAGACAGATGGAAAGATGTAGATAGATTGAGACAGCAAGTCAGGGAGGATATCTGAGCATTTGGCCCTGAGCCTGTATCAACACTGCAAGCTGACAGCTATATCCGTGGGCTTTATTAACATGGGGACTCACAAATCCATGCATGCATCAATTCTCAGACGTATAAACTCTCACAGACACACACACACACTGAACAACAGAGAAAATTGTTTAGGCCCAGAATCTAAATAACTACTATTGACACACAACAAACCCGCAGTGATGGGGAGATACATCATAAGGTGGCGACCATGCTCAGAAAAGCAACAGGCAGATAGGAAGTTACAGGACAAAAGCAACAACAAGGTGTAGCTTATAACAATTGGTTTTATTGATTATCTTTAATCAGTTGCCCTGAAAGAGTTATCAAAGAGGAGAAAAAGTAAACATATAACAAACTTTAGATGTTAGGTTGATGCATAACTGACTTAAACCACCATCATAGAAAATAGCCCTCTGAACAAATTGAAGGCAATGGATTGTTTTAAACGCCCTGGGACCTCAAACAAATGTTAACCTAACAGGCCAGATGGTTCGTTGCACGGAACCATCTGGGAAGTTGTCGTTGGAAAGTGACTGGAAAATGGCAGGTGCTTTCAGAGATTCTGGCAAGCAGCAGAACCATTTGAGCCTGTCTTTAAACAACAACATAAGTGAAGCCTTCTGTAGCAAGAGGTTGATGAAAAATCAAGTTCTTGACAGTCACGGTGGGATGGCAGCCATGAAAGTTAAGAAAAGAAACACTCTCCAGTTCTCATGTAGTTCATCATACACCAGCAGGTATGCCAACCTTGGCGAAATTATTATTATTTAGACATCTTAAGATAATAGCTGCAAGCAAATGATGCTGATTGGTGTATACCTTTGCGTGACAAACAGGGCACTTCCAGGACTACTGTTCCTGCTCCTCTTTGTGGCTAAAGAAAATTGTAAGCTAGCTCAACAGTAACATCATGCAAGTAGCAGCAAAGAACATTGTATTTGTTGATAAGCAGAGATGCAAAAAAAATTACTTCAATAGAAGAGGAGCAAAAATTATCTTTTTGTTCAATAGAACTCAGTACCATATCCCTTACCTTGAGTTGGATGTATTGTTACACCTCTACCCATGAGCCAGTGCTACTGTTGAAGTGAGATTGTTCCTAATTCATTAATTTACTTATTTTTCTTTTTGTGGGAAATATAGCCATTATCTTTGGATATTGTTGTTATAAAGGACAAATTGTGATTCATAACCACCGTATTTCAAGTTCTTTTAAGCAACGAGTCAAGTACTTTCAGTGAAATAATCAAAGCATCACTATAGTAAGTTGACTTTAAAAATATGCATGGTACAGAACATCAGATCTGAATTTTTCTGCAGCCGTCCTTAGAAATCTTTTACTTATTTTCTCAGGAGTCTCTGGGCCCAAATGTGTGGCTCGCAGCCCAGCAAGATGGATTCTCTCATGTTAATGAAACGGTGCAAGAGTGTGTTCCTTTGTGTGTGCAGGAGAGCCGTAGGAGAGGTGGCAGCTGGTTGTCACAGTGGGCAACAGGATGGTTATTCTGTCAGAGCTGGCACAGGGGAATGACATCACCTGTCACATTGTTTAATTAACACCTTAGTGTGTTTGTGTGTACATGCGTATGTGTGTGTGTTTGCATAACTGCTGCTGCGAGGACATAAATCTGTTTACATAGACACACTGAGGGACCTTGCCTTCTCTTTGGGGACACCAAGTCTGTCCCTATAACATAAATCATCAGGTTTCAGATTCATTATATAATGTTATTTTTTTAGGTTACAGTCAGAATTAGGTGAGTTATAGTCCCAGTTAAAGTTAGAGGAGATTTACAGGAAATGAAAGTGTAAGGAAGTTTAATGCCCTTCTGGAGTATCAGAAACACAACATTTTGTGTATGTCTGTCACTTTTATGCTGGGTTTAATTAGCATCCCAGTGTGTGTGATAATGAGAATACGTAGGCTGTGTGTGTGTGTGTGTGTGTGAGTGTGTGTGTGTGTGTGTGTGTGTGTGTGTGTGCGCGCGTGTGTGTGTGTGTGTGTGTGTGTGTGTGTGTGTGTGTGTGTGTGTGTGTGTGTGTGTGTGTGCCTGTGCCAATGACAGTAGAGGTCACACCGACAGGTTTAATCTGGACTCACATCAGGAAGTAAGATGGCTTCATCCGGTCTGATTGGAGTTTCCGTTGGCAACCCAGAGGTTTCCCAGCTGCACCGATGATCTGCTTCCTGTAAAGATGAAATTATCTCCTTCTCTAACTCCCTCTTTCCCTCTCGCATGCTCACTTACTCAGGCATGAACTCACAGTCACACTTTTCCTCTCATTACCCTGCTGTGAACTGGACCTTTAGACAACCTGTCACAACTCAAGAGTAACGATTAGACTATGTGCCACTTCTGCACTTTCCAGGTTACAAAATGTGTTTAGCAAAGCACTCTAACTTGACTTGGTAAGGTTAAGTTCAATAATTTTGACTGTAATTATGTAGAGCACTTTTTGAGGTCAGTGTTGTTTGTAAATACAGAAGTCAAAGATTTACGCCCCTTATCATTACTGCCTCGTTAAAAAAGATTGCTATCCAAACAGAACATTATGATCTGTTGCGGAAGGTTGTATTCACAAAAGAAAAATACAAATGGGTTCTATTGCAAATGTAGGAGAGTGGAATATGTTATTTATCTTTTAATTTCCAATATAGACTGACTTAGAGAATATCTTGACAATATCATTATGTCATACCTTGCTAATACTGCGTTCCAGCTTTTTCCTGTCACATGTCAAGGTGCCCTAGCAAATGCACTCAACCCCAAGTTGCCTACCGATCTGCGAATTGGTGTATGAATGTGTTTCAGTGCTGTTGGGTGAATGGGGCTCTAGTGTAAAGCACTTTAAATGGCCAGGGTGATTAGAAAAGCACTAGAAATTTTGTGCATTAACCATTCATGTTAAAAAAAAAAGTTTGAGATCATCTGCTTTTTGTCACATTATACATTATCCATCTGCAGGTGCCATTAAAAGATGGTTATACAGTACTGTGGTCATGAAGGCGATCAGCATCAATACAGCTGTGGTGCTTAGACAATGTTCAGTTGGTACCAGTGTGTACTAAGAAAATATCCCCTCACACCATTAGACCACCAGCAGCCTAATCTATTGAAATAAGGCAGAATTGCTCCATGTGCTCATGTTGTTTATGCCAAATTCGGATCCTGTCATCTGAATATTGGATCAAAAATCAACATTCATCAGATCAGTAATATATATTTTTAAATTTTCATTTATTATTTCATTGGGTTTTATTATTGGCATGTTCAATGTGTCTTAATTCCTAAATGCAACAAGTTGGTGCCATGTAATTAGCTCATTCGCTATCTGTGTTAACAAGTAATAATAATATTCAACACAATCATAATATTCAACACAATCATCCCAGCTCTGCTTCAGGAGAAGCTCTCCCAGCTGAGTGTGCCTAACTCCACCTGCAGGTTGGTTACAGACTTCCTGTCTGACAGGAAGCAGCACGTGAAGCTGGGAAAACATGACTCACAGCTCATCAGCACTGGTTCCCCCCAGGGCTGTGTTCTTTCTCCTCTGCTCTTCTCCCTGTACACCAACAGCTGCACCTCCAGTCATCAGTCTGTCAAGCTCCTGAAGTTCGCGGACGACACCACTCTCATCGGACTTATCTCTGATGGTGACGAGTCCGCCTACAGGTGGGAGGCTGACCATCTGGCGACCTGGTGCAGGTAGAACAACCTGGAGCTCAATGCTCTAAAAACAGTGGAGATGGTTGTGGACTTCAGGAATAACTCAGCTCCAGCTACCTCCATCACCCTCTGTGACTCCACAATCGACACTGTGGAGTCTTTCCGCTTCCTGGGAACTATCATCTCCCAGGACCTAAAGTGGGAGCTGAACATCAACTCCCTCACCAAGAAAGCTGGTGCCACCGCCAAGGACAAAGGCAGACTGCAGCGTGTCATCCGGACTGCAGAGAAGGTGATTGGCTGCAATCTTCCATCTCTCCAGGACCTGTACGCCTCCAGGACTCTGAGGCGTGCAGGGAAGATTGTGGCTGATCCCTCACACCCCAGTCACAGACTATTTCAGACACTTCCCTCTGGCAGGAGGCTGCGGTCCATCAGGACCACAATCTCACGCCACAAGAACAGTTTTTTCCCATCTGCTACCGGCCTTATGAACAAGGCCAAGAGCCGCCCGTGACACATGACACTGCCTCTCTCCCCCGTTTAGGACTTACAAGCTTCTGCGTTACATTAACGCACAGTCTACTGTGTATATATAGTAGCTTCTGTATATATATATATATATATATATATATATATATATATATATATATATATATATATATATTCTATTTTATTTTGTTTTGTCTGCACCATCAACACCAAGTCAAATTCCTTGTAAGTGCAAACCTACTTGGCAATAAACTTGATTCTGATTCTGATTCTAATAATAATAATAATAAGCAATTGAACAGGGATATCCAATAAAGTGATCAGTGAGTTTATATAAATCCACATTGCTGTTGATGTGTTATGACATTTTCTCTGTGACTTTTTTTTCTGTGTGTAATGCTTTTTTATTACGCGTCACCATTGGTGAAAGGTGAAAGTCTCTTTATTGTGTAGCTCATTTCCATGTGTCTTTTTCTCTTACCTCTTCTGATTTGATTGTCTCCATCTTCCTGAAATTTGAGTACTTCATCATGTAGGGCCTCATGACAGCAAAACATTAATCCTGGGCCCTCTCTCATGTGGACCAGTGCAGATACATAAATATGAACACAAATACCTATGTGCACGTATGCTCCAAACACACAAAAACACTCATATAAATGCACAGACACGTGCACACAATGCAACCTTGGTGAGCATGACAGATTTGGAAAGAGATTCAATCCCTCTTCAGCTTTACTGTACTTTATGTTCATTTTATTGCCACACAACTCGGCAGGTAGGGTAAAGAAAAGATTTTAAATGATAAACAGCCCTGACATTTACAACATTACACAAACTTCAGTGCAGCAATGAAAGTGAACACAATCAATAGATATGCAAAACACAACAGACTGTTCTATCTGTCATGATAAAAAGCACAATAAGCTGCACAGCTTTGTGTAGCTATGCAAAGATTGCAGCTTATAATAAAGTATTTCCACTTGTTTGACACTACAATAACTTTGATTCCAGTGGAAACAACAGGAAAAAAAACATAAAAATGGTTGAATCTTACTTGCAAATTATGGTACACAACAATCAGAAAAAAGTAATAGCAGAGACGCCTGGATGTTTTTGCCTTGTATTTCCTCAGTTTTATTTTATTATCTAACACTACATAGGTTTTGTTTGTATTTTACTTCTAAAAGAGTTTTTGATTTACAGCCTTAAGAGTGTATTGTGCAAGTTTTGTAGTTAAACTTCAATAGTTATCGCATTTTTACCTCAGAAGACATTATGCCTCCAAACAAAAGACCTGTGAAGTCGTTGCGGCTTTTTCCTCCGTGCACATGCACAGCACTGGTGTCACTTTATCTTGTCGCAGACAAGGGGAACAGACCTCTGCAAAAACTCTGGAACCTACGGCATGCTTCTTTAAATATGTGTGAAAAAATGAATAAATAAATGTGTGTAAAGGTAAGGGAGGGACAATATGTTTTAGGTAGGACAAATTAAAACATGCAGCAGGTGAAAAAATGACACCTTACATCAACACATTTTTGACATACAGTATATAATCAGTTTGTATTAATCATGTATTTTTATTAAACAGTAAGAGTTACCTAAGTTTTGATTACTATGGCCTGGCAGGGCACATAGTTTGGAGTTTGTAAGGCCACTAACAGGCTATAAATTCACCCAAACGTCTTGTGGAATACCAGGGCAAGTAAGAGTCACATGATGTTTTATGGTTTAAAAGCTTTACAATGTTTTGGAACGTTTATCTTGGTAGACTCCTAGAAACATCTGGCAAATGTATCAAGAAGCCAACTCCTTATTTGACACTGGAATGTGGATCTGTTTTGTTTGTGGGGAGACAAGCACATATAAAAATTAGTGTGTATGCAGCCCCCCCTCCCGACATCATTCATTCACTTGCTCAGTGGGGGCCCGGCTATTAGTAGATGCGCCCCAGGGCTGCACCTCAGACACGCGCAGGCAGTCGACGCTGGAGGGGGGACTCAGTGTTCCACTACATGGGGGCTTTAGGGTAGAGTAGTAGTGTGTGTCTCCCATTGGAATTCCAATTGTAATTAAATATATGTATGTTCCAAGTCTTTTGTCTCTGATAATTGTTTCTTCCTTGGCTGCTGAATCTACGAACCGGGTGAGTCTGTCATAGTTTGGGTTTTGTTTTGGTTTAGTTTTTGGACTTTCCTTCATTTGCCTGTCAATCCTCTGTCACCAGCCAGTAATCAGCCAGTTCAGTTCACCTCACAGCCACCAGCCACTACTAGTTTTCCTGTCACTCCCATGTCACCAGTCACAAACCAATCAGCTCAGTTCCTCTGGCCACCACCCTTTCTCAGATCAGCCTCACCTGTTACCCGTAATTAGTGTTCAACTCCAGTCACCTGTCTAGCCATCTACTTATACCTGCCTCAGTCTACTCTTTGGTGCCAGATCATTACAAACCACCGGTGAGTTATATCCAGCGTATTTCTGTTTGCCTGCCTGTGTTCGATCAGTATCTGTTTCTTGTTTCTGAGTGTTGCCTAGCCCATGTGGGATCTGATCACCTGTTGGTTAACGGACCTGTTTCTACGCCCTGACTTCGCTCCCAGATTCTGTTCTGGACAATCCCTGCACTTCTGATTATCTGGCTTGACCCTGGACTGTTTCTGAACCACGGACTCTGATTATCCTTCTCCTTATTCTGTCTACCTGTCCTTCCGGTTCCGACCCATTGCCTGTCTTTTTAATAAACTGTCTTTAAACATCACTCGCTTGTCTGGCTGTATTCTGGGTTCTCTGAGCCTGATCATGACAGAGTCAGGCCTTACTGAATCAGACAGGATGATTGAGAGGCCACCTCGTCGATATGTAACGTCAATTTCAACAATACTGAGAAATTCAACATAAATAAAAAGGAAAATAAAATGATTTCTTAATATTATTTAAAATATTTTATTTAAAATACAATTATTTGTATTATTTGCCCTGATACTTTAATAATTTCATTCAATTCACTTTATTTATACAGTACAAATTCACAATAAGTATTAATTCAAGCCACTTTGCAAAAAAAAGATTTCAATATGTATCCATCCATTCATCCATTGTCTGTACCTCCTTATCCATGCAAGGTGATGGCACAGGAGATGGTGCCTATCTCCAGCAGTCTAGTATGTAATCTATCACAAGGAACCACAGGGACACACAGGACAAACAACCATGAGTATACACACTTAAACAGCTTCTTCGCACGCTTCAACTCTCCAAGCAGCAGGGAGCCTGAACATCTTCTCCAGCCAGAGGGACACCATCAGCCTATCGTCCACCAAGTGACCTCTTCCCTGAAAAAGGTCAACACCAACAAGGCTGAAGGTCCAGACATGATGTCAGCCCGGACGCTGACATCATGTCTGGACCTGCATCATCACCTACCTCAATGACTATTGTCCCATCGCTCTGACCCACATCATCATGAAGTGCTTCGAGAGGATCCTCCTGCAACACATCAAGGACGCCATCCCTGCTGGCCTGGACAGCCTTCAGTTTGCCTACAGGGAGAATTGCTCCACAGAGGATGCTGTCTGTCTCGTTAGAACTGCACTCAGCTCTGACTCGTCTGCAGCAGCCCAACACCTATGTTAGGATGCTCTTCATGGACTTCAGCTCATCATTCAACACTGTGCTACTAAACATGCTGGCTCTGAAGCTCCACAACATGAGATTATCCACTCCTCTCTGCTCCTGGCTCAGTGACTTCCTCACCAACAGACCCCAGATGGTGAGGATAGGGAAACGCACATATGCTCCACTGATCCTCAACATAAGAATGCCGCAGCGCTGTGTCCTTAGCCCAGCCCTCTTCACTCTTTTCACTCAGGAATGTTCTGCTGTCCACCCCACAAACACAGTAGTGAAGTTTGCGGATGACACCACTGTAGTGGGTCTCATCTCTGTAGTGAGTCCCACTACAGGGATGAGGTCAGCAATCTCACACAGTGGTGCTCCTGGAACAACCTGATCCTGAACACCAGTAAGACTAAGGAGATAATAATAGACTACAGGAGGTCCAGATGGACTGAACAAGCTCCTCTCTACATACAGGGGGAGGTGGTGGAGCGTGTGAACAGCATTAGATTCCTGGGCATTCGCATCTCCTCCAACCTCTCTTGGACAGCGAACACCTCCCACCTGGTGAAGAAGGCCCAACAACAGCTCTTCTTCCTCAGGAAACTGAAAAGGTCTGGACTTTCCACTAAACTGCTAAAGAACTTCTACAGAGCTACCATAGAGAGTGTTTTATGTCTCAGCATAACTGTATGGTATGGGCGCTGCACAGTTCAGGAGAGGAAGGATTTAGCACGGGTGGTGAGAACAGCGCAGGGGTTTGTGGGATGCCGTCTGCAGGATCTAGACTCAGTTTGTGCAAAATGAGTCCAAAGAAGGGCCAGACGCATCTCAGCTGATCCCACCCACCCAGGCAATGCGCTGTTTGCCCCTCTCCCATCAGGTAAACGCTTCAGAAGCCTCAAAGCCAAAACAAATAAACTTAGAAACAGCTTCTTCCCAAGAGCTGTGAGGGCAATCGCCCCCTGATGGGAGACTGCAGTCCAACACGTTAAAAATCCCCCCACTGTTAGTAGCCCACCATACGTTACAATCACCATAATGTTACTGCCTACTTACACACTGTCATCTCAGAATATCTAAATGCACATTGCTGTAAACGAAGCCTCAAATAATCATTGCTCAATAAGCACCCTACTACCTCATTATCTTTATCTGTGACTTTCCTGAACGCTAAAAAAAATTTAACCCTTGTTCATTGCATGTTTGTTTGTCATATGTTTTGCCTTCATTGTGTGTAATGTGAACTGTAATGTGAACCGGAGTAGCCAAAGAGATATTTTGACGCGGTGACAAATAAAATATTCTTGATTTTTGATTCTTCTTGGCTAAGATGCAAGGGCAATGAAAGTGGCCAATTAACCTAACGTCAACAATTTAGGCAGTTAGAAGAAGCTGGAGTACCTGGAGAAAATCCATGGACACACAGAGAGAGCATGCAAGCTCCAGGAAAAAAAAGGGCCTGGTTGGAATTCGGACTCAGTGAGGCAACTGTGCCACCCTATGGCTGTATGCAATTATGGAGAATTAATTAATTCATTTGTTTCATTTTCAGTTCAAATCAATCTAATTAATCCCAATACAAACAGTCTTCTGGTGGTCAAGAGTAGTTCAGCCCTGATTCAATGCAATCACTGATAAAAGGTATTCACCTAATGAAACCCATCTGATTGCTTAAAGTCTTTAATTTTGCAGCAATCCCTCATTTTAGGAATGTGCAAAGAAACAATTCCTTTTTTATTGGAAGGAACTTTCACCAGAAGAAGTGGTGTTCTTGTATGACTGACTTCAGATTTAGAGGATAGGAAGCATAGACAAAAACAAACGACAAACGCGCTGATCCAGGAGTTTTGTTTTTGTTTTTTTCTGTGAGGAAGAGCACTCAGAATTAATGGCAGCAATATCACTATCAATGTTTTTGTTGGAGAAAGGCAACTAGACATACAATACCTGCACTTCCTGTGGAGAACAAAACAGAGTAAACAAATATAACTGATCTGTCAATACTTTCATACAGGAGAGGTGTTTAGCTAAACATAGAGATGCTGGGTTAGTGGTACTTTCCATATTAGGAAAAAAGTTGATAGAAGGGGCTCCCTGTAGCTCAGAGAATAGACTTTAAAAAACTTCTGTTAGTCTTGAAATCACTGAATAGCTTAGCACCTAAATATACCACAGACTTATTGTCAGTGTATCAACCATCCAGACCACTCATGTCTTCTGGCTCAAGTCTACAAAACCCAGAACCAGAACAAAGCATAGAAGCAGCATTTAGCTCTTATGATCCACTTATCTGGAATGAACTCCAAGAATACTATAAAAGTGCTGAAATACTGAGTTTATTTCAATCAAGGTTTAAAACATATTTATTTAGAGTTACCTTTAAATGTTAATGTTAAATTCAAACTGTTGTAGTTCACTGAAACTTAATTAGATTTAGTTTGTAGTCCAACTGATATTGACCTACTGCTACAATTCCACTGCAGTGAACTTTCCTCGGTATGTTTTCTTTTTGTATGTTCTGTTCATGTTTTGAGTTGTCTTGTTACTGAAATGTGCTATACAAATAAACTTGCCTCGACTTGCAGGACCACCTAAACTCTGCTTTTTCAGTTTCTTTCATTATGCAAGTCTTTGCTGTCAGCAGTCTAACTCCGGGAGCTAATGTAACAATCATGCATAGTTTTCTTGTAGATTTTAGTCTTGTTTTTCTAAATATCTTAATCTTAAAAAGTTTCAAAATTGTTTCATGTGAAAATAAAAGCCTTGAAATGTACCTTTTAATATATTTTCAAGATTTCTGAAGTACAGGTACATAAATATGAAAATCGTGAAAAAGTTCAGTATTTTTTGGTAAAGTTAAACTCACATATTTTATATTGATTCATTGAAATATTTGAACCCTTTATTTGTTTTAATTTGGTGATTATGGCTTATAGATAATAAAAACCCTAAATTCAATGTGTAATTTTAATAGTACATAATATCAATGCAAAAGGTATATTTACATGTCCATAAACAGACATGCCAGGCTTCTGAAAGTATGTCCATTTCTTTGCTCCCTCAGTCCACTCTTTGTTAAGCTCCCTAAAATTCTTGAATGGATTTTGCTTGACAATCCTCTCAAGACTGCAGTTATTCATGTTCCTGGTGCAACTGTTCCTTCCCACACTTTCTCTGAGTATGCTTGGATCCACACAAAAAAACTATTTCTTTAGCAATGACATTTTGTGGCTTACCCTCCCTCTCTGTGGTGTCTATGACTGGTTTCTTCACATCTGTCAAGTCAACAGTCTTCTGCATGATTTTGTTGCCTACTGACCCAGACTGAGAGACTATTTAGAGATCCAGGAAACCTTTAGGCCATAGTCGTTATAATTACAAGTGATAAAGACTTAAAATTTTCACTGTAATGAATTTACCTATATCGTATATGAATTTCAAATTCTGAAATAAGCAAAGGAAAACACTGAGCTTTTCACAGTATTCTCCTTTTTCAACACATACTGTACCTGCATATACCTGTGCTGCTTACGCTGTTTCGCTTCTACATCTACAAGCCCAGCTTTGAACAACACACTTTTTGTCTCTTTTCAGCAACTCAGTGTCAGTAAAGATGTTTTTTTAGGCCATGAGAAGTTTCAGTATCCTTGATTTTTTTGTACATTATTGCATTAGGTAAGAAACACCCAGCATTTTCTACAGTGTTACCTCTCCAGCAAAAAACTGGCAAAAGGTTTTGAAAAGACTTGTGTTAAACACATTCTAAATATACACTGGAGTATGTAGATCATACCAATTGTTTGGCACTAAACTGAATTTTAAGAACTCAAAGGACTATGAAGCAATGTTTGTAGGAAACCAGAGAAGCAACAGAGCATTAAACTCCCCCACTAATTCAATAGTCACTCAGCAAAAGAAATTAGCAACTGAGGCTTTAAGAGTCATAATTCATATAGAGAGCATTCAACATCCCTACCTATGGAAATTTTGCTGTACAGAGGTTGTGTGGGCTAGCTTTTGTGATTGAGGATCCCCTATGTAAAAGTTATTTTTTGGCTGTTGTTTATTTTTCACTTTAAAATACCTTTAAATAGAGATATACATTTTACTGTACCACCAAAGCTCAGTTTCATCACTACCTATAAATGCAATTTATGGTCCCACTACAGCAGTTATTATTTCTCAAAAATGGTATCTATTCTCACTCTGGCACTTTGGGGAATGTCTAGCCTCACTCGCTTTGTCCCTTCTTGTATCTCTCCCACAATTCAATAAAGTCCACAAGAGATCTAAACATGTAAAAAAAAAAACAGTATAGGGGCAGGGAAGGGATGGCAGCCTGAAGTGATTCTTGAGAGAGGAAAAACCCACAACAAGCTGTGGATCTATACTGAGTAATATACCCTCAGGGGGGCCTGAGATGGGGAAAAAAAATAAAAACTCCAAAGGGACGGACATGCCTCTGTGGTAAGATTTACAAGAATCACATGTGTGCAGAAATACCTCGGTGCAATATGAAGTATTTGAACCATCCCTATGCATGTGCGCTGTGGTAAGACCCTCAAGATGCCCAACCCACACCCAGCAGCCCAGAGGCTCCAAGCATACAGCTGAATTGGGATTGAGGTCCCATGAGACTGAGACAATTTAAAGTTGTTGTAAGCCAGAGCAGATGGTGCAGAAATGAACTGTACTGCTTAGGGTTGCTTAAAGGGCACCAGAAATAATGCTGATAAAAAACATTAAAACAACTCCAGCCTTGTCGCACTATTAAGATTTAATTCATTTCAACGCTTAAGTCTGATACAAATATGTTTTTTTACACTGACACTACACTGTATTTACTGATGAGCATCACTGTTGCATCAGTAATGTTTGACCAATTTATCCCTATTTTGACCACATACAAACGACAAAAATTGAGTTGCTCTGGCTGAGCCTGACAATGCAACACTCCTTCCTAAGGATTGCCATGGTTTTTGAATCGAACAATGTAGTGGAAATTCATTTATAAGCAAATTATATTACTGGAATCTTTAATTTGAATTGAAAAAGTACCAAAGAGACAAGAGGGAAAAATAAGGTGACTGAAAAAAGTGAGAGAACTACTATATCACTGTGTGCAGACAAATGGCACACAGAGCTGCTCACTTGCTGGATAAGAGACAGGTCTTAAACTATGACCAAGGTCAACTGCCTCGCTACCTGGCTCATCCACACTGACATATTTACACCACTGTTGCCTCCTTTTTTGTGTCTTTACCCTTTTTTTCATTCGTTTGTTGCCATGTCTCTTCCAGTAGCTCCCTCTTTCTCACTGATTCAACACACCATATAAATACTGCTGCTGCACTAGAAAGAAATGCAACACTGAAGATGTTGAATTTTGCATTGAAGAGTATAAATGTGCATGCAGGCAGTTTCATTCTGATACTATATTTTCAGGGATTTTTTTTTTAGGATTTTGTGCAGCAACAGGTTTGGTTTGTATATGGATAACTATCAATAACAAAGTTAGTAATTTTATTTACATTTAACAAGTCGGGGCACCACCTGAATATCAGGACTTGATAGTCAAGACAGCCCTCAGTTTTGTTTCATCAATACCTGCCTGGTGAGGTGAGGTTTTATAGAAATAAATGAAGGGGTGAATCGCACACTTTCTCATACAAGTGCTATATGTATGCAACCACCACCAGCTTCTGTCCAAAATACAGTAATTTACAGAATACTTCGAGTTAAATTACTTTAGTCAACAAACTATTTAACTAAGGCTACATCCACACAGAGCCAAATGCTGTATCTGCACAGAAAAGTTTGATTATAAAGATGAAACCGCATGAAGCCGGGGGAGCCGTAATAGGTGTTGTAATACCCAGGGGCGGTGCTAGCCAATTCATCCACATTGCCTGCTGGCGTTGTCAGAGGGCCCGGTGGTGCCAATGTATGGCAGCCACGCCTCTGTCAGTCTGCCCCTGAGCAGCTGTGGCTACTAACATAGCTCACCACCGTCAGGGTGTGAATTTGTGTGTGAATGGGTGAATCACTGACTGTAGTGTAAAGTACTTTGGGGTCGTCGGACTTGATAAAGTGCTATACAAGTACAAGCCGTATACCACACAGAACAAAAACAACAATACAGTATTTATCAATGTTTTTCTCTTGATTAAAAGAAAAAAAGAATGGTGGACGCAACATGAAGTGGTCCAAGCCGAGTCCGGTGTGGGATAACTTCTACTTTGTTAAATAGTATTGTTGGATGGCTCTTAGGCTTTCTTGTTGACAGATCATATGCGTTCTATGTCATTTGAGGCGTTTTCTTCTACTGGTTCTCCTCAGGACTGTGTTCTTTCTCCCTTGCTGTATACTTTGTACACTAATGATTGCAGGAGTAAGTACATAGATAGACACATCCTGAAATTTGCAGATGATATAGTTTTGGTCAGCCTGTTAGAAGGAGAAGATAACTCAATCGGTCAAGTAGTGGAGGGTTTCATTTTGTGGTGTGATAATTCCTATTTGACATTAAATGTCTCTAAAACCAAAGACATGTGTACAGATTTAGGAACAAGTCCAGTCCAGTATCTTCAGTTCTCATTAAACATGAAACTGTGAGAGTTCTGTCCTAAAAACACAGATAAGGTTAGTAAAAAAAAGCTCACCAAAGACTCCACTTCCTACATAAATTAAATAAGTTTGGATTGTGTAAAAGTTGATGACCATTTTCTATAACTCTCCGATTGAATGTCCTCACTTTCACTTTTATCACCTGGTTTGGCAGTCTATCAGCTGGAAACGAGAACTTAAGCAAGAGATTAAGCAAACTGTAAAAATTGCTGTCAAATTATGAGAGTGAGATTACCCATTTTAGACAAAACTTTTTTAAAAAGAGTCCTGCAAAAGGCAGAACACATAATTAATTCTTCAAAGCACTCAATTCATAGTGAATTCGAGCTATTACCATCGGGGAGGAGATTTAGACATTCCAAATCAAGAACAAACAGATGGAAAAACCTTTTTACTAGTCAGGCCATCATTCAGATAAATCGTAAAGGTTTTCGGGCTTGATTTGTTGTTCAGCCTGTTTTAATTGATAGTTTTACATGGATGTTTACTGATTTTATTGTTGCTAAATTCATTATGTGATTGTTTCTGTGTGCATGGGTATTGTCTATGTTTTCTTGTCCCATCTTGCTGTAAGGAGAATTTCCCTAGAGCGGACACAATATACTTGAAATATAAGCACAACCCGTTCCTTAAGTTATCAGCTAAATAGCCCTCATTTGGCCGGGCTGCCTGGCGGAGCAGAATTAGTTTCTCAGATTTTCTCTGAAGGCAAGGATGTGATGACAGAAAAGCAGAGGGGTGTCATGATTATGGGGTTTTGCTTTTGTTGGGACTATTCTGGACTGATTATCTCCATTCACTCCATGCTGCACTAACCTCATTCACCTCCCAGCCACCTCTCAGCACCATAATCAGATCCACCTGCTGCCACTAATTACCTTCAAGTCATTCCACCTGTTGCTCTGCCTACATATACCTGCCTCAATCATCTACTCCCTACCAGAATGTCTCATCTTGTCCCGCTGCCTCCATGTATTGGTCCTCAATGTCTTCTTATCGCTTTGCCTGTTTATTCCTTGGACCTGCTCTCGCCCTGCCCTCACTACTTTATTTGACTATTGCTTGTGTGCACTGCCTGGTAAAGGATTCTCCTGGATTCTCTGGGTCTCGTTTTGCCTCACTGGGAACTCATCATACAGCTTCTCGTCAAGCTCTTATTGGGAAGAGGCACTTGCCAGGTTCAGGCGGCTAGTCTGATTTTCGACCCAGCTATGGTCACTAGCTACACAAAAAGCGGACAGTACTTCTTTATCTGTCCAATGTTTTTTTTTTTTTTGAAGATACAGTCTTTTACTTGGCCAGCAAGACCAGTGTGTTCATGCATGTGTCCCCCTGGTACTACCTTTGAAGAGAGCTTCAGGGAAAGAGGAAACTCTGCTCTGTGTATGCTTTATACTTCTATGACATCATGAGGTTCTAGTGGTGAAACAACTCCTTCCTGTGAGCTTTCATGAAAATGTGCATTCTGGGTTTCAGTTTTTAGTCAGTCTCTTTTGTTCTCTGTGTGTAGTTTAGTCTGTTTCATCCCATAACTAGGGCCAACAAGATGACACATTTTATATAATAATACAACAGAGAAGTTACATGTTCATTTTTCATCTATACCTTCATATTTTGCTGCTGATCGCCACACCTCCATCTCTACAGTTACCTTCTCTAGGAAGTCAGGGGAAGCCTGAGGCACTATGAGATATAATCTTAGTTAATGGATGTGCCTAAGGCCTCCTCTTAGAGCATAGTGTATAAAACACCCCCAAGTAACCCATCTGAAAGGCATTGTTATAAGATCCATATACTAAAGTCTTCTTTCAGTGCAGATAAGTAGCAAAAGACACCAAACCCTACAGGTTAATCCAACTACATCTGCATGGGAAACTGACAAAAACACAGTTACTCAGTCTCACTAGCTCTCATTCTCACCATACCTTATACATCTAATGGAAGTTTGGATAATTGATAAAGGAATCAATTGATAACTTTGCCTTTTGGCCTCCTCCTTACCATGACAAAGTGGTTCATCATCCCTACTCAGCCATCTTAATTAATTTTTTCATACAAACAATACTGAATGACAACAACTAATTATGATACAAATATTTTTGTATTTGTAGACCTCACAGTAACTGGTTGATTAGATTATTAAAAGTTTATTCTCTTGGATTGTCTTTTTAAATTAGCTAAGTTTCTTAAACGGCATATCTCAACAAATGAATTGGATATCAGTGCAAAATACAATGTTCACCCAATGTCTGGTAGTTACGGAAATTTCTCTGATGGACAAAGATTCAAGAGTGAGTCTGTCAGGACTCAGTCAGCAGAGCCATGCTGCTTGCTGGCTCTGCCTCTGTTTTCTCCGCAGGTGTTTCTAGTTGACTGGTGGGCGGGGCGCACACACCGGGGATTGGTTCAGCAGCGTCTCGCCGCGCTATAAAAACGGCGTGCGGACAGCAGAAGAACGCCAGAGTGTTATCAGTCGATGTATGACTACAGGCCACTATTCTCTCTCGAGAAAATCTCCTCCGTGCTAATCACTACCTTTGTGTGTCCCAGGTTCCCTCCCGAGTGCTCACGTTATCATCCTGAAGGATTCCTCCCGAGCATTACCTTCGCACTGAGTCAACCTCTCCAGTTCCCTTCTTACCTCGAGCCTGTCTGGTTTCTTCTGCTGTCCTGGATCTCTGGATCGGCGGCGCTGCTCGGACCTACCTCTGCCTACGCCCACCGGTCTCTGGATCTCCTGGCACCAACTAGCTGAGTCCAAACCGTCCCTCCCCTGTCCGGTTGCCGCGTCCGGTGGTAAGCTTACGCCTCCCAGATCGTTTCCTCGGTTGTCCTCCACAATCTGACCGTCTCCTTTTCCCTTACAGTTGGTTACGGACGGATCCGACGTGCCCTCGTCAGCCCCGAGCGTCCGTCCTTTCCACCTCTGACAATAAACCTTTGAATCTCATCTTTGCTTCCGAGTGTGATTCTGCATGTGGGCTAAACATATAAAGTCAAACATGACAGAGTCTATCGGACAAAAATATATATAAAAAAAACAAAATATTGATTTTGAGAAGTAAGTCAGGATGATTAGCTTTGACACACAACAGACTGGCACATTACTCAGGGATTTAAAAGTTCTATTTGATGTACCAAAGTGACAAAAACTGGAAATGAAAATATTACAATCCTGGTAGGATTCAGCCAGATGGTATTTCTGCATTAGTACTGACCAGCATAGTTACTCATGTATCAGCACTACCTTTTCTCCAGGCATATATGTTAGCTGAATACCTTAAAGAAGAGAGCATCAAGTGGTTGTGTAGAACACGGCAGAAATCAATGGAAGCAGTTCAAAAGTCTTCCTACACATAAAATACTTCCTACACATAATCATATAATTTTCTCACCTGAGGTGAGACGCTTATGACTCTCTTTCTTTCAGAAAAGTGTATTTTAGAAGAACTTATCTCAACAGAAAATTTGGACAATAACTTACAATTTCATTATTTATTTGGATTTCCTGACTAAAACTTGTAAATATAATGTTCCACTTTTGATATCTCAGTTGATGGTACTGTTGTGTTTATGATAAACTTGTCTTGGTTGTAGTAATGTTTCACTGTCACAAAACAGTTATTCTTCTGCTTTTTTTAAATTATTGTATTTTGTTGCCACAAACGTTGTCACCGATGCTTTGACAAACTAAGAAAACCTTTAAACGGACTCTACACTTCAGGACAACAATGCATCGTACGTGTGTGTGTGTGTATGCATGATGATGTCAAATTTAAACCACACTGTCACAGATTAAGAATGTGACTTATCCAGCAGTAAGTGCAACAGTTAAATGCAATAGTTCAACCAACATAAGTACCAGTAATAAAACTACAACAATGTTTTCATCTATTAATACCTTTGCAGAAAACGATAGCATACACTCATTTAAAACCCTGAGACGACATGTAGACAAACAGCTGGTACAGCCTGAATGATTTGGAGTAAAACACACACACACACACACACACATGGTAAAAGCTCATCTTTTTCAGCTTAACAACACTCAGAGCTGCAGTGCTTCTCACTCATATCTCTTCATTATGTTCGAAAAATATGTTACATTGAAGCATCTGCTGCTGCCTTCATGATATATAGTCCCCAATTGTTTGTGACTTTACTATTAATAGCTTGTTTGGCAATGAGCTTAATTGATTTTCTTGTGAGCTAATTGATTGCAAGGCAACAAGGAGATTTGTTTTGGAAAGTAAATATAGATGATTGCCTGAAAGATTAACAACAGAGATAAACCAAATGGAGAGAAAAATAATATATTTTTTACCTCAGTAATTAAGAGTGAGAGTCTGACCTCAGGCTGTGACAAGTTTTGCTTCTTGGGACTTTTATTGTTGTGTTTGCCAAACATATTAACCCAAATTGTCGTTTAAAATGTTATGTATTGCCTAAATGTGTATTCATCTATCATCCTCTACACATATTATGTGAAACATGAAAAAGTCGTTTGCAAGTACAGCAAAATACTTAGGTTTCCAGTTAATCATTGTTAACCAAACGATCTCTTAAAAGCAGTGATGTGGAGAAGTTGTGAATTAGAAACAAATTGTGTTTTCAGTCTACATTTTAAGATCGCGGCAATCTCGTTAAGACCACACGATGTGAGGAAACCGGCAAATTTTACCATAGTTTACTAAAAACAACTTATATAGTGACCTTCTCTGTGAACTAGTTCCCAAAGCTGCTTACTGGGATAAAATGTCTGACTCAACAAAAACATCTAGTCTTCAATGAACCAGTCTTAGTCTTGCTAATGGGGCAGATTTGGAGCATTTAGTTACTATGATAGCCTAACATTAGCATGTTTACTCTGTCTTAATATGTTGATGGTTCTTCTCCTAACATATTTCATTTGGGTTTATTGTGTGTAAAAATCTTACAGTAAAACTTCCCCACCGTCATAAACTCAGTTTTAAACTTTATAAAATGTATATTAACTAGTGTTTCAGTTGCTTTCTGCATAGCTCTGTCTAATGATATATGATCAGCAGCTGTCCATGAAGTTTTTTGTTGACTGTGAACTTAGAGTTTAAGTGTGGAAAACATTATTGTTAAGAAAAACCCAGATTCTTTGGATTGACAAATTATTGGTGATGGCTTTTAACAAAGTCTTACTACCCAACATCATGAAAATATTGCTATTTTAGTGCATTAAGTCATTACCCATAACAACCATAGTCCCCATATCTGTGTCCAACCAGTGGTCAAGCTGTGGTGTGGTTTGGTCTTTTAATAATTTATGAAAAGATGTTTATAAATAAATACATATTTTCTCTAAATTTATTTTTTGGAAGCCTGATTTATTAAATCAGTTGTCAAAAATATTCATTTGAAAAAATGAAAGTGTTGCTAAGGTAAACAAGAAAAATATATCAGCAAATAGAATGGGCACACTAAGGTGAAATATAAAGAAGAAACCAAAAATGTGAATATATGGAGTTCTGACTGAAAGGATATTGTTTCAGAGATTAAAATTACCGTGTCTATGTAGGTGTGCACAGACCATTTAGTTTCTCTGCATTGTTCACAGGTCCATATTTCCCACAAGGCTGTGCATGAGCTGGATAACGGTTATTCCCCAAGGAAGATGACAACGGCACTTCCATTGTTGTCGCAATGATGTATTGCGGGAAAACCCCTTGGGGCAGGAACCAGTTATTTAGACATCAAATTAAGGCTGAAGGCACACACACACAAACACAGATGCACAACCCAACATAATAGGCACATACATGGTGCTTCCTAAGCATTGATGTTGATTTACAGGCAAGCATATACAGACACAATCACTAGAATGAGCACACAAATACACATATGGTGTTTGCAGAAAACTAAATAAGGATATAGACACATTTCAGAGCCAAACTTAGGAGTCCATGTTATATGTTTTTTTATGCTTTATGAGTGTATTGTTTGTCTATAAAAATCAAAGGTGTTCTCAACTTGAAAGTAGTAGAGGTCCTCACAAAGGGCAATGCAACAAAGAATGAAACTGATACATGTGGGGGAGCCATCTGTGCCTGGCCTTTAAAACAACTGGATTAGTTCAGCACATTAGTTACAGCACCGATCATGATAAATAAATGTAGATATTTTACAGATTTTGTAGACATGACGTATCAGAGAAGTGACTGTTTGGATTCAGCAGCTCGCAGCGAGGACGCAAGCGGTGACCAAACGTCCCCAAGTCCCCTTTTTGGATGACCTGTCGCCGGCAAAAGTTGTCCCCTGAAATATCCCCGACTTCAGTGTATCATGATGGAGTAAAAAAGTTTAGCGCAGCAAGAGGTATTTACCCGATCCTGCCGTTGTCCCGGCGTGGCAGAAGAGCTAAGCCGAATGCCCCTTCCCTGCCCCGTCAGCGATGTAGATCGGACAAAACAAACCAATCCCACGACAGAGTCTCTGTGCCCACCTGCCCATTTAGCAAGATCAGAGACGTCCCCGGTTTTCATTAGAGAAATCTGGTCACCCGGTAACATTGACACTGCTAATTCATTAGTGTTGTCCATTACAGAATATTTATTGTTTAAAAGAACACCAGAGAACACCTTTGAAGGCTTTTGTTAGTGGAAACGATGGTTTCAGTTTCGATGTTGGTTTCAATGTGAGTGGTTGAAGTAGAGTGGCAGTAAAGATGACGGACAAGTGGTTTATCCAATCATATGCAAGGATTGTTGATAAGGCCCCTCCTTCTGAAATACATCTGCAATGGAGCAATCCCAGATGGATGTGTGGAGCTCGGCAGAACAAAATCCATCTGGCGAGAATCAGGTTAGTATTTAGTGACAGCTAAAGCCATATATATAGGGTTTATCTGTAAGCGCCTGGATCCAAGCACCTGTGGGTGTTTGTGAGAGTGCACTTGTATATGCAAGGTTTATCCATAAGAAAAATGCTCAATAGTGGTTGTGAGGAGCCAAAGACTCGCCCCCCAAAGTGTTGAATCAGACACCAGGGGGTCCAGAACCCCAGACATCTGAAAAAGCCCCCAGAGCACAGGAGCCCAAGAAGGACCAACACAGAGCAAGTAGAGGAGAGTCCCAGGAAATCCCCCAGCAGCCACAGTGCTGTAGCCCCCCGTGGCTCTGGTGACCCGCGGCCCAGGGGTATACCACCCCCCAGCAGGGCCCCGACAGAGAAAATATAGTATTTCAAGCTGATAGCAAATGTTTGATTTGATCAGTTTGCTTTGAAACTTGCTCCAAGTAGCAGTTAGTGCAACTTGTACATTTATTTCTCAAATCCATTCCAACTGAGATTCCTTTAACAAATTTAGAATACCGTAGGTAAGACAATGACTGCCTCAGACAACCCTACTTAAAAATAGCAACTCTACCTAAAGTCACAGCAGATTTCATAAGACCACCACATTTATTGTTTGTGTGCACCACTAACCTGTTGTTCATTTAGCCACATTTAACATTATTACTCAGACAATACCAGATCCAACTTTAAATGCTAATATTTGAGACAAAATTCTATTCTTGATTCTTGTTACATAAACTGACGTTAGACCACAAAAATACACAAAAGACTTTACACAGTTCCTGGCAATTAAATAGTCTTTATGAATGTGTAAATAATTATCATTTGAGAGTTCATGTTTATCTGTTGCCTGAGATTAGGTCATAGGTAGTTTCTTTGCGATTACCTTTTGAAAAATGTGTGTATGTGTGTCCTTACGTGTGACTCAGCATGCAAGAGTGTCTGCGTTTCTTCTGTTATTGCCCAATTGAAGTAGCCAGGGCAGAGCAGATCCATCAGGGCTGAGCTGATTCAGCATTCCACAGTGCAGGGAATTAAGGAGTGGACACATTCACTTTTGCACACACACACACACACACACACACACACACACACACAGAGCGTTTCCATTGCCAACTTGCCCCAAAGCAAAGTGTCTACACTTACACAGGCACTATCTCAGACTTCACACACACCTTGACACACATGATTATATTCACTGCACACATTCACACAACACTTTAATCCAAAGAGAAACTGCACACACACCCTTCTGGCGCATACACCTAATAGAAATAGGATTAGATGTTGCACTAGTTATTACAGGAAAGTGGAGTGTTGTGCTTAGACCGCACAGGTCACACTGTCCTCTCCGACATGATGTGTGTATGAATCTGTGTGTTTGTTAAAAGAAGGAGAGACATAGACATGTGTTTGTGAGTCCCTTTACTTTGCATGCTGTGTGCATCATGTCCTTGTGCAAGTTTCACTGCATCTAGCACAAGTGTATAGTTAGTACATGCATGCTCAGGATTATATTTTATTATATTACCACGGAAAGCCCAATTGGCATTGTGATTTGTAAAATGGATATCTAATGCTTATTTTTTTAATGCTTATTTTCGATTTTTTGAAGTTGTTATTAGGTAAAGTAGATTCTTTTTTATATCAAAACTGTCCAAAAATATTTGAGTTGACTTTTCCCCCTTTATCTTTGTCCATGTCAAATCCAATACAACTTTGGTCTTTGTGTGTTTAAAGTGCTTTATAAATAAAGTTGTATTGGATTGGATTGTACTGTACTGTACAAAAAAGGGGGGAATAGACACAGTTTACAACTAATCCAGCTGTTTTAAACACCAAACATGTTGTTCACATGTGTGATCACCTGAGTAATTATTTTTTATCCCTCTTAACAATAAGTTTCACATATACTGAAATATTGAAAAAGTCGTGAAGACTGTTGTCCATTTTTTGGCCAATGTTGCTAATTCTTCTACTATGTTTATCAGTATTGGTATTCTCTGTTCTAATCAAAGAAAAACTAAGAGTTTTCACCTGTTACCAGCTTTTGCTAGCAATGTTTGCTTACTTTAAGCCCTCTAATTACTAGAAGCCTGTCACAGACTCTGTGACATCCATTTCAGGGGGTTTATTTTTACATTTGTTTCACCAATCAATGGAGTTGTTGTCTTTTTTCTCAACATAGGTTTCTGCTATTTTCTATGGACAATGCCATTGTAAGCAATGTTAGGAAATAATGTGTTAACTTCAATTTAGGGGCAAAAAAAACACATATCTGACTACATAGCGGCCTAATTATTCAGAGCTCTCCTGTTCAGTATTGTTATTTTCCCGCTATCCTCCCTTACATTTAGCTGTTCCTTTCCACAGCCACCATCCTCTCCTCTTTCATCCCTCAATTGCTACTCCTCTAAACCGCAACTCTTTCTTCCTTCAGTCCGAACTTCTCACTAGGTTATAACTCCTTCATCCCTCAACTATTTCCCGTTCTTCCTTCAGTCCTACCTCCTTGATCACTCAACTGTAAGTCCTCCTTCCCTTAACCATCCCCTTGATTCCTCAACCATAACTCATTACCCCTCATTTCTATCTCCACCCCTCAACCCTACCTCCTTCATCCATCATCTCTCATTTTACCATTATCCCTACCTTCATTCCCCATCCCTACCTCTTTCATCCGTCATCATAACTCAACTATTCCTGATTCTTACCTCCATTCATCACTCATTCCTACGTATCTGGCCCTATCTTACTCAGGGAATTAGTGTCCTAAAACTGAACCCCGCTCTCAAAGTCTACATCTCCAAAGCCTCCAGCAACATATGTCCTGGGAGGATTCAACTTTCTTCTCCAACATTCTAAAAAAATAAAAAATCTTTTGAATTGACATTCTTATGATCTGGGCTATCCTAAAGAAGTCATATGTCATATGATTTTTCTAGAAGAGTTTTTCTGTCCCACAAATATGTTGGTTGTATAATGTTTGCCCAGTTTGTTTGAGCATCCTTGTTAAATGTGTATGATAATGTAATGAAATTGCTTGAAAAATACATTGATGTAGAACATCAAGTTATATAAAGTCACTGATTTCAATTAAATTATTTAATTACAGAATATTCTACTGAGGGGTTTTAATGCGAGTAAGAGATTCTCCTGGTTTTGTCTGCGGAAAATTACAAAACATACTTTATTTGATACATTAGGAACAACTGTTCATATCCCATGTAGACATTTACTTACTACACAGAGCTGCACCATACATAACTGGAGAAAGGGGAAGATTTTTCCACATGCATATTTAAATTAGCTGCTACAGGAATATTGTCTGAGCCATACACACACACAAATAGTGCAGTCCTATCTCTGGAGTTATAAACTGATCAAACCGCCTGGTTTGTGACAGCTCTGTGAAGACGCCTGCCTCATTAGGAGAGGTAACCTCAAACGTGTGCATATATGCATTTGTACGTGTGCGCAGATCTTTGTTTGACAGTTTCGCTGCCTAGGCACATATTTGAGTTTGTGTTTAGGAATCTAAAACTTGGGGAATGAATGAACAAACAGTGAGTTAGAGAGTGTGTGTGTGTGTGTGTGTGTGTGGGTGTGTGTGTGTGTGTGTGTGTGTGTGTGTGTGTGTGTGTGTCCACGCCTGATTACTTAAGATAGATGACTGTGAATTAGAAACCTGTGCAAAGGTGTATGTGTGAATGAGACACTCCGTAGGTATGAGTGTGAGTAGGAGGGTGGGAGATGTGGTGTGTGTGTGTGTGTGTGTGTGTGTGTGTGTGTGTGTGTGTGTGTGTGTGTGTGTGTGTGTGTGTGTGTGTGTGTGTGTGTGTGTGTGTGTGTGTGTGTGTGTGTGTGTGTGTGTTTTATGCAATTGTCCCATGGGGGATAATGTGACGAAGCCCATGGTGTGATGTGTGATGTAAACAGGGATCATTAGCCACAAACATTCACACTGTGTCTACACCACCTGGGAGCAGGTAAACACACACACACACACACACACACACACACACACACACACACACACACACACACATAAGGAAATTATTCACCTGGAAAATAATCCACAGTCACTTATTTTGCAATTCAAGTAAACAAAACATGCGTGCACACGCATCGTACATTACACATTACATACATCCAATCTCATCACTTCCTGGGCGCATCCCCTCTTGTATCCTTATGGAAATTGACTCCAGACAGAGATTGGCTTTTTAGGTCTGATTTATGTTGCCACTGATTGTATGTGAGAGTGTGTGAGTGTGTGAGGGGAGGAAATTGAGCCCAGGCATGGATTGCGTTTTTATGCCTGTTTTATTGGACAGCCTCTATTGCTGTCAGGAGCGGGGAAAGAGGAAAAAGGACACTTGAGGGAGGAGAGGAGATGATAGGAGTGGAAATGGAGAAGCAGATGAAGAAGGAAAAATGGGATATGAAATGATCTAAATAAAGGGCACTAAACTGGATAAAGAGCACAGAGAGAGCAACGAGATAAAGATGCAGGGGACCAAAATGTAGGAGAAAAACTGAGAGAATTATTGGAAGAAAATTTGGAAAGAGCCAAATTTTAACAGATAGGATGCAAGAAAAGAGAGACAAGGAGTTTGGTTGCAGAATATAAAACACAGAATACTAGTCATTCTTCTGGTTATTGGACTGCCCTCAGCACCACTTAATCAGACCTTAATTCTGATCGAGAACCCGCCCATGTCATTCTTTGTATCCTCTGACACAAGTGAAACGTTTTGGTGTTTAAAACTTTTAAGAAATCTGAAATGACTGCCTTACTGCTTCCAACCTTCAGCCTTACAAAAGGCCTAGCTTGTACAGGGGGGAGACTATAATGTAAGTACCTGACAGAAATTACCATGAAAGCCGGATTTATGTCTACATTGACAGAAAATAAGGCAGACATTTTAGGGCTTTGGTCTTAAACTTTAGATCATTTGTCAAACAGCCTGACTTAGTTTAAATAAAACTTTCAATAATTTCCCCGCACTGTTTTTGTTTCTTTTGTACTCCTGTTGCTGTTTTTGCATCTTTAAGGTCTGTTTATTACCTGTTTCATTCAAGAGCACAAAATTCAAATGCTTTTCTTTTCTTCCCCCGTGAATTAGTGGTGTATACCCACTTTAAATTAGACACAGGTATTTACTAAATAGGTGACCAGTTGGTTGGTACTATATTTAACAATATCACCGTTTAACGTGTTGAATACAAATGCATACTAGACTTTTCAGATTTTGTAGAAAAAATACTTTATCATATTTTTCCTTCCACTTTACAGTTATGTATTATTTTGTGTTGGCCTACCATGTGAAATGCTAATAAAAATGTAATAGTATTGGATTTACCTCACCCATCGCTTTTTGTAGTTCAATAGTAGTGCATCCTTTATGTTCTTCCCTGCAGGGCTTTTGCATCAGCCTGTCTGGATTTATCAGTACATTTCATTTATACATTGAAGCTTGTTTTGTTCATTAATTGCCCAAATCTGGTGAATCTGTTTTTCCAGACTTTGAGCATACAACATTGTCAGTCAGGTTAAACAGTTAGACTCAAAACTCAAGACAGTATGAAAGACCAGGAGGAGTGAAAAAGATAAAGGAGGTGTTTTGCTGATCAATCGTTGCCTGCTCACAGGAGCAACCAATTTTTCAACCCCTTGTTTAGCAACTTGTGGCACTACACGCAGAACACAACGTGTTACTGAATGACCCTTCCACCAGCTGCCAACGCCTCGGGAAAGCAGCGATTGCGTGTGCTGGTCGGTGTTTGACGAAGCGGGTGACAGAAAAAGCATGAGAGCGATTTCCCCCTCTGTTTATTGATATTCTGCTTCTCTAAATACAGACCAATCCATCCAGCTGTCACACACTTACAGGCGTTCACTACACCAAAAGCCTCAAACTTTAGGGATGGATCTAAGAGGAATGAGAATGATGAGGGATTTCAGAGGAAAGACAAACGGGCGAGGAGGTGGATTGTAAAGGTGAAGATTAAAAAAAATATGAAGAGAAATGGAAACAGATTGGAACAGAAACAATGGAGAGAAGAGGATAGCTGAGAAGAACATTCAGAGATGAACCATTTGCTTTTGCTTTTTGTTACTCACAATTTGTTTTTTATTTCTTTCCTATAACACATTGAATAGATGCTGAGAAATTGTATGCTCACATACACTTTCATGGTAAGTGTTACGTTACAAATCAATTGTCTTAAAGGGATCCATTATTAGTTGTAACAATTGACTTTATTTGAGAAATATCTATTTTAGATGTGAAAACAATACAGGAAAAATACTGTAAGATGTTATGTTTTTACAAATTTAAATAAAATATTGTCACACAGACAACGCCATGTTGTTTACCCTGCAATGCATTCTGGATAAATGGCGTATACCAGGTCCTTTCGCGCTAACGCTAGCTCAGCCAAAACAGCAATGAGTGACATTAAACTTTTTCAGTTTGAACCGGAGCGCATTGAAACTGATGAAAATGTAGTAGTAGTAGTAGTAATAATAATAATGAATGACACGTACCGCTTGTAGGACTGTGTGATCCCAACAAGTAGTGTTCTGTGTCCGATGTCTGGTCCAATAGCACTTGCTTAGGATCTGATCTATCCAGTCTTCGGTCCGTTAACACCTATTCAGTGTCTGGTCTTCAGTCCGGTGTCGTGTTCAAGAGTTCACATTTGGTACCAGCGGCAGTGGCAGTACCTTCGTTATTTAAAACGGGTTCTGGTGTTGCCTGTCTGTGATGTTTCTCCATGCATATTTCGCTCTCTAGGCGGTTCGACGTAATATTTGGGCTTTATGGATAAAAATAGTTGCCATGGCAATTGGTTTTAGCTCCTTCATCAGTTTGTACAAATGTACAGTGTTGAGAGCACAAATGTGGGTCCTTCAGAAGTTGTCATCTTCCAACGGCTTTTTCCAATTGCGCTTTTTTTCCCCTTTCTTTTATGTTTTGAAATTACAGCCAACAGCAACACAGTGTGGCATTGTCTAAATTTACACCACTCAAACGCAATACAATAAAAAAATTACTTGGATGACTCTGTAGGTTCCAGTCCAGTGGGACCTAACCGCCTCAATAACGCAGCATGCATTGAGCAGTGAGAAAGTATTCAATGTTCCTGCAAAAAGGATATGAAGAAATGGACAAAAAGAGGATATCAGATGAGAGGATTTTTTAAAAAGATGTAACGCCATCAGTCGCACGTTGTCCTCCCGTTTCTCCAGAACCCGGATGACTGGCAGGCAGCTTGAGTGGTACTGCCAGCAGGAGTGGCTGGATCTCTGCATTTGTCTGTTTGACCACTATCGTCTTGCCGCTACCCGCTGGATGCGAATGGTACTGCAGTTTTTCATCACAATGTCCCTTACGTCATTGGCCCCTAGCTAATGGAAACAGGAAGACTCAAAAGCCCCAGGCTTTCGTTTACTGGGGAAATACAAAGCCTGGGGCTTTAAATCCTTGGGCTTTCAATGGAAAAGGGGGCTTTTGAGCCCATTGTATCTTACTCTGCTGGGAGCTAGGGAGTGTTTCAGAAAATGCTAGGAGGTGGCTGATATAGATAAGGATGGGATTCTTGCCTAGGTTGAAGGTCTAGTTTTGTAGTTAACATTCCTTTGCTAAGAGTTACAACAGGGCCCATTTGTGCCAACCTGAGGTTTCCGAGGACCTTCCTGTGAAAAATTGTGGTGTGCCCTGTCGTATAAATAACACTTGTATATATAAGCAGTTTTTTTTGTTTAGTTAAACCAGATGATCACATGATACAGATGGGAGGATGCTGAGAGCTTTTTACGTTGGATTTTGTTCTCTCCTTGCAAAGATTAAGTGCTGATTGATCCACGATTAGTTGAACATGTTGGCCTAAATATGTAATTGTAATTTTCCTAGTAACTTAAAATTCCTGTTTGTGATATGTAAAAACTCATATTTACTTAAAAAAACTTTTTTTGTTATATTTTTCAGCTATGGAGGGTGCCATTTTTTCACCTGCCTTTTTTCACCTTTTCCACCTGGACTGGAACCTACCGAGTCAGCCGAGTAGTCTTTTTTTATTTTATTGCATTTCAGGAGTGTAAATTTAGACAATGCCACACTGTGTCGCAGTTGGCTGATATTTTAAAACAAAAAAACAACAGAAAAAGTTAGGTGAGTTTTCATCGCTTCCCATGTGACTAAAAAAGAAAAGTGCAATGGGAAAAAGCCGTTGGAAAACGACAACTTCCAAAGGACCCCTCAACACTTCTCTTCATATGACTTTGAGGCGTTTGTACAAACAAAATTGATGAAGGAGCTAACAGGTTGGCGTTACCCTCACAACCAAAGAAAAGTCTAAATCACAGTTTGGAACATTTCCATTTAGTGTTATTTAATAAAAACCTTTCTTTCATTTTTAATTCAAACAAAGCTTTGCTAAATGTCACCTTTGATATGAGGGATTGGATCTTTGGTGCTTGCAAAGCTTCTGAGGAAACTAACAGTCCAAACAGAAGTGTTACTCCTAATGCTTTAGTATTAACTTTTCTGTAATTTTTATTGTTTGTTTTTAAGTTTTCCAGTTTTTTGTTGTCAGGTAGAAATCAATCTCTCTTTTGTGCACCCATGTATTGCCATCACAGGTTTTGTTTGGGCAGGACTGGTACATACTCCCTGTTTGTAGGGGTATAAAACATTCTTGAGTATTTTTATTCACCCTATAATTGTGCTTTGCTTACTGTAGTGAATAAACGTAAAATATGAAGCTGTGCAAGGCTTTACAGTTGTTGAACATACAAAGTCCTTGCAGTATCTATAGGTACATGTGTCTGTATAAGACTTGTTGAGTTTTAATAAGCTATGTTAACAGCACTATTGTCATGTACTTCACATTTTTTTTATACCATACCTCTGCTCTCAGAAAAGTAATTTTCTCGTCACGGTGCTCACTTGTCCACCTCTTCTCCTCTCTCTTCATCTTGTGAGCACTCATGTTTGCCTCTCTGCCTTTTTTTCTGTTTATCCCTCAGCTTCTTGTGGCTTATGGTTCCTGCTCCCACTCTGCCTATCAATGTCACGCTGTCATTGTCCCAACTTCGCAGTTCCATTTTTTTTCTTTTGTCGGCTAATTCAATTAACAAGATGCCATCTTCATAATTAACACTTCCAATTACATTGCCGCTCTTGGTCCGAATTAGAGCTGGTCTCCGTTTGTGGTAGGCTTCTCTTTGAGCTGGATGTTAAATTCAAACGAGATTGGCGTATGGTATGATAACACCTGCTCATCATCATCAAAAAATGAAAAATGTAATTTTTTAATGGTGCTGCTTCTCATTATAATGCCTGGGTTTTTTTGCAAAAATAAATACTTTGGTTGCAATTCCTTTTGAACTTGTGAAATGGTTTAAACCTGGTAACCCATATGCCTTAAATCAGAAAAAATAGGTTGTTAAACTGCTGGAAGAAGAACTTAAAAAGTAAGTTCTTCTAATAAAAAAAAATATTCCAAAATACATGGTTTAGTGGTAGAGAGCCCAAACCATTTACAGAGGCTATTAGTCCTCGACAAAGCTGGGATCGATTCTCAAACCCTTGCTGCATGTCTTCCTCACTGCTCTCTCTGCCAATTTCCCAAGAGATTACTTTCAGACAAAGGCCACTAGCACTAAAACAATCCTAATTAATAAATAGTAGTTCTAAAACATGCTTGAATCATTACAAGGTAACTTTTTCATCTTTGAAATAATACACCTATAAATAGACATAATGATATAGTCAAAAATAAAGAACAAAATCCTTTGGGGATGTGTAAAACTTCAACAATCTATCTAGTCATCTGTTTAGAACTCTCAAACTGTCAAACCAAGAAACTTATCCGGAGGTTATAGCTTTATCTTTCATTGTGTGTTAAAACCTTGCTCTACCTACTACACACTACTACACTACACTACATAATGCTCTAATTTTAAAAACAGTATAATGTATGATTATGTGTCAGGTAGTGATTCTTTTTCCTTTTAAATACAGTTGGTCGATGTTTCTTAGCACCCATGCAAGGATAAGAGGGTACAGGTAACGGATGGATGGATGGATGGATGGATGGATGGATGGATGGATGGATGGATGGATGGATGGATGGATGGATGGATGGATGGATGGATGGATGGATGGATGGACGGATGGACGGACGGACAGAAAAGCATATGTTATGCCATTATGACGTGACAAACTGCAACTCCCAGCATGCAACACAGTTGGGACGACCGTCCTGATGGAGACCCTTATCTACGTCACCATGGAGATGAGGACTGGCCAGAGATAAAAAGGCACACCGGATAAGAGTACTTTCTTCTTTGTGCAGCATCGCTATTGGGAAGACGTTCTGCTGAATAGTGATTTGGACTTCTGAGCTGGCCTGAGTGATCCATCACTATTTCTTCTGCATTTTCAGGGAGGTCTTGACTTTAAAATTGAAATTAATTAATTTTTGATCCAACTGGAAGATCCATCATCTTCCAGGGACCGACAAGATCTGCTCGTTTTTGTTTTGGCCAAACAAATTGTCTGAGGAGCGCCCAGAGAATCAATGTTTTCTGCCCCTCAGTGAAGTTTTCCGATCCCACGTGAAACTCTGGCTGAGATTGACGGATGCTGAGCAGTGCAGCATCAATCTCCTTGTTGGAGCAACACCATGTAAAGAATATCCTTTTTTCTCTCTTTTTCCACCCTTAAGGTGGTATTTTGTGATTGGGCAGAACATATTAGGAATAGTTTTAATGCTTAAGCACTCCAAAGGGAGTTTGTTTGAACTGTGCTGAATATTTCCAATGCGTGTATATGTTGTAAGTGATTTTTACTGTTTTGGTTTTGTTTGGTGAGAAACAAGCCGCGCCGATCGTCTGAGTTATGATTCACTTTCATACTTCTTCCCTCTTTCTCTCTCTCTCCCTTTTTCAGGTTTCCCACGTTTTGTCGAAGCCTTTGTCTCAACTGGTTACCGCCCTTCGTTCAAAACCCGAGGTCATATGTCATCATAAGATGGCGATCTTACAAACAGCACACAAGGTCGGAGGTCATATGTGGTCATAGTCGCCATCTTGGGTGGGATACCGAGTAGCCCCGAGGCTGTTAGCCAGTTGTGCTACTTCAGAGGTGTTTAGCCAGTATTCTTTCAATGCTGTTACCTCAAAGTGCTGACATGTTGATTGTGATAGTCAATGTTGATGTCAGTAAGATTCCTAATCAACTGTGAATTAATTAAGTATCGGTACCTCTCAATTAATACCTTTTGATTGACATTTATTTTCATTTGTTTTCTTTTCCATGTTCTATTTAGTAGTGAGTAGTGTTTTCTAGTATTTTATTAAGCAGAATAATTACTGTAACAGGGAATTATCAGTTTAATAAATAAGAATTAGCGAAATAGTAGGTGTTTATGATTATTTTGAGTAAGAAATTTAGAGTTACAGAATGATGTCCTTTTGAGTTAATAACAATAAAATTAGACATTTTTCATTGACTTGTGAAGGAGTAATGATTAAAACTTCAATTGAAATTATAATTAAAGTTGTCAACCTTTGCTGGACAAGTCTAATCCAGTAAACAACTGGTTAGATAACCCTTTTCCGGTATAAATAAGTTAATGACCGCTAATTAATAACCCAATTGTTTGTACTAATCATTACAGGCTTATAGCCCTTGATCACAACCATTTGAAATAATTTTCGTTATAGCTATCCTTTGATTTTGAATGATATATTATTAAATTCTAATTGACAATTATAATTAATAATAATCTTCATAATCAAACAGGTGTAATTGGATAACTGGATAATTGGAATTGAATTGAATTGAAAAATTATTTAATTTTGGGCACTTTGGCATTTCATAGTATAATGCATATAGTGGAACAATGGATGAGATTTACCTTTTGTGAATATTTTTGTAAACCCAACAAAGCACTGGGTTCCTTTGTTCTGCCGGTTCCCTTATATTAAATTTACTAGCTATGTACGGATGGTATAGCAAATGTTCCATAAGTATTAGAAACAGTGCTGGTCTTAAAATGAGAGATTATGCTTGGCTATAATTTACAATTGTCAGGGTTCTCTGTTTTCTGTGTGCTCTAACTCTGCTTCACAGGTGGCTCCAGTTGACGGGTGGGCGTGGCCCACACCTGCAACTCATCAAAGAACCTTCGTCTCGGGCTTTAAAAGGAGTACACAGACAGCTGGAAGACGCTAGAGTGTTACCCCGTCGTGGTATGCCTAGGCCACTGATCTGTCTCCCGTGCTTCATACCTGTGAGTTTTTGGAAACCCTATTTTTGGACTAATCCTGTCTCCTGTTATTATCCACTTTGTTATGTTTGGATTTACTCACCTGTGTTGGCGTCGTGCTCAGTGAACCAGTCATCCGGATCCCCGCCGCTCAGATTTTGTTCCGGCATCTCCACTCATACTCCCTTGGAGGTACCAAGCTGGGCGTGAGAACCCCCTTCCTGGATTCACCAGGTTTATCAGCTACACTCCGGTTCTTCCAGCTGCTCCTCCTGTCTGCTGTCACAGTGGTGCTGTCCGGGCCCCTCGCTTGCATTCCACCTGCCAGCCCTCCTGTCACTCAGCCACCAGTTACCATCAGCGAGTTACGGTCACAGAGTCCCTTTTTCACTCATCCCCCCCGGACAGGTCTACCCAACCAAACTGTAAGCGGCGCAGCTTCTGGAACATTTCCTCTTTCTTCCCGCAGTCGTTCCAGCTGTGACGTTCAGACCTCGCCTGTCGCACACAGGGTGTGCTTCCCCTTTGTTGAGCCTTAAAATAAACATCTTAAGACTGTTCCTGCTTCCGTCTGTGTCTGCATGTGGGCCAAACACTTAAAAACCATGACAACAATAGAATACTATATTATGAGTGGACCCGTTACCTCTAAATTTTATTTTAGTTGAATGCAGTCTGGGTCATTACATAAATATTATTATTTGTTTGCCACTGCAGTTTTAAGCTAAGAACTTATTTTCTGAGTGCTTTGAAAAATAAACAGACATACCAACTCTGGTTTGTTAGCTTGAGCAAACAGTTTTATGAGTATACTTGTGTGTGGGCAAAAGCTTTGATAAGATACAACCTTACAGCGGTGCAAATGAAATTATTAGTGCAGCATCCTTCACTGCCAGTCTTGCAGAATGGATTTACTTATGGTGTTTTCCATTAAGGATCCATGAGGATCTATGTTCAAATTCAGTCTTTGCATTGCATTCCACTTACATTTTCCCAACATGAAGCTCATAAAGCAAGACTTGTGGGTTAGATCTAAATGCTGCACATGTAGTCAGATTACATTTTAATATTAACTATATCTGAAACCTTTATGCAGCTGGTAATCCAATAGTCAACTGTGGTAGGGAGGTCTATAACTAAGTATTAAAGATAATCCATCAGTCTTTGGGCAAGAGGTAGGCCCACCCTGGAAAGGTCACCAGTCCAACAAACGTTATTTAGGATAATCTGATGTAAAAATTAAAATGATGATAAGGTATTCTAAATATGTTCTTTGACATCCTTGGGCACAATGCATTATTTTTAAGATATCAGTGAAACATTATATTTATCATTGTATAGTTGAAAAAGGTGAGGCAATGGTAAATACGGCTGATAGGATCTTGGGACTGGTTAATGCTCATCCAAATGCAGCAATACTTAACTGGGGCTAGATGTTGTCACCATAAATGTCCCACCGGAATGTGCACTGTTGCTGTTATTTTGGATGATACAAGGCAATGTCTACCTTAGAAGAACATTAGCTCATACGGAATGGGAGGCTGACAAATCGCAGCCCAATTTAAAAAAAAAAAGTTAATTCATTAAAACTTGAAGGAGCCACAGACAAACCTGCAAGACGGCGGATCTATCTGATGTTTAATTCAGCACATTTTTACCTTCTGCTTCTTACAGCAGCAGTGTCTCATTGTTCCTGTCACAACAAGATAAGAAATGGCGTACTTCTCAGATGTTTGATGTACGCACTAATTAAATTGTTAAGAATGAAAAGAGCATGCAGACTTGTGCGATTACTTAACTGATTGTTAATTGAATAGCAGCCGGTATTGTATTCCACAGGGAAATATTTATCTCTCTGACACGAATGTTGCGTGAAGTTCTGCCTTGACTTTTTCACACAGTTTAAAACTAGACCACAAGCGAAAGACCGAAGTAAGAAGTTATCTGTTGAATTGCCTCTGAAATGTGAACACAGTATTTATCATTCAAACATTTAGTTTTTGAATTAGGAAAAACATGCAACACCTGTTAAACAAGAAATGAGAGAAAAAAATAAAAGGTTTTATAAACAACACAGGTTAAACTAAGGTACACTTTAATTTTTAACAAGGCTAAAATTAAAGTCCACCAAAAATAAATACTACAAAAGTAAAAAATTATTCCACATTTTTTTGTTTTGATTGATAGGAGACTCTAGGAAGATCTTCTTTAGTCTGGATGTATAGGATCATCCATTCCACAGAGTGGATGAATAATCTGAACCATTTCTTCAACAGGTTTGATCAGACACTCACCCCTTGCCCAGCCCGGTCTCCCCTGCTGCAAGCACCCCTTTCATCTATGACCGCCTGCTTTTCTTCCCTAATGTCACACCTCTTGGCTCTCTGCCATCACCCACCCCCTGCATTCAGATGACTTCATCCCACAGCCCCTCCCCCACCAATACCATGTCCCTTTCAATACTTTGGGTGAGGAATTAGCTGCAAAAGATCAAAGTGCGAAAGGCTACTGGTCCAGATGGCATCAGCTCAAGGCTCCTGATGTGCTGCGAAGATCAACTGTGTGGCATCATGGGATACATGTTCAACATGAGCCTGAAGCTAGGGAAAGTGTCACAGCTGTGGAAGACCTCCTGTGTGGGATCAGTGCTGAAGACCACACAACCAAAGGGCCTCAGCAGGCTTGTAGCTGCTAATGAAGACCCTCAAGAGGTTGGTCCTCAACCATCTTCACCCCCTGGTGAGGTCTTTTTTGGATCCGCTGACGTTCACCAACTATCCCAGCATCAGGCATCATCTACCTCCTACACCGAGGTTCTGGGGAAGCTGGGAAGCCCTGTGAGGATCAGGTTCTTTGATTTACGTCTTTGGTTTTTAATACAATCCAGCAAAGACTTCTGATGGACAAACTGAAACAGTCAGGAGTAGACCACTGCATGTATCAGTGGATTCTGGACCATCTCACTGGATACCCTCAAATATTTGAGGACACAGGGCTATGTTTCTGACGGGCTGGTCTGGGTCCTGCATTGAACTGTGCTGACACCATTCCTGTTCCCCCTCTACAGAGCAGTGCAGACTTCACTATCAACTCCCCTTGCTGGCATCTTCAGAAGGGATCTGATGACTCTTCCATAGACAGCCTCACCACAGGTGAAGATGATACAGAGTTCAGACAGTGGACACAAAACTTTGAGGGCTGGTGCCAGTGGAACCATCTACATGTGATGGCATCAGTCATCTTCTATGCTGTAGTTTGTTGGTGCAACAGTTCATATACAGCTGAGAGTCAGTCCCACTCCTAACTCGTCAAAAGTTGACAGTTGGGCAAGTCTACCACTTTTGTCATCTGCTGACGTCAGCATGAGAGGTTGTGGCAGGAATTCACAAAGATTTTATATGAACTGCATATTGGGAAACTAACACTAACCCATCGCTCACCCTAACCCTAACTCCTGAACACAAAGAAACACTAACATACATGTTACTATACACTACTAAAGTTACCAAAAGCAACTTTGTAGGCTAAAAGTTTCGTTGCGGGTCAAGTGAGTGTCACATGACACAATGTCCGCAACCTGTCATGCGCCCTGTGCATCAACGAGAAGGGTATCTCCGTAGCGTCACTATCTGACGTGCAGGTGGCATGACTAGGCATCAATATTTGATGAGTTTGGAGTTTGTGCAGCAGCTATTAGTGTTTACATCCCTGTAGTGTATTTGTACAATTTTTCTCTGTATCTTTTTGTAAATATCCTGTGGTTTTTATGCACAAATACGCAAGTTGTGAAACGCATTATTAAAATTAATTACACACACACACTGATGTTTTCAAGACTTTATTTCTCTTAATTATGATTTTTTTCAGTGCACAGCTAATGAAAACACAATATTTAAGATCTGAATATTACATCTGAAAATGTTTATACTGCACATATACAGTCATATTCAATATATTAGAAAATTATAACACAGTAACACAATTAACTACGGTAAGGCAAAGGCAGGACAAATTTATTTGTATAGCACATTTCAGTACAACGCAAAGTGCTTTACATGATTAAAGCATAGGAAAATAAAAACAGAATAAAAGTAAGTTGTAGAAAAAAAATTTAACTAAATTAAACATGGGAAAATGGAAACTAAGAGCAAATATTAATGATTTTAAAAAACGTTGGACTACAAACTTGAACTAATGATGTTTCAATAAACAGTTTAATTAAAACAGTCAAAGGCAATCCTAAACAAATGTGTTTTTAATCTTGATTCAAAAGAACTCAGGCTTTTGGCACTTTTACAGTTTTCTGGAAGTTTGTTCCAGATAAGTGGAGCATAGGAACTACATGCTGCTTCTCCGTGTTTAGTTCTGGTTGTAGTATGCAGAGTAAGCTGCATACCTTAGTTTTTCCAGATCCTGCTGAGACATTAGTGCTTTAATCCTGGAAATGTTCTTCAGGTGATAAAAGCTGACTTTGTAATTGAGTTTAGATGTTTTTTGGAGGTTCAGGTCTGAATCCAACACTACATTCGAATTTCGGGCCTGATCAGTGGTTACTAGGTGAAGCAGCTGAAGCTGTGTGCTAACTTTTGATCACTCCTCTATCGGTCCAAAAATTATTACTTCAGTTTTGATTTTATTCAACTGAAGAAAATTTCGGCACATTGATTTCTTCTAGGCATTTACTCAGTGCCTGAACTGGTCCATAGTCACCTGGTGACATGGAGATGTAGAGCTTTGTGTCATCTGCATAGTTATGGTAGCTGATGTTGTTTTTTATTATCTGAGCTAGAGGGAGCATGTAGCCATTGAATAGGAGGGGACAAAAGATTGACCCCTGGGGAACCCCACATGTGATTTTGGCGGTTTCTGATGTAAAGTCATCTACTAACAAAAAAGTCCCTATCTTTTAAGTAGGAACCAGTTGAGTGCTGTACCAGAAAGGCCATCCCAGTGTTCCAGGCCTCTAAAAGAATGAAAGAAAAGTGGTTCTTCCACAAACTGCATTTCCACGAATGTTATTAGACACCTTGACAAGGGCGGTCTCTGTACTGTGGTGAACATGGAAACCTGACTGGAAAACGTCAAAGCGGCTGGTCATTGTTAAGAAGGTATTTAATTGTTGAAACACAGCTTTCTCAATAATCTTAGCGATAAAGGGGAGGTTTGAGATGGGCGTCTAGTTCTGCAGTAGTAATTTGCCTAAATTGTTCTTTTTCAACAGTGATTTGATAATCAGGCATTTCTCAAATAAGTCCGATTAGCTCCACCCCCCAGAAATCAACTCCAGTTCCCCAGATGGTCAGACAAGCAAATTACAAACTGAGAAATGGCAACGTTTGCAACACCAATAATGCTTCAATCGAGAAGCACAGCGTCAAACAACTGAGACGTTTGTTGAAATGTAGAGGCCTGAAAGTTGGCGGAAAGAAAGCTGTATAAATGCGTAAGGCTAACAAGTTTGTCCCCTTTCAGCTACCGTAATCAAAAATGGTGTCACAACACAGCGTCTTCCATTGGGTGCACTTGTGTATTTTTAAACATCTCATTCTAAGCTATGAGAAAACTTTAATTTTTGATACGGTTGTTATTTTTAAAACACACTTTTAATCTAAAAAAAAAAGCCTCACTGGAACCCTTATTCTAATTTACTGAATATGGCTGTAAGTGGGCTTAATGAAAGTATGTTCATTGTATGTTATTTTCAAAACATACTTATAATCTGAGAAACAGGCATCATCTGAACGCCTATTCAAATGTATGTCTGTATAAACTGGAGTTTAAAGCTGCTCCATGTCCACGACAGATATACAGTGTTGTGAAAGGGGTGAGTGGATGTGCGGTATCAATTTGTGACAGTAGTGACCAGAGAACCTCTCTGAGAAACAAAGCGAGAAAACAATGTCGGGATCAGAGTTTTTAATCTCCTGCCGGGCCCTCTCATGCCAAAGCTCAATGCTCTTTTAGTACAGTACCATGCATCTCTTTGCAGATGGCGTTGATATTTTCAGAGAAGACAAACCACAGCAGATGAGGCAGACATGCCATACTGTAGGAGATGTAGAGTGACAGAGAGGAGCAGATGGAGAGCTTTATGCAGCAGAGCGCAAGTGGATAACACAGGATGTTAAAGAAAATAGAGCAGATGCAGAGCATGCATTTAGAGGAGTCATTTAAGAAAGTTCTCTATATCAAGGGAGACATGCCATACTTGAAAGAAATGCAGTGAGAATCATTCTTATTATTGAAAGAAACTAAAGTAAGTCTTGGTTATTGCTTGGTTTGATTTTATTTCAAAACTGTGATTGTTTTGGCAAAAATGTTTGTTCAGATTACAAAATTTTATTTCAGGTCTGACTAATCCTTGATAGGAAGCATGCAATCCCACCCCCCAATCCCATCAAACCAACAACTATAAACAATACTTTTTATTTGAGGTACAAACTAGTACAGACTAAGGAATGCAATAAACCAGTCATATTTAGCGGAACCCCTGGTAAATATGTGTAAATAACCTTTGTCCTGCTATAGCACTGTCCTTTATTTTCATCCTGCAATATCTGGAAAAAAATGTTACCTTTGACTTTAAAAGTGTTAAAAACAGACCTATGAGGACAAATTCCATATATTATTTGTGCTTGTAAATTAGAATGTGTGGTTCTGAATAACTGTTTCCTCTTTGTAATTTAAAATGTGTGAGAATTTTATCTTTGTGGATCCATAGATAAGAATTTGTGTGTATAAAAAATATTTGTATTTGTAGAAAATAATTACACATTACACATTTTTTCACCTGATATATTTTGTTGTTGTTGTTAAGGTCAGTTTACAGATACAAAGCAAAAACCCGTGTAAAAGTCTGCTGTGAGTTTCAGCTTGTTAGGACAAATTTTGACCAGATCTTTCTTCCTCTCTGCTTATTGATCAGCGTCATGTCAATCAAAAAATAAAAAATCTGATAAGAAAAGAGATGGGTTTGGCTGTTAAGAGTTGCGCTCTACTAAGTCCTGAGACTAGTGCATGTTAAAAATAGAGGATGGCGCTAGCACTTCTGCTGCTCAAGTAGGCATAACTTTATTACTTAGTGGAACATAGACAATTATATATTTTGAAAATCAAGTTTTCAATCAGAGCACAGTCTTCCATCTTTAACAATTACTACTCTTCCAGGACTTGCAGCTCAGTAGAAATAATCCATTTGATGCAGCTGTTTTGCTTACAATATCTGCTTAATTATTGCAATAGATATATGCAAACACTTCCTTCAGTCCAGCAAATTGAAGCAATTTGCAACTATTTTGGCATCAAGTAGTTTGTTGTCCCCATTCAGCTAGATACTCAGGTGGAGTATTTTATTTGAAAACATAAAGAGAACCATTTTAATTAGTTTTTATTAATAAAGAGCTCTAAGTTCTGGTCTGACAAGGTATTCCTCAAGTGATGTTTTTTATGCCTTTAACTAACTAATTCAGAAATGAAAAGCAAGTGTCAGATTGTAAAGTTATTACATGTAGTCTATACAGATAATCTGTAACCATATCAGAATTAAAAAAAACAAAATAAATAAAGACGTGTGTGAATACATGATCTAAAACACAATTTAAAAGAATTTTTAAAAAATATACAAAACAAAAAAAAAATAAATCAGGTAAACTTTACTTCAAAAAAGAATGAGATTTAACTTCTGTTAAATCCTTTTTCTGTAAGGACAGCAGGGAAATAAGTCTTGTGTGCAAAAACCAACAGCTTTCAGCATACCACACGTTTTCTGTGACATATGTGTATCAAATACGTTCAAATACGTACATGAGATATAAAAAGACAGGGACATAGTTACAAGGTGATACTTATTTTAAAAAAAAAATTCCTTTGCTAAAATGCATTTAACATTTGTGACTCTTTTGTCTGTCATATAAACAATACTTGTTTGATGAATATTTTTATTAGTGAACTTTACAAATCACAGGTTCTGGAGAAAACAGGAAGCTTTGTGACCTATCTTCAGACTGGTTATGGTATCAGTATTTTTGTGCCCAATCAGCTTTAGTTGGAGATTGCGTTGGATGGGTTCAAAATGTTGTGCAATCAAGCCATGAGGAATAGAATCAGACTACAGTTTAAAGCTACTGAAATGTGAGACTTTTACAGGCCCCCAACTCTTCTCACAGCAGGAGTCCACTGTATAAACCCCTCTGGCCACGCTACAATCGCTGTCTTTCGCACGCTGTTCCTCAACAGCATTGGAGAGACAGCCACCAGGGTCCGAATGGGTTCGGACACCAACGAACATTTGCAGTGCCAGCCAGGCTAAGTAAAGTCTATTTTCTGTGAAATCAACGTCGGAAATTAACAGCCGACTGCCCTGGAAACGGTCTCCTTGTAGCCTTTCTCAGCTGTTGCAGGAAAGCTGAGAAGAGACAGTGTGGAGCCTCTCCTGCAAGCCTCTCCTGCATCCAAGCAAAGCTGAGAAGAGGGCTAATCTGTGGTGCCCCGTCGCCACAACCAGAGACAGCGGCAGAGGTTTGGCAGAGAAATAAACAGGGAAAGATTAGAATGGTTTACTTAATGTGTTTTCACTGTGTTTTTAAAGCTTGACTTAGTTATAGGCTAGCTCCCGCTAGCATTCTGGAAACCAAGCTTTGCTGATGTGGTTCAAGTGTGTTTTTACGATTATAACAAATTTTATTCCTATAAAGGTTTTATACATAGATGGGATATTAATGGTTGTGTTTTCTGGTCCACTCATTACACCCCAAATGCATACCAAATGTTGTTCTAAATTAGCCAAGCTAATCATTCCATATTCTTTTTTTTTTCTTTCTTTTTCAATTGTGTCCTGTCTGACAATTTGGCAATAAGAATTGTTTTCTTAATGCCAAAAAGAGCCCAACAGATTTTACTTTCACAAGTGGAGCATTACTGCTTTCGCCGTAGTGCTCCGCTTGATTTATACATGCAAGTAGCTTTATTATAATTTATGCAGGGAATATTCCATGTTATATGGAAACTAAAACAAGAAGGTAGAAGAGAAAAAAAGGAGAAAAGGTCAAAGAAAGAGGACAAAAAAGGTAGAGAACGATACAACATCCTCAGTCTGCTTCTTCACCTGCAAAGAGATGTAAAAAGAACGGCACAACCAGCTGATAAAGTATTAAAGATACAATCAACCAAAGCCTTGCTACCATCATTGAAGAATATACAGTATTAATCAATACAATATGTATAAAGGGACAGGAGAAGATACTTTAAGATGAACTTTAGTTCTCTAACTTGGATCTGCAGTGAAGCAGGATTCAATGAATCATTCTGATGATGGTTTTTAGCAATTTTATTTGTTCTTTTGTGTGTACATAGTTCCTTAGCTTCTTTTTATCTTAAGTTTGCTTATTAGTTTTAGTTAAGTTTCACTAGCCTAGTAGAGAGGATTTGTTGATTGAAATATAGTGTTAACTCAGATAAACAAGCATTCTATAGTGATGTTCTTTGGATGTTCATTTTATTTCTGTTAATAAATTCTCGAACTTGAAGAGAAGTTGTCACTCCTTTATTCTATATGTGTGCTGTGCTCGAATCACCCTTTCAACTATTGTCCTGATATCAGCTGTTTGGGCTGATAGTCATCGGACTATACCTAATAGACCGAGAGTTATTTATTAAACATTAAAAACAGTGTGTAATGGCACAACAAAAGCTCCCGCATGCTTTATTGCTGCAGTCAGCTAACTCTGCCGACCCTGGTTCTGCTTGTCTTCCAGCACTCCATATTTTCAAGAAGCAGCAAGCACAGTTTCATAAAAAGAAAACAACCCTCTTACCTTTCCTTTTTTTTACCACTCATATATTACACAGAGTTGGTGAATCTGTTTGAAAACAAATCGCTTTCCTATGATAGTTACTTCTCCAGAGCTTACAGGAAAACACTGCAATGTTCCATTCTGAAAGGCAACAGTGATGTGCAAAATCTTGGACATATTGGTGAGAAATCATTACTGGCTCTTCAGTTGAGGAAGAGATGGACTGCTAATAAAGCAATGGGGCCTTTAAAAATGTTTTACCAGAAAGTATCTGCTTTTGCACACCTGTGGAAAAAAATGACATAATTAAATAAGTCCCTCTAATGGTTAATTTTGAATTTTTTTTCCGTCTTTCAATGAATCAGGTCAGGTAGTTCTATTCTGAACAACAGAGAAGAAACCCTGGTGCAATGCATCTGCTTCATTATTTTTACTTTGACATCACAGTTTTTGCCCTTTTCTGCACAAAGCTCAGATTCATTGCTGACTGTTCAGGTTTGAAAGGCAGTTTAATTAGAAAATGTATTCATTAAAGACCATTCTGAAAAAACATACTCCACTATCTGGCTTTTACAAAAGCATGATGGAGATTCTCTCTTTTTAATTTACAGTATGGTCAGTTGACTGAAACCTTGCAAAAGAGATGTGTGTAGTTGTGTTGGCCATTTGTAGTGATAGTGAACAGTGAAGAAATTATTCAAAAGTTGCTAATATTGTTTTGCCAAGTGTTATTATTTGTAAATAGTTGTTTACAATGTTGTTGTTTTTTTCTAGAGAATTAGATAAATATAAAATAAAGTAAAATTTTGAATCCATAAAATGTTTGAAGGATATGTACTATAGTACTCTCAACTGATAATGTTGAGATGGTATGTTCATATTTTGGGTGACAATACGCAGGAAGCATAGCTCTAGATTCCAACCTCTCCTACCTGAAAATGCTGCCTAAAGATAAGCATGAATACAGTAAGGTTGTTATTCAGACGCAGTAGAGCTTTCCGAGCTCTCTATGATTTTAGCTTCATCTAAACAACTGGGTGACTGTGGCTTGATGGGTTGAGTAGTCGTCTGGCAACCAGAAGGTTGTGGGTTAAATTCCAGCTTCCCCTTGCCACATGTCGATGTGCCCCTGGGCAAGGCACTTAACCCCAAGTTGCCTACCGAGCTGTGTCTTGGTGTATAAATGCATGTGTGTTAGTGAGAGCGACTGGGTGAATGTGGCTATAGTGTACAGCGCTTTGGGTGGTCAGCATGACTGGAAAAGCGCTATATAAGTTCAGTCCATTTACCATTTAAACCTTCAGCTTGTATGTTAGACCCAATCCCAACCAAGTTATTTAAGGAAGTACTCCATTTGATGAATGCCCCCATTTTAGACACGATTAATCTATCCTTGAATATGTACCAAAGGCTTTTAAAGTAGCTGTTATTAAAGCTTTACTTAAGAAACCCTCTCTTGATCAAGATGACTTAATAAATTGCAGACTTATATCTAACCTTCTTTTCCTATGTAAAATTCTTGAGAAAGTAGTTGCTAATCAAGTATGTGAACATTTACAAAGTAATGACCTATTTGAAGTGCTACATGGATAGCTCAGGGTAATCTAAGCCACTCTAACTGTAAGCTTTGTCAAAAAGGAAAGTTTTAAGCCTAGTCTTAAAAGTAGACAGGGTGTCTGCCTCACAGACCAAAACTGGGAGTTGGTTCCACAGGAAATGAGCCTAATAACTAAAGGATCTGCCTCCCATTCTACTTTTAGAGACACTAGGAACCACCAGTAGACCTGCACTCTGAGAGCGAAGTGCTCTTTCAGGAACAAATGAGGAAATCATATCTCTGATATATGATGGAGCTTGATTATTAAGGGCTTTATATGTGAGGAGAATTTTAAATTCTATTCTTGATTTAACAGGAAGCTAATGAAGGGAAGCAAAAATAGGAGAAATATGATCCCTCTTGTTTATTTTCATCGGAAGTCTTGGTCAGATAGGGGCCCCTGTCCAGATGAAGCAGCCGTGAATCCGACAACATTGAAACTGGCTCTCAGCGTAGAATAGTTTGAAGCTCTCCCCCGCGGCGGCTCTGTCTGGACACCATTATTTGCATAACAAGCTGCAAACTGGTGTGTTTGCGCATTCGAGACAACATAGAACTCGCTTCTACCTTAAAGGTATAGTAGTTTATAGATTTTTCCAGAAATGTAGCAAAGAAACACCCAAGTCCCTTTTTTAATAACCGTGCATGCGCAAGACCATCCTACCTGCTCTTCCGCTCCTCAGGGGGATCATGTGAAAGAATCTCCCAAATACACTCTGGTCTTATTTCTGTCTTCTGATGCCTTGTAAGACAGTTTACTTCTTGCGACTCTCTTTCAAAGTATACGGCGAGAGCAGCAGAGCTACAATTAACGACTGAAATCGAAGCTCACTGGATACAGGAATCTAGGAAGGAACGAGCACGCACATTAGCACTTGGTGAGTATGTCACAATGATTGGCATATGGGACAAGTAATAGATAAGATGATCCCACCAGAACTCGAAGCCGAAAAAGATACACTATGACTTTAAATGCATGCACTAACACAAACAACAACCTCGCAACAACCTTGAGAGCTTCGTCTGTGTTTCAGACACTATTCAATCTATTGTGGATTTTATACTAACAATCTCCTCCTCCAAGGCATTTGTGCGCACAGCCTTATCATCTGTCCACGCAAATGCTTCTTTACTCTTTGTTTGCGTTTGTTGTTTTTGCCCTACTCGTCTTTCTTCTTCTTCCTTCATTACATCTATGTCCGTGTTACTGTACCACACACTGGCTTGGCATAGGTATTACAATGCCTTTTACAGCTTCACCAATTACATGTGGTTTAATCTTTATGCTCAAACCTTTCTCTGCAGACACGGTATTCAGCTCCATGTGGATGTAGCATTAGTTTCTCATGTGAAGTGTGATCATCTGCTTCGTTGTTTTTCTTACACCTACTATCACCCGTTTCAGTCCCCACCCCGACCCCATCATCTTTTTAAGTGCCATGAAGAGGCCAGTCATGAGTGCAAATCAGGCTCTCCGAAGGTAAGAGGACTTAAGAGGCTTCCTTCACTGAGACGCATGTGGAGTAGTACTAGCTGGTCTCATAACATAAGCTGCGGGTGTTCTCGACTGCTAATATGGACCCACTGAGAGAAAAACAGAGAGAGCTGTGACTGTGTGTGTGCTGCACTTAAATTACAGTGATTTATACCTCATTGGTGGATGGTGACCTGCAGAGAAACGCTGAGGACATCAAGAGAACTGTTGGCAACTGAAAAGCATATGATCAGAGCTTTTATTAATTTGTTGCCAATATTACTTGTTTGTTGGAACTACAAACAGCTACAGGAGTTGTTGCCTCCAGTATGTGAGTATGAAAAAGTGAATTTCATTTAATAGTGTCATGCTGTGGTATTAATGCCCACACAGAGAGCACATGCAGAGACGACAGTAGGATGGATGAGACGGCCATGTGGTAATTTACACATTCTCCGGGTTAATAGTTTGCTAGTTTACTTTTATAACCCACTGTTGACTACTTTGTTTGATACAAGTCAAGTTTTGATTTGCATTCCACGCTTGATTTCCACTGCTTTACTAATGCCTTGGCTGTGAGTTGTTTTATTTTATTTTGTGGTTCATGCTTAGTGGAGATCTCCAGTGTTTACCGTTACGGTTGGCTGGTCTGCTTGTTGGTTACATTAACTCTGTTTACCTTTCCGGGCCCTCAGCGGTAAAGTTCTAAAGGATATAGATTGAAATTGAAACACAGCCGGCTGTCCTCAGTTTGAGTGTGTTTTACAGCTCTATACAGGTAAGGTCACTATTGTGGCTGATTTACCAAAAGTAAAAGGAGGAGTTATTTTTGGATCATGCCTCTCTCTGGTTTACAATTTGCTGGCTGACAGTGAAATATTCCACAAGTATTTCTGAGTTATATATTTGTTCCTTTCCAGCTGCATCTATAATAGCAATTATTGTTTAAATCATTTTTAAATGCAGGCATAATAGAATAATAGCCATGTCTTTATAATGTTCCCTTAATCTAATTTAAATTGGACTCCATAAATCTTTAAACTATATTTTGCATGATTTATCCACAAACTGTTTACACTTTTACATAAAATATAGAATATAGAAACTTTTTCCTTTCACAGTATTTCGTTAGCATAACAAAAACAATCATCTTTGTAGTTTGTCATTTATAGCAGTCCATTGCTTACAAGTTGAGATTGATTATCAAATGAGTGATTCAGACATTTAGCCTGAATCCCATTTAATGGATTGTACCTCCACTTAGAGACACGTGATGCTCCTTCAAGAAGCTGATATATCATTTGTTGTCAACGTGTCCTAATTCATAGATATAGGTGACTTATTAGGTGATTATGTTTTGTGTTAGCAATTCCCATTCAAGCAGCAGACGTTTTTTTCATGCATGCACAGAAATAACAAAAGTGCACACACATTTGTTGCAGACTCTCTGCATACAATTTTTAAAGATAAAAATGCTGTTGTGCCATTACGCCCTGTTTTAAGTTATTTAATGTTTAATAAATAACTTTGCAAACTCTGCATACATATAGAATGAAGGAGTGACAATATCTCTTCAAGTTCAAGAATTTATTAACAGAAATAAAATGAAAATCCAGAGAAGACCACTATACAATGCTGTTTATCTGAATTAACACTATATTTCAACAAATCCTCTCTACTTGGCTAGTGAAACGTAACTAAACTTAACTAAACCACAGATTGCGTAAACTAAACTACTAAGCAAAATTGAAGTAAAAGAAGCTAAGGAACTATGTACACACAAAAGAAACAAAAGGTCAAATAAAATAGTTGAAAACCATCAGCGAAATGACTCAGTGAATCTTGGTTCACTGCAGATCCAAATTAGGGAACCAAAGTTCATCTGGAACTCCTACGTCCTGGAAATGCACCGATAGAGGGCTTTTTTTGGGGCGGGGTTAACAGGCGCAAAATAACCCAATCAGAGAAACTGCAGATGTGACGTAAAAAAAGGCACAATCAGACATCCGCTGTCAACATTTCACAATATAATTCAACATGGTGAGTCACTGTCGAGCGGAGACTAAGGTGAATGATTCTTTTTAAAACAGAAGAAAGTGCATTAGCAAACGAACACTCCGTAGCGGCGGCCATCTTGTTTGTGAGGCTGAGGGATTCTCAGGCGCTGCACGTCACTCAACATATAAAGCCCGGCAACGCCTGTGATTGGTCAGTATCAGGAAAGAGGAGTCTATGGGGGCGGTTCCAGACTCAGTTCGCTGTATAGTAAAGCGAAAGCGAAACAGAGTCTGGCTGGCCAGGCTAGGCGGAGCCCGCCAAAGCTCCCAGGTGCTTCGGGACTATGGCTGTTGGGGGTTTCCTGGAGCTCCTCTCTGCTCTTCCCTGGGATGGGGGAGGCAGCTATCCCTGTGTTGGTTCCTCTTGGGCACCTTTGCTCTGGGAGTCCTTTCGGGCATCTGGGGTCCTGGTTTCTCCGCTGTCTGCCTCGGTGCTCAGAGGGGCAGGTCTTTGGCTGCTCACAACCAGTATTGAGCATTCTTCTTATGCATAAACCTTATATACACAAGTGTACTCCACTGCAAAAACGGAACTAGAAATAAGTAAAATGTTCTTAAAATCTGTGTATTTGTCCTTGATTTGAGTAGGTAAATAAGATGATTTGCCAATGGAATAAGAATTTTGCACTTAAAATAGGAACAATTTATCTCAATCATCTTATTTCAAGTGCAGTATATCTAATTATCTTATTTTAGGGGTCAAAAGACTCATTCCATTGGCAGATAATCTTATTTACCTGCTCAAATCAAGAATAAATACACTAATTTTAAGAACATTTTACTTATTTTTAGATCCGTTTTTGCAGTACACAAACACAGGTGCTTGAATTCAGGCGCTTACAGATTCACTTCCATAGACATCATATACGTAGACGCCTCGCCGAGCGGGCTCTGCCAATGCTGCGGATGCGTCAGAGCGTCCACCATGCTGAATGTGGAAAATCTGCAGTTAGACTCAGTTACTTAAACAGTATCAGAGGGAGTTTAATCTCAGAACATACTTTATATTCGTAATATTTTTATTTTTGTAATATTACAAGTTCATTTTCGTATCCCTTTGGCTTCATTCTCCTGACTTTATACTCGTAAAGAATAAAAATAATTAAAAGAATCTAACCTGGCCCTATGACTCCAGGACTGAAATAGTTCTGCAAACTGTGACTATTCTGGAAATGTCCCCCCTTAATTCTCATAATATGACATTTTTCTCATAATATGACCACTTTTGTCTTTTTTTTTTAATTTATTGTCCTAGGACTTTTTTTTCTCATATTAGTAACTTTCTCTTTAATACTCCCCCAAAACGTTTGTTCCTAATCTGTGACTATACCAGAACTTAAAAGGTTCACATGTGACACGGTTTTATGAAATAATAAAGACCACAATGTTTAGATTTAACCAGTTGACTTTTATATTCACAACACATACACACACACACACACACACACACACACACACACACACACACACACACACACACACACATATATATATATATATATATATATATATATATATATATATATATATATATATATATATATAAAACGGTTGGTACATTTCCATGCAGCACAGGAATGAGGCATCATCTCTGGTCGACGTTCACTAAAACAGAACTTAACTTCTTTCTGCCACATACAATATGGCGGTGACATTGACGTACGAACCCGCGTCCAACGAGGCATCTACGTATATGATGTCTATGTTCACTTCTATACAGAAAACCCCTATTATTAGCTTTGGCTGTCACTTTATACATTTCATATTAAAATAATACTGTATACTCTTCAGTGATGGTATCAAGGCATTTGTTGTTTGTACCTGTAATACTTTATTGGTTGGTTTTGCTGTTCTTTTTATATATCTCTTTGCAGGTGTAGAAGTTGACTCAGAAGATGTTATCTTGCTTTCTCCTTTTCCTCTCCTCTATTTTTTCACCTTTTCTCCCTTTTAGCATTTTGTCTTATCTTTTTCTCTTCTTTTTTTCTCTGTTTATGTGTCCATTGAACATGAAACAGACCCAGCATAAAATCTAATAAAGCTTTCTGCAAATATAAAATCAAGCAGAGCGCTATGGCAAAAGCAGTAAGGCTCCACTTTTGAAAGTAAAATCTGTTGGGCTCTCTTTTTAAGACAATAATTCTTAATGCTAGATTGCTAGACAGGACACACAAAAAAATTTGAACTGAATTGATGTAAATATGCCAATAAAAACTTATAATGTTGGTTAAGGTATAAAATGTTGAACAAACATACAATGAAATGCATTCTTTGTGTCTGAATGACACCAAGCTTCCCCTTGTTAAAACTCTGAAAACCAACCACACTTAAATAGCTACAAATGTTCATTTAATAAACTTATCAAAGGTTCTTCATCAGTCTTGTGAGCTGAAATACTTAGAATCCAAAAAAAACAAATGTTATTAAACCGATGCTAAATAAATGTATTTGAATACTTCAATCACTACGTAGTTATTAGCTCTAACATTTTTCTGTCTTGAAATGTTCAGTGTTTCGCAGTGAAACACTTTTTTAACTTTTCTGGAAGTTGGATACTTTTTGTATGTAATTTAGATAACTGTTCACAAACACAAAATTTAAAATATAGCTCAGAATTTGATATCATTTTATTTTATTTTTTAGAAGATTTTTCTGGAATGCCCCATGTCCTTATTTTGTCTGTGACTCAAATCTATGTTTAGGTCAAAGATAATGACCCTTCATGAAACAAAAATAATCTTGAGCGACAACCTGCTGTTACAGGATGTGCTGGATGGGAGCCATATTAGTACATTTTTATTCATTAGACAACAAGCAGATTGCACCAGATTACATTAAATTATCAGTTAACAAAGAAGATATGACAAAACCAAGATGAGACCGAAACTTCCAATCAAACATTCATCCACTTGTTTTCTATTCCACTTATCACTGCATGGCCATGTGGAACGTCACTATCACTTTATTTTGGATCTATAATTATATATATATATATATATATATATGCATATAAATATAGAGTTATATATGTATATATTTATTTTATTTTTGTGTGGAATGTTGTTTATATATATATATATATATATATATAAAAATGTTGGTATATCTGCATATCTGGAGCATGTAACGAAAGTAATTTCCCTCTGGGATTATTAAAGTATCTCTGATTCTGATTCTGAATCTAATCAAAATCAGGGTACACTCTGGACAGGTTGCCAGTCCATCATAAGAACACAGAGCATAAACACACGAATGCTTACACACACACACAGACTCATGCAAGCTCCATGCAGAAAGTCTTTGGATCTGGATTCAAATCCTAGAACTTCTGCTATAATGCAACAGTTCTGACAACTGTTGCATTATAGCACCCCGCCAAACAACGCACCACTAAAAGAAACATCAGTGCATCGATTTAACGCACTGATGCAGCAATGAGATTTAAAATAAGGACCTTTTACTGTTTTGCTTGTTTTGTTAAAAAAGAAGGAACTTGGTTAACCAGTCTGAAACATCATGAAGGGTCAATTTAATCTTGTAGTCCCCTCAGCAGATATTTAAACCCCAAAGATGCACTTAAAAGCGACCCACATTTACTCACCCAATGCCTGAACCCGTTATTGATTTTGTTTCGGAGTGCTGCTCCCAGTCCTGAGTGACCACGCTTGAAGAGAACAAGCCCCTAAAGAAAACGCTTAAAAAGGTCACTGGTTCAATTACTGGCTTCTCTGGTTTGCCCAGCATTCCTCTTAAGATGAACCCTCTTCGTTTTGCTCATTAAAATGGGCCTTAATGTAAAACAGGGAACATTTACTTACACATGCCACCAATTACAGTGAAGAGACACCAGCTTTGAAGAGGTATGGGAGTTGGATTCCCTGCTTTATAGGATACCATGGAGGTACTGAAAGAGTTCAGTGATTATAATCAGTAACATCAAGTGGAAGTTATTAACAGTTTCTGATTGGGTGGCTTTCATTTGCAGTAAAATGGTCTCTTCTTGATGAGAGTCTTGTGTTTACATTTACTTATGAATAAATGTCCTAATTATTTAGAACTGTTAATGGTTTAGGTGAGTATTTCTTTATCTGTGGCGGCGCTATTGGACAACATGCAACTTTAATGATTTAAAGAGGACATATCATACAAAATCCAAATTTTGAGCCCTTAGGTGCATTTTGTTGTGGACCTGAAGTCAGTAGGAGTGCAGAAAATTTGAATATAATCTGTCCAGGTGCTGCGTAGATATCTTTATATTGCTTTTGGGTCATATGTATCAAGCTGTTTAATTTCCTCTGTTTTCTATTATGTTCTTCTGAACAGTTACATCACAGTATTTGCTGCGGAGTTGCTAAAGAAGTTAATGGTCTTCCAGCTTACCAGTCTCACGAATCGGCCATTTTTATTTCTCAGAGCGAATTTGTTGTACAAGTTAAAGTATGCTGAAGCTACAAGAGGATAAGTCATTGATTGTTCATTACTTCACTTCCCAGCATACAACAAAAATGGCCAAAAGGGGTGGAGTGGAGCGCTCGGTGACCTAGAGGGTCGCACCCAAGAATTTCACCTAAATGGTTTTATAGGTGGTGTCAATGGTTTACAGTGCTTTTTATACTGCCCATTAACATCTGATTAGTGATCACAATTTCCTACAGCTTGTAGTTACTTGTTGACATCTTAAAAAAGATTTGTTTGACATAATTCATCGGATTGACCAAGTTCCCAAGTCAAAGGAACTCATCAGAAAGGGGACTTCAGATATACACAAGGGAAAGTCGTTTGGAGCCCTTTCTAAATAGCTACAAATTCCAAAATTATCAGTTCACACAGTTCGAGACAAGGGCAAACTATTCAGATGTGTTACCACATTAGCAAGAACAGGAAAAAGACCAGCATAAGAATTGGAATTGGTTTAGAACAACACGGAACGATCAAGGCTTGACCATGCAATGCACTTGAAACTGCTGGAACATCAGAAGTGAAATGGACTGAGAACATTGCAAACAAGAAAGAGGCCCCGTCTTCAAAATAGAGACGTAAAAGCACTTTCCCACATGGCATCACGGCTCACAGGTGTTTGTGTTTTTTGTTCTCGCTTGTTTTTATATTTGTTTTGTTGTATTTGATTATTTTGGGTTGTTTTTTATTGTCACCTAAAGTCTTTGGGTGCTAGGTGTTTTCTTTTTGTTAAGTCTTAGTTATCTCTTGTGTTCTCAGTACTTTTTGGTTTGGTAATTTTGTTTACCTTTAGTTCTTTCTGCGTTTATTTTAGTGTTTGCCAATTGTCTTCTCTCGTCTCTCTGCTTAGGCTCTCCCAGGCTGATCTGTATTCCTCTAGAAACAACTGGTTCTCATGTAATTTACCCTCCTTCCCAGTCGTTAAAAGCTGGTCAGTTCCCTCACCTCCTTAGCAGAGGTCTCCGATCACTATTGCCTTTTCTCCATCCACTGTTTTCCTCCATGCCGATTACCCTGGTTTTTTGTTGCTTTGCTGGTCCCTAAAGTTATTTCCTTAGCATTTTGTAGGTTGTTTCCTAAATAAATCTATAATTATTAGCATGAGACTACCCAAAATAACAATACATCACACATGGAGAAACCAAATGCCGTCTGTAGAAGAGTTTCACTGGGTAGGAAACAAAACATGTTAAAATGAGAGAGGTTGAGGCTTATAAACCTAAGAATGTTTTACTGCTTGTTTGGCATAGTGGTAGTAGCATCATGTTAAAGGTCCACTATCCTGTATACTGCAGTACTGCACAAAGTAGTTGGTCTAAAGCAGTGGACCTAATGTCCTGTATGTTTTAGGTGTTTTCCTGCCTCGACACACCTGACTTAAATACATTGGAGATGAAGCAAACTCTGCAGTGCCTGGTGGCTGTTTAGGAAGTAATGCAAATATTTGATTCATGTGTACTGGAACATGTACAGTGGGTCCTGTACAAACCACTGGTCTAATGAAAGAGGACTTAACTGCCTTCCCAATGTGCTGATCATAACCAACCAGTTTAAATGAAGTCTACCAGTTTTACTTAGAAGAGTGATCAAGAATCCAACCAGAGTTATGTCAAAAGCTTGCTGATAGGTGCAACTGGCTAATGGACAGCTAACTGAAAATGTGTAGGGGTTTGTGTGTACTTCAGTACTTGTGTGCAATTTTGACCCTGTGTTTACTAAAAATACTTTACATACTTGTGCTCCCAGTTCTTGCTTTTAGACTGTATTGATTTCATTGTTGTGGTGCTTACATACTGAAAAGTGGTTCAAATTAATAATTAAAAGCAGAAGATTAATACAACTTTACTAACCATAATGAGTAGATAAACTGTTGAGTTGAGGTTTCAAGTCTTGTGTACATGTAAGAACAGAAAAGTATTTTATTTTCAAGTCTAAAATGTCCATTGACAAAAACCCTACACAATCAAATTAGTCAAAGTTTCAGAGAGAAAGCACTTGTATTACAAGCAACATGCAATAATCAGCATCTAATGGCTCAACACACTGCAACATTTTCATTTATCAGTGCAACATACACATTACTTACACAGGGATGAGAAGCCTCTTCATTTCAAGTGTAAATCAGGCAATCTAAATGCAGTGAGGACCGAATGAGACAGCGCTTCTATTGTACTTTTGGTAGTAGACTTTATGCAAAAGGTCTCATCACTTTTATTCAGCCACCCTTTTTACAGTCAACATTAGCTACTCTCAGTTTCCTTCTCTGTTTTTCACAAAGCAATAACTGAAAAAGCACACACAAATACGTACAAGCAATTTCTTGTAACATGCACGCACACAAATGTGAGCAATTCATTTCAAAGTTTGATACTCTATGTTCAAGGAAGAGTCATACTTTAAAAATTATGGGTTGTTTACAAGAAATGCATGTAAAAGAGGTTGCCTGAGTTAAAATGTCACATCAAGTCACCTTTTTCCAAAATATCACAGATCCTTTTCTGTCAAAAACTAAGCATTCGTATTAATTGGACGCTTGAGGTATGTAAAAATTTGTTTTAGCATTTGAAACCCTTCGCTGTTGTTTTTTTTCTTGCTCCATTTAGAGTTTGAACATCATCGGGTCATTCTTTTTTTGTAGGCTAAGTAATGTGCGTCATCAAAACACTGAGATTCAGTAGAGAGGGAACACTGAGTACATAACAAAAAGCTTCATGCAACTGGAAGCCTTGTTACTGTGTTAAGCTCTTGCTTAAAGGATGCGTGTGAACAGCCAGCAAAAGACAATGTTCAGTTATGTCCAGAGATGCACCAATCAGGTTTTAGGACTGATTTCCGGTAACCGTTCTATGTAAAGCACTGACCTGCTAACAACCAATTTTAGTTGATTTGTGTTGCTTCTTAAAAACTATAAATAACAAACAATATTCTTTCTACTTTATGCATAAATGGATGATGTAATTGACTTAATTATTTTTTTTGTAATAAACAACATGACGTTGTTTAAAAGAGAATTGAGGAACTTTCAGATTCTGCAGTAACGAAAATCCATCACTCCAGGTTATAGCACAAAGTTATCTGTAAAAATAAAACCAAGGTAAAACAACCAACCCTTGCTTTGCCTTTGATTTACTTTTATGTTTCAGATTGTTAAATCATTCATTCCTTTATTTTCACTATGAAGAAGCGTTAAACACAATGTTGCCATTACACTCTTTACAATCTTTACACTTCCGCATCATTTGTGAGGTAGGCACTGCTGATACTGCGTTGGACCTCCTTTTTCCTTCAGATCTATCTTAATGCTTTGAGGCACAGATTCGACAAGATGTCGGGAACATTCCTCACTCAGTTGCTGCTAATTAACTCCTGCACATCCATGATGCCACTCTTTCATTCTACTTCATCCCAAATGTGTTGCATTGAAATTATTGTGAATGCCGATTCATTTATCTATTTATTTATTCATTCATTTATTTGTTTATAAGAAAGTAGTTATCTATAAAAATGTATTTCAGACATTCCACCATGATGACCAAGACATCAAAATGAACACATAAATATTCTTCTGTGCAAATTAAAAAATCAAAATACATAATTATATATGGATGCAAAATAAATACAAACCAACTAATTTTGAAAATTATATACAACTGAAGAATAAATACCCACACATACTGTACACAAGTAAACCACCTTATTTAATTGAATATGCCTGAAAAGTAAAACAAAAAGTACAAATTTAACTCATGGTCATGTTCAACAAACCATTTTGGAATAATCTAAACTATTTGACCTGTTTCTTGACCTTGCAGGAAGTAATCATAGGAAGATAGGTACACCAAGGTCATGGAAGGATGGACATGGTCCCCTAAAATAGTCTGATGGGCTGTTCTGTTCAAATGATGCTCTACTGGTGCTGAGGGGTGCAAAGTGTGCAAATGCCCGAATCACAGATAAAAGACAGGTTTGATCCATGCTTTCATGTAGCTTATGCTAAATTCTGACCCTTGACTGTTTCTAAGATGAAATCGACACTCAAGCAATCAATCAACTTTTATCTATATGGCTCTTTACAACACCTGAGGTGACCAAAGTGCTGTACATAATATCAACATTAAAGAAACAGAATGAGGAAAAAAAAAAAAAAGTACAAAATATAATACAAAATATGCAGTGTTGCATTGAAGGACCGATCACCCCAGTGTTGGTACCTAGCTCTAGGGGGCTTCTAACAACAGCTGATTTGTTGACCTTAAGTCCCCAGTTGGATTCCAAATGTGCACGAGTTCTGAAATGGAAGGGCAAGACCATAAAGGGCTTTTTAAAACAAATAGCAACATTTTCAAATCAATCCTAAAAGAAACTGGAAGTTAGTGGAGAGAAAAAAGGACTGGGGTGATGTGCTATCATTGAGGAATGTTGGTTAAAAAGCAGGCAGCTGCATTTTGAACCACTGAGAGAAGGTTGATTGACGACTGGGAGACACCAGCATAGAGTGCATTGCAATAGTCAATTCTGGAGCTTATGAATACGTAAATTCTCGAGTTTTCTCGAGATCAATACAAGAAAAAAAGGTTTTATCTGTGTTAGAAGACATTACTGATAAAACCTAGCCCTGACCACATTGTCAGCTTGCTTGTCAAATCTCAAACTGCTTTCAAAGATGACTCCAAGGTTCTTTATAGCTGCTTTAGAATTAGATGGTAGAAAATTTAAATCAGAATGGGCATGATTCAATTCAATTCAATTTTATCTATATTGCGCCAATTCACAACATTTCATCTCATGGCACTTTACAGTCAAATTCAATCAAATCATACAGACAGATTGGTCAGACACAGGGGAAGGTTGTCTGCATTGTCGATGGCTTTGCATTAATCCCTCATACTGAGCATGCATGAAGTGACAGTGGAGAGGAAAACTCCCCTTTAAAAGGGAGGAAAACCTCCAGCAGAACCAGGCTCAGTGTGAACGGTCATCTGCCTTGACTGACTGGGGGTTAGAGAAGACAGAGCAGAAACAGTAGAGGAACACACATATAACACATTTCTGTGTTATATGGTAATGGCTGATGTCACCCTCCGTTTAAAAAAGCAGCCTAAATAAACAGGGGTGTTGCATTTATAGAAAAAAAAGGTTTCCTTTCTAGAAGCTTCGTAAACCTTTAATGCTTTAAGATTTCCTTTTTAAAGTATTTTTCTGATGCTAAAAGAACCCAATTAGCCGGATCATGAATAACAACTTTGTCCATGAATAACAACTTCCAAACCAAAGAGTAATGTTGTCTGCATCACCCATTTCCTAATTTTTAGGGCCTATCAACAATTAAGATAAAAGAATTATCCAATTCGAATAACCAGCCAAGTCGTTGGTGCATCTTTTTTTCATCTGAACTTCTTTTAGTTAAAAAACTCTATTCAGCTTACCATACCTATAACAAATAGCAACAAAATTGAAACTTGTACCTCCAAAACAGATGTAACGTTCATTCTATCTAGTGTTATTAGACAACAAATCCAGTTTTAGTGAGTGCGACTGCGCTGTGATGTGCAGTACAAATTATCTCTAATTTGCTGCCCTCAATCACTAAAACTGCACAAAGTAGCTTAATCATTTCTAAACAGATTGTGGAATGGTCTTTTCATGCACAGAATTTCTCACCTCCCATGTTCCCATGATGCCAGTTCTCATTTGTTCTGCTGCAATACCAATGAAATAGTTGCTCGCAAGTCATAGTTTAAAGCACTGGGAGGCATTGCTGCTGTTGGGTCACCAGAGTGTAATTACAAAGCACAGTGGGGAACGTCTTACAACTTCAATACGCAGTTTAGACAAATTAGCATTCCAGTAAAACTGAGGAAATTGTCATTAAATGTATGCAACTAAATTAATCCAAGGTCTCACCATGAACTTGTGTACAACAATAAATTTGAGAAGAGAGGTTACTCCGCAAGAACAAAAGACAATAAAAGGATGTGAGTGCTGTACGTGTGACAGAAAATGTAAACAAATAGTGAGAAACAGAGATACCAGAGGAAGCTTATCAGTGGAGCATAGAATAAAATTAAAGTGATCCCTTTTCAAGTCCTGGTGTTATGGGGCAGCAGGGGGGCCTGTAGATCCAACCAAGTCAGATAGTGATAACTCTCCTAATTAACCAACTTCCCACGCACATCAGCATACATATGATACAAGTATGTGCCACGTTTAATACCAACTAACAGAGACACCGTTCAGGTAAAATTTGGAGAGAGAGAAAAACGTCTAAGCCCCAAAGTTGAAAGACATTGAGAAAACGTCTCCTCTTACTCTAAGCAAATAAATTGTCTGTAGCATGCTGTGTGTCAAGCAGGCATTTAAGCCATTAAGTGGAAATAGAAAGGTTAACAATAAATTTGGTAGACATCAGGTAATTCAAAATTTCAATTTTTCCACACTCAATACAAAGAATAAAGTTGCACGCGAAGAGTGGCTTTTAACTCTATTTTATAAACTCTCCCTAAAACTATTTAAATAGGAATGTTGGGGAAACAATTTCAAGCCATAACAGTTTGATGAAAGGCTGCTCTATTAGGCTTGATTTATGAAAAGTCGTTCATCAAAAGAAAGACGAAACAATATCTAATATGACAGAGAAAATTACTCCACAAGTTCATGTGCTCACAATCTAATAAAACCCGGCAATAAAATATCACTTTATGGTTGGGCAAGGCCACTATGAGGCTGTAAAGAGCTACAACTTATGAACCTCGCCATACAGAACATATCTGCAGGTCCCACCCTTTCTCTTTCATGTTTTGGAAAATCACAAATAAATACGACTGTTCCATTTCTGTGGCAGCACAACAAATAGCTCAAGCTCCATCAGACTGAATGAAAAGGATTTGTAAATTTTCATCAAATCAGGCATTCTGTTTGGTCATGACACCTTCCTGGAAGAGGGCCATCAGCTGAGCAGTTGCTGTCAATATCTTCATGTTCTCTTTCTATAGATGATACAGTTGACTCTGTCTTTCTGTGTTTATCCCTACCTCTCTCCTAAACAAAGCTACTGAAGGAGCTATTGCTGTGGCTAATGTCATGATCTGGGCATGTGTATGTGACTTGTGCTTGTGTAAGGCCTTGTCCACACTTAACCAGATATTTGGGAAAACAAATACATTTGTAAAGGCAAAGGCAAATTTATTTGTATAGCACATTTCAGTACAGAGACAATGCAAAGTGCTTTACATGATTAAAATACAGGGGGGAAAAAAACAGAATAAAAGCAAGTAGGAATAAAATGTAGAAACAAAATAGAACATGGAAAAATAGAAACTAAAAGCAAACATTAAAAACAGTTGGACTACAAAGTTGAACTAATGATGTTTCAGTAAAACAGTTTAACTAGTCTAAGGCAATCCTAAACAAATGTGTTTTTAATCTTGATTTAAAGGAACTCAGGCTTTACGCACTTTTACAGTTTTCTGGAAGTTTGTTCCAGATAAGTGGAGCATAGGAACTAAATGCTGCTTCTCCGTGTTTGGTTCTGGTTCTAGGTATGCGGAATAGGCTGGAGCCAGACGACCTTAGTGGTCTGGAGGGTTGATACGTGCTTTTGGCCTTTCCTCCACACGAACACTCCATTTTACGTCACAAAAAATTATAATTTCTGAAAATTCCAACCAAAGTGGCGATTTGAGAAAACCCAGTTTTTGTGTTTGCATGTGTACACGGCAAAACAGAGTTTTAGGGTCCTGCGCATTGCAGCGTGGCACACTAATGTGGCACTGACGTCGCATGTGTGATCATTGTTATTGACTTGGCCATGTAGTAGAGGAAAAATTAATGCTATCAGAGAGGTGGTTTAGATGCTTTGGAAATTGAGACTTTTGTTTTTAAAAGTCCAGCGGCTCCAATACAATGATGTGCAAAGGAGAACAAGCGCTTGGAGATCAGATACTTCCTGCAGGAGCTTATCCCCTGTGCTCTTAGTGCCTTCAGGTGGCTACCCTGGTGTTTTTCTACACCACTCCTGGATCCTCAGGTCGGACTTCTTTGTGTCAAGAACATCACTGGAACCTTATTATCCAATGGTTGGCTCCTGCAGCTCTCCCTGCCTTCTCTCCATGGCTCAGTTCCCTCACGGTCTGGATCTGCAGCCTGCTTGCTTCACTTCTTCCTCCACCCTCTCGACCACAAGCCATCTCCAAGACGCCATCATCTCTGTTCGCCACTATGATCGCCAAGCCCCCCGCAACACCTCGTATCTACCTGTCCAAGTAAGCCGCCTGCTTTTTCTCAACATTACATAAGGAGATTACTGTGTATAATGTTTTTCATCCTATAGAGTTTACAAGCATTCTAAACATTATATAGTATGCTTAGTTGTGTTTTTCTCCTAGATCAAGTAATTAAAGGAACAACTGCTGCCCTTAACTCTTAAAATTCTTATTTAACATAGAAGGTACTCCTACACTGCTTGTGTATGCTAGGTCTTATCAACCCCTCCCAGACGGTTATGGCAAATAGCCATTGTTAACAAATCCACTGTTATTTTTTATGGCTAGTGGAAGTGTTTGTGTTGCAGGATGTCGGATAGGCGAGGCCGAGATGACCAAAGACTTTAACCCGGTGGTGCGATTCAACACAGTGCGACCGAAATAAATTGCCACATAGACCCCGGCGCAGAGTTCACTGCGCCTATACGGCTGGGAGCCACCTCCACCGCAATACCGCAGCACCCGCACTACCGTGACACAGGAATATGCAGCTGGGAGCCAGCTGGGAGCCAGCTCTTCACCACGGTACCGCAGTGGAGAACTCGCTGCCTGTAAAGCCGTGACACAGAAACGTTATTCAGCTGGCTGCCAGCTCTCCACCGCGGTGACTGCAGAGGAGAGCTCCCCCTCCCCGGCAGCAACATGAAAATCATGCAGCTGGCAGCAGTTTAGCTTCAGTTACTCAACCGGATTTTTCAGTTACAAACACACATTTCTTACATTTGACAGCATTTAGAAATTAAATAAACTTACGGGTAATAAGTGTTGTGTTCACCACCTTCCATCTTGGTACAGAAGGGTTTTTTTATCCTTTTGTTCAAAAACCCAACTTGAATTCCCCCAAAGGAAACCGTCTTCAGCAAAGCAAAATTGGAATCCTTAATGCATTTTTATCCACACTCCGACATATCAGCTCCCCTTTTTAGTAACCACTGTGAAGTTAGTATGAGGTTGAATATGGGATATTGGCGCTCCACGGCTTCAGCGGCATCTGCCTCCTGTTTGAGCCGATACAGGGAAGCTGATCTGGGGCTGCCGTCTGCTCGCTCCTCCACCTTCCTCCTCTCACGTAAAGCTGTCAGACGTGCTAGCGCGACTCACGGCTGGTGCATCAGCTAGAGGGAGGAGGGGAGAGGGAAAGGCTGTTTGCTTGATGGTGTGCTCTGGTTGGAGAATATGAACAATGTAGAAAGACAACCTATGTAGAAAGTGTCATGGTTTAGTTTTGATCTAGCTCGTTTTCCTGTTAGTTTTCAGTTCCTCCTCCTCCTCTCACTTTGCTTACCCTCCACTCCCTCTGCAATCAGTCACACCTGTTGGACATTAATTAGTCAGAACTCACTCCACCTGCCAGCCTCCCTACATAAGCCTCCCTCAGTCTTCTCTTCCCTGCCGGTTCGTCATCAGTCTCGACTCACTTCACGTCTGTCAACCTGGTTTGTTCCTGCTCGCTGCTGGAATCCTGCCACCTCTGTGTCTCACCTAAGTCTCTGCCTGCTGCTGGATTTTCCTGTCCAACTTCTCTGCTCCAATTAAGGCCTGTTTAACTGCTGGATTTACCTGCCTCTGCTTCTAGTGAGGCCTCTGTTTGCTGCTGGATCCTCCTGCCTCCTCTGTGCCTTAAGTAGGCCTCTGCTGGCTGCTGGATTATCCTGCTTCCTCTGAGCTTCAAGAAAGGCCTCTGCTAACTGTTGGCTTTTCCTGTCACCTCTGAGCTTCTATAGGCCTCTGTTGGCTGCTGGATTATCCTGCTTCCTCTGAGCTTCAAGCCTCTGCTAGCTGCTGGATTATCCTGCCTTCATCTGTGCCTCAAGTGAAGCCTCTGCCAGCTGCTGGATTTTCTGTCTCCTCTGGGCCTCAAGTCAAGCCACTGTAAGCTGCTGGGTTTCCAGCCTCCTCTGTGCTTCAGCAGCCCAGCTCTCAAGAACTTTCTCCGGTACGTCAGCGGTCAACAAAGCTGACCGCCCCTGTGCAAGTCCTTTGGAATTCACTTTTGATATTCACATGGCCTCATCAGTGCACAACAGATCATATTATACCCCCAAAACCTCAAAAAAATTAATTTGTTGTCATGGACCCTTCAACTTGTTGGTTTGTATATAAAATACATTAAGATTTAGGGTTTTATTGTGAGAAAATTTAGGAGGTATGATAACTTTTGCAAAGGCTCTGTATAATGTCTACAGTAAGTTCTGGGTTTACCCTGAGGTGCCCCTCCAATGGCACATGTCCAATATGCATTATTTGGAAGACATCCAGGAAGCATCCTTACTAGGTACCCTAAATCACCTCAACTTTCTCTTTTCAGTGTGGAGTAAACAGTGACTTTACTTTGAGCTCCTATGTCGATGCAGAGAAAATGGACTTAACGCTGTGTGTAGTGTAGCCTTTAACTCCTTGCTTTCATTAAACTGGATGACAATGTTTATCATGTTAATTCTGGCTACATCTTAAAAAGGAAATGCAGCCACAACTTGTCAGAGTGCATATGTCTGAAGACTAATAGACAGATGTGTAACATCCAGAAAAAAAAGAAAAGGGGGACATCAGCTGTGAGAAGAGGAGGGAGCAGGCGGGAACTCACCGTTGTGGCTTCATGGGCTGCTGTGTTGACATCATGACAGACCACTGAATAGGAACAAGCCTTCCAGCGTAGACATGCACACAAATTCACATCCCGACTAACACATCATCAGACTGTGTGTCATTCACACCGAGTGACAGACGGGCAGCCAACCCACACTTCCATCTCTCCTTTCTGAAGGGTACAATGGCAGCGAACCCCACCTTGACTGACAAGGAAACTGAAACCTTTGTGCAATTTAATATCGTTTTATCTCATCTTCTTTTTCCTTTGTTTACAACATGAGTCTTAAATATGTAAACTGTCTGCTCCTTTTCATCTTACTATTGCCCGTTTATAGGTTGCTCATTTTACAATCGATTCTGTAATATCATCAAAACAGAGTTTACTCTAAAGACCTCTTGATGCAAAATGAACATGGCTAATTTTAAAAATCATTTGTAAACCACTCGTGTCTGTCCCAGTGTGACTGTGGCTCAGTGGAAAGAGTAGTTTTCCTACAAGTGAAAACTTGAGGGTTGATTTCCAGCTTCCTCCCTTAGCACATGCTGTTGTTCCCTTGGGCAAGGTGGTTAACAACGTTGCCTACCAATCAGCATATCTGTCTATTAATTTGGGTGCGTTTAAATACCATAGAAAATGATAAATGCTTTTCAGGTTTACCCTATAAATCATTTAACAAAACCCCCTATGCAATGTCAGCTGGGGCAAGCATTTCCATCCGTCTGTAGTCGATACCCACTTAATACTTACAGGATCGGAAATGGACATGTCGCCAGTCCATCACAAGTCAACACAAAGACATAGAAGATAAACAATTATACACATACACAAACACACACACAGAGTGACCAATTAGTCAAACATGCAAGGTTTTGAAAAGGTACCAAACCCAAAGAGAACTCATGCATGCCTGAGGAAAGCAGGACAAACATCTGAACTAGGACCTGCTCTCTTTGATTTATTTTATTTATTTTTTTAATCTTTGATTAAGATAAGAATCGTTAAGGTTGCAAGGTGTCCTTGCTATCAGACTAATCTTTAGCTCCCTCTACAGTTTTTCTTTGAGACACAAGCTGGGACTGGCTGAGCCACTGCAAAACATTTTAATTCCAGTCATAAGAAACATGTTGGTTAAAAGATTACTTTAAACCTAAATCTGCTTTGAATGCCATTGAGACTAAATGTGTCTTCTGACAGAAAAATAAACACTGATACACAACGTTTAATTATATGTTAAAACAAAGATAAAACTTTAACATTTTAATGTTCTTTAAATTTTACTTATTGTCTCTTGTATAATAGTTTAGCTTACCTTTAGTTCCTTTTCCCAATTTTTTTTGTTATTTGTTGTGAATTTCACAAGTTAATACATAGCTGGAATATTTTCTAATTTCTTGGATATCTGATTATTGAACTAGTTATGTAACGATAACGATAATTCATTATTACTTCATTTTTTACTTTAAAGACTTAAATCTGAATTCAACTTGTAAATGTTGGAGCTACTTGGAAAAATTTCAACCATTTGCTTTCTTCAGTTAAATCTATACATTTGGGATGCAACGTGTCATATAATTTGAAATAAGAAAAAAATTGTTAGTTTTATGTGTTTGGGACCATACATGCACGCATCCTTTTGCTACCTGTCAGCAAAGTGTTGCAGCTCAGTGACTGACTGATGGTGCACTCTGATTGGATCCTGGTTCCCACGATGTGGGACATTAGCTCCATGATTGGTGAATGGCAAAAAAAAAAAAAAATCCCTGACAAATATTTTTACTTGGATTAATACAAATATTAATTACATTGACTAAAAATAGTACTTTCCGTTGTGAGGGTGTAGCTTTTTCATTCCCATCACCCAGTGGCTTAATGACAGGATTCACCAATAAATGAGAAACAAACGAATCATTGCCTTTTCAGCACTTCTAGTCATCAAAAGCAACTTAATGTCCAAACTCAAGCTGCAATTCCCCACATTCCGGCATCCAGTGGCGGCGGGATAACGTGACATCACTCACAATACTCGTAATGACCCTTTTTGCAGAAGAGATTAGTTGTAAATGAACTAATCACTTGCAAGTTGCACATTGCGACGGGGAGGGGAAGGGAGTAAAGAAATGGATGAACTAAGAAGCAGTACGATGACAGAAGGCAACTGGCAGCGAGCGAGAAATTCAAAGTTGTATTTACCAGACTATTTTATGTTTTCGCCACATGTCTTTCTGCCTCAGCGCAAAAACTTTTCACTGCCTTAATGAGTTTGGAGACTTCAGTGACGCAATCTGGGGTGAAGAGGTGTCTCTGGAAATGTTGCTGCTGCCAACTAAACATGAGTGTGATCCAACTAAAGGCAGCCAGAGATTAAATATTTATTGGATTTAAACCAAAATTTAGCCATCACTCGGTAAAAAAACATGAGTCACATTTTTAAGTTCAAGAAATATTTTCTACATTCACACTTTATTTATTTAAAACATTTTTATTTTCAGAAAGCATGTTATGAGCTGTCCTTATTTTTTTCGTTTTCATACAACTACAAATGATCCAAAAAAGTGTTTTTGTGGGTGTATTGTTATTTTAGCTTATCTTTTCAGTACTAACCTTTATAATTTAAACACTCAAAGTGTTTAAACTTAACTTCAACAGGTAAATACACACGCTGTTAGTATTTATTAAACAAAAGCAAAGGCAAAATGAAAAAGTCAAGTACACCCCATCATTCAGTAGCTTGTACACATAGGATTAAAAGACATCAGGGGTCCGTTCTTCGTACGTTGCTTAAAACATCCAAGATCAAATGAGACATCCGAGATGAATTCATCCGGCTAATCATGATCTGGCTAATTGGGTTCTTCGAACACACCTGTTGTTTATGATTAGTATCACTGGATTGAGTTATCTGAGAAACCTGCGCGTTCATGCATTTGTTTAAAAGGGGAAATGTATCGATAGTAGAAACAATGATCAGCAACGCTGCTATTGGCTGTTCAGCATGGCCAAAGAACGCCCACAGTTTTTCTCCCAATCAGAACAAGAGCTTTTAATGGAAGGTTATGCCGAATTTGAGTCATTAATTACAAGGGACACCTCAAAGTGGTGAGAAAACCAGGAGAGAGGGCTGGCAAAAAAGTAGCAGACAAATTACATGCATAAGTGCTGTCCATGTTAGATGTTTCTATCACTTTCTACAGTATGTATTTTTGCTTTTTAATAATTTCATATTTACTTTGTTATTTTATGTCAGAGCCTCCACGGGAGCCACTAGAACATGGGGAAAAACGTGAAGTACAAGAATATTCTACAAAATGGTAGCCTTTAGTTATTATACTGTATTTTAAAAAGCAACTTCTTTCTCTTTTTTAAAAGCCACTGTTAAATGATGTATTTGTCTGTTTATAACAGCCTATAAGAAGGCTGAAAAAAACGGGTTCTTTTTACTTTTGTTGCTTGAGGCATGTTTCACCCTTTTTTCCCCAAAATGATACAGGGTGCCATCCGTTCGTTATATAAACGGCATCTTCAACAAAAAAATTGTATTTTGTCCGGAAAAAAACACAAATTAAGAGGAGAAATTGAACTCCACAACTTGAAAAGGAGAAGAATTGCACTAGAGATCGAGTTGCTTCAAAAGGACCTTCAGAGTAAGTTCTAATACACCATCTGACAGTAGTATTGCTGACTTTACATAACTCTCTTATTGCAGGCAAAAGATGACTTGCTGGCTTTTCTTTATAAAGAATTGTTTAAATAAAAAGACAGGAACTAAGCATTATTTGTTTCGTCTTTTATTAAAGATTAAAAAATGGTGTTCCACAATTCTGTCCCGTCCTCTGCCACTAGGTGGTCCAAGTGCACTGGCTGGATATCCCTATCTCCTCCATTTATACAGCTGCGATCTAATCCTGTTTACATGAAATAAGCCTGCTCGCAAGCAGGTTTAAGTTTGCGCACATGTTGCTATGACAGCAAGTCCGGAATGAGTTTCGAAGAACCAAACGATCCAAGATCATGCCAAATCGTCAACAATCAAATCCAGCTAACTGAGTTAGCGACGTACGAGGAACGGACCCTTGATGTTGTACCTTGATAGTTTTTACTCATCTATTAATGTTCCCGGGGATAATTTTCCAGCTAGTTTTTCATTTCTTTTCCACCACACACTCTGCATGTTTCAATTTTTGTTGATCATTTCTTACTCTTGTTCTATTCTTCAAAGAAAACAGATTACATTTTCAGTATATGTTTTATTTTTTGTACATGCCTCTTGCTTCCTTTGTGGCAGCCTGTTTTTTTTTTTACATTTACATTCGTGTCTGTTTCCCCAACTTTTCTTTTTGTGGTACTTAACCTTGTCTCCTCCGATCAGTTCCTGTGGTACTCTTTTATTAAAGTTTCTATTACCAGACACGTTTTAATACTCTGGGTCTGTCTGCATTTAGGTCTATAATGTTTCACAGAGGTGTTATTCATCTGCTGATGCGTTGCTTGTCATTTGTGTAAACCTATGTGATGTGTTGGCTTGTACAAACATTTTTAGGCTGCCACGGGGGGTAGAAAAATAATTATAATTGGTCTTTTAGGCCAACTGGATGTTATTATTTTAGTCAAATAGTGCCGTTCCAGTCAACTGAACTCATAAAATCTCTGTAATTAGAAATGCCGCCCACATTAGACTTCTACTGCCTGCACAGTAACACCTTATGTGTTGACGAAACATGAAATGTAGTTTAAGAAAACTCAAACATGCAAGAAAATGACTATTTAAATTCAAACAAATCAATTTCCCCACAAAAATCCTTTTTTTCCCCAGGCTCATCCTGTAAAGAATAAAGTTTAAACCATTCATCAGGAAGAATTCAGCAGAAAGGGGGTGGTGGATTAGAAGTTGAATTTTATCTGTTGCAGGTTTGGGTAAAAATGAAGTGTTCCACGTCAAGGACTTCTCTTGGAGTCGTGTGTTTTTACACAGCGATGTCTGGAGGGTGGCTAACAGCTTGAGTAACACACACTCCTGCCTGCATTCTGCTTCCCTCACACAGACACACACACACAGAGTATCGCAGTTAGCAGTGTGGCTAGCACTATCAGACCATGTGGTGTGGTGTTAATAACACCTTTGTCCATTAGCACTTCAGCACTAGGCACCTTTAGTGCACACATGCACACGCCACCGAGAGAGAGCAAATGAAGCAATCCATCTGTGTAACGATTATCTTAAAATTTTTAGGAATAATAATTTTACATACAGTGAACATGTTTTTATTCCACCCATCACTTCATCCCTTGTGTGACAATTCTGTAGGAAGCCATGATTCAATTCAATTCAATTCAATTTTATTTATATAGTGCCAATTCATGAAACATGTCATCTCAAGGCACTTTCCAAAGTCAAATTCAATCAAATTATACAGACTGGGTCAGATTATGCCAAAGACAAATGATGTTGCACCAATGCTATGCATTTAACACTTGCATACACATACAGTTCATCAGATGAGACAGGTTGCCATAGATTTTTTTTTTTAACATGATGGAAGATTCTTCTTCCAATGAGGACAATACCTAATGTCATGCAGAGGTGTGAACTCCAGTCCTTGAGGGCCACCTTTAGATGTGTCCCAGGCCCAACACAGCTCAATCAAATAGCAATAATTTCATTCTCAACTTGCCGGTAGGTTCTACAGAATGCTGCTAATGTCCTCAATATGTGATTCAGATGGGCTGAAGCCCAGAGACATCTAAAGGTCACAGGACAGCAGCCCTTGAAGACTGGAGATCTTTCCACGCTGTGTAGGGTTCACCCACATGGCATGTGGAAGGCTTGAAATTGAAAGTGAAATTAAATAAAAAGTTTAACTGAACTGCCCTCCTTATATTGGTCCTTCTGAGTTCCGGCTGTCCCGGTGGCTGTTTGGGGGGCCTCGCCTGCTTGGGCCTGAGGGTTCTTCCTGTCGGTGATTGGCACGTGCCCCGTGCCACCAGGAGGGCCGGGTCCCAGGCTTGGCCTGTGCAGTGGGAGATGGTGATGTGTCGGGGGCTCGGTGCTCTACGTCTCACCCTGTGCCTTTCTGGCCTCGGGGCTGCTGCTCCTGTGCTTCACTGATGACCTAGGTCTGTGCAGGGCGTATGGCAACTCTGGGGTGTCACCTTGTGTCTGGCTACCTGGGGCTGCTGCTGCCTTGCGGAGCCAATCCCACCTGCCCTTTGCTGTTCTTTTGGGCTGTGTGTTGCGGGTTTTCTACCTTTCTCGCTCCTCTATCGACTGTGCATCTTGCCCACATACACCCACTCACATAAACACACCTATTTTTATTTCTACACAAAGAACCTTGGTGTGGTGTCAAATTGCCGACAAGTTCTTTGTAATGTTCCAGTTTACATTAGTAATCTCACAAAAATAGCATGGGTTGCAGAGTGCAAAACCAACATTAATTTAACATCTTCAGATATGTGTTGCATTAAATAATCAATGACAAGCTGTCTCTTTCACCATTTCAAAATGTTTGACTGATGGGTTCACTATTTTCCAACATGTTGCAGATTAAATTATTATCAGCTTGGTCAGGCCATGATGATTATCAATGATTATTTTGAGCTAAAAAAAACTCTGAGGCCAATTTATCATGACCTAATGCATAAACATAGGACAAAGACATGTAATAGAATTGATAAAGAAAATGTATTGAAGCACCTTGTGAGTCAAACTGTTTTTCTATCACTGTAATACATCTCCCCTAAAAACGTACATTTATTTCAGTGAAGAGAAAAAAGTTAAGTTTGCAAAAGTTTGCTTTATATTTTTGCCTAAGTGAATTTACAGGCTTGATACCTATACCCTACAGGTTATATCCAATATAGGTTATTCTCGGATAAGCTTTTAATAAATAAAACTTGGCAGAATCATATGTTGTATCTGTCTATTGCCGTTGCCTCATTACAATTTCTCATTTCTGCCATGCAGCAGCTCCCGGGTGGCCAGCTGGAATTTACACTGATTCTGTATGCAGCATTGCAATGCTTATCTTATTGTCCAAGCTAGGCAGTTATTAAAACAGGAAAGGCTGTGATGTGCTTTCCGATTGGATGGTAAAAGATTACAGGCGTGATGAATAATAAAATATAACAGACTAATGTGGGGTTATTCTGGGTTGCCAAATTGTGGTCTGCTGTGGTACTGGGGCAAAAAGACCAGAAACGGGCAGAGTCCGAGACCAAAGAAAAAATTATGTTGAATTTATATATTTAATTCCATACTTACTGAACTCCTCCTCTGTCTTTAGAGGTGTCTCATAGCTGACTAGCTATGCTTCAAACACAGATTTATGGTTGCGTGGATGGAGACTTTCTTCACCCTTTCCTCTCCGAAGCCACAATTTCTTTGTCTGTGATCAAAATGTAACTTCTACTTCAAATATTTGAGCTAGTTCGGGGGCATTTGATTTACTTCAGCAGACTGGAACAGACGCGAGACACATTACAGGCGAGATTAAAGTAAATCAAGCACTCTGGTTTCTGCTGTGTTTGCTGTAGGATCAAGCAGTGGGGAAGGAATGGAGCTCTCTGTCTTGATCAAGATTTAAAAGGCTGTGTGTTTGTGAGTGTGCGTATAAAGTGTACTTTGAGAGTCACAAGGTTGAGAACAACATTTACCATTTCCTGCATGTAGCCCACCCCTCTCGGTCCTCCCCCCCCCCCTCTGGTGCATGCTTTAGAAAACCAAACCCGGCTGCCGTGAAATGATCTTTTAAAAAGTCGGCCTCTTTTGGTTATGAAAGGCCTCTGCGGAGCCACTCGAGGTTTGAAGAAGGATAGTATTGAACTAAATAATAAAATTCCCATCCTTTCACTTTACATCATGTTTTGACTCAGGGATTAAATTTCACACCCCAAACAATGCCAAGGTCTTCCATATATGTTTTCTGTAGTTTAACCGTATAAATGCCTTTAGACTGCCATTGCCCCAGTACATTAGTAGATAATTCTAGCATCTCCCAATATCACTCCAGTTTGGGTGTAATTATATGTGTGTATGCGCACATTTGTGGGAATCAGGGATCGAAGTATCGCCAAGCCAAAGCCCTCTACTTCCCTCAAGTGGGCAAAGCAGAGAACTGTGGGACTCACCTCAGAGCCACAGGGACCTCTTTGTAGGTATGACATCGTGTGGTTGTGTATGTGCGCTTCATGTGTCCTTTTTTTATGGAGGTCTTACTCTTACGTTTGTGTGTTACTCTTTCGTTTGTGTGTTTGCACAGCACTTTGACTTGTGTGTGTGTTTGTGTGTCTGTGTTCGTGTTGTGCTGTGCACACCCCATGCTTCTTATTTAAGCCAGAGATTAGCAGATAGAGAGGGAGCAGCAGAGCAAAACGTCCAAATATACAAATACTGGGGAGAAGCGCTGGATGTGGTGGCAGAGGTGTGGAACGGGAAATAAATGAACAAATACCAGAGTCAGTCAGCGTGCAAAATTAAAAAAAAAAAAAAAAATGAGAAAGAAAAATAATGAAAAAAGGATGCATTGGTCAGTTCACTTACAACTGAATAGCAGTGGCTATACTGAGCGACAAAAAGCATTGAGGGAGAAAACAATGAAGAGGAACAGGCAACGTTTTAGGGTACTATTAAAACCTCATACACATGTGATTGATAGATAATTAAAGAGAAATGTCCAGCAGTTATATATTGCAATACAAAAGAATAGTTGCAAATTTACAGAGCTTTGATTATAGTGAATTTGAATCTGTGACCTTTTCCCAGCCCAACTCAGACAGACTTCTTCCCTGCTGCTTTTCTTTTGTTTTTGCCTTTTTCTCTACATATTGTAATTTTGTCTGTTTATACCCACAAAAAATAATAAAAATAAGAACAATAAAAAAGAATAATAAGCCAATGTTAAAATAAGTTATTCTTTTGGCAAATGTTATGTTATTGGCTCAAAGGCTTTATTAGATTATTGGCTAGTAATTACGTTTCTTGGTTTATTACATTTAAAGGGAGTAAACATATTATTTTATCATTTGAAAGGCCTTAATGTTATAACACTTTCAACATTGTTTTGTTAACAATCTTTATCAGCCATCAAAATAAGCCATTAATGCGCCTAATAGTTTGCGGTCTGAGCACAGAAGGGTTAAACATCCTTTGCTCTTACTGCAGCTGGGAGGGACTGCTCTGGGAAGGATGTGATGGAGGTTGGAGGATGGAGAAATGCTTCATGTCAAAGTATATATCATGGAAAACATCAGAAAATGTTGCTAGTTTGGATGTGCAAGTTACTTTTTTTCTTTACAACGAAGAGTTAGACCACTAGAGAGGATGGAATATTTGCTAAATACGCAGCATGTTAAACCTAGAGTGTCATGATTTAGGTTTTTGTTGTTTTTATTTTGGACATTTCTGGACTGATTATTTCACTCCACGCTCCACTCCTCCCAGCCACCAGTCACTATCCAGTCTGTTCAGTCACCTCCCAGTCACCACTCAGCACCTTAATCAACTCCACCTGCTGCTGCAATCAATTAGTCTCAACTCTGTTCACCTGTTACCTATATATACCTGCTTCATCCTACCACTCTCTGTCAGAACGTCTTGTCTTGTCCCGCTGCCTGCATATATTGTTCCTCAGTGTCATCTTGTCTGCTTATTCTCTGGCCCTCCTCATGCCCTGCCCTCTCTGGTTGGTTTAACTCGTGCTAGTCTGCACCACCTGGTAAAGGTCTCGCCTTGATTCTTCGTGCTGACAGCTTCTTTCTGTCACATTGCTCCTGCAATCACGATCTTCTGATGCGCCTGTGAGTCTCCTGCTGCTGCAGCATAGTCAACTCCATTCCATTCACCTATTCTCCTGCCTTTAAATACTAAAGTCCCTCAGTCAGTCAGGGCCAGATTATTTGAAAGCCTTGGCTGAGTAGATGTCAAGCATTCTTTGCCTACCTTGCCTATTATTGACCAAGTTCTCGTTTCGGACAGCTAATTGGCTTCTGCTTTCTGGACAATTACCAAGTTTATGCCCCAAGACTTGCCTACTGCCCAGTTCAGATTTGTCTGACTGTTCTGTAGTTGCCTTTGTGTATGATTCTCACATGTCTAAAGGCTCCCACTCAAGTCTGAGTGTTTCAGCCCAGCTCTGAGATCAAAACTGCTTGCTGTTTCAAAGACACAACCTGGTGGGACGTCATCACTCTCTTGGCTTTCACTTTCTGGATCCAAACAGAGTCCAAGGAACCAGTGATCAGAACCATTGCCCTCACCCGGATTCTGAGAAGGTTTAGTGGCTTTCTCTCTAAGTGTTGTGTTGTCCTGTCCATTGAATTCTCAGCAGCCACTAACCTTTTATCCTTTTCAGCTGTTCCTGAAAGCGCTTCCAGCAGTTTCCTGTTTCCCATCAGAGGTTATTAAAATAAATATTTTAAAACGCACACTGTGTTCAGTTGAAATTTTAGGTCCTCTGTCACAGATAAGAACGGATGCATGGATGGATGAATAGATCTTAGTTCAACCTCTGCAATAGGATGATCAGGCATGGATTGTGATTAAAAACAACAAAATCTAGGATATAGGGAGCTGAAATCAGTTTCTTCCACATGTTGCTGGGTGCAACTGTTGAAATAATAAAAGCTTCATCATCCAGGGGGAGCCCAGGTTTAGAGCTGAGGTGGTTCACGTATTTATCTGGGTTGCCTGAGCACCAAGTTATCAAGTGTTATTTCAACTCTTAACATATGATCCACTCAAAATTTTACACAAATTTTGAGTGGATCATATGTTATTTTTCGGGTTGTTTGGACTTTTTTGGTTACTGTCTTACTTCTCCAAATTTTCCCAGACTTCACACAGTAAACCTAATGTCAGAAATTACAGGGAAAAAATGGTTTCTCATCTTTCTTCTCTAGATCTAGCAGGGGAAGAAAATAAAGTCTATTTGGGAGAAAATAACAGTTATAGAAAGGCAAAGTCATTAGTAGAGATAAGAAACAGAAATAAACCCATAATGAGAAGAGAGAAAGGTTAGGTGGGGACAGAAAATAAAATGGCACATAGATGAAAACATAAAAAACCGAGATGGAAAACAACAGAAGTAAGCAACAAGAAAGAGACGGACAGACAGACAAAAGAAAGAGGGGGTGAGCTTCCAAATTGTTCATGTGGAACTCATCTCTCCCCGTTGTTGACATTCCGTGACCTGTATCAGACACACACATGATGCATTTTAAGCAGCTTTGAACCTAAACTCAAACATTCATTCAACAACAGGAGACAGAAAATAACTGCGAGCAAGTTCATCTGTTTTTTGTAGGTTCATATGGTGATGTATTAGACAACAGGGTTTGAACATTTTAGTTTCCAATATTAGTACATTTTTAAGCTTTTTTTCAGCTGCTTACTTTATACATTCAAATTTCTCAAGTATTCCTAAATAAAATTATGTTGAATTACCAAACAGTAAAGGCTTCCACATACTTAGGCATACTGTGCGCCTACTTTGAGCTGTGCGGACTGCGCGCTGACTCTGTGCGGACGTTTTACCCTTCATAGTTGAGCGTAGCTATTACCCAGATTTCTTATGCCAAATTCCTACAATTCCCACACTTTCTGCCAGCGGGACGAAGTGGTGGAATGGATGGTAAAATGTTTAATTAGCCAGCTGAGCACCTAGAGCCATTTCTTTTCCAGCAGGCTCCCACCTGTCAGTGAGAACAGAGAGGGACTGTGATGATAATACACAAGGTCACAAAGTTCAAATCACCTTAAATTGGTTTCCTAAACATGAAAGTTAGATCACCGGACTCCATAGTCTCCACAGTCACAGCATGCCGGTCCAATACAACATTTTGGGGATGTGAAGGACTGTCAGATTCATATCATGGTTGTGCAGCTGACAAATCAGCAGCAATTGCCTGATGCTATCATGCCAAAATGGTGCCTCTGATGAATGTTTTTGACACCTTGTTAAAAGCCACAAAGAAATAAAGCATATTTGAAGTAAAAAGGGGGTCCATCTCAGTAACTGCAAAGGCGTACCTAAAAAATTCTCCAATGAGTTTGTTATTCCTCACTGTAACTGCTGTATTTACAAGATGATCTGCAGTTGAAGAGCCCTTCAAATATGAATAAGTCTACGGTTTAAATAGAGTTTATGGTTTCATAAGTTTAAGAGAAAGCAAACAACAGCACAATAAATTCAAAAGACATTATGTGCCATTCATGGCTCTAAAACTTCAACTTACGTAGGAGGGCATTTTTATGAAGTGTTGAAACATTATGATTTTAGTGTTTCTAAGGGGTTGACCTGTAAAAACCGGCATCTTAAGTACACTTATTTAAAGCAACTGGGGAGAATGTTTTTTTTTCTCTTTCTTGTTTTAAAGGCTGTTGAAAATCGAGGTTTCAAACTAAAACTGAAGTCAAACTGAGTCTTTGAGACGCACAAACACACACTCATACACACCCATTTAGGTAAATCTCGGTAAGACAGGCCTTTTAAAGGTTTAGGAGTGTAGAAGCACTTATACAGATTACATCCATCCCTTCACTTTAGAGGTTCTCCAACGCGCACACACACACACACACACATGCACTCAGAGTCTCCCTAACATTCAATTACCTCTATCTATTCACTGTCCCAGTCTATACTATCACACACACACACACACACACACACACACACACACACACACACACACACACACACACACACACAAGAAAAAGAGTATATGCGCACAAGTGTGAATAAAAAATCAATAAAGTCTGATGCAATTGAACAATTGTGTGTGTGTGTGTGTGTGTGTGTGTGTGTGTGTGTGTGTGTGTGTGTGTGTGTGTGTGTGTGTGTGTGTGTGTGTGTGTGTGTGTGTGTGTGTGTGTGTGTGTGTATATAAGCGTCATGTAAGGATATAACACCATAAAACCTTCTGATTGAAGACATTTCCAGAAACTGACACATTTTTAAAAAAAATCACTGAACTCGTTTTTTTTTTTTTTATTATTGTAATTTTTAAGAGCAGCAGAAAAACAAACGTATCAATTAATTTTCCACGGCATCTCTCAGATATTGCCCGGAGGTGTCTCCTGGAACTCGTATCAAAGCTAGTCAAAGTGTTCATACAAATCAACAATAGAATTGCCTTACCTGAAGAAATTTTGGTTTAAGATGAGTCCAGAACTAAATATGACAGAAAATCTAAGGAGTCACCGGGAGAGGACTGTGGACCAGAGATGTTCCTACAATCTGACAGACTTGGGGAGCATTTGCCAATTTGAGTGGTTAGATATTACCATGTGAAAATGTAATATCCAAATAGAGTGCTGTTTTTTTTTTAAATAAAAAGCTGCTTCAACGACATTAGTTAGTTTAAGGATGTAAAGTCTCATGCAACAAGTTTGTTATTTATTATACACAAAAGACCAAGAAGAAACAAAAATCCAAAATGAATAAAAACAAGAAAGGGTCAAATATTCATCTTCACATATACACACACCTGAAGCGTTCTCCAGTTGGTTTTACATAACATTAAATCCTCCTAAACAAACCTAAAGAGAAAAGCATGAAGTTACACTAAATTACCTGAATGTAACTCAATTCCACGCATTCACACCCCAACGTAGTGTATCAAAGTGATTATACTGCAGCTCTTGCACACAGATGCACACACACACAAGGCTTTCATTGCTGCGCTTCTATTAGGACTTACTGTCATGGAAAGGTGTTGGGGTACAATAGTAGCCCGATCGTAATAGGAGCTGGTAACTGTCCAATCTGTCTTGGAAGGCTATTACAATCAAATGTGTGTGTGTCTGTGGGTCATTGCTCTCGAATCAGGTCCTGCTCAGCACCGATTTGATTTCCCCACTGAAATCACCAGCTGTACCTGCTGAGTACTGCACACTTGCGCACATATTGTGTTTAATTGTAATGGGGCTTTTTGGGAGCCACATAACACAAGCTGTCCGTTCCTCCATCACAGCTCAAATGAAGGGGGAAATCAGATGTCAGCGTGTGTGAAAGGAAGTACCCATCTCTGCTGCCTGTGCCTCCTTTCTCTTGTTGCTCAACTTTACTTTACTATTTTTTTTTTCTTTTTGGATCTTTTCCACCACAATATGCATTTCAAAAACCCTCAGTTGCCTTAGGAACGGGTGATTGTATTGAAAATCTGACATCTGGGAAGAAATAAGTCTATTTCTAATTCCCAGCACGGATGAGAATAAAGACTCAGCAAGTAAATAACAAAAGGACGGATGCCTCAATCTTTATCTTTACTTTTCTGTTGTGCATTTTATCTTGAGATGACAAGAACACTCGTTAGAGCCAGAAAAATCCCACAATAACCACATTATTACCGGGAAAATGCAACGTCTATTTCAAGTTGTTTTCATCCTGTGCGTTTCTTTGAAATCCATCCTCACTTTGTCACAAATATGGATATCCCTTTAGAAAAATGTGGGTCCTACTTTACAGTTCCATGATAAAGAGTTTCTACGCTTTACAATGTTTGACAATTTCTAGGGATTTGGGGATCAGCGCATAGTTGTGAAGTGAAAGATAATTTAATCTAGTGCAACTAGTTACCGTCAGGGACAAAGTTGGGGAGAAGTGCAGAGCAGGGTTGTGTTGTTAAACTACACTTCAAGCTTTGAACATATCACAGAGCACTATCCATCATCCAACAGCAGAAAAAGTATGGTACAACTCAATACTTACCAAGGCATGGCTTTCCACCGGAACTGACAGGTTGGGAGTGGAAAGCCGGTCAGATAAGCAGTGAAAAGCCTTAAGTTAAATCTTAAGGACGTGCTGAGAGCTACAGCTCAGGTGGGGAAATGTCTCGATGGGACTAATAAGTCATGCATCCAACAGATCTGACATTTCTGGAAGAGTTAAGAGAGGTAAGAAGAAAACAGTTGTTCAAACAAAACCCTCAGATTTCTGTTCGAAGTTTGCCAAAAGCCATAACAAGGACACAGCAAACACCTACAAGAAGGTGTTATGGTTTGATAAAGCCAAAAGGTTTTAATCAACAGGAAAAACTCCAGGAGCACAGAAAAAAAACAACACTTTGCAACACCCTAAACAAACCATGTCCAGGGTGACACATGGTGGTGACAGCTTATGTAGTGGGGATGCCTCGATTCAGAAGCGATAGGAGCACTGTAAGAGTAGATGATAAGATGGTTCACAGATGTTCTCCGTCCGTTATGAATGAGCTTGAGGTATGTCTCAAATGAAGAGTGGGAAAAGCTTCAGTTTTACATGTGCACAGATGGCAGAGACATGGAGCAAAACACCTGCAGCTGTTATTGAAGTGAAAGGGGCTTTTACAAAGTTGTGACGCTGGGATGCTGAGTACAAATGCACGGCACACTTTTCAGATTTAAAGAAAACTGAAAGCCATGTATGCTTTCGATTTTATTTGAGAAGGTTTTTGCGCCACTTTATGTTGATCTATCAAATAAAATCCCATCAAATACATTCGCAGCTCGTGGTTGTAGCACAAAATTCTGAAAAGTTACACTGAGGTACAAGACGGCGTAACAGGTTCACTTTCAGAGGACAAACCAGCCTTCGGCCTAAACAGGATGTTTTGCTCTCTAGCTAGCATTTATTTCTGCTGCTATTTTGGTTCAAGTCAGAACAGAAGGTTTTCATTAATGCTCGTCGTTAAAAATATGGTTAGACATATCCTCCTATAGTTGCCAGGAAATATGCATCTAAACTCTAAAACATTCATTTTGGAGTGCAGAATAATCGGTTTTATCTCCACTCTATTTACCTACAAACTGCACAGCATTACTTCACAATTTCACTCTTAATAGTTGATAAAATATCAGAATCAGATGTGAAACGAGAATCCTTCCAACCCCACACACCTGACCACTATGTCTCAGCAGAGCATGCACTTCCCCCAGTAGACTTACATGTTATCCATCATCACCTTTTAACAAAGCCCCGTAGAGGGGATCCTGACAAGTTGCATCACGTCTTGGCAAGGCACTGCTGTGTAACTAACAAGAAAGACTCTACGGTGAGAGAATCATCAGGATCTCACCTTTGTCCTTGGATAAAAATTTAAAAGACTCTTAAGAGGAACTGGCAGTGTATTTTTCCTCCTTACCTCTCAACCATGGGCTCTTTCTTCCCTTCAGGAGAGAGATATGACCATAAAATACATTTTAAAAAGCTAAATTAAGAAGGTAAAGTTCAAGCTAATCGCTACTCTGTAAAAAATATATATATAATAAAGCAACAAATGTATCAGAGAAGTTTCATTAAGTCACTGAATGGAATAAATACAGTGCCTTCCACATTTATCAGCACCCCTGGAAAAGATGTGTTAAAGCCCCTCAGGGAGTGTTGTTGTTGGCCATTGCAAGCAATTGTTTGTTAAAAAAAAAATTTTTTTGGAAAGAGTATGTCTTGTGTTATGTGTAATTATGTGCATTCTGAGCCAGTGTCTGCCCCATCAAAAATGCCATTATGGTAACACATAATGACAACAAAGCTTCTTGATTCTTGAAAGGGTTTAGCATAGTAGCACAATTTTAAAATAAAAATGTTATTTAAAAATCCAACCCTTTAATCAACTACATTTATTCGTTGGGGAAGCATCCCATGAGCAACCGACAGTGATCTCTGTAAAAATAAATATAGTCGAATCCTTTTTTTATAGCATCTTTATGTAGAGCGGGTGTAGCATGTAAGGAGGCTATTAATCTTCAAAGCAGTAGTCAAGGGTTTGATTCCCAACCGCAGGACCTTAGGTCCATGTCTCTCCTCTTTCTCGCTCTGAGAATTCTCTGTCGTGTTACTGTTAATAAAGTCGCTAGTGCCACATTTTTTTACCTGCTCAACAATAAACTAAACATGCAACATTTTAATAGAACAGACAGAGAGGTCTGATTTTTGTAGATTATGGACTATATCTAATTGTAGATCCAAAACATAAAAGGGTCTCATTTGGCAAATGTCAAAATATTTTTTGGTTGATTGTATTCTGTTATCTTTAATCTTTTCCCATTAATAAGAATAATAAGAGTAAGAAATAATAAAAAGAAATAATAAGAGCAGGACATGTGTCACGCTGTCTTTGAATACCCTAGTTGTATTTTGCCAAGTATAACGACAATGTGTGTCCAAGTCTCCTTTTCAGTAAAGGTCATTGGAAGTTCAGGGTCCTATTTATTATTGAAATAAAATGAAAACAAAATAAATCAATACCATGCTTAATAAAAGATAAATACTTTGCTATGCACCTAACATTTCCCATATTTTGCTTAATGACTTTAATTTTACATTGCAAATTTGTATCATGGTGCAATTGCAACCTTAAATTAATCCAAGGGCCACAAATGGCTAATGGGCCAAACTTTGAACACCCGTGGTCTAGGAGTTTTCATCTAGTAAACCAGAGCATTTTTAATGGGGAACATCCTGTATAAACTGACACAGATGCCCATTTCTGTTTGCAGCTCTTTAAAATTGAGAAGATGTTGTTAAAGTCTGGCAGATGAAGCAAGAAAACAGCTTTAAGAATAGGTATTCACTTTAACTTGTCCATATCTAACTCAGGACTCAGGAATTAGGTTGGACAAGGACCCATGTCCTGTTGCAGCCATGCACAGAGAGGAGAATGTTGAATAAAATAATCTGCAAACCTCACTTCTAGATAATTGCAGCACTCCTTTTCAGTGTAAGATAAAGAAAGTGAGAAGAAAACAAATACATTTATTAAGCTTTTTACACACGTTTACTATAAAAGCAGAGGACATTGTAATTTTTCCACCAGACTGCATTTTGAATGTTGGTTTACTCCACAATAGATAAAGAGTTGCTCTTCCCACACGCACTGTTTATCTTTTAGGAGGTCTCGCTCTGCAGATGAAATAGTTGTAATTGATTTTTCGCTGGTTACAAACAACAAGTATGTGTGTTTGAAGCACAATCCTGAATAGGAACGTTTTCAAGCAAACCACTTGAATTATTCACCCATAATTGTATTCCTTCTTCCTCACAGTTTCGACATAGAAATGTTACAAAAAAGTTTTTACCCTTTTCTACCTAAGATGAACATCTCTCAGCCATCATTTGTTTTTAAGCACAAAATCTCACATAAAGCCTGCTTTTTGAAATCCTACAGCAACATACACCCATGACTGTGATATCTTCGGGTTTTATTGGTGAGGGTTAATACTTATTTGCAGGCGGACAGTTTCATGCAATTTCTCAATGGGCTGCATTGTGCCAGCACAAAGGCAGGCAGCAGGTGGCAGATGTCACATCTAAACAATAAAGTTTGACTAATATTGCTCCAAAAAAATATGTTTTATATTTTTGGGTCTAATTGGTTTTAAAAGGTCACGAAGAATTAAGAGTTCAGTTTGATTAAGGTTAAACAAACAACTGCTGTCTTCCCGCACTGCATATTTCACACCCAATCGTTTTTTTCTTGGTCGCCTAAAAATATGCAATATATTAGACTTGCTTTGCACCCACACACTTCAGGCTACCTTTGCTTCAGCTTTGATTTTGTGCAGAACCCCTTGCAGAAAAGAAAATCCTATTTATTTCGTGAAGAAATTTTAGGTATACTTGATTATTAAGGCTGGGGTGAAAATGAGGCCATAATGCATGGATATCATGCAGTACTGCCAGACACAGGGGAGGAGTTGGGTGATTGGTAGTGGTGACAGTGAATGTGCTCTGACTTCCAGAGTAACTCAAGGTCGTAAACAACTTCTCTGTCGCGCCCCTTTTTAAAACTTACATGCATCTCATCACATAAAAGCGGGACAGAGAGGAATCAGTGAAGAAGCGAGAAAAAAGAAACGCACACCGAGCTGCAATATTTGCTCAAATAATGTCACACTCTAATCCCCCTCTCAGTGTTCTTCACAGTTGTTTCGCACAAGCCTGAGCAAACCCCTTGGTTTATTTGCTTGTTTGTTTATTTTTATTTATTTTTTATTGTAGGTATTACATAAAACCTGAAGATGAAGTAGTCAGGCGTTACACCTGGATCCAGTTAAAACCCCGCAGATTGTTTTTGCCTCAGTCCTTATGCTGTTACAGTATGTAGCTTTGCCATTATTTCGTATTCTCCCGACAGATGGGACCAAAAGTAACAGGAGAGCCAGGGGAGAAAAAGAAGAGACGGGCAGGGATCTGAAGGATGAAAGAGGGAAAAGCTTAGAAGACAAAGAAACAGAAGAGAGGACAGCAGAGCCGCCAGGAGAAAACAGAGGCAAACTAGCGAGAAAAGAGCTCAGCTTTGTTTATAATGCCCTCCGGCCATTGTTAGCGGGGAGCTTCAGCTGCCTCAGGTAGAATTTCGCATGCACTGGTGAGTAACAGTACAACCTGAGGGTGTGAGTGTGTGTGTGAGCTTATGTACAAATAATTGCTGCCTGCGTAGGGTTCAAAGAGCTTAGAAGGGTTGAGCACTTACTGCACAACCTTCCCAGGAGGTCCACTCTCAGTATGTATTCCTGCATCCGTTTCATCTGTGAAGACGTCTGCCTGTTGGTCAGTGGTGACATCCTTTTGATCACTGGGGTATTACACCAGATCCTGTACAGGGATGTGGGGGGCCGAGTATAAAAGACAGGATGCACACATTCCATTGAGGAGATAACACAAGTCCAGTCATCATGAACGTTCACAGCAAAGATTGAAGCATCCGCTATTCTGCCTGATGTTGCCTTTCCAGTTGTTAGGTTTGCCACGGCTCATTTGAAATATGGAACTATCCCCTAGTGGTTAGAGAGCATGGTGTTTGGTGAGGCTGCAAGGTTCCTGGTTCAACTCCCACATACTACATTTTGGGTCTATGAGCAAGGCATTTAGCCCCAGAATGCTTCCCAGACTGCTCCCTAAGGCAGGGGTGTCTAAAACGTTTTTGCAGGTGGGACAAAATTGTCAAGTCAGAAGTACTCGAGGGCCAAAAGAATTGATAAAAATGATAAAAACACAACCAAAAAGTCATGTTATGATTTATTTTTACCTGCTTAACAAAATATCATAATTTCAATTAAAGAAATTAGTCAGATTTTCTTAAATCATTGTAGAACGTAAAGCTGCACTTTGGACATGCCTGCCCTAAGTGATGGGTTGAATGCAGAGGACATATTTCATTGGAATTTATGTTGCAATGACACTACAGATTAACACAAGATGGAAAAAACAACTATAAAAATGAATAGGGCCTTATAAGCAGTCCCTTTGTATTGTGGATCAACAAGTTTAAGGGTGACAATCAAAACTGGTTGCTCACATGCAAAAGAGGACCATCAAGCTGCCAACCGATCATTGGTGCTCTGGTGGCTGCTTATTGTTCCCCGAGGGCCGAGGGAGTCATGCTCCCAATAACAGCATTGGAAGAGGGGGATAATTGGACCTGGAGGGCTCCACCCCTGTTTAACGACAGCAGAGTTCTCTTCACTAAAATGGCTTTCCTTTACTCCTCCCTTAAACCAACATTTCTCCCTTTCCACGATGAGAACATCTTCATCCCTGAAAAAGTGGGCACTGGCCTGCAGATGAGAGTAAACCGCAGGATCTTGGCCTCATGATGTTCCTCTTCGGTGCTGGGCCATCCTTTTGGCTGCCGGTTGCTTTGTTTCCCCCGATCTTTGGGTTTAACCAGTCTTTGCCCTAACGTCTTTTGTGTATTTGAAAGCCACTGGGACATCATGTTTAGTCCAGTCGACCTACTCCAACTTTCTTTTCTGCCTGGATTATTGAGATTCATCAGGACAACACAGGACGGGGTTTGCCCTTTATTTACGAACGTCCTTCTAGCCACATTTTCTTTGAAAATGCTATGATAACTGGAAAAGACATTCAGGATCTGAGCCAATCAAACACACAGCAGGAGGTGCTGTCAGTGGAGAATTAGCACAGGCTTAAGCAGGAGAATTAAAATTCATGATTACAAAGTTTGAGTAGCCAATCTTCAAGCAAACTGTGAAGCATACCGGGTTTGATTTATGAATGGCCAGAGGCAGCTCAGAGGCGGCTTGTCTTTGTGAGTTTATGACGGAAATGTTTTGTGAAAGAGGCGTCAGTTTTCTCAAAGTGAATATGCTAAGAGAGCTGTCCTATAATTTTCTAACATAAACCCACTTCAAAACATCCTAAATATCACTTTATAGACTGGTATTAACGTTGTAAAAAGTTTTAGTATATTTAAATGACCCAAAGTCTTAAATCACTGCAAATTCTAAGACACCAAAAAAAAAATAACTCTTCTTTTCAGATCCTGAAAATCTTCAGATCCTCAAAAGGTTAAAAAAAAATGTCATTCAGAGACCAGATTTACAAGCAGAAGGTATATTTTATTTCCAGCTCACACTAGACTAATTCCAGTTCCTCCATCATTATCTCCTTCCCGCTTTAAATGCTAAGTGTGTTGCTTTAATTGTACCATCAGCTATAAAAAAGCTACAAAAACTGTTTTGGTTCCCTGCAAACAAAAATGATCATCAGACAGAGTTTTAGCTGTACAAAGACATAAATTAAAGAAAGAATTTAGCTCATCACTGCTGCAAACAAGGTAGTTAAACAGTGTTAGCTGTAGACGATTGCATTACATGCTGTAATTTCACCAAAACACAACAAAGACACATAATAAAATTGTGTCAGCTTTGAAAAGGTGGCATAGAGTATCTGCTTTAGGTTTCTGGAAGCACAATTAGATATCATTAATTCATGCTTTAGTACACCTGTTTGATCGTATAGCCCTAGGTTACCTTTAGACATGCCATTTAACTTCTCTTCTTTTCCTCACTTCATTTAGGCTGTCCCTTCTGATTCCAGCTTTTGATTGTTACACTTTAAATAAATACATTCAAGCCCAAGTTTATTCATACTGCTGGTAGATTTTGGATTGTATAGTTCAATGATAATTTATCCATTTGAATTAACATTTGAAACGTAAAAGCTGGCGTTTCAAAAATGTCTCATACCCATCTTATCAATCAATGGAAACATCTTTGCTAGCATGAAAGCAGTCAAACGCCCTTCTTAAGTTTGCCAACCAGCTTTTAGCATTTTTTTGCCGGTATTTTGATAAATTACATGATCTTCGGTGATGAGCTCCAGCTCATTGAGGATGGAAACCCTAATTGCCATCACCCTAATCTTTGGTTCCCTCCACAGATTATCTATACCATCCAAGTCATGGCTCTAGGCGAATTGCTCCAAAAATATTGCATATCAGTAAAATTCAGAGATTACTTTAGACCTAAATCTGCCAGGGGTATAAACAGTTCTAAACTTTATATATGAACATGTATTTCCTACAAATGATTTTTCCACACTGAACAAAGGTGCTCAACTTAAAGGTTGGGTATTATCACAATTTAAGTATGTGATTATACTATAAAAATTTTTTGGTTTTTTTAGGGCTTTTTACACATCTTTACTGGAGTAGCCAAGAAATGTGGCAAATAAAGGTGTTATTTCACTCCCCTGTCGCTATTGCACTTCTTGGCAAATGCAAGACAAGTGTTGTCTCACCACAAGGATTTGTTTGGAGACTCTCAAATTTCAGTAACATTTTGTCTCTCTTTAGTGTATAAAGAATACCTGTTATTTTTATTGTCTAATGGCTAACACATAGCAGAAAAAAGATAGTAGGTTTCACAGAAAAGAGGTTGAGACATACTTCACACAGTACATTCCCTTTGAATCAGTATTTGATAACGCAATGCTTTTGTTAAAAGATTAATGATTTTATTAATTTATTTGTAGGCTAACAAACACATGAAGATGTGGCTAAACTATTTTAACAAGCAAACCTTCAGTATTGTAAATGGTGGCTTTCAGCTGCTGAAAGAAAGCCAACTAAAAGCCACTATCAATGCCACTTGTGTCCTGAGGAATAATTATCCTTGCTTTTATCATTATTCAGGGTCAGTAATTTACTGTGTCTTATGGTATTGAACCATTCCAGCCTTTCTATGCTTCAAATGAGTAAAATGTGCAGCTGCTGAACTTTCAGTCAGAGCAAATACACAACACACCCCTCCTGTTCTGTCTGTATTGGCTCCCGGTGAAATACAGGATTGATTTTAAATTAAACTGTTTTTTAATGCCCTGAGTGGACTATAGTTTCACAGATCTTTACTGATTTGTTAATTCAACAATCCGCCTTAGGGGCATCGACAACTCTTCAGTCACTTTCTGCTGCCTTAAAACCAATAGCAACAACTTTTAAAATCAACCTAAAAGTCTTGCTTTTTTTGTTAATTTCAGTTCAGCCTCAGGCCTGCTCACGCTCAAGTCCTCTCTTAATTTATTTTTAATGAGTGCATTTTAATCTGTTCATGGTTGTACTTTGATTTGTTTTTTTTTGTTATTTGTGTGTCCTGTTATACATTCCCTTGCTGAGCTGTATTTAGTCATTTCATTCATATTTTTTTTCTGCTTCGTTTGATATACTTTGCATCTTTCTGCCTGATGGATGATTATTTTAATATATTCTCCACGAAGTACGGTGCTGTGAAAGAAAACCCATACAAATTTCTTTTTTTTTGTATTATTTGTCACACTTAGTTGTTTCAAATCAAACAAATTTTAATATCACACATGCTATGCCATACATGGGGGCCACAACTGCCATCAAGTGTTTGTAATAACTATTTTTCTTGCTGAGCACAAACACCCCGTTTAAGATCATGCCACAAAATCTTAATCCGATTTATGCCTGGATTTTAAATAGGCCACACCAAAACCTTTATTTTGTTTTGTTTTATACTTTGTTTATTTTATTTATTTTTGTTACTTTTAGAGCCTTGCACTGTTGCTTAACCCAAGCATGCTTGACCTTAAAGGACCTATAAGTAGGATATTTGCTGTAAAATCAACCTAAATCATTCTCATTTGTCAATTGGGATGGACATAAAATTCGCTATAAACAATCGGTCCTCTCCATCAACAATGTCTTAAGTCAAGTTTTTCTCCTTTCAAACCTAGAGGTACGGTCCGGAACTACTTGGGTTCAGTGTGTAGCCCGTGTTTACTTCCTGGTTCCTGAGACAATCTTATGAGATTTCCCAGGGTACCTAAAACAGAGCGCAGCATTTGGTATTTTATCTTGGCAAAAAAAACAGCAGCCTGCAAAAATGGAAGCCAGTAAGAGAAGCGGACCATAAATAGAACAAAATACAACATCATATACCTGTCCTGTGGAAGTAAAAATTCACAACAGCAACACACCGTTTAAAAAACAGCATATTAGATTGTTGTGATTGGCAAGCTGTTGTACCGATTTGAGCCACAAGGTGTCAGTGTTACTTATAGCTCTTTTAAAGGGGAAGTCCGGTCAACAAGGAAAAATCAGGGTATCATTAGCTATAACTAAAACTAATACATTTGTGGTTATTTAATGAACTTATCTTTAATCAATAAGAAAATAAAAACATAAATTGTCGTCTGAATCACTGTGTATGGGGGCTGACATGACTGCCCAAATATGGGCAGTAAGGGGCGTTTGACATCACATCCTGCCACGTGGAAGAGCGGAAGCGGCGACAGTATTTCTCTCCGCTTTCCATGCAAAGTCAATAGGAGCCGTTCTACACAGCTGCGATCATCAATAATTATTTCGGATTTCCAGAGGACTTCACCGCTGACATTCCCAAGAGCTATTGCTGAAGCAACAATGCCCACGTGCATGGCCATCGGATGTTCCAACACAACTGGTAAAAGAGGAAAAAACATTGCTTATTTCAACACAGTCACTTCAGCGATCTCTCCTCCGCTGTGTGTGTGTGTGTGTGTGTGTGTGTGTGTGTGCGCTCAGCTGCAGCGCCGGTGCAAAGCCGTGCTCAGCCCAGCATGTGCTGGAATGCTCTTATATTTTAATACTTATACTATAATAATCAGCTAACTTAAGTCACTTCAGCGATCTCTCCTCCGCTGTGTGTGTGTGTGTGTGCCGTGCTGCGCGGAGCGCGCACACACTCACACACACACGCGTGTATAGATATATACTGTAGGACCCGACTGAGTTTGATCTTGGAAAATAGTTTGCCGTGACAAACGTTGAAACTTGCTCAACAGCGGGTCCGCCGAGTGACGTCAAAAAATGGGAGGTGACAGTACTATTCTTGACCAAGATGGATTCCTCCACATAAACATGATTAAATGAGAATTATTATTAATTAAAAAAACTTATAATTTCTTGCACAGTATGTAGTAGTTTTATATTTAAAGTACTTTCAGCAGTTTGAATTCTGATTTTGACCGGACTTCTCCTTTAAGGTTTCAAACTGATGGCTGGATCTTATCCTATTCTTTTTCTAAAATGCTGTACGGGTTTTACACCAGATGTAACGGGACACACACCTTCCAAAAATGCATTTTATTTCGCCTCATCAATGCAAAGAAAAATTCTTGCCACTTCTAAGATGCATCAACGATGTTCCTTGTTTTCCCCATTTGTGAATAATGGCACTCACTGGGTTTCACTGTAATCCCAGACATAGAATTGGCTTTTTAACTGTTTACAGAATTATAGATAATTATAGATAAATAGATGCAGATTGTTTCTTACCTGTTCTTGAATGACTTTAGATTGGGACATGATCTGTTACCATTTGAGATCTTCTGTTCCTCTTCAAGCGTTCATACAGGTTCGATTTAATTAAGATTTAAATTCTACAGATCTTGCAGCAATCAGAAATGGATAAGTATAGTGAAACTGAGCTCAGCTTTTCAAATAGGTGGTCAATTAAAGTTGGTTTAGATATTTTTTTCCCTCAATAAATCATTTAAAAACAGAATTTAGTATTTAATATGGTTATTTTTGTCCAATATTACAAATATTGTATGATAATCTGAAAAAATTAGGTTTGACAAAAAACCAAAACTAAAACTGTAGCACTTTATTGTGAATTCTTAATTATTTGTTTTGCGTCATCTTGTTTTCTAATATGCTGGTTTGGTTTTGAGAACAAATATAAATTAATCTAACTATGTATTTATTCAGTAATTATTACGTTGGATGTCCTGAAACAAACTGTCAGGATGCAGTTCTTCCTGCTGCACCATGGACAGTTCCAGAGCCTTCCACTACCTTCTCTACCCTGCTTCACTCCATGCTGGATCAGTTTCACTTGCTGCAATAATCAAGTCTGGACTCATTCCACCTGTTCAACCTCCTACATAAACTCCTCTCATTCCTGTTTTCACTGCTGGTTCGACAACGCCCTTCCCGTGTCTGCTCATGCCTCACATCTCCCAGCGTCCTTCGTCCCACATCGTGTACCCTTGTCTCCAGCCAGCCCTGTGTCTGCCTACCAGCCTTCCCTCGCCTCTGCCTTCCTGCCTGCGTTCCCTCAAGTCCTCCGGCTTCGGCTCCACTACGTCCTCCTGCTCCAGCCACCGTCAACATTACTCCGCTGCCATCTGGTACAGTCTGCTGGTTTCCTTTTCCACCACTCATCTCCTTCAATAAAACTCTGAAACGAAGCTCTATGTGTGGCTGAATTCAGGCTCAGTAACCAGTACCTGACACAAACGGTCTGGTCATGACGTTTGGACCATGAAATAGTGTAGCACAACCTCTTGGGTCTGTCTGCTCGTGCTGTGCATGAAAGTCTGTTTTCATGCAGCACTAAGGTCAAATGATTAACATGACTACTGTGTCTGCAGGGCCTGTCAATCTACCAGTGTTCATAGTTTTGGTGAGTTTACACTGCTTTTGTTTTCATCCTGCTTTTGTCTGCTTGGCTGTTCAGAAGCAGCAAAAACAAAGTTTTGATCATCAAAAAAAAAGACAGCTAACACAAAGGTAGCTCCAATTCTAAAAAGAGTGGATTAACCCGTTTAGCTTTTATCAGCTTTTTTCTGTTGTTTCTTATTACCTGTCTTTCAGGCTGTTCATTGGTCCACTTACATCTCTGTATATTGTTTGACTGATTCCTTTTTTTACCTGCTTCGCCTGCCTTGGCTTGATCCCCCTGTGCTGGTGACAGCTCTTGATCCCCCCGTGCAGTGGCACATATCACAGGAGCCAAAGTTGAGAGGAATAAAATCAATGGTTCACCTCCCATGGCAATTAAAGTTTAGCACTGTCACAACCGGCTTCTCATCCTTCATATAAGCAACAGAAGATTAGAGAGGCAGCTGTAGAAGAAAAACACAATGCATATCATCCAAACAGAACTTATTCCTTGTTATTAACATACTTTAATACATTTCTTTACATTGTTGTTATTCTAATGTTTGGCCTTTCCCGCTCGGTGTTCACCCAGTGTCTGTACGGAAAACGAGTATCTCAATGGGATTTTATGGGATTTACCACTGCATAGTTGTGCATAACCAGGAGATGTACGGAAAAGAATTGAGGGTTTTCTTTTTTTTTTACAAGTGAAATTCAGTAATACATGATGTGCATTTTTATTTATCAAATTTCACTTTGGCACCCAATTTATAGATAAAATTCCTTTTACGGCCCTTGAGCCCTAGGTTGTGTGTTTGTGTACCTGTCCTTTTTGTTCCTCGTCATGATGCTTCGAATCTGGAACGGAGTATATAAAGCCTTGTCTATTTCCGGCTTGAGGTCTGTCTCTCTCTTTCTCTGTCCATACCCCCTGACCGACGTGGCGTGCTGCTCTGCTGCTAGGCCTCATCCTCATCATGCACATTTGCGTTTGTCTTTTCTTTTGCATCTCAGCATTTACACACACCTTTACCTAATACAGACAAGCGTTTTGCACTACACTAATGCCGATATAATCCATTATAGTCTTGTTAATTCTGTGTTATACCCTTAATAAATTTTGCTTTTGAGAACCTTTACCTGTGGTGTGGTCTCCAGGATTTGTAATAAAGGGTGGGAAAATCTGTAAACATGGCAACACTCTTCAAATGTGGCATTAATGGAGGAGCTGCAAGAAGACAGTCATTGTTGAAAGAAAGCCATAAGAGGTCTTATCTAAAGTTTGTCACAAGCATTGAAGAGGAAACAGCAAAACAGGTGAATGAAGAGACCAAACCTAAACTTCTCTGCCTAAATAAAACATACTTTATGCAACACAAATCTATGACAGGAGAGCTCTCTGAAAACATCTTTTGCATACTGAAATATGTTGGTTGCAGCATCATGCTGTGGGAATCCTTTTATTCAACAGGGATATGGAAGCTGGTCAGAGAGGAGGGGAAGAAAGATGGGGGTAAATACTCTGAAATCCTGGAAGAAAGCCTGTTGAAAACTGCATAAGACTTGAAAGTGAAGATTATGGTCCTCTTCCGGCAGGACGATGACCCTAAATATGAGCGAGAGTTGCGCACTGTTTTAGACCATGCCAAAATTGAACAAGCTGTCCTCAGAAGGCACCTTATTTGCAGATAATGTCCCTATTAAGGCCCTTGAGCCCTAGGGTGTGTGTTTAAATATTTGGCTTTTTTTAAAGGAAATGATCCCTTACAAATGTCTGTCTTATTTTTTATTATTGGAAAAGAAAGACATTTAATTAAAGGTAAACAACAAAAATTAACATCGTTTGCTGATTTAACTAAAGATATTCTAAAAATTTGTCTTCTAACTGATCAAAAAGTTTGAACACTGCACCCTCTAATATCTAGTGTTACCCTCTTTATAATGTAAGATGCTTCTTGTAACCTATTAGCATGTTGTTTCTTGGGTCATTGTCATGTTGCAGGGTCCAGTTCTGCTTCAGTTTTAACTGGCCTTCACATTTTTGTTGGAGTGCAACTGTTTCCAGATTGTGCACATCCCATCAAAGTTAAACTTGCTCAATCTCTTTCTGATTTTCTTTGTACTGGCATTCACTTTTCACATCAATAATAGAGGATCCTGATTCAGGGCTTGTGATGACAATTTATGTTCTAGTCATTTTAATCTAATGTGATACACCTTTGTGCAGTTTTAGCCATCTTGCAGTAAGTGGGGATGAACTTTTAGGTTGTACTATTTTTTGAGTACGTTTTACATAAAAGGTACAACTCGAAGAAAAAAATTCTTAGTTTTACTAAATCAACATTAAATATCTATATTTCCAAATATGTAAAACAACAGACTTTCATAGGGTGTCCAATTTTTCTCACACGACTGCATTCTATTTTTAAGAACTTGTGTAATTCATGCTTGAGCTTCTGATTTTCAAAAAACTATTCATTGGACATGATGAATGAATGCCAAGCAATTTAAAATAATCACTATCAGGATTTTAAAAGAACCACACAACAGTATTTGCACATGAATTATTCAAAGAGTGTGTAACAAACAAATTGGAGCGACAGCAGCAGAGCTACTTATCATCTTTTAATTAAAGGGGACCAGTCAGCCAGCAACTGATTCTTTTTTTTTTCTCTTATGTGGATTCTTTTATTCTCAAGTCAGCAGCACCGCCCTGCACAAAGACCTTGCTCCTGTGTGGCTCATCGGCTCTGACTTTCTCCTCTGATCCAACAGTTTTTTTTTTTCTGTCATTTGTCACCTGTTTTTCCCTTCACCAAAATTAAGAGCCAAGACAGGGGAATGATTACACCTGTCTGCTGAATCCTAATGAAATTTGGCGGAGAAAAGAAGTATGTGTAAAAAAAACTATCTCAGATCATTTCAATTTTATGGTAGATTCAGATTAAACTATTGGACAGATTGCTGTTTTTAAAGAATTTTCTTACTTGTATCAATTTTTAGATTGGTCATGAACAATAATGAAGGAAAATACAAATATCAATAGAAAATATAAATGTTTACACCAAACCGCATGGAAAATATAGCATTGCAGTGTTGAAGTTTTAAACACTTCTCAAATTCAGCAATCTATTTTTTTGTCTTTTGCAATAGAGATGGGATTAAATATGTCTACAAATAAATTAAATATTGCAATTCTTAAAATGGTTATTTGCTTATGTTTATATTCCTGGTTGTCATGATTTGTCTTTGTGAACCCGGGTAGAGCACACACACACAGAGCTCGTTTTGACAATTTATTGGAAGGAAAGAGTGCTGGAAGAGGAAAACCAGAGTCTGTTATCGGACTGGAGGAGGTGGTGCAGGAGCTGATGGTCCGGAGAGAGTTCATGGAGAACAGGTAACTGCAGCAGGAATTTTCGCGGCACGACAGCGAGAGAACCAGAGCTCAGCAGTAGGTTCCTCAGCACGGCAGCGGGGAACCAGAGCACGGCAGAAGAACTGACAGAATGGCTGAAAACGAACCTTGAGGAGAAGCAGAGGTGGCAGGGTTCCAGTAGCAACAGGTAACACACGAATAGACAGGGGTAGGGTAGAATGATGACGGACCGGCAAAGGAGTGACAGCAGATTGAGGCTTAAGTAGGGAGGCTGGCAGGTGAAGTGAGTCTGGCTAATTAGTGGCTGGCAGGTGTGACTAACTGCAGTAGGAGGGAAGGGAAGGCTGAGTGGGACTGGTAGGAGGAAACTGAACTAACCAAAACAAAAGCCAGAACCTAACTAAACCCAGACAGGAGGAAGAACTGAAAAATAGTAAATAAAAACCCAAATCAAAACTGAACCCTAACACTGGTATTCAATGTATTTGGAGGCGGGGAGGATGACATTGGATGCGCGAGAGGGAAAATATTTCTTTATTATTCTCAAGGGAAAATTAAAGGAATGCAATAACTCGCAAGTGTTTCTTTTTAATTCCGTCCGTCAGTTTTCTTCCGCTTATCCGGGGTCGGGTCGCGGGGGCAGCAGCTCCAGTAGGAGCCCCGGTGGGACGTGCCCGGAACACCTCACCAGGGAGGCGTCCAGGAGGCATCCTGACCAGATGCCCGAGCCACCTCAACTGGCTCCTCTCGACGTGGAGGAGCAGCGGCTCTACTCTGAGTCCTCCCCGGATGACTGAGCTCCTCACCCTATCTCTAAGGGAGAGCCCAGACACTACGGAGAAAACTCATTTTGGCCGCTTGTATCCGGGATCTCGTTCTTTCGGTCACGGCCCAAAGCTCGTGACCATAGATGAGGGTAGGAACGTAGATCGACCGGTAAATCGAGAGCTTCGCCTTTTGGCTCAGCTCTCTCTTCACCACAACGGATCGGTACAGCTTTTAATTCCCGCCTATCTATAAATGTTAATACATAAGTAAAGACTGCATATACCAGTTTTATAATCTGATTGATTTTTATGAATCAATACTTCTTTTCTATCTTTTTATCTTCAAATAAACATGCTAAAGATATAGATAATTTCACAGTCTCACAGTCTGCAGTATCACTTATTGATTTGGAACATCATTCCTCCAATCAGATGCTGATGTTAAAAGCTTCAAGAATGGCAATTAATTCTTCATTTTTTTATTCTGTGTTCCTTGGACATAGAAATGCTCTTTTGAAGATTGACGTAGAAATACAATGTATTGTTATATTTTTCATAGGTTTTTTGTTTTTATGAATGTGATTATTATTTCAGTCTTTACCATAAGTGACAGATATCCAGGATTTTTTAACAACAAAAAAGGTCAAGTATGATGGTTAAAGCGCAACTCTGTTTTTTTATGAAATCTTTTTTTTCCCTGCTACACAAATTGATAAATTCCCAGTTCATGAAAAACATATTTATGTCATGTAAAATAAAACTTTTCAGTAAAATTTTCAATGTACAAAAACAGCTGAAGACTTCTCCCATCTGCTGGACTTGATAGAAGGGAGTGCTCCTGTATGTTAATATTGCTAATTGCTTTGTGAATCTAGAGCAGAAAAAAAGCAATATGCAGGAAAAGATTTTTGCAAAGACTTGAGAATATTGCACTACTTTGTGAATTTTAATCTTTATGGACTGTGTGTGTAAGATATCGACTATTGATAACTATACCAACCTCACTGTAAGGAATCTGAAATATTGCTTTAAAAGTACACATATGTAAATGTTAACATACTTTTGCGAACAAACTTTTTTGTCATTTGCATGTATAGTTTTTAACACAATGTACGAAAATGTACATGGAAAAAGGTTGCTGAAAACATTAAAAAAGGTTATTGCTGCTATGTGTAACAGCTCCTGTGCAGCAACATTCTGACAAATTTATGTCAGTTTATGTAGATCAGGTAATTCAACTGTGCTAGGTTTTCATTTTGGAAACTGTCATACAGATTTGACAACTGGTTAGACATAAAACTCGTTAAAGTTTTTTTATTCTGTTTGTTGCCACTCTGTTGGCACTCAGTTTGGAATACTGAATACTGTTTTACAAACATAGCACAAACTAGGATTTTTTGTGATTTTTGTTGGACAGCTGTCCATATTTTCACTGTGAGGCGAAGTGGCACCAATATTTTCCTCAAACCTCTAAGGGACAGAAAACACCAGCCTTTACTACGTAGGTCTTTATTTCTTAAAAATATATATATTCTGTAACTTTTCCCAGTCACAATGACTATTCAGCCATTGAACAACAATCGGAGTTATTTTGTAAATATTTATTCCACAGGAAACCAATAATGTTTGGTACTTAGCTTTTGGTATAATGTTATTATTCTGATTATGTAATAATGTATTAAAGCTGTTATTATCCCTTGGAGAAGACAAAGTAGGCAGAGAGAGACTGGGGAAAGAAAGGAATTTGGCCATTAAGATAGAGCAGCTCCTGCTTCTTTGGGAGCAAATGTATTTGGAAGGGGCAAAGAAAGGAGGAGGAGGAGGAGGAGGAGGAGGAGGAGGAGGAGGAGGAGGAGGAGGAGGAGGAGGAGGAGGAGGAGGAGGAGGAGGAGGAGGAGGAGGAGGAGGAGGAGGAGGAGGAGGAGACTGATAAATGCAGTGAGGAGAAAATTAAAGGAGAGAACAGAAGAAGATGAGCCGCTTGCTCTGATCAAAGTGTGAATATTCTCAGCACTCTTCTCTCCAAGACCAAATACTAATAACTTTCAACAGCTCCTCAGCGAGCTCGCTAACCCTCATTACCACAATGTTCTACATGCAAAACTTCATTGCTGCTCAAGGTATTTACAGAGAGGAAATGAAACAGCAACTTTAATAATTCCAGCAGGAAATTTAAAAAACGTTTTAACAAATATTTCTTGATAACTTAAAGGAGACAGACGTAAGACTTATTTATTTTATAATAAGCATTTGTTAAGAATTTGGTTTGTAGTTATTGGTTTTTAAGCAAAACTTTCTATTGCATATCTTGAATGTCTTGACCAGCGGGGAAAAGGTAAAAGCAAGACTGATTATATTTAAAATAGTAACACTTCAACCTGTAAATCCACTTTATATCCATAACCCATAATGCTTTGAATAAGCATTTTTAGATGTAAACACACGATCTTAATGGATCCTCCTCTGGCATGTTTTTGGGTTTGAAGGACAGGTCGCCTGTCCATCACAGATTCAGGAGTTTTAAAAATTGGTATGTGCATTTTTATCCACTGCCTTTGTTATGACACCCCTAGAAAATGCAACCAATAACTTTCAAAAGTCACATAATTAGTTAAATGAAGTGCATCTGTGACCAATCTCAGTGTCACATGATCTGTCAGTATAAACAGACCTTTTCTGTAAGGCCAACACTAAGCAAGAGGCATTACATCATGAAGACCGAGGAGCCCCGGAAACAAGTCAGGGACAAAGTTGTTAAGAGGTACAAGTCAGGGTAGGATTATACAAAAATGTTCGAATCTTTGCTGTTCCCCCAGAGCACCATCAACTCTATCATCTTCAAATGGAAAGCACGTGATACCACAACAAACCTGCGAAGAGATGGCCACCCACCAAAACCTTCAGACCAGGCAAGAAAGGCATTGATCAGAGAGGCAGCACAGTAACCAAAGTTAACCCGTAAGGAGTTGCAGAGGTCCACAGCAGAGCTTGGAGGATCACAATAAGCCAGAAAAAAAGCCAATATCTCATGATTAAAATAAGAAGGCAGGTTTTGAGTTTGCCAAAAGGCACGTGGGCGACTCCCCAAATGTATGCAGGAAGGTCCCCTAGTCAGATAAGACTAAAACGTAACTTTTTGGCCACCAAGAAAACCACTTTGTCTGGCACACACCTAACACATACTATCACTCCAAAAACACTGTCCACACAGTGAAACATGCTGGCGGCAGCATCATGCTTTGGGATGTTTTTCAGCAGCAAGGACTGGGAAACTGAACCAAGTCAAATGTAAAGATGCATAGCGATAATGCTGCGTTCCAGTTGTCCTTGGTAGTCAGAATTTCCAACCTCCAAGTCAGAAATTTCAGCTGGAAAGCACCCTACTCACAGCAACATTGAGTAATACTTTGTACTTGTTTGTAGCAGTTCTCTATCATTTACGTAACATTTAGTCGGTCTTACACGAACTACTTTTCAGTGTTCATAAGATGGAATGCAGATTTGCCCTTATGAGTAGTGGCCAGGAAACACAAACAGATTGTCACCCTTAAAGCTCTCACTGGACATAAGCAATTAAGCTTCTACTCTACCGTTGAAGAAAATGGGGGTGAATGCCCGCAATTCCACCATCGAACACCTGTATGATGACTCAAACACCTTGGGCACAAAAGCAGGGTTGGGTCTCATGACAATACCACAACATTGAACTGCAGCTGTAGAGGAGTGTAGGATGAGATCATTCACCACACTATCTCTTCCTTTAGAGTTGATGTTGAAATTGATGACCCATCTCCTCCAGCATTTCAACTTTGTATGCTGACAACGGCGTAACAGCATTGAGGGAGCACACTGACTGACCAGCATACTTGCACATTCTTTGGTAAATTCAAGTGGTAAGACAATCTATTTTACCTGGGAGTGAGATGTTTGAGGATGCGGAAATTGATCTGTGGTTATGGTGGAGGTGGTAAACCAATGAAGGCTCCACTGCTGGGGGTTCAGCCAGCCCCAACTCACCCATACCCTGTATCTCCAGTTCAGAGAAGCTCTTGGTGGGAAGCTTGCTGTTAAATGGGCTAGACCAGAAAGGGCTAATTTCTCTCATGCAAGCAGGAACACCTGGTAAAAGCTGTTTTGTTGATGCTAAGGCAGGTGGAAGTCTTTAACATCATACAAGTCCTGTTCTGCTCCTCCTGAATCCTGAGCTGAGCCAGCCATCTGCACACCTCATACACGTTCCTGTCTCTTTTGGAGGTGACTTCCTCCCCACTAGGTAGCCTGGAGTGTTTCCTCGATATCCGTATCGAGTTCCTCGTTATCCATAAGGCCCTCAGACAGCAGAGGAATGGACTGGGACTTTTCCTCCATCATGTCTGCCCAGCTCTTGGAAGTTCGTGGCTGATGGCTTTCACTTGACGCAACGGCTACATGTGATGAGAGGAATGAGTCCTGGCTGTTAGCTACACCCACTCTTAGCTGTCTCTGCAGGATATTTTCCAGCAGTGTGGCCCCCCTGAGGGTCAGCCAGCGATGTATGAGCGTGTTTAGCACCCATGCAATCAATGCATATCAGGTGAGGGTCCCTACCTGCGATAGCTGCCCATAGCTGATAGCTGACACTGTACTTGGGCTAAATACAGCCTCTTTAACCTTGGGTTCTGACCCTTTGGCAGTGGTAGAAGTCACAGACATGACAATAGTCTGATACAGAGCTCGTCTTAAAAGTTAGCTGTAAACTGGAAGATAAAGTTCACACGACACATTAGCAGGTCTGTACCAACTCTTATGCTAGCATTATAGTGCTAAGCAAATACCAAACCCACCTTTACGTGTTAGTTTGGCCAGTTATAGGAACAGCTTGCCTTTACGCTGTCACCACTCCCAATGTTGTAATGTTCACAGCTCTGCTGTGTTTCTGTTCCCTGCTGTTGTGTGCTGACGTCACTCACTGTTCCCTGAGCTATGCCTGCAATTTCCCCTGCATGCCTACACCTGTGGAAGCTCTAATTACTGGAGCTGTCACACCTGGGAGGAGCACTACTTATACCCGGCTCCCCCAGTGTGTAGGTGCCAGGTTCTCGAAAACCACTAGTGTGAGTAGACCTTCCTTCGTTCCTTGACTGCCTTGCTGTGTGTGACTCTGATCTTTCAGTGGATTCCTGCCTGTATACCTTGCCTCTGTCAGACTCTCATATTCTTGACAACGACCCAGGCAAGTACCCTGACTCTGTCTATCTGTCTCATCCCTCCTGTTACTTCTGCCTCTCTGAACACTTTCTGGATAAAGACTGAACATAGAGTTCTGGATTTTCCCTCATGCATGACCCTAGACTGTTCCCTGGTTAAACCTTCAGCTTCTGGCTGTGACTGGCTTGCTCCCTCGGTTAATAAACAAGCTAACACCAGCCACCTGGAGCCACAGCTTAGATTCTGTGCCACCTTCTTAATTCAAGAAAGGTTAGTCGCTCACATTCAGTGCACACTGCTTCCCACTGTTTGTCCTGCACCCAGTAACCTATCCCTCTCCTTTGCAGTGGTTCCTGTGGCCAAGTTTGCCGATTACCTTTCAAGCTACACCTTTTTGCTTAAATAAATCTTTTAAACCACTCTCTGTGTGTCGGCTGACTTATCGGGTCCAAAAACTTGATCCATTAATGTTTGTGTAACCACAAAATGTTTATTTAAAAGCAGTCTGCAGTACCAGGTCTGTCCTGATACTGCATTCAGCAACGTTTTCCTTTACAGAACGTAAAGAACAGTTAAGCTGATACAAGCTAGCCCGAGCATGCTGGGGGAGCTTTTCTATAGTCTTCACATGGGAAGTACATGAGAATGATTTAAGGGGGTGGGGGGGGGGGGTAGGTTGGTCATGATAGTGGGTGAAGCCAGGGACACGGTTCAATCAGTTTGTCACAGACAGACATGATGTCATTGGAGCACTGGTCACTCTGAGGTGATTCCTATAATGAAACACCGAGCAAAGTTACCATCAAACATGAAGGACCTGGAGCAGATTAGCCTTGAAGAATGTGCAAAACTCCCAGTGGCAAGATGTGGCAAGCTCCTACAGACTTACCCAGAGCCACCTGCAGCTGTAATTGCCACAAAATGTGGCTCTACATAGTACAGAATTTAGGGGGGGGTGAACAGTTATGCAAGCTCAGGTTTTCTCTCATTCTGTCCTATTTGTTGTTTGCTTCACAATAAACAAAATAATACATCTTCAAAGTTGTAGGCATTTTCTGTAAATTAAATAGTGCAAACTTTCTTTATTTGCATGTTGTGAGGCAGCAAAACAAGAGAAATGCCAAGGGGGGAGAATACTTTTGCAAGGCACTGTAAAAACATATGGGAACACCAACTTTTAAAGCTTTAACACAATAATAATAATAATAATATTAATAAGACCATCACAGCTGCACTTTATCCCCCAAAGTTTAAGACAAGCTAAAGAAATGTACCACATACATTATGTGATCTGTATGTGGCCTTCTTGTTTTGTTGTGTATGTGGAGTGTTTTATAAGCCCATGCAGTATGCGCACCAGTGCTGCTGAAATAAAATTAATCATTATTAATCATCAGCATAATTAACTGTTTCTTTTATTCCATTATTATGGATGGAGAAGCCTTGGTCAGCCAAAAAGCTCTAAGGTAATATGAGATACTAAATATAGGCAATATATATAAGGCAATACTAAATAAAGTTGGTCTTGTTTTGTTGTGGGAAGTCAGACAAAAGCACATGTTCCTCAAAGCAGATGTATCAAGCCCAATTAAATCACTTAACATAACACATTGCTGGACCTAGGTTCTAGTGTCATTGCCTGGAGAAATACAGACAACAGGCATCTCTTTAGTTGTGGGATACGGGTGATCTTGCAGCCATGCAAAAAGTATTATGATGGCAGAAATATATTTTAATTCAATGATTTTTTTTTCTCACGTTTTAAATTAGTATACATTCCATCAGTTGCTTTGAAAAAGTAATTCATCCTGTTTTTCCCATTTTGCTTGGATTACTGCAATTCTATGTGTGCTAGTCATGATAATTTGGTAATTCAGTGCCAGCAAACCACACAAAATGGTGCAGCAAACTTCCCAACAAGCACAAAAAGGTCAGATCCCACCAGTGTTGGCCTCCCTCTGCATTGGACACCTGTTCATTTCAGTCCTAATGCTTTTGCACAACCATGTTTGCTCTATTGCACTAAACTTTTGGCCCTTTTTACACCATCTAGATCTTTAAGGTCTACAAATAAACTGCTGTTAGATACTCCCAGACTGTAGCTCAAAGTTAAGGTGACTGACCTTTCTCAGCTGTGGTGCCCAACCTGTGGAATTACCTGCCTTTACCTATTAGAGCTACTGAAGACTGTTGAGGCTCTTTTAAAAGCCCACTCCTATACTCAGGCTTTTAGTTGTAGTCAAATAGCTTATTTGACCTTTTATTGTGCTAATTATCATAGGTATTTTATTTATTTTGCTGCTCATTTTACTTTCTTGTATTTTTTCCCACTTTTCTCAACTGTTTAGGTTACTGGTGAGTTTATGCTTTTGCAAAATATTGGTCAACTATTGTTTTTTTATTGTGCAATAAAAATAAACCTTGACCTACATTGACTTGACCAGCAGCCACACGTTGAGTTAGTAGAGAAGCTTTGGGACGTTTTCTTGCTGGCAAGATTACTCAATTCTGCTGCTTAACTCAAAAATGCACTTTGCTTTATTCATACAGAACCTTTCACAGATAAAATCACTAATTGCTTTATAGGAAAAAGAAACGATAAAGGAAAATATAAAGGGAAAAACAAAACCATGAAAAATGAAAGGACATAAAGGATAAAATTTAGTCAACTATCAAGTACTGAAGTAAGGCATATCCGATTAAAACAAAGTCATTAAAGTAGTTTTAAACATTTCACCATTTTAAGGCAAATAAATTACATGTATGAGATCTATGATTTAAAATGCTCTCACGCAGAGTAAATTAGATTTATTACCAATGCGCATTGTTCCTTTTTTTTGTTTTATTGTTTTGTTTATATGTGTGTGCAAAGTTTAGGTACTGCTGAGAAAAACAGCTTCCAAGTACAGAACAATAGGTGTATGATTGTGGAAAAACAGGAAGAATTTCCGCCAATTTGAATAATTTTTTTTAAAGGCAGTTTACTAAATATGATTAGCTACCAAAACAACCAGCCTTACTGTTACTTTACTGTTCACATGTCATATGTCCCAGATTTCTGAGGGTATGGGCCACTGGATGAGCACAAAAGAAGGGGACATATTAGCAACAATAGGTAATGTATAATAATGGTGGTGGAATACACATCAGGTTAAACTTCATGAGATGCAGAGAATAGCACAATACTATAATAGTATTGAACTTACCAAAAGAATGAAACAAAGAAAAACTACTGAAATTCCATCTGAAAATATTGCTCCACATCCCACAAATCATAGGAGCAGTTGACACTATTGACTCCTAACTAGATTTAATACAGTTGTAGCACATGGATCACACCCAACAATAGGATTGATCTCCTTTATGCATGCTTGTAATCAACATTTGCAATTTCTGGCTTTGAGTCAGCATTGACTGAGAAGTATTTGGGCAATATTTGAGTAACTGGCAATCTCTGATAAAGCACAATTATTCGGTTCCTCAAGAAATCCGATTTCCGTTGGAAGATATGAAAGTGTGCCTGAAATATTGCCGTATTTCTCTATGAGAGACTTCGAAACAAGGGATCAAGCCTGCAGATTACCTCCAGAGTGCCCAGGAAATTGCAGTTATCAGGCCCGCCAAAGACGTCATTGGAACCTCCAACAGCCAGACATCCATTTGCCAAACACTTAACAGAAGCAACTCTTCTAAAATCTTCAGTCCAATATACACACTCAGATTTAAATTGTTTTTGTATTTCCACATACATCCTTTACTTAGCTGAAACAAGTAAACTATAGGTCAGTTTAGCTTTGCTATGATGTTTTCAAGTTTTCTCATGGACTCTGTGGCTTGTTTCCAGCCTCTGGAAGCATAACTTTTTTTTTGTGAGAATGTAATAAATAAATAAATTAATCTTAAAGAAAGAAAGAAAAATAGCAAAAAAAAGAAAACCAAAGAAAATCTATTAACCTGGGGTCCGTTCTTCGTATGTTGCTTAAAACATCCGAGATCAAATGACACATCCAAGAGGATTTCATCCGGCTAATCATGATCCGGCTAATTGGGTTCTTCGAACACACCTGTTGTTTATGATTAGTATCGCTGGATTGATCTATCTGAGATAACTGTGCGTTCATGCGTTTGTTTAAAAGGGGAAATGTATCGATAGTAGAAACAATGATCAGCAACGCTTCTATTAGCTGTTCAGCATGGCCAAAGAACGCCCACAGTTTTTCTCCCAAGCAGAACACGAGCTTTTAATGGAAGGTTATGCCGAATTTGAGTCATTAATTAAAACGACAGGGAACACCTCAAAGTCTGCTAAAACCAGGAGAGAGGGCTGGCAAAAAGTAGCAGACAAATTACATGCATAAGTGCTGTCCATGTTAGATGTTTCTATCACTTTCTACAGTATGTATTTTTGCTTTTTAATAATTTCATGTTTACTTTGTTCTTTTATGTCAGAGCCTCCACGGGACCCACTAGAACATGGGGAAAAAAGTGAAGTACAAGAATATTCTACAAAATGGTAGCCTTTAATTGTTATACTATATTTTAAAAAGCCACGTTTTCCTCTTTTTAAAGGCCACTGTTAAATGATGTGTTTGTTTATATCAGCCACCAAGAAAAAGCCTGAAAAAAAACAGGTTCTTTTTACTTTTGTTGCATGAGGCATGTTTCACCCTTTCTTTTTCTTTCACAAAATGACACATAGTGCCATCCGTTCCCTATATAAACGGCATCTTCAACAAAAAATTTAGTATTTTGACCTGAAAAAAACACAAAGAGGAGAAATTGAACTCCACAACTTGAAAAAGAGAAAAATTGCACTAGAGATCGATTTGCTTCAAAAGGACCTTCAGAGTAAGTTCTAATACACCATTTGACAGTAGTATTGCTGACTTTACATAACTATCTTATTGCAGGCAAAAGATGACTTGCTGGCTTTTCTTTATAAAAAATTGTTTAAATAAAATGACAGGAACTAAGCATTATTTGTTTCGTCTTTTATTAAAGATTAAAAAATGGTGTTCCACAATTCTGTCCAGTCCTCTGCCACTAGGTGGTCCAAGTGCACTGGCTGGACAGACTTCCCTATCTCCTCCCCTTATAAAGCTGCGATCTAATCCTGTTTACATGAAATAAGCCTGTTTGCGAGCAGGCTTAAGCTTGCGCACATGTTGCTATGACAACAAGTCCAGGATGACTTTCGAAGAACCAAACGATCCAAGATCATGCCAAATCGTCAACAATCGAATCCAGCTAACTGAGTTAGCAATGTACGAAGAACGGACCCCTGGCCAGCCAGATTGATGATGTTTAGCATTCTTGTTATAAACATTATCAATCTGGGACTGCTCCATTTGAATCTGTTTGGGGAAAAGAGAGAATTTCAGCAGAACTCTCAGAGCTGATTGGTTGAAGCTACCAAAGGTTGGTTTTAGCCAATGACGGTATCAAATTAAAACGTAACCAGCAGCTGCTATGAGAAACCACAACAAGGAAAGCTAGTCAAAGTACTCCTCCTCCACTGCCATGTTTGTGTTGGTTTGACTGTGGGCTCAACCGCTCTTGCTTTCGTTTCACCGGTATGTCCTGCCTTAAACCTCAATACTGCAACGTGATTGGCCCGAACCGTTTTTGGTTCAGACACAAATGGTTGAACAGTACAAGATGGATTCTCGTGTGTTTGTGAACACACAGATACCGTGACAATTCCCATTGCAGGTAAGGTTACACATCTATTAATACAACTATGACTATGATGATGTAATTAAATTATGTTGGTCACCTATGCATGCGTTTGTTCTTTTTTTTTAAAAAGGGTGTGGCACCCGTAGACAGCGCATCACAAATGGAACATCCCACAACCAGCTTGTCTATATGAGGCTTTGCAGGCCTCCTGCTGTGGTTTGACTTTCTGCCATAGAGAAACACTGTAAGGTAAGACAACAAACACAAAGAGAGAGAGAGAGAGAGAGAGAGAGAGAGAGAGAGAGAGAGAGAGAGAGAGAGAGAGAGAGAGAGAGAGAGAGAGTGTACTGTCCTGAGTGAAAACTAAATGGGGCACAAGAGGATCCAACTTAACCAAAATCTAAACAATTTTTAAAGGAAAGTCCAAACCAAATACACAAAAAGCAAGAAATAACTAAGCAACTCAACACAAAGGAATGAACATGTTTGCATTCTCAGTGACAAAAACAAACCAAAATGAATAGCAAAGGGTCCTTTCAAAATTGCTAGGTGGCGCAGTTGAGGCATTTTTCTTTAGATTTTTGTGACGACCTTAAAATACAAAATTTTTAAACAGTCTTCATGCATCCGCCAAGTTTGGTGAGTTTTTGAATATGATAAAGCCCCCAAAAAGGCCTCTCTTTGGGGTGGCAGAATAATAATAATAACAAGAAGAAACATTACAGAAACAATAGGCCTTCGCAGCGCTTTGCTGCTCGGGCCTAAAAATAATCGGAACACCACAAGAAGTAACACCCAACACAAAGACCTAGAGATTATGGCAAGTACTGACATTTGAAAAGGTTGTATCAACACTTAAAATTCAATCTAAGAAAATTTAGAAAAACGAGAAATCTCTTAATATTTAGGCATTTTTATGCGTTGCTCTTTAGCATAACATTGGTAAAGACAAAAAAAAAACTAGTGTTGTGTTCAACAACTTATCTAACATGCTTTTGAGAGCCTCACTGGAGGAACTGATGACACTTCAAGAATGAAGAGCTCATGGAAATCCTCTCCAAACAGCAGGTAAAACTGGTGTTGCAAGACTGGAATGCTAATCGTGTGCATATAATATTAACCTCCTGGGGTAGACTGTGTGCTTACTCACTATACGATTGTGTGTGTATTTTAGGAAGGTAGGGATGGGTCCCAAAATACTTACATTAAACACTGATTCTGAAATGTGAAGTCCAAAAAAAACTTTGCTTTTTGTAATCATGAGCTGCCTCCTGTAGATACTGTATACACTGATTCATTATGGTCATTTTGTGCAAATGTCATTGCCTGTTTGACAGCACAAAATATCCAACCAAGTAAAGCAGCACCTACTCAGGATTCGTCCTGGTGCCCTGATGTTCAGAATTGCCCTAACATATAAATAACACTAAAAGCGTGTAGCAGATGGTGTGTGTGTGTGTGTGTGTGTGTGTGTGTGTGTGTGTGTGTGTGTGTGTGTGTGTGTGTGTGTGTGTGTGTGTGTGTGAGAGACAACTGCTGAATAATAATAATTGAACTTTATGGTTTAAGGAGCAGACTGAGCAGAATGAGAACATGTGGATAAAATATCTGACAACAGCAGCTGAAGCTGCTGAACGAAATCGACAAAGGTAAAACAAAAGTTGAAAACAGCTTGAATTAAGTTACTATGATACTTAAAAATAATATGAATTTTTAGGAAATTAGAAATGTTTGTCTAAAGCATGTGCTGCAACTCTCTCAGCCATTTTATCCAACTGATTCAGCCGCTTGCCGTGCTGTTGTCCACGGCGGTGACATCCTGAGTGGATAATGGTTGCAGATCACATCGTCTGCATCTCAGCATGGCGATTCTTGTTTGTTGTCTGTGCGTCTTGCAGTTGGGCAGCACATGAACTGGTGGTTAATCAGTGCAGCACGTCTTAATGGGCTAAAATGCACACACAAATGCACTCCACACACACGCACAGAGGCACAGCAAGGAGCATAATTGCCTGTGATTGCATTTGGATACCCATCTACACTCATGATGATTAGCTATGCGATGCTAACAGAGAGAAAGAACTGCCGAGCAAAGGAGGGATGGAGAGACGGGGAGAGGATGGGAGCAGAAGACTTATTAACTGGCACAGTTCCCCCTATATTACCATTCACGGGAAGTTTTAAGCAATTAAATCAGTCTGAATTCTCTAGACTGCAGATATTCATGCTGCAGGTAAATAGCCATAGCTTTTGTGTATCCCATGATTCAGTAAACTCCCATTACAAAGTTTTAAACTATTATGTTAATCAGTCACGTAGCTTTTAATATATAACAACGATAGAGACTTATTTTAAAATGGTCTTTTACATTTACATATTTTTTAAGGCAGGTTCACACACACATTCACACCCTGACGGTGGTGAGCTATACTGGTAGCCACAGCTGCCCTGTGGCAGACTGACAGAAGCGGGGCTGCCATACATCGGGCTCTGTGACACTCGGTGTCGCTGTTGGCTTGCTCTTGGCTGCATCTTCCTCCTGGCACTGGTCCAGCTCTCCGTCCTCATTCAGCACGGCCGCTTTTCTTTGTAAAATTAACTTGATTGTCCCTCAATCTGTGACAAGCACTCTCGATGAAAAGTTTGGATTCTTCTAAAGTGAGTCCATACTCCTGCAATAACATGTTGTGTAGCTTTTTCATGGCACACTTTTCCACGATTGGATCTCTTAGCATGTCATTCTCCAGTGCACCGAAGTCACATGACATTGCCAGTGCATTTACAAAAGCATCAATTGACTCATCAGGGCACGGATAATAATTCCAAGCTTTTTCAACAAATGGTATTAGTTGAAATCTCTCACAACTGATATTCAATATTTTGAACACAATCTTCTAAGTCAGTGGTTCTTAAACTGTGTTCTATGGAACCCTAGGGGTTCGATGAGTCGGTCTCAGGGGTTCGGTGGAGCCTCTGCCGCGGAGGTAAAGACACACTTGTGTAAGGTCGTTATGACACGCTCCGCTTGGCCATCACTTGCTGCAGAGGATCACGTTGCATTGCTTGGCCAATCATTGCTGCGGAGAATTTAGTGCGCGCAGTAGTCAACGGCTGTCGTAGTTGTACGTTGTGTGGTTTCTTTCTTAATATTTTAATCCATACTAAATATGTCGAGCAAAAAAAGAAAGTGGTCGGACGAATATGTACAACATGGATTCACGGGTATCACGGAACGGGATGGGAGTCAACGTCCTATCTGCATGATATCCAATGCCAAGTTGAGCAACTCTAGTCTCGCACCAGCAAAACTAAAGGAACACTTCTTGAAGCTCCATGGAGATGAGGAATACAAGAACACAACGCTTGCTGAATTCAAGGTGAAACGAGCCAGATTCGATGAAAGGGCCACTCTGCCTGCTCATGGGTTTTTACCCGTTGACAAACCGATCCTCATTTAAAAAAATAATAATAATAATTAATTAAAAAAATCCAAATTTATTTTTAATCAGTAAAATAGTAAAATAAAATATTGAGCCGAAATAGTTTTTAGGGGTCAGAATAAAGAAATACCGTAATTCGTTGTGTGTTCATGCACTGTGTTGGTTTTGTTCTTTGAGCAAGGTGATGTTCATGTACTGCTCATTTTGTGCACCAGTAAAAAGACATATACCTATGTCTTGAATTTTGAAAAAAATAAATAAAACGCATTTTATCTATCACTAAAGAAGGGTTCAGTGAATGAGCATAAGAAACTGGTGGGTTCAGTACCTAAAAAAAGGTTAATAACCACTGTTCTAAGTTGATGTCATAAAGTTTCCTAACTTTAATAAGTTTAGATGGAAGTTGAGGAATTCTAATTTTCCAGACACAGAATACAATGGAATGGTCACTAAAGGACTCAGCTAATACTCCAGATTTAATGATTCTGTTGGGATGGGAAACTAAGATCCAGTCAAGTAAAGAAGAACATTTGGGGCCAATTCTGGTAGATTAATTTAAAAGTTGAGTTAAATTTATGCTGCTGAATAGATTACAATCATTACAAGATGAGTTTTCTGCCCAGTTAGAGTTTAAATCACCTAATATGATTTTTTCATAATACATGAAATTCTTTTCACAGTATTAGACAGCTCTCTCCAGAAAGACAAAACCTCTAAACGTACTGCTAGAGTGTTGATAGAATGGTATGGATCAAAGCATTTTCATGTGCTCAGATGACCTTGTCACAAACCTAAATGAAGTACATTTAGGTTTGTGATATAATAAAGCTACTGATAACACTAAAATATTTTTTAATTAACTACTGAGTCCGTAATAATGTGCCATCAACATAGCCTATATGGCAAACAAGACAACAGGCGGCAAACAAATAGATGGTTTCCTTGGTCAGCTAAAAATCTGTGAAAGAACAAAAGAACATGATGATAAATGTCAGGACAAATGGTGATTTACTTTTTTTCAGTTTCACAGTTTTTCTCACTCTCAACATGCTGTTGATGGTTACATCACAAATGAATCTGGCAGGCAATCCAGCCTTCATATTCACCCAAATTAAATCATCAGTCAGGGTCCTGGGGGCTCATATCTGAATGTGAGAGGCATATTGGAATGCATCATCAAGGCAGATTTAAAGCTAATTATCATTAATAAGCAGATCCTGCATGAAGATTTCTATGAAAAGATAAACATTTTTCGACACAGTCCCTCATAGATAGTCGGTTGCATGAAAAGACTTGAGATGTCTCGCTCTTTGAGCCTATGCAGATGGTGCGACGCAGGCGAATGAATGAGTGAGAGGGGGGTAGGATCGAAAGGAAACAGGAGAAAGTGGAAGCAAAAGGCATGCAGATGAGAGTTAGGATGAGAGGAGGAAGGGGAACGTCAAAGATGAGGAGGTGAGCCAGAGAGAGCGGACAAAGAAGTGGGAAGAAGAGAGGGAACTGCAGCCTTAATGTGTGTGCATGAGTGACAGCTGTGTGCAAGTATTGACAGTGTGACTGCGGAGCACAGTAAATGGGGTCTGAAATAGCTTGTTAACCAGGGCCCTAAATACTGGCAGTATCATAGAAATAAATGTAAGAAGAGGAAATGGAGAGCTAGAAGAAGCAACCAAAATACTCACAGAAAACCTGCTGAGAGCGTTGGAGGAACAAAGTAAGAGAACATGGAAGTACAAGAAAAGAAAACTTGCTTAAGTAAGTAGGAGTCATGGGGGCAACAGCTTAAGCAGAGATTCCCAAATATTTGTGTATCAAACCGAATGAAAGATATAATCTCTCTATTGAGTCCTTGGTCCACCCCGAAGTCTCATCACAATGTTTCATGTCGGCAAAATCTCCCCTAGAATATGTCCAAAAGGTTTCCTCAACAAATGCCAAAATGAGAATTTGACACATTTTTCTCTGGCTGTATTTTACATGAATATACTTACGCATTTGTGGATTTTTCTGTGGCTTTATTCAGGATGATTGTTTTATAGAAACAGATGCACAGAGTCTGGATTACATGGTTTTGGCTTTGGAAATTAGCTTTGTGGATATGCTTTTAGATTTCCATATGTTTCATATTAATACTTCATATCATTGACTTCAGAAAACAATTTACAGCAAACTTGTAACATTACTCTTTTAACATAATGTTATGTAGATCTGACACAGCGTCTGACAATATAATTTTAATAGAGGTTAATAGTGTTATGTCTAATGGCAAAATACCATCACTATATAGATTGATGTTTGTGCATTACAGCCAGCAACTGGTAAAACTATGCAGCCTTGGTGTTTATATCTTACTTTTGGTGTTTTTTTAGTCCTCCACAGACTAAAACTGGCATTTCCTTTTATCTCATTAGTTTGTTTTGCTCTTTCTTTTAGTGCAACCACAATCTGAGATTTGAGATTACATCCAAAATGAAATCTTTTAAGACCACCAATTTTCACTTAATTATTGAAAACATTCGTCAACGCTTTTCACAGCCAAAATCTGCCATGAAAAACAGCCAATGGTCCAACAACATAATAACGGTGATTATACACCAGGAGATGTTGGCTCATCTAAAAGGACAATTGTTGAGAGGGGAATTTAGGAAATTATTTGCTAAAACAAACACAAACAGTTGTCAAAAGAAAGGGGTCACCAGAAACCCCCCCCCCCCCCCCCCCGTCCAAGTTAGTGTCACCAATGCATTTTAACTCGATCAGCAATACTATTGCAAATGGACTAGTACCTTCAACTAAGCTAATAATTTTCTGATTGTTCACACAATGTCTGACTGATTTTTGGCACTAAGAATGCGCTATTTGCAGCATATTAAACTTATTTTTGGCAATATGGAGATTTCTCCATATTGAATTGTAGAATTCTTTTTTTGTTTTTTCTCCCAGCAGTCTCAACCAGTTTCTGGCAGTGCGGTAACTGTGATTGGGCCGTTTTGGACCATGCTAATAGAAAGTGGCTGCAAGCCCGATTTGGCTCCATGTCACACATCGACAGAGCAGAGGACACTTTCTCAAGTTCTTGCTGCAGGACTTCTTCTGGCAGAAGGAATTAACTTTTCGAGCCAGACATGTATACACACACACAGGCATGCAAACACGAGCCCAAACACGCGCGCACGCACACATTTGTATGAGCAAAGGGACTCCAAAAATGTGTGAGCAGAAAGAACAAATGAGACACAGACTTCGTGGGGGTGGGTGGTTTAGGTGTGAACATGTAAATGACAGGCGTATGGGCAAGAATAACCAGCCAGCATGTCCCTCTGTTTTTTTCTCCATTACCCTCATGAATAAAAGATTGACAAGGCTGCCTTACATGCATGAAGATTGATTTAGTCAGATTACATGTGAAAGATGATGGGCGTAATTTTTTATCTTTTCGATTCTGTGTTCAGCCTGTTACGTGGTGGGTACCGTCAACCAAATCCCCCCTCTGCATCAAAATTGTCCGCTGTTTTTACAGCGTTTATCACTCTTTGCATTTGTTCTTCTCTGGGGTTGTTTACTCATTCGGTTCAGGAATAGGCAATTCTAGTCCTCTAAGGCTGGTGTCCTGCATGCTTGACCACATCTGATTTCAATGAACTGGTCATTAGCAGGCGCTTGGAAACCTTGGTGACATGCTGAGGAGAAAACTAAACTATTTGAATCTGGTTTAGAGGTTGAAGCAAGATTCACTATTTGAACCACCCTTAAGGTCCTGTATTGCCCACTTCTGCTTAAGCTCCTGTAATACAGATAACGTTATGCACTTTTCTGTTGCATTTACTGTAAGTCTTGTTCTACAGTTTACCCTTGCTCTTTAATGTGGCGGAGACCTTTTAAATGGTTTTCTATGTAATTAAATTCAGAGGAACACCTGGAACAAAATCAAAAACTACAGACTATTGTGAAAGCCCAAATAAATAAATAAAAAATAACCACCTCCAGATATCACACTAGAGCAGCTGAATCTTAGCACTATTAGCTAAAAAATAAAACTGAACCTGTACTGAAATCTTGAAAAAGAAAAATGCACATTTCACTGCTTTAAAAAGAATGACATGTTGCCTTATGACTTAATGGGGACTTTTGAGTGTGCACAGTGTAGCACAATCCTGTCATTCATCAAACCATTTTTCTTCCTGCACTGCAAACAATTATCTATAAAGTTTTAAAATCTTACATACAGAGGCTCAGAAACAAATAATCAATTTAACATGGACCAAACTTGTCCCCCAAAGTGGGGAGTGAGTTTGTATAATTTCACTAGAGATAAAACTTAGCACTCACGCGCGACAAACACAGATGTGACACATGTTTCATCCTGCTGCCAGAAGTCATTTCTTTCCAACAGACACAGTTGTATCCCAGCACTTCCAAACAATTTTTCTATTTTGGTTCAATGAAAGCTAATGAAGCGGTTTAAACAAGATCTTCAACGCCGAGATGCCTCCTACCCAATACACAAACCATACAGAGTTTGAAAACTATTCTGGAGGATAAAATGTTCTTGCCGTATTTGTGTGTGGTCAACAGATATGCATACATCCTATCTTTTTCAGAGACTTTGACCAGCCTGGTGAATCTGTTATAAACATATGTTTATGCAGTGATTGGAGATACTAGTTTTGAAAATACCCAAAGAGCAACCAACTTACAAAGTAACTTACAATGTTACTTTTAATATTGCATTTCAACCTACAACCCTACTACTTTCTGTTTTAACCTTCTTACACACTTTTATACAATACACAACTACACATATCTCTCTCATTTGTAAACAAGTCTGTCTAATATTGTCAATGTGCCTGTATTTGTTTAAATTAATTCAAGCTTATAGTGAATACAGTGTCTGACACATTAAATATCATGGGAGAACAATTAACTTTTACTCTATTAATTATAGATAAAAAATATATATTTGCCCATTTTTTCCCAATGCTTAGAGAGCAGGGTGCTTGTGTCATGGAGAGGCTGTGAGGTTCTGGGTTCAAATACCACAAACTGCTACTCTGGGTCCCTGAGCAAGACCCTTTGGTCTAGAATGATCCTTGGTTGCAACACAGTCCCTGTCCACTGCTCCCTGAGGGATGGGTAAAATGCCGAGGGCAAATTTCTCTGGAATTTATGTTGCAATGACAATAAAGATAATTGTTATCATTACTTTTTCTCATTCAAATTGCGAAGTTCGAAAATCTATTTCATTTGTTGTTTTGTATCGTCCACCAGGCCCTTACTCAATTTTTAGAGTAGTTCTCAGATTTTTTATCGGATTTAGTGTTAAATACTGATACGGTCATTATCTGGGGGATTTTAACATTTATGCTTATACTAAAGTGATAGCCAAAAATGTAGCCTTAATAGACTCATTTGGCTTTTCTCAAAACCTCCACAGACCTACCCACTTCTGTCTTTGTACTCTGGACCTTGTGCTGACATATTGCATTGAATGTGAAGAAATTAGAGTATATTCTCATAATCTTGTTCTGTCTTACCATTTCTTAAAGGTATACTATGCAACCGGGGTTGATTTTCCAGCGAGGCTCCCCCCAGAGGGCGAAAGTAAAAGTGCACTGTCGTAAATCAGCTGTTCCCTGGTTTTCCGTCAAGCCAGGCGCGGTTGTTTTGAGCTTAGCAGACAGGCGAACGCAACGAATACAAAAGTCGAAAACACGGCAGTACAAACAATGACTAACATAGTGAAAGTAAGAACAAGCACACACAGAGAGAGAGAAACCATTCCAATGCAGTGTTTCCCCTAGGAATTTGCTTAGCGGACGACCGGCGGAGCGGGAGGGAGAGAGACAAGCTTTGCGCGACCGGCGGAGCGGGCGGGAGACAAGCTTTGCGCCACCGGAGCGGCGGAGCGGGCGGGAGACAAGCTTTGCGCCACCGGAGCGGCGAGGCGGAGCGGGCGGGAGACAAGCTTTGCGCCACCGGAGCGGCGAGGCGGAGCGGGCGGGAGACAAGCTTTGCGTCCCCGAGCGGCGAGGCGGGCGGGAGACAAGCTTTGCGTCCCCGAGCGGCGAGGCGGGCGGGAGACAAGCTTTGCGCGCATATCGAGTTAGTTTTTTTTTGTGATGTTTTTTGTGAATGTTTGCGAGGCAGTAGCGTGAGGGAAACTCTACAATGTTACTTACAGTCGCATCAGCAGAAACGCGAGGTCCGCGTCAGCCTTGCAGCCTTCTCTTTCTTTTAGCTCTCGCCATTCGGAAAAAGCTTGCCCGATGTTCACCCGTGTACGACTCCTCTTTCTGTCCAGAGCCGTTTTCCTCTTTCTTGCCTGCACCGACATGGGCTTTCGCTGTTTTATCGCCGGTTCCGCCATGATAACTGCACAAATAAAGCCACTGCGCTAGCAACGAGCATGCCTTTCACTGGGGGTGTGTAGCAGTTCTCGCCGTAAAGCAAGACCGACTCTCGCGATGCACGAGACTTCTGAGCCTCTGGGTGCGGGCCGAGGGCTCCTGCAGTTGCAAGTACGGTATTTCCCCTACAGACCACCAGGGCGGCCGAGAAAACCTTTGTTCGACCTGAAATGACTCATTTAATTATCCAAAACGGTATGGAACACATTAATTAACTGAAAAATGTTGCATAGTATGCCTTTAAAGCTATAGCTATTGTAACCCTGTTCAGAAACACTTTTTGTTATACTGGGTGAAATGATCGTTCCATCAATACATTATGTATTCAGAAAAAGGAACGAAAATAATTAGATCTCTGTGAGAGCTGCAGGCCTGTATTAACTCTGACCAATCCCTGCTATTCGGGCCGAATGGCAGCGATTGGTCAGAGAATCGGTCCTGGCCACGCCCCCCTCTGTCCCTGAAGTTCTGGGGGTATAACCTTATCATTGTGACGCGCTCACATAACGGCAATGTGCGTGCACGTTCCTTGCTAGTTTCCGCATGCTGGCTGCACATGTACACTTCTAGTGTTTATGTATCCAGTTAGCTTCGCGTTAGCCGTTCATTGGCAAGAATATATAATTCACCGAAACATTTAATGGACATGTGGGTCTACAGAGCTCTGTGGTTTATAAAATCACACATGATATTACGTTTACAAGTAAAATCCAAGAGGCAATAGATGTTTGGGATCCCTTTTCCAGAGAGGAAGGAAAAGGAAAGAGAGGAAGATATGGAAAAAGAGACAAAGGAAAATTTGTGAAAAAGAGAGGAGGTGAAAGAATTAAGAAAACCACGGGGGAAAGCAGCGCAGGAGCACAAAAGTGAAAAAGACAAACAGGCAAGGCAAAAAAAAAAGACAAATTTATATGGAAACAGCCTACTTCAAGGAGCTTATCACTCATATGATAATCATCAGCCAATTTAAGTGGCTGGCAGATAGAAGGTCAAGAAAGCAGCTACTCATAATTGCACCTCCCAGCTCGGCCCAACTGAGCCGTTTCAGGCACATAGGTATCATCTCCATCTGTGTGTGTGTGTGTGTGTGTGTGTGTGTGTGTGTGTGTGTGTGTGTGTGTGTGTGTGTGTGTGTACTCGCGCTGTATACATCGGCCTTCATGGTGATTTGCTTGAATTTAAGACTTTGAAACCAAGAATTGAGCTTGGGCCTTGGGCTTCTGGGTAATTGCATGAGAGCAATCTTAAAGATAACATGCAGTACATTTGGGTGTATTTGCCTCTCAAATGTGAACACAAACTTTACAAATATGGAGCCAAAACAATAGCACAAACTGAAGATTGAAAATTAGCTGTATCTTTCCTTAATAAGCTAGCTCATCTAGTATGAGCAATACAGCAGTGCATAAGTGGCTGGACTCATGAGTAGAGCAATAGTTTTATCAGGCAGTTGCTGAAGCTTCCAAAAGCCAAAATAGTGAGTGAAGATCACCAAAAGGAGTGGATGACATATCAACACAATTAGTATCATCAAATGATAAGTCACATTTGGTCTTTGATAGGAAGAAGACATTACATTGTGCTATTACACTGCATGTGGAGTAGTGACTTAATGTTAGAAATGATGGGAAAAAGGGGGCACCCAAACATGCTGTGTTTTAGCAGGGCTGTGGTCAGGACGAGGGAAAGTGACATGTTGAAGCATGGCGTGACCAGGGTGACAGCGGTGGTTTCACCAAGGATTGGTCTTTTGAACTGGAGGGGTTTTCACCCCCCTCATCAGCAGTTGATGAGGAGCCCAGCAGGCTTGAGCATTATCAGTTCAAGCCGCTGGCTAAAGGCGCTGACTCAGCGAAGCCGGTGCTGCCGAGGCAGTGTAGGACAGAATGGGTCCAGTTCCTGAGTAATAAAGTGTTGTTAGCGGCATCATTGCTAACATAGGCCAACATTCAAAGCAGTAATAAATGCTAAAGACTATCGATCAATGCTTTCAATACTCGTGATTCCAACTCCTGAGTCTGACTCGCCACGAGACGTATCTGACTGAGATACTTTTATACCCAAACACAGGACTATGATGAAGAAAGCATGTACCGTTTAAACGAATAGGAAAATTCAATTGCAATAGCCACCAATCAACCCTAAGACGGAAGCACTAAGATGGTTTTATGACAAATATTGCAAAACTAAAAAAAGTCACAGGAAAATGTAAAAAATGTAACATTATAATTGAAGTAGTATCCTTAGGCACAATTTATACATTATAGATATGCATAAACAAGTTGATTTTGGGGTGAGTTAAGAATCACAAAACTTATCAATGCATTATTTTTTAACATGACAACCTTATCACAAAAGTAAAGGTTGATGTTGCACTTTTACTGAGAATGTGGGGAAAGAAATTGCTATTTTGCTTTTTTATAATAACACAAAATTGAAGTCCAGTTGTTCTTTTCTTGTAAAAAATAAATAAATAAGGCTGAAAACAGAGGGAAAGCAGTTAATGCGAAGTTTTCTGGGGTAGAAATTGTTGTCTTAAACGACAATTTTCAAATGAAAGACAGCTTGTGCTTACCTACTGGCAGAAGACACCTCAGAAATCGGTTTTGGTTTGTGAAAAGAGTGTTGTTGTGTTTTTCCACATGTTTTGATCAGTAAAGAGAAATGCAATTTACCACAGTAAAAGGCTGAGAAAGTAAAATGGCATGGTATTGACAAAACCTATATACACTGTTCTATACTTCAACAAAAAGAAACAACAAACGAACACAAGATGAGAAGGTATTCTATATGATTAGAAACAAACTGATAGAGTGCAGAAGGGGGACAGGAGTTTTATGTCTGTTCTCAGTTTTGATGGAATCGTTTTTATCTGAAAGAAGCTTCTGACTGACACAAAAGCTTGATGCTGCCCTCAAGTCTCCAATAACTCCAACAAGTTATTTAAAGTACTTGGAGAAGAAAATGGCACAAATGGCCCTGCAAGTGAGTGTGTGTGTGTGTGTGTGTGTGTGTGTGTGTGTGTGTGTGTGTGTGTGTGTGTGTGTGTGTGTGTGTGTGTGTGTGTGTGTGTGTGTGTGTGTGCGTGTGCGTGTGTGTGTGTGTGTGTGTGTGTATGTGTGTGTGTGTGTGTGTGTGTGTGTGTGTGTGTGTGTGTGTGTGTGTGTGTGTGTGTGTGTGTGTGTGTGTGTGTGTGTGTATTTGGCTGGGAGAAAAAAGGCGCAGGTGGTGGGTTACAGGCATGGAAGGCCTTTGGAGGCTGTGTTTAAACCACCAGGGACAAAGACAGAAAGATTTTCTTTTTTGTTCTATCTCTCCATTGCTCCATCACTTTCAACTTCTCCATTTTTATTTTGGTTTTCTTCATCATCTCCTTTTCTCTCTCCTTTTTGGCTCGTCCCATACACAAATTATGGGCAGTTATCTCCATCTAGTGGCAAATCCTGTGAAAAGCAGTTTTCAGCCTCATTGTTACACTCTTCAACTCAGTTGTGTACCTGTAATACATCACAGACTTGTTATCAGTGTATCAACCCTCCAGACCACTAAGGTCGTCTGGCTCCAGCCTTCTCTGCGTACCTAGAACCAGAACTAAACATGGAGAAACAGCATTTAGTTCCTATGCTCCACTTATCTGGATCAAAATTCCAGAAAACTGTAAAAGTGCGGAAAGCCTGAGTTCTTTTAAATCAAGATTAAAAACACATTTGTTTAGGATTGCATTTGACTGTTCTAGTTAAACTGTTTTACTGAAACATCATTAGTTAAACTTTGTAGTACAGCTGTTTGTAATATTTGCTTTTAGTTTCTATTTTTCCATGTTTTATTTTGTTTCTACATTTTATTCCAACTTGCTTTTATTCTGTTTTATTTTCCTATATCTTAATCATGTAAAGCAGTTTGCATGGTCTTTGTACTGAAATGTGCTATACAAATAAATTTGCCTTGCCTTGCCTTGTAATATCTAGTGTACAGCTTCTGATGTGCTATTTAAAATTTCTTGAGGCAAAAAAGTGAAGTAAAATGGATATTACAGGTAAGGAACCTGTGTACAGCATCTGATGTACTATTTGAAATTTCGTGAAAAAAAAGGTGAAGTAAAAAGGTTCTTTAAATTTAACTTTTTAGAATTCTTGATGTTAAAAACTCTCAGAATATACACCGACACGCTTGCATCATTGACCCTGATTTTCAGAAATCTTTTTAAAGCAGAAAGTGCAAATGTAAGATAAAGAACAGTGTGTATTCTGAATTTTTATTTGCAAAGATATATGCATATTTCTTCTTCAATTTGAAGACCATTATGCAAATTATATACAGAACTAAATTTCAATGAGCATTACTATTTCGCAAGGCACTGTAACGCACATGATGCCTTTCCTCATATTATTCTAATATATTTTAGACAGTATGTGGAATGCTGTCAGTATTAATCTATACTGACTATTTTCTGTTGTTATGTGGGAAAGTGTTTGCTACGAGAGAAGCCTAACAGAAAGAAACAGAAAATGTCAACTATTAATCAAGAACATTTCTTACCTGACCTATTACATTCATGTGAGTCATGTCAGGGAAAACTTTACAACAGACTTGACGTGAGGGCTTTGGTGTCTGTGGTATTTGTGCTAAAGCAAGGGCATGCAAAGCTGGTCCTTTCACATGTGTTAAACAGTGGAATGACATGTCAGTGAAAAAGGCGAGGCTTTTACTGTTTGTTGACAATCATCAGGGATCTAAACATTAAAAACAGCAAGAAATGCTAAGTTTTCTTCAGGCATAGAACTTTAAAACATCTAGTCAAGGGATTAGTATTTCTGTCACATTGTTTAAACAACTATTTGCTTCTTTAGTTTTGTATTAAAAATATTAACCTACTGATGTCAAGAATTAGGGCCAAATAAATCGGATATAAAATGCTTTAATTTTAATGTAAAAGGTTCAAGTGAGGATGCAAAAAACACTAAGGACGGCCCAACTAAGTGTATTCATCGTAAATCATGGTACCAATATAAAGGGATTCTGCATTGTACTTTTTTAGTATCTTTCATTTGGTCTTCTCTTCCTAACTTCCCTTTCTTCCACCACCCACCCTTGTTTTCTCCGCTTGTCTTTCTCTCAGTTCCTCTTCCTCTATAGTTCTGTTGTGCTTTCGTTGGCACTCCCTCCCCAACCCCCTCTCTGGCTTGCCCTCTCTGTGTCTCAATTTTCTCCCTCGGCCACCTCTGTCTGCCGTGGGCAAACCGGCTGTGGTGGTGTTTTAGATCCACCGCGGGGATAAGTGCTGGAGCAGAACAGAGTCTGCTGTCCCAATAGGAGCTTGTGTGTTTGTCACCTGAATGCCCCAGGACCATCCAATCCATCCTAGTGTCTGGGAGGTTTTATGTGTCTGTGTCAGGTGTTTGCCAATGGCCTTTTGCAAATATAAACTCATGTTAGCCTGTCAGCTGATGTGTGAATCTATCTGACTTTCTGTCCAACCTGACATCAAATTGCCGTGTTTACTTTAGTATCTTTCCTGCAAACGTTTGGTTCAGTATCTTGTTGGAATATGAACTGCAAAACAATGAGCATTTCTTGTTTAAAGGGGTAAAACTATTTTATTTTCATAGCTTAATATGTAACCCGCTGATTGCTAAGGCAATCAGCGGGTACATATTAAGAGCTCTTCCAAACAAATAAGCTGACAGAAAAGGTTGTCCTTGCTATTTTTTCTATGAAACTGAAAGGTGTGTGTGTCTTCTTTCATCTATAATGATGATAATAATCTTGACACATTTTATTTAAAATGCACGGTAGTGTATATTAAAAAAAATGCTGTCTGGCATAGTGGTGGTCCTATCTCAACCAAAATATCCTAAAGGATTGATGTCCGACCATTATTTCAAGGCCTAACTGCATTCTAAAAACGTCAACAAAATCTACATCTTGGAGTGCCTTAAGTCCAGACTGAAATTCAGTTGAAATGCTGTGGTATGACCCTGCAATGTGGCTGAATTACAACATCATTTTTTTAAAGATGAGTGGCCAAAATTCATCCATGGAGATGTGAAAGACTCATTTCCACAAACACTTGATGGCAATGGTTAATGCCAGGGTGCAAGCATACATTTTGTTTATTATCAGGTTGTCTTATTCTGTTCTTAAACTTTGTTTGACAATCTCAAACATTTGTGTCTAAAAGCAAAAATCAAAGAAATTTGTCAGGGGCAAATCCTTTTTGTTTTTTTATCTCAGCGTGTTTTTATAATAAAAATGTTATAGTATGAGGCAACTGAGAACTGTTTCAGGCCCCTCTAGTCTTATGGTGCTCTTCACTCTTTGTCTTACTGAGGCTATTTTAACTGCATTCTGTTGAATTTTACTTTCTTTATTTCCACTACAATAGAGTAGTCTATTGTATTTTGTTGAAATCAAAAATGTGGCTAGTTAATCTCATTAAATAATGACTACAATTTATTTATTGCTTTCTCTAAATACAAGATTCTTTTTATCATGTTTCAGCCACTAAAACAAAACCTTTTACAGTTTTTGACACTGGCTTTTTATATTTGGCATCCGAAAAGCTCAACTTCCCCTTTTGTGAAACTGATCTTACACTGTTCAAATTCCCACAAAACTGTTTCTCAATTTCCCAGTGTGTTACAGTTATATTTTGGCTCAGTTCCAATAGCTTAGTTAGCATAAAAATGATTCACAAAATTAATCTCAAAACAGGTTCACCCTAACAGAACCCGACAGTTTATTCCGTTTAGTCAAATAGAAAACCCACAGACCATTACTTCCTTTCAGGATGAGAAGACATTTCTTTATAAGTCCACAATGAGTTCAGAGGAACTTGTTAGTTTTAACCAATAATATCACTGATAACAAGAAAAGCTTTTTTTCCCAACAATCCCTTTTCAGATAAAAAAAACATGATTTCAATTATTTTAACTTAATTCAAAATGTGTCTAAGAAAAAAATGTTAAACAAAAAATATAAACACCAAAAAAACCTTTTCTATCTCGACAAAACAGCTCTATTAGTTTCACAAAGTTAATATTTGTTACTAAATGCTTTCAGTTTCAAAGGGGAAATCTGCTTTCAAGATGTGTTTGTTTTTCTCCCATGTGTTACTGCTTTGTGGTAATTTGTGCAATATGCACCCACGCCAGTTTTGGTGAGTGGGTGTTGGTCAGGTTGGTGTTTTCATTGTGAACTTTGTGAAAATGTTTCCCTCCTGGTAGCTTTGGCATTTAGGATAAAGAACTTGTAGTCATAGTGGGTTTTTTTGTTGTTGTTTTTTTTCCACCTGTAATTCATAATAGTTTGGGAGGAAAAATTGGTACACAGTACCCTCTGCAATCATTTCAGCCTTTTGTTAAAAGTTTCTAAAAATGTTAAAGATTCTTAAATTCTTAAAATGTTAATGATTCATGTTTTATATCACATTGATTTTGTAATCCTATTTGAGTTCATTAATTTAAGTATATCAAAAAGTCCATGGTAATAAATAATTATAGTTGTTTTATTTTTCTACAAGATCACCTGTGCAAGACCTATTGGCATCCCTTGTGTGGTGTTAATATCTTGACCAATGCCTAAGTGGCAGTTAGTCTTCTCTATTAACATTGCTGCAAAGAGACATAAAACTTTGAACATTTGTTTTTTGTAATTTTGTAAATTCTTTCGCAATTATTTTTTTTGTAAATTATCTACAGTTCTGGGTTTTCTCTTATACGCAATTGTCTTCAGCTCACTTCACAGGTTTCATGTTGGATTTATGTCTGGGGACTGAAATGGCTTCAAGTAAGGCTGATTTTCTTTTCATGTTTTTGATTTTGGATTCATTATAGTGTTTAAAAAAAGATTTCTATTTAAAATTTCATAAATTCCCTGTACTTTAACAATTTCCCAGGGCCCCTTGGAAGAGAAACATTCCCACAGCATCACAGATCCTTCACCATTCCTAATTGTGAGCTTTTAATTTATCCATATTTGAGTTCTGTGTAAAATTACCTCCACATGCTTGTAAACGCTTGTAATACTATGTTTAAATCCAAATTAGCTAGTAGTTGTTAAGGTGCTGCAGAGCTGCATACCATGAGCAGGCATCATTTTGCTTTAGGAAATTATGATTCTTTTTTTAGAAAGAGGCTTGCAGGAAGGACATTTTGCATTATACATATTATTGTATATACTTTACATAAAGGTTTAAAGGTCAGTTGACGGTTTCCAGTAAATCTTAACTAAAAAATTATATACACTGTACAATAAAACACAGCAAGGGTGTTCAAAGTCCATAATCTAAACTACATTTAGAATTAATACTCCTACATAACAAATCATTGTGGATTTTTTTAGCAGTTTATTATACAGATTGGTATTTTAGAAAATTTACAAGTTTGACTTCCCTGATGAAAAGCAAATGAAGTCATTGTTTTAGATCTTTTTATTTTGATTGTCTTACAATTTACTGTCCTACTAATGAGCTCTGGAAGCCTAATGGCTGGAAAGTAAGCAACATTTTTAAATACAAATTTGTACATTTGAACAAAATGAGATAGGCAAATCTCTGGTAAGGGTACAAACATCAAGCATTCAGTGATAGTGTGTATTTTATAAAATACAATCTGTATGGTGGTGAAGTTTGTAGCACTGTTGCCTTCAACCGGGTCTTGGGTTCAAATGCTGCTTGAGATAGTTCTGTGTGTATGGATTTCATGGTCTAAAAACTGTATTTTTCAACAACTAGGTTCCAAACTTCTCATAAAGCCAGAAACACATCCCCTTTGGCAGAATGAGCCAGTTTCACAAATATTTAAAATGTTGACCTAGAAATAAGCGGTTTTCCTCCTTCATCACTGAGTAAAACGGTCTTTCATGAAGAGACGTTTGAATGCTCCGACTTAAAAGCCTTCATTGTAAATGAAAGCTTGGTTTCCGCAAAACAGTCATGGCTTTTCTGGAAGATTTTTCTCGGTTAACGCAGGCTCATGATACATCACTGAATCCCACTTCCATCCAGTCATCCACAGCCCATAGCTGTTGCCAAACACACTTTATCAGTTTGATTTAGAGAACGTACGCTTTATTTGAAGTAGAAAACTGGGACGTAATTTTGGAAACCTTGACAACACAGCTGAAATCCCCCAAAGAAAGGTAATTCGATATGTTTTTTTTGCTAGAGGCTGCTGCTTTGATGTTAGGACTTATTATTTTATTTTAGTTTGTTTATTTATTGTTAGAATTCCCACCGCCTCCAAACGCACCATGCAGTATGGTGGGAGAGGCAGGTTTGTTGACTCAGTCGGAGCTCGGGATAGCCCGGAGCGGTCGCTGGCAAAGTAGCTAGCACTCTGTCATAGTTTGAGCTGCCTAGTCGAAAAATTATTCCAGTTATGTAGTTTTATGTGGAATTACCGTTCGAGCTGGAGAACATGCCGGTTGGCAAGCGAATTTCGTGTTACCGGGACCGCTCATAAACGAGATTGGCGTCAGTTAGCCTTAGCATAAATTAAAAGATTGACGCGATAAAAACGTCTGAAGTTCCCCTGTGGGGTAGTGAGATGGCTAAAGCTAGGCTGACCAGAGGTAGCTTTAATTAGCTGGAGTCCGCTGGGGAGCCGTGTGAGGCATGGGGTCGTTGATCTCTCTACACGAATCCAGACCGTAAATAAATCGGTGAGTTTATTCGGTGAGCGAAAAAAAAGAGACAGCAGCGGTATCTCGGCGCTGCTGGGAAGCTCTCTGGTCCAGGCTTCGCCGCTGGCCTTGGAAGTTAGCAGACGGCTAACAGCTGCACCGTCTGCCTATCCAGCAGGGTAAGTGAGTGTACGCTCGCTCTTTAATTTTACTTTGCCAGCTGTACTGCTGTTTATTCTCAAACGTGGAGCAACGCCGAACCTCGCGAACCGACTAGGTCTGCGACCAATGGGCACGTTTAGTCAATATAAAGTCGTACAGTAATGTGTGTCGGTGGCTGAATGAGGTTGCTAGCAACAAGTTGGGAGTCAGTTGAGGCAACAGCTAACATCAAAGACCACGGCCTCGATCAGTTTCAAAGCTAGTTTTTATTTCGTTGCTGCTGTGTTGAGCGTTATTATCGTTCTGGATGGAGCTTAAAAGGCTGACATATCAACAGATAATCTTTAAAAAAAAAAAAATACGGGAGTGTTGAAAAATACTCTGCTTGTTGCAAACATTTTCAGGGTGGAAAAGCAAACGTTTAAGGGCAAACATATCAGTTGCTAAGCAAAAAAAAAATCTCTCTGGTACTTTCTCAGAAAAGTGAGTAAACCCCTTACGTTTTTTGGTAAATGTGTTGTACAATTTTGCTGGACAACACTGAATATATGTCACTTTGATACAATGTACAGATTGTATAATGTTCCCCATTTGCTTTTCCCTCAAAATAACCCAAAACACAGCCATTAATGTTTAATATCAAAAGTGTGTCCAAAGTGTAATTGGTTTGCGTGGTCACCATTGTTTCCCAGCACTGCCTTGACTCTCTTGGGCATGGAGTTCTTTAGAGTTTAAAAAGTTGCCACCGGAGTCGAGAACCTGGTGGATATCGGAGGCCTGGCGCTCCTCCACCTTCTGTATTGATGATGCCCCCAAGGTGTTCGAGTTGTGTTAGAGTTTAGGTCTGGAGACGCGCTTGGCTAGCACAGCACCTTTAACCCGCAGTTTCTTTAGCAAGGCAGTGGTCGTGATTTCATGTTTGGGCTCATTATCATGTTGGAATACTTCCCCGGGACCCACTCTCTCCGAACGGAGGAGGTCACGCTCTGTCAGTGCGTCAGAGTACATGTTGGCATTCCCTCAATGACCCGTAGCTCCCCACGACAGGCAGTGCTCATGTAGCCCCCAAACCATGACACTCCCACCACCGTGTCTGACTGTAGGCAAGGCAAACTCGTCTTTGTACTGCTGATACCTCCATGTAATCAATACTAAAAGAGTCAGTCAAAGCTACTCGATTGTGTTCAAATCGATTTAAACTGACCCATATTCGCATTCGCCCCAAAATTGTCACACTTCTTCTGGCAGCAGCAATAACAAGAGGCTCAGCCGCTCCGCTCCCGACAGCTTTACCTGACAATAGCAGTGATCTAGCCGTTATTAGCTTGACAGACGGCGCTACGATGGGGTTCTGTCTGTCCGAGCTCCCCCGTCGAAATGCGCTTCCCCAGGCGTGTAGTGCCAAACCGCGCAACGCTCTGTTCTTCTGCGGTGTCAACCACGCAGGACAACGTTAGTCAGCGGAGGCCTCAGTCAAGCAAACCAATGCACCCTTCCTCCATTACTCCGCCGTTCGGTTTTAAGGGCATCCGAGGCGAATGTGGCCAATAATAACACAAGTTATGGTGGAGCCAGACTGAAGCAGACAGAACAGAAAAAAACGTGGGAACCCGTAGCAACCTGCCCCGCTGCTGGAACTGATCTCTAAAGAAAATATTATGCAAAATGACCAGACAGATAGAAATTTTACAGGGATGCTGCTGAATATATTTGCATTGACCAGATCATTAGTTACACTGTAAAAAAAAAAAAAAAAATGTATGCGCCAGATCCACGTTTCGTTGTTTGTATAGAATGATTCTTTATTTTTGTCCCTCATTAAAATTTATTTGTATCATCAACTAATTGGCAGGCTAATGGAAGCCCACAGTGGCACATTAAAGATAAGCAATTGTAATAAAAATAATTGCATGACTGAATCAAAGGGAAATACTCCCATAACGGATATTAACATATATAATATTAGTGTTATCTGATCTACTGTTTGACCAAAACAGAGAAGTGACACTTAAACTATATATTTCTCTAAACGAGGGCAGATTTGCCCCGTATTCATCAGTTTAGCCCTAATTAGGAAAATGAAAGTTAAATTTGTCATATTGTATTACCTAATTAATTTTTTGCTCTTAACCAGAAACCACCCCGTGCCTTCAAAAGATGTTGCCACGGTGTTGAAAATGGTATCGAGTATTGGGCGTTTTTCCCTGGTATCGAGTTTGAAATGTTAGCGTCGTGACAACCCCATCTTGTGCTCCTCACCTAGAGCCGGCCTTCTGGGATGATAGCCATGCAGAGCAGTTTGATGCAGTGTGCAGCGTATGGTCTGAGCATTGCACCCCCCCACCCCTTCAGCCTGTGCAGCTATCCTGGCAGCACTCTTGCATCTATTTTCAAAGGACAACCTCTGAATATAACGCTGGCAGCTCAGGGCGCTGGCAATCATATAGCCTCGGCCAACGTTTCGTTTTTCCTCAGAGTTCTTTGCCGTGAGGTGCCATTGTTGAGCTTCCAGTGACCAGTGTGAGAGCGATAACACCAAATTTAACATACCTGGAGGGAAAATGGCTAATTGGGCACAATTTGGACATGTTCACTTGTGGCTGTGCTCACTTTTTTTGCCAGCGGTTTAGACACGAACGTGTGTGGAGTTATTTTTAGGGGACAGCTAATTGGCACTGTTATACAAACTGAAGACTGACTAGCTTGTATCAAAGTGTCATAAAACATTTACAAAAATATGAGGGGGTTTACCCACTTTGGGAAGCCACTGTATGTTGGTGTTGAGATGCTTTACCTGATTGCCAATGCTGAGGTGTTTTATGTAAGCGGTAGGTTATCATTAGAGCTGTTGTTTTGGGAAAATATCTGCTATTTGAATGTCATACATATCAGGACAGTGACCCTGGCCTGAACCATACTTGTTCAAGTTGTCACAACCGAAACATAATGAAAGGGCTGGTTTAAGGGGATTTCTTTCTAAAAGGCTGTTTTTGTATCTATTTTGATAAGCATTTATTTTGAAATTGACTTATAACGGATAAAATGCCTTTGAAATTGAATAGAAGAATGAAACCGTTCCATCAGAAAAGCCCTAAGATTTACACAAACTAACTTTGTCTTAAGTTGTATGTTTTTCTTTTTTCTTTTCTTGGATTTCTTATTTATGTTAGAAAATATTTGGATTTTTAAAATGCAATACCTTGTCCTCTAATATTTACTAGGTAGCTGTGTGGCTGTTCCTAGTAAAACAGCATAATTTACTAGATTGTCTAATGTCTTAGTTACCATATATTTTTATACCTCTGTGGGAAAAAAGCAATTTACAGAGTGTAAGTCGAATCTTAAAGGCATATAGCCACATTGTATGCTTAAAAAAAGACCAAAACCTGTTTCATCATGATAAAATAAGGTTATATACTCCAAGCCTCCATCCTGATGTTTTTATGGTCCTTTTTGTGGACAAATATAGCCCCAGCGCTGGGTGCTGTGTCTGGATCTTGGAGCTTTCTTCGTTGTTTCGCTTGGAGATGCTAATAGCCGTTAACTGCTTCCTTGTTTTAACCCCTGCTGTGCATCCGCAGTACGTACTTCCGTTAAAATCGTAAATAAATACGAAAGGCTTTATTTACTAACAAATTCAGCAAAAACAAAGCATAAAACACCAACATAAAAACTGATACGCCAGCAGGACTTTATAATCTTTCATAAAAACTTTGTATGCAACTAGAGTGAGCTACTGACATTTAAGACTTTAAGACTTGTAATATGGCAGTCCTTCATAGTTTTAGCAGCCTTGTTTTCTTTTTTTAAGATCTTCTATGCTTTGTTGGTGTCTTTGAAAACAAAAGTGCATCATTTTGGCTTATATTTAATAAGAAATATGTAACGTTTTTACTTCAACATACATGATCTTCTTCTTGATATGAGACTGAACGGTGTCCCCACTCAAAGAGAACTCTGCTGTTTTCTTTTCAATGTAACAAAGGGAGCTTAAAACACCAGAGTATGATTTTCGAGATGTCTCTTACCTACAGATATGTGCGTTTTAATCAGGTGCAACACAATGTGTAGATTATTTATAGTATCTGATTCATGTTTCTGAAATTCCTTCTTGCAATTGTTCCTTGCCACAAATTTTTGTCTACAAAAGAAGCAATTTTCCAAAGTCTGCTTTTGCGTCATGTTCTGTGCTCTCTGTGCGTTAGATAGTTGCCACCCTTGAGCCCTGTCACTCACATTTCCAGGAGGAAAAAAGGCGTTTCCTGCAGATCATTTCCCGTTATGGACTGAAAATAGGAACAGTAACTCTGGTGTGGTAAAGAACTGTCTGAGCATTCTCTGCTAAAAAATTGGGTTTGGGATAAAATGTAAAACTCCCTGCGGTGGTAGTAAAAATACCGACAGGAGCTCAGTTATAAAGACTTCGGTTGTAGATGGAAAACATCTAAACACTGATTGATTTTTTTTCGTCTCCGTCTCAAATTATTAGCAGCTCCATTTAATTATCCAGCAAATTTCAAGCAAGGTCTACTCAAAAACCGCATACCCATCTCCAGCTTTAATGCTATGCTCTCTGTAGTGAGGATTATCTTTTTCAACAGATGTTAAGTGCATTCCGGTACAATTATATAGTTACTGGGGGGGAAAAAAGGATGTATAGAGAATTTCACAAAATGATAAAATGGCGGGATAAAAATCTCCACGTTCCACTTAGAAAGAAACTCATGACTCTGTTTCATTACTATCATTCATGGAATTAGATTTACAGATTTTATAACCTTCTTCTGAACAATGGCTCCTCTGTGCTGCAGCTTTATGCAACATTTTCCAGCACTACGACATTTCATACCCCGTACCCTCATTGTGATATTAAATTTACATCTAGGCCAAGCGGCAGCTATCACTCCCATCCCCTTTTGCTTTCCGTCCCTGTTTAGGTACATGTTGCTGATGGCTTCCCCGCCAGCTATGGACACTGTGACGGACTCTTGCCCCACGGTGCACCAAAACGGGACCGCCCATCGAGAATCTTCGCACACAATACCAGCTGCGCCTGTTCTGAGGCTTCATTTCTACCACAACAGCCAGGGAGCATGCGACAGCAGCCTTCTCAGTTACCCACCTGGGGACTATGTGGCTGAGGAGCTGTGCATAGATGCAGCCAAGGCGTGTTGTAAGTAATCCAAACTGTGTGGACCATCACAAAGCACTCCGTTTGTGAAGATTTGTTTTTAATCTGTTTGACTATGTCCAGAAACAGCTTAGCTTTTCTTTTTGTTTCCTTGTAGCGGTGCACTCTGTGTGTCGGCGCAAATGTGGTACGACTTGCCACTGCGGGGCTATGGAAGGGGGGGGGGGGGGGGAGGATAGGGACTAGATTTACCAGCATGTCATGTGTTTAAGGGTAAACCAAAAACACACCTGACATTTTAGATAATCTTTATTGACCGTTTTTCCCCTGTATTGGTACTTGAAACAAATAGTTTTCTTCTGAATTTTCCAGTTATTTGCCTCAAAGCGCCTCATTAATGAGCAAAACAGATTTCACCACTGCAGAAACGTTGCATCATGAACTGTAGTACAAGCTTGTTTGTTGTGACTTCTTTCTGTTTGCTGTTTTCTTTACATTCCAGGTATATCACCGCTGTACTACAGCCTTTTTAGCCTTTTTCGAGAACGAGACAACATATGGTTCCCTCCTAATCACATCTTCCAGCTTGATGAATCGGCCTCTGAAGATCTTTTTTTCAGAATACGGTCGTGTGCTTAATTTACCTTCACTTGTCCTTATAGGAATTCTTCCGTTTTCTTTGTTGTGACCTATTTTTATTGTTCACTACAGGTACTATTTCCCTGGCTGGTACAGTAGTGGTGCTTCGCGGGCATATCGATATGGGGTCAAAAAGGGGTCAGAAAGCCCTGTTCTTGATGATTATGTTATGTCCTACCTCTTCTCTCAGGTAAGTGGCTCTGTATAACCCGTTATTTTTCTTAAACTCTTAAATGGAGCTTTCAATACGAGGTAAAGGAATATGTGCAGGAACGTGGAATGTTGCCCCACAGTTTGGTATTGGGAATTTAGCCTGAAACAGCAAGCTGTGCAAATTATTGCTTCTTTGCTTTCATTTTCTACCTTGTTACAACTTATTGGGCAATGTGAAAACGGAACAAAAGTTTATGACGTGGGCTAAGAAACCTCAGTTTCCACAGCAATTGTTTATACTTGCACGGAAAGTACACCTCAGTTGGAACAGAAGCTGAACACATCACAATCAAATCTCAACTGTTTTGGTGTGCTATTAACTTCCTCTATGTGGCCATTGTCCAGATTTGTCATTGCTTCCTGTCTTTGTTTGAGACAATTAAGACATTTTGCACATACAGGAATCATGCACACATGGTCCCTTCCAGTAAGGCTCAGTAAATGATGGAGCAAAGCAGGAAGCTTCTCAGGGCTTCATGTTACATCAAAAGTAACTTTGCTTTGGGGTTAGGTTGGGAGACCTTGTGAAGTGGAAGAAGTGCTTCATGCACATTTTGGCTAATAATATCTTTTATTAGTATAGATTGAAACTGTTAAAACAAATATATATTTTTTAAAGTGTAGATGCACTTTGTATCAGGCTAGAAGTTGTTTTTTTTTCTAGAATTTAGAGATGGGGAAACAGGCCCTCACCAGCCAATACCAATTTCCCCTTTTAGTTTGAGAGCTGGGTTGTGGGTCCTGATTCTCTGGCTATAACACACACTGACTCATTTGTGAAAGCGTTTTAATTCAACACTTTTCTGTACTTTATTAATTGAAAAATAAAAAAAATGCCTCATTAAGATTAAAACCTCGTCTTTTAATATCTTGGCATGAAAGCAAATGTGACAAACGTTAACCATACAAAAGCAATGTTCTCTTTAGTAGTAGCTTTGAATCCAACAGAAATTGAAGGGATTACCAGTCTAATCCCATTTTTGCATCAAAGCAAATGTCCGTGACGTATGGTATTTAAACAATTTAATAGTGTCTGTTAATTTTGAGCGTTTTTAATAAACTCATTGTTTCCGGTCGACCAGATGAAGCTTTATTTCTATCTCTTTCATTGCAGAAAACAGAGGTGCACAGGATGTCACCGTTACTGTTGTAGATGAAGGCAAATTAAAATCACTCTCGCGTCTTGATAATGGCGTGAATAACTAAATCTGGGCTCCAGAATATGACTGGGTTGGATGAACATGCGACAAATGAATCAGCTGAACGTTTTTTGTTGTGTTCTTTGTGCACACGTCCTTGACCTTTGCAAAGACGTGGATGTTTTTCAGTCTGTGCATCATTCAGAATGAACACTATGCACGTTAAATCTTCATTCTCCACCTGTCGCCCCCACACAGGCAGCAGCTAATTACTAAAATCATTAAAGATTTCGCCTTGATGCATTCTGTTCAGAAAGGCATCTTTGTCTGTTTAACTTGCTACCACCTTTTCAGATTTATTGGACTGTACGCTGTGTAGTCGAGGGCCTACTTATACTTGCATGTCTGGCATAAACATTGAGGCTTTTTGCCTGAAGGAGTGCGACAATCGCTTGTGTTTTTCAAAGCTCCAACACAGCAAATTACCTCAGAGCTCTTTCTCACCAGAGTGATAAGTGTGGGCAGGTGAAATCCTAAACAAGCAAACTCTGATCTGCCTGAAAACATGGGTCTTGGACCCCTTGTAAGTGACCTCTGGTGTGTTTTGCTTACAGTGGGAAAGCTAACTAACAAACCAGCAAACCAGGGAGAGAAATTTTTGTCTTTTTTACGTAGGATTAATCGAAATATAGATGAAAACCTGTAACTTTTAAATCCCTAACCAAGGAATCACGATATAGGCTCTCTCTCTTTTTTCTGCACTCCCTGCATTTGTCTTGTTTATACAGAACACGAAATCTCTCGGAGCTTATGGCAAGCTAGCTAACACTTCAACGCCAAGGAATCCACAAAAGGTTAAAAAATAAAACAACTGGACTTTTATTCTGAAGCTGAAGATGTCTAACTTCCCATTTAGGAAGCTTTCTCAATTCAAAATGTCTGGAGTAGTGTGGAGTTCCAAGCTTTATAGACCTGCAGGCGAAGCCTCATTAGAGCTTGGATTCACATGTAGATTCGCCTGGAACTGGTGGCAGTTCCAGGTAATTAGGCTCGTCATTTGAGAAATCTGGTCACCCGGTAACATTGATGCTTCTATTTCATCAGTGTTGTCCACCGAATATGTCTACCGAATATTTATTGGCTTTGAAGGATTTTGTATGTGGAAACGATGGTTTTAGGTTTCGATGTGAGTGGTTGAAGTAGCGCATCAGTGAAGATGACGGAGAAGTGGTTTATTTAGTCATATGCAAGGATTTTTGATAAGGCCCTTCCTTCTGAAATACATCTCCAATGGAGCAATCCCCGATGGACGTGTGGATCTCTGCGGAACGAAAACCAAGTTAAAGAGTCAGGTTAGGATTTTTGTCACCAACAGACAGACTTTTGGTGATTTGTGACAATCAAAGCCAATGGTATTTTTGTAGGACATCTGAAAATGACCATGGAGCCGTTTACTTGCTGAGGACGTGCCGCATTGAGCGTTAATGTTTATAATAATCCAGTTTAAACAACGTGATCCTCATATTTGTATCAGGCAAATGTTCTCAGTATATTGAAGTAATCAGGGCACCTCTTGAAATAAACAAATGTGTCCCTTTTCAGTCGTAACACAACAGAAAAAGGACACATTTATCCTGTTGGATCCCGCGCTCCCGACACGAGCGATACAAATTCTGTGGGTGATAACTAGCTGGTCATTTATAAGCCTGTCTGAAGCCTTTTTATGAACGCCCCGTGTTCCCCCATCAGAACAGCCTCCACCAAAGTCTTCACGGCCAGCAGACGCTCAGCGCTCCCAACTTGGTGGGAGTTTTTAGTGCAGCCATCCTCAGCAACTGGGTCCGTTTACAAAACACAGAAACATTTACCAAGGCAGGTAAAAATATGTCGCTACTCTGAGCGTTCTCTCACCTGGCCGGAGTGAGTTTACCTGTGTGCGAACGCAGGTGACTGAACTTAAAGTAAAGGAGTGAAGACTAGCTTAGGAGAAACATTAAAGGCAGCTGCACTCTTGGTTGTACCGTGCACCGCGCTGACTCTCCGCCAATATTTTTAACTTCATAGTTGAACGCACTTATTGACTATTTCTTGTGACAAATTCCTACATTTCCCACTGCAGACACCCACCACACACCTGTGGTGCAGAGAGACTGTGACCTGCTGGAGCTTGCAAGTCGCAGCTGCCTTGGAGACTTCTTCCCGCCCAGCAGTTTATAGTGACGCCGTGTACGCGCTCGTAAAATTGAGCTCTGCACGTACATGTCTGCGGACTGATGTCCGCCTTATTATACAGGAGCCTATAGACAGAAATAGCTCAGGATGCGATCTGCCGCTATTTAGAAAAGCTAATATTAACAAAATTAACTGTGAATATGCACAGACATATAACAATTTACTACATGCCCTGACCTTCCTGGGGGGGTGGGCAATCTTGTTGACCCCCCCCCCCCCCCTTGTTGAATGGTAGGGGAAACACTGAAAGCAAGCACTGGGGGTGCTTGCTTTGCCACCACTGGGTGGTGGGTTTATTTAGGCACATCTTGTGTTTCCACCAATAAAGCACATTACATGCTGCTTCCATTCACTTTGAACATTATTATGGAGGATGTGTTGTAATTATTGCTCTGTGGATACAGCAGATAGAAACAAATGCAACATTTAACGTGGTCTTTCGGTTTCCTGTGCTTATAAAAAGCCATAATTTACATACCAGCATCCTAATTAAGTTAAATATGAATGCTATAGGGACAAATTACAATCTAATTGGATTGATTAAAATGATTTTTCAATAAACCTAATTAAATGTATTTCTTTCAACGTAATTAGGGGCTGGGCTTCTATGTTTGTACTTGTTACATGGGGTTTGTGTTTGCATTTGAAATTAAAATGGAAAAAAAAAACAAGTTAAAACAGCTTTTATTAATTATATCAGTTTCATAAAAAATAATAAAGTATTACACATTAACTGCAAAAAATATCTTGTCTGGTTTGTTTACTATCCATGGGTAAGGAGTTCACTCCCTCACAGTCTGAAATCATGTGTGAAAGTTGAGACGGGGATAGAGAATCCATTACCTTTGTAGTTCTGGTCTGTTTAGTGTTCACACTGGCCTATTAAAGCCAAAACAAGAGTTGCAAATGTGACGTCACATAGACTGATAGGAAGCTTATTCATTGGTTAGTTATGGTTAGCAGCCATCCTACAGCGTCATGTGGGCCTGCAGGGGGACAATGAAAACAAAGCTTGTTCTAGTGACTGCAAGCACGTCACGATATACCTCCTCCCACCTGTTGTTTATCCTCTGCTGAGGTCAAAAAGGTCCTGAGCGGCGGCAGAGAAATACATTTTTAGGACCTGCTGTAATAAAGAGATTTAGTAAGAAACCGGATGCAGACATTTAATTTATGAATTTTCAGAAATCCTCACACTTCAGTGTGGGAGTCGTGGCCTAGGTTAGGGAGCAGGGTGCTTGCGTTCACGAGAGGCTCTAAGGTTCTGGGTTCGTATCCCACAGACTGCCACTCTGGGTCCCTGAGCAAGACCCTGAGCCCCAGAAACTCCCCGGGCGCCGTACAGTGGCAGCCCACTGCTCCCTAAGTGATGGGTTAAATGCAGAGGTCATATTTCATTGGAATGTATGTTGCAATGTAGATGATTGCAATCATTAATGTTGCAATAAAGATGATTAATAATATTCAGGCAACAGCAGTTGCTGTAACCATGATAGTATCAGCTTATTTGGAAGCTAAATGTGACCAGCCTTAATTCAACTCCTTTGGACACTTAAAACAATAGTTATATACAAGATTCAAAAGTAAAGAATTTGTAATATTTTGTGGATAAGTATATGAAGAAAATCTAGAGTGTTTCCTTTATACGGCATACGGTTTTTCCACCAGAATTAGATTCTCTTAAAAATTACATTTATACTAAGAAGGATTTTTTTAGTATAAATGTAAAACTCCAAGCAGCATTTTGTTGGTTGCTAAACATCAGTGATGATCAGACTAAAGTAACTTCACCCTTAACAGGAACTTGTACCAAGTTTAGTTCACACAGACTAAAACTAACTTATGTTCATAGTTCAGCCAAAAACACTGAACTAAATTTACACTCTGCATGAATTATAGGTACAATAAAAAATGTGAATATTGTGGAAAAGTTGAATGTTTGAAATGAATGAAAGATCAATTAAAAAGGTTATTTTAAACAGAAACGTCTGGCCTTTAAAAACGTTTTTTTTTTTTTTTTTTATTCATTCAGTATTAGTTGGGCCTCTTTTTGCATGAATTACTTCATCAATGCAGCGTGGCATGAGGCGATCAGCCTGTTGTTCTGCTGAGCTGTAATATGAGCCCAGTCTGCTTTCACAGTTACCTTCGGGTCATCTGTCTTGTTGGGTCTGGTGTCTTTCATCTGCCTCTTGGCAATGCTCCACAGATTCTCTACAAAGTTCAGCTCAGATCAGTTTGCTGGCCAACTAGCACAGTAACACCATGGTCATTGAACCAGCTTTTGGTCCCTTTGGCAGTGTGGGCCAGTGCCAAGTCCTGCTGGTTAGCTTGTCAGCAGAAGGAAGCATGAAGTGCTCTAAAGTTTCCTGGTAGACGGCTGCATTGACTGCGGCCTTCAAAAAACCCAGTGGACCAGATGACATGGCACCCCAAATGGAAAGTTCACTCTGACCTTTGAGCGACGAGGATTTTTGTGCCTCTCCACTTTTCCTCCAGATTCTGGGACATTGATTTCCAAACGAAATGCAAACTTTACTTTTCATCTGAAAGAGGACTTTGGACCACTAAGCAACAGTCCAGTTCTTTATCTCCTTAACCCAGGTGTAGGATTCTTCTCTGGGTTAGTGGGGCTTGACGCGATGACTCCAGTCTCAGTTCAATCCATGTGAAGCTGCCCCAAATTGTTCAGTGGGTTTTGCTTGACAGTCTTCTCAAGGCTGTGGTTGTCCCTGTCACTGGTGTTTCTACCACACGTTTTCCTTCCATTCATCCTTCTGTGAGTGTGTTTCCATACGACACTCGGTGAACAACCTTTTGTCTCACTGGCTGTCTTCTGGAGGTCTGTCTGGTCAGCAGTCTCTGTCTACACTGTAGCCTACTGACCCAGAATGAAAGACCATTTAGAGGATCAGCGAACACTTTGCAGGTGTTTGGGTTAGTTAGCTGATTAGAGTCCACCATGACTTTCCAATATTTCACAATTTTTTTGCACCGTTTACATTTTTTTAACGCAACGAGTTTCCTGTTTTCATTATCTGTAAGCCACAAATATCAAAATTACAAGAAATAAAGGTTTTGAGTATTTCAGCGTTTTTTATAAATAATTCAGGAAAATCTTCATGTTCCTGACAACTTGCGCCAAGTAGCCTATTGATAATCTTATCTCATGGTATCCGCAGCCTTGTCTTTGCCATTTTACTTAAATGTGTTCAATTCCTTGCCATTCTCTTTCTTTCTTGTCTTCTAATACGGTCGGATTCTCAATAAAGCGGCTCTACTTTACACATTTTCATGCTTTAGTTTTCAGAAACCGCACTGATTGAGATTTTTTGACTGAAATGTAGGCAGTTAAGATATATTTTAATCACAGGAACTTTCCATTAACTACAGTGGTGGTGTTCCTGTATTATAATATCATGATTAAACGCATTAAGCTGTACTTGCTTGCAGAACAGTTAGAAATAGCAGACTGCATTAAGCTGCGGGTTCATTCCTCTGCTTATCTCTGTACTTGCAAACCCACAGTTTGACTCGCTGCAGCAGGTTTCCACGTTGTAGCAACAGTAAAGAGCTGCAGAAATGTACAATATATGGCAAACCTCAATATCATTGTATGCAACATGTATGCAAAACTGCCTGGACTGCAATAAATGTTGGGTATTATTCTGGTCTATGCATAAATATATTTTGTCACTTGATTTAGGCATCATAAAAAGCTTTAGAAGGTAAAGAGTTGTTCAAGTCAACAGCCATGTTGTTTTAGGACCAAAACGTCAGAGGTTGACCAGAATGGTAAAGCTTGTACTTGTACAGCGCTTTAACTGGTCTGACGACCCCAAAGCACTTTACACTGCAGTCAGTCATTCACCCATTCACACCCTGACGGTGGTGAGCTATGTTAGCCACAGCTGCCCTGAAAAGACAAAAATTTCTTTTCTTTTTTACAGTAGCTGGATACATTACTCGTTATCTGGGATCTATGTTTGCTATAAATTCTTGTTTTGGGCTTTGCGAAGTTGTGGAAGTTATGAAAACTTTGACAATTTTTCAGTGGAAACCTAATCTCAAAGCAGAAAGACATGAAAACTTGTATTTGTTCAGTTAGAGTTTAGATATTTTGCCAATGAAAATGTTGAGAATTAAGTGTTTTGGCATGCGTGTTCACACTCGGGTACTACAAGTGTTTCTCTCTGATTACTGCGTGCAGTGGAGGAATGACTTTGTGAATGGAGTGGTGAAGATTTCCAACTCGCATGAGTCACAGGAAGAGTGCCTTGGTATGGCTGTGCTGGACATGACAAGAACAGCTAAGGAGAGACAGATGTCCCCTTTGGACATCTATCACAGTACAAGGTACTATACGGTCCAAAATCTTAGTCCAAAAAAGAGGATGTTTTGTACACCTTTGAAAATGTTGAAAATTGTACATGAATTTAAGGCAAATGTTGATTTGAATCTGTTAAATCTCTTCTAGTTACAAATCCTTCTTACCAAAGGAAATGAGAAATCAGATCAAGGACTGTAGTTTTTTAACTCGAAAGAGGATCCGCTTCCGTTTCAAGCGCTTCATCCAGCAGTTCAGTCAGTGCCGGACCACCGTCCGCGATCTGAAGCTCAAGTACCTCATCAGCATCGAGTCGCTGGAGAAAGCCTTCTACACAGAGACCTTTCAGGTCAAAGAACCAGCTAGCGGACAACTCATCATCCTGGTTGCTGCAGACACTGGGATACAGTGGTGTCGAGAGAAATTAAAAGACTCTGATGAGGTTTGTACCCACCATTAGGTTTCTTTTGTCTAATCCACAGTGCAGGAAAAACTGCATACAACACTTTGAGCCTGTGCTGACCCTGTCATGAATATACCCACACAGTACCTTGTCATGTTGCAGCCACAAACTTTAATGTATATTATTTAGGGTATTTTCATGTCATGGATCACAAAGAATGCGTAAGAATTTCAGTGTTTAGATGTGTAAGGCTGGTGGAGTTGTAGCTGAGGAAGACTTGCAACTGCAATTGACGGAAAATGTATTTACCCAGGTGCTGAATTAAATGACTACATTTTCTGGATTGATTTATATATTTATATTTTGAAAAGCATCTATTCCTTTCCATTCTATTTATAAATATCTGTTAATTTGCATTAGCCAATCCCATAAAATGGGAGTAAATAGTTTTGAAAGGCACTTTATAATATACAAACAGAGCAAAACAAGAAGCTTAAAGAAACTGATACTGACATAAAACAATATGAAGACTAAACGAACAGCTAAATTAGTTTGAAAGACACGTTATTTATCACATATTTAACAAAATATGTGATGTTTTCTATATTGGTGTTTTTATGTCGTTTATTCAGGAGCTGCAAACCTTGTGTGACTTCCCTGATGTCACCGACATCAGCATCAAACAGGCCAGCAAGGACGGCATGACAGAGAGCCGGCTGGTCACCATCAATAAGCAGGATGGGAAGAATCTGGTAATTTCTCTAGATTAATCTGTTTCCGTCTTCAGCAGTGAAATCTTCAGTTAACTTCATTATGTCTGGGGATTTTCTTCCAGGAGCTGGAGTTTCCCAGTCTGTTTGAAGCCCTGTCGTTTGTGTCCCTCATTGATGGCTACTATCGACTGACCACAGATGCACATCACTACCTTTGCAAGGAGGTGGCACCTCCCAGGCTTGTCGAGGCCATATCTTGTCATTGCCACGGCCCCATTTCGTAAGCAATGTTTTAACAATTTGCATAATACTGTATATATCCCAATATTGCGGTTTTGATTTTTAAACAAAACACCTACAGCCTATTTGCTTTAGCTATCAATATGCCTTCTTGCACAAGTTTTGATACCTATTGAAATCTTTCATCTTTTTTCATGTAAAAACTACAAACCTCAGCGTATTTAATGGGGTATAATGGTGCTATGAATAATACAATTGCTTCCTTTTGAATTATTGGGTAAGCACGCAAACAGCCAAGTTTAGAATAACAGCATTTATCATTTTTGTTTCATTTAAATGAACCCTGATCCGTTAAAAACGGACGAAAAAAATCCAAGTTTATCTTTTGGAAGCTCGTACAATAAAATGGACATATTTAAAACAATATAGCAAAGAATTGAATAAACAGTTGTGAGTGAATGACAAATAAATGATGTTAGGTTGCAGTATAGCCCAAGCATTAACGAATCTGATAGATAAACACAATAAACCTTGCATGAACCTGGCTCCTAAATTTAACTTCAACTCCTCTTTTAAAATCTGGTATTTGTTGTTGGACCTAGCCGTATGGACTTGAAAAGAAAAGAGCGTATAGTAATGTTGGCTTAAATTATGGGAATGTGTCTCTGGGCAGAGACGATACTGAAAAGATATTCTGGCGTTTTCTGTCAAAAAGAGGAAGAGTTAGTCCATGACTTGTTGCTGAACTGGGTTTCTCCATGTTAAAAGGCATAGACGTATGAAACATAGTTCTAATTCAAGTGTGTGTTTTCAAAATGAATCCAAATTAATTATAAAATTAGAGTGTCTTCACTGCTATTTGCTAAAACCTCCGTTTATTTATTCTTTCCATTTTAATTTTTTTGCAGAATGGAGTTTGCTGTCAGCCGGCTTCAAAAGTGTGGAAACAAGCGGGGATTGTACATTTTGAGATGTAGCCCAAAAGACTTCAATAAGTATTTTCTAACTTTCCCGGTGGAGGTGAGTTCTTAACCTTCTGCAGCAATGGGACTAAAGTGGACATTGTTGAATGGGAAATCGTCACCATTGTGTTCCTGCCATATGTTTCAGAGCTGTTTTCCTTTGACGTGATTTTATCATTTATCCATTGTACTTCTTGTCCCCCTGTCTTGTTTTGCTCTCAGTATGTGGGAATTATGTTGTTAGTGATGCCAGAACAACCACCTGTTACGCAATACATTGCTGCAGCATGGCAACAATAATAGGATTCATATTATTTTCTATTCAAGTAACAGGATTTCTCAATCATTTTATTGGGAAACATTTTGACTTTTTATCAAACATTTTATTTTAGACTTGGATGAAACAAATTTTTCTTCTTATCAACAGACAAGTTAGACACTTTAATCCCCAAAAAAGCATTAGATTTTTAAGGCAGACTAAAACACAGAATAATGTCTGATTATTTTTTCCTGCTTTTCCTTCTGCTACAACATATTTCTGCTAAATCGCAGATCTGAAAAATAGAATCCAAACATTTTTTATTTTATTTTAAATTGAGGTAAACCTTAAAGTGATGGTTAGGGTTGTGCCCCTGAAGATTCTCTGACTGAAGCAGTACATCTGTGGATCTGCGCTGTCTGAGCTCTGCTTTGTGTCTGCTAGGTGTTCGACACGGTGGATTACAAGCACTGCCAGATCACCAGGTCTGCTGCTGGCGAGTTTAACCTCAGTGGAACCAAGAGAAGCTTCAGCACCTTGCAGGAGTTGCTAAGCTGCTACCAAAAAGAAACGGTGCGCTCGGACGACATCATTTTCCAGTTTAGCAAGTGCTATCCTCCTGAGTCCAAAGGTAAACGGACAAATTTTTTTACAGTAAAATCATGAAATCAAGTTTCATCATGATTTCCATATGTACAAACATAGATCTCACTAAAAACAACTTTCAAGGTATCTTTTGTCCTAAATAATATTTCTAAGCACAGAGCAGCAATGCATACAGTGTCCCCTGTAGGCAGCCTTACATTTTCTCTGCTTCGGCAGAACACGTTCTAATCTTTCACAATCCCAAGATTCCCGTATCGCCCAGCTCTATTTTGTAGACATTTGAACAGGATGTGTGTGCGTGACCATTAGCTGATGCAACAAAAAGGAACACGTGTTTCTGTGCTTTTAGATTTTTGTATTTTCCGGCAAATGTTTTTCAGTTATTCCTAAGCACTTTAGTTCTTAACTTGCAGGACTCAAATGAAAAAGTAAGAAAGATATTCCAGGTAGGATGGTCCAGTTAGTACCCGAGGCCATCCACCAATATATCAGAGCTCCCTTTTTTCCTGTGACTGGTTCGATGGATGTTTCTCTTATTTGCAGAAATAAATATTTTAAGGTAATTAATATAACCATGTAATAAAAATATGTATGTTTGTGTTTCTTTTTTTTTTCTCCAAGAAAAGGAAGTTACATCAGATATGCAATGCTCTACGTTTATAAGATGAGCAGGGAGATCGTCTTCCACCACAGTCTCTGTCTCGACTGAATAGCCTTTTTTCTGTTGTTCAGTACCAAACTAACCTTATTAGCTTTTTTTTCCTCCCCTTTTCTGAAAATTAGATCATAGCGGTTTTCTTTCTCTTGAGTACTTTTCCTAAATAATATTCAGATTTGATTTGGCAGATTTGATTTGGCAGATTATCTGTCGGCGCTAAAATGAGCCTAACTGCTTAGAGCTGTGGATTCAGACTAAGAAGGCTCTGATCCAGTTTACAAACCCTACAACGATTTTCAGTGCAATTTCTACATTGAGGTATGGAAAAAAGGGTAACAAAGACCCGGTGAGGTTTAACATTATGACCAGTGATCGGTGAAGTGAACAACGCTGAGTAGCTCCTCAGTGTGGCACCTGCGTGGGATCATTGCATACCGAGTTGATGTGTTGGAAGCAGGACAAACGGGCTAGCTTGAGAATTTGCCTTAGATTGACGAGGGCCAAGTTCTGACGGGGAGACGAGTCGTCTAACAATGTAGCGCCTGTGGGGTGTTTCAGGTCTAAAGTGGTCATTATCATGCTAAAAGGGGTCCTTTTGTAGAAATGGTGACGGGGTCAGGGGTGGTCAGTTTGGTCAAAACCAACTGCACTACTGCTGTTGTATCTCAAACCACAGAAGAATCAGAAATACTTTAATAATCCCAGAGGGAAATTATTTACGTTACACACTCCAGATATACAAGAAGTCGGTGCTGGTTGTGAAAGAAACATGTCAGAATACACCGTGGTTGTTCCATATGGAGCTTCATAGCTGCAGACAGGTCAGGCTGCCAGAGCTGATCCCTGTGCGCCACCCAAAGCCCAGAAAATAGCATGTGAGCGGGAAAATGACCACTTACCCGGAGTGCCTGCATCCCTGTTTTCTTTCGTAATTTTACCAGAACTGGTTTCCAGTGGAAAGGATGAAGAAATGCTCTACAGTGTTTCTCTTTCAGCACTGGCTCAAAACACCGGCTCTAAAACTAAGACTAGAACTTTTTTTTTTTTTTGTCTCAAGCAACCCACATTTAAGAACTATTTTAAAATACTTTTTATTTTATCCGTTGCTATTCTTTTCTCCAAACAGAAAAATCCTGCCTCATCATCTGCAGGAGCAACAAGGGCTCAGAAGTGCCTCTGTCTCCATCTCTGCAACGGCACAACATTAGTCAGATGGTGTTTCACAAGATCAGGAAAGAAGACTTGGAATGTGTAAGCTTACTGTGCAAGTTAAGATCTGTGGCATCTGCACTTCCTCATTTATCTGTTGATTGCAGAAGCGCTCATTAAACTTGGAATTTGTGTTTAGTCTGTAACTTCCAACATGTAGCCCTTCTAACAAGTTAATGAGGTCTCTTTAATCTTTATGCAATCGTGATTTCTGCCAGGTGGAGAGTCTTGGTCAAGGGACATTTACAAAGATCTTCAAAGGGGTCCGAAAGGAGCTGGGAGACTATGGACAAATGCACGAGACAGAAGTCGTGATGAAAGTTCTGGACGTGGCCCACAGAAATTATGCAGAGGTCTGTGATTTTAAAGCCGTCTGTCGTGTTAACCCTTGCTCAGGGACCCAGAGTGCAGGCGCTGGGGATCGAACCGGGTACTTGCATTCTTCTCTGAGTGCAAAGCGCACTGCTCTAACCACTGGGCCAACACTCCCGCCAGACTTTATTCACGATCTCCTTGTCTAAATCAGAGAGCCTAAATTCAGAGATGTTAGTATTCTGCAACTTTTAGTCTGGTCCAAAACACCTGAGTCAAACATTTAGGTCATTGGTGGCACGTTTGTAGGACGCGATGATCTCCTGAGGCGGTAATTCACCCATTCAGGTCTAATGGACCAGGGGCACATTTCTCCAGGACTGAAGTTTGAGACTTTTGTCTAACTTTTTTTGCCTCCTTTGTTTGCTTCTGTCCTTGCTAGTTTGCTTCCTTCCTTGAACCATTCTTCCCCCTCATTCTGTGTGCTGTCTTCCTCTCCACTTTTCTTAACTCCTTTAGCTCATCTTTTCTCCCTTCCTACCTCCCTTATGTACTTAAGTGAAGGACAATCCTGTGTTCTTTTCTTGCTTTTGTCCATCCGTGCTTCTTTCCTTTTTTCCTTTCTTCCTCATATCCTTACTTCTTACTGTCTTTCTGTCATATCCTCTCTCATTCATCCTCCATTCTTCTTTTCCTTTTTCTGTCATCTTCTTATTTTTCCATTCCTCTTTCCTTCCTTTCTTCCTTCATTTGTTCCTTATACCCTTCTTCCCCTTGTAATGTTTCTTTCTGCCTTTAGTTATTCCTTCCATGATTCCTTCTTTCCTTTCCCTCGTGTCTCTTTCAATACTTGCTTCTTACCTTCAATCTTTCTTTTTCCTTTTTTTCTATCTTTTTTCTCTTATACTCTTTCTTTTTTCCATTATGTCCTTCCTTCCTTTGCGAAAAATTCTTTTTATATATAAAAAATAATGAGTGAGATTTGTTTGTGTGACATACACACTGCTAAATAAGAGCTGCTAAACTGAAACAACCTAAATATGTCTCACTCCATCCATCGATCCACCCTTTATAAAGAAATTTACAAGCCAAAAGGCGACCAGAGTGCTTTACGGGTTAATAACAAAAATGGAAAAGAAAACAGCATAGTAATAAAATCCAAGTTTGACAATCTTAAAATCAATCTTAAAATCAGCAATAAAAAGCATAGTAAAAACAAGGACTGACCTAATGGTTGTGCTCTCTGGAAATAAAAGCTCGTCATCTATCCATCCATCCGTCCAACTGGCTGGGATTTTTTTACATCTCAAATTAGTAGGAACCCTGTTTTAGCATCAACAGAAAAGTGTAATCAGCAAACAACTATTTTAACTAAAAACTATTTTGCTACATCTCTCTTTGCAAGTACATTCTTATTTGTTTCCTTTCTGCTATTACGTCTTTACATTTCTGAATCTGTCAATATTTTACTAATGCTTATTTAGTTGTTGTCTGTCTTTATGTTCTTTTGTGTGTATTACCGGTTTCCTGTACAGCGTTCATTTGTTCGACTAAAGATACACAGTGACTAACGATCCATTTGAAGTTACCCAACACTAGATTTCCAACATGCCAGGGAAGTTAGGAGCTAAACGGGACTCTATTAAAAGATCCACGTAATTCTGCTGTCTAAAGCTCCTTAAGAGTTTAAAGAACTTTAAAAATGTTTATCGTGGTCTAAAAGCATACATTATTATTTTAGATTTACCAAACAAGTTTATATCCTTTAGGTGAAAGCATGAGATTGGGTTTTCTTGTTTGCTTTATGTGACGTTTTTTTACTGAGAGCTATATAATCCATAAAGGATTGCGGTTCTTTTGAGTATGTGAAAGGTGGAGTAGCTCTTATCCAGAGATGTTAAATACAGTTAATAAATTACTTTGACAGCTTTTTTTTTATAAAAGTGTGAATAAATCAAATGTATTCATTTTAATAGAACATTTAAAGGGTTTAAGTACCCGTGAAGTGATATTTTAGACATCAAATAGGGCCTCATAGTTATGCTAAAACTCAACTAGCTATATACATAAAATCTTTGCTGAAATTCAGAAAGATTTTTGGATTTCTATTTTTCCGAGTGCTAGTTTTAATAAATTTTTATCTCCTTCTGGTTTTCAAGTCTTTCTTTGAAGCAGCCAGCATGATGAGCCAGTTATCCCATAAACACCTGATCCTGAACTATGGTGTGTGTGTCTGCGGAGAAGAGAGTAAGTCTCATTTAAAACTTTTGAGCCACGAATCTCAATGTTGGTATGTTGTAATATCCTGCGTAGAATTTGACCATATCTTTTTTTTCAATACTGTGAAATCTTCCTTTAAAAAATACCATTAATATGAGATTTCTGTCTACTGAGGCAGAGTTGTGATGATGTTTGACGGGAATTGTCAAACTTGATGTTCAAAGGTCCAAATCAAATCTCTTGATGAGGTCAAAGATCTGAAATGACTTGTGATGGCCAAACTCCTTTTGTTATATTCCCTTACAACCAAAAGAAACTTTATGCTGATAATAATGTGTTTGTGTCCCCGCAATTTCTAAAGGTAAAGTGTAATGAGCAAATTTTTGCTTAAAACCTCATTACCTTTACTTTTTTTTTTTTTTACAACAAAAACAAAAAAATGTCAATTCATTACCCACAAGAATAAGAAAAAATGAACTGATGTTAAATTGCATTAAGACAGAAAAATCGAAACATCTAATTTAAAAGTTGGATTCTTTAAAGACAGTTATAATAAAGCAGCGGCCTAGTGTGAAAAATGCTCTTAGTCTACATTGAGGATGGATTTAGCACGGGTGGTGAGAACAGCGCAGGGGATTGTGGGATGCCGTCTGCAGGATCTAGACTCAATTTATGCATAACAAACCCAAAGAAGGGCCAGACGCATCTCAGCTGATCCCACCCACCCAGGGAATGCGCTGTTTGCTCCTCTCCCATCAGATAAACGCTCCAGAAGCCTCAAATCCTAAACAAATAAACTTAGAAACAGTTTCTTCCCAAGAGCTGTGAGGGCAATTGCCCCCTGATGGGAGACAGTGGTCCAACACGTGTTAAAAAAATCACCCCACTGTTATTGCCGCTGTTTCTCAGCAGAGGGCAATAGACCCCTGCTGAGCGTTTGTCCATCAAATGTCTATCATATGTTACAATCCATCTAACGTCAGCTATGTTATAGTCCATCATATGTTACAATCATTTTACTGTCGTTGCCTATTTTGCACGCTCTCCTCTCAGGAATATCTAAACACACATTTCTGTAAATGAAGCCTCCGAGGGCTTTGATTTCAGTCCCTCACGAAGGGACTGAAATCAAAGCCCTTGGACTCTGATACAAACTTTTGAAATCTTTTGCTTGCTATAGTGTGAAAAAAACTGTAACTTTTGTTCATTGTCTGTTGTCAGTTATTTGTGTCCGCTTAGCCAGAGTGTCCAAAAAGAAATTTCTCCACAGTAACACACGGTGACAATAAAGAATCTTTGAATCAATTGAAATTTCATACATTACCCAGATTTTCTTTAGGTTGAATTTCTTTGCTCTTTTTTTTTGTTTTTTTTTGGTTAATTTTGTGAAAATAAAATAGAAACTGAAAACAAATATATATATATCTAAAGTTTTAAAATAAATGCGTCTAAAATAAATTCTACTTTCATAGGTCCCTAGCTCTGTGCAGCTATAATACGGTTCTAATGAGACATAGGACACTCTCTATGGTAGCTCTATATAAGTTCAAATTGTTCAATAGAAAATATAATTTTTTTTTAGGTATGTTATGGAAAAGCTTGTGTAGTTTTTATATATATATAAAAAAAATTTTTTTTGTTCTCTTCCAGACATCATGGTGCAGGAATATGTAAGGTTTGGCTCCCTGGACACCTACCTGAAGAAGAACAAGAACTCTATAAACATTCTGTGGAAACTCGAAGTGGCAAAACAGCTTGCCTGGGCCATGAACTTTCTGGTAAAAGTCCATATTTCATATCATTTATTTTTGCAGACTTAATTTTAATTTTAAATATTAGCCATATATGACATGAAATGTGCACACGTCTCTCTGTTTGTCCTTGCAGGAGGAAAAGCATCTTGTCCATGGGAACGTTTGTGCCAAAAACATTCTGCTGATCAGGGAGGAGGATCGGAAAGCCGGGAACCCCCCGTTCATCAAGCTTAGTGACCCCGGTATCAGCGTCACGGTCCTGCCTAAAGAGAGTGAGTTATGTGTCTAACCTCATCCAAACTGTCCTAACCCATCTTTAACAGCAGGGAGAGCTTGTGAGTCCGCTGACAAGCGTCACTTGGACGCCTTGCGTTGCACGTTGATGAATTAACAAAGGTGAAAAGAAGTTGCACACAGAGAAGCTGTCTGATCAAGAGTTCTTTTTTAGATGCCTCCTTTTTAATTCACACTGCGTTGCAAGCACTGCCCTTTTTCAAACCCGGTTTTCTCCTTTGTTAGATTAGAGACTGACTTTTACTGCCAATATATTGACATTTCTAGTCAATTTGCGCAACAAACTGGATACAATTGAATTTTGCTTGCTAATGTCGGTACGTGACCTGGAAAAAAAGCAAATGTTCATCCACTGTTTTTGTTTGTAATCAGTACTGATTGAAAGGATCCCCTGGGTGCCACCTGAATACATAAAGGAGCCTGTGAAACTGAGCCAGGCTGCAGACAAGTGGAGCTTTGGCACCACGTTGTGGGAAATTTGCAGCGGTGGAGAGAAACCTCTTGCAATGCTGGACAACTCAAAGGTAGGCTTGTGTTTATGGCCAAGAACATGCATTGTCTCCTCTAACTTGTATGGACAGGTTCGTCAACACTAGCAGGAACGAGACACAGAATTACGCTGCTCAAAAAAAATTAAAGGGACACTTTTTAGTCCGAGTATAAAAGCAAGTCCGACAATTCACTGGAGTATTGATCTGGTCAGTTCAGTAGCAGAGGGGGTTGTTAATCAGTGTGTTTATGAAAATAACAACAGGGCCACTAACAGGGCACCAAGGAGACGGCCCCAAAAACAGGAATGGTTCTGCAGGTGGGGGCCACAGACATTTTCTCTCTCCTCGTTTTTCCTTTGAGCAAGAAAGAACAGGATGAGAACTACCAGAGCCTTTCAAAGTGGCCTCCAGCGGGCCACTGGCATGAATGTCTCTGACCAAACCATTAGGAACGGACTTCACGGGGGTGGCCTGAGGACCCGACGTCCTCCAGCTGACTCTGTTCTCACTGCCTGACACCATGAAGCTCGACTGGCATTTGCCAGAGAAAACCTTAATTGGCAGGTTTGGTTCTGGTGCCTTGTTCTTTTCACACACTCTGCAGCTCTCAGATGATTCCCATCTGTCGCTCTGAGCTCATGTGGCAGATGTGAATCGGTCTGGAGAAGCTGCGGTGGACGTTATGCCGCCTGCAGCATTGTTCAGCATGACTGGTTTGGTGGTGGGTCAGTGTTGCGCAAACCTGTACAGGATAAACGATGGCACCCAGACTGTTGTTGGGAATCGGGATAAAATCCTCAGACCCATTGTTGGACTCTTCATTGGTGTAGTGGGTCCTGCCCTCATGTGGCATAGAATGCAGGCAGTTCCTGCAGGATGAAGGAATTAGTCCCATTTACTGGTGGCCTCTATGCTACCCTGACCTGAATCCGATTGAGCGTCTCGCGGACATCACGGTTAAGTCCATCCGATGCTGACCAGGTTGCACCACAAGCTGTCCAGGAGCTCATTGGTGATCAGATCTGGGAGGAATTACCCTGGGAAATGATCTGTCATATCATAAGGAGCATGCTGCTTGTTATTTGAGTAAATTTGACTATCCTGCAGCTTCAGTTTTTAACTTCAATGACTTTTTGGATTAAGCCCCGTGACGGATTTTCTTTTCCAACTGAGATTGGACGTGTTTTCAAAGTGGTCCTTTAACTTTCTTTAGCTGTGTATGTTGGACAGGTAATGAGAGCAGGATACTGTAATTATTTGGTGTTATTAACTTTAAGAAAATGTGATTATTACAACATGTTGTAGTTTTTGGCGATGATACTACTGAATCCATTAAAATGAGTGAATATAATTTTCCACAACATCACTACGACCATCACAAGCAGTGCCTTTAATGTCCCTTTATACCAAATCTTTTATCAGTTAGATATAGGAAATAAAAAAAACTGTTGTTAAAGCAAAGATGATTTAGATGATGATACATTTGTATTTATACTACAAATCTTCTTACTTAGGACTATAACTGCTATTTGTGGGGGGAAAAAAGCTTTATTATACCCTCTGCCTCCTGACTGTTGTGATAACTAAAATATTTTACATCTGATTACTGTCAGTATAAATTCTGCTTATTTCTACATTAAGCAATATCAGGTTACTCACTAGAACTACTTTAAAGTTATTTGTCAGTAGAAAGAAATGTTGTGATGAATAAATGGTGCAAAATCAGAAGTCAAGATTTTAAAGGCCCTAGTGTTTATAGCATTATAATGGCAGATGGAAAAGAAATACTGGGCCCAACATGGATTTTTCGTAACTGATCATTTAATTGCAACATGTAACAGTAATATCTCTCCCACAGCCCTAATACAGTCGTGGTTTAACAAGTCCAAGTGTTTTAGATTTTGAAATAGAGCTGATCTAAGTTCAGATGCCAACAAAAAAAACATGTAATGGCCTTTTACTGCCGATACCCCCATGTTGTTTTATGATTTCGCAACATACAGATATGAGACCTGACTGCTGTACAAGCAGCGTAAAGGTAAATGTTTTGTATTCAAATGAGCAGGATTCTCCAAAAGCTATTGGAAAAAAATTCAGAAATTTAAGTTTGGGGAAAAAATATTTTCTAAATGGAAAAATATCTAGGAACCGTGAACGATTTGCATTGTAACATGTTTAAAAAAAAAAAAAAAAAAAAAAGTGTCCTTGTGCAATCTTGTGCATCACATCAGTCATGACGGGTGCGTCAGAACGCTTAGCCCGGCCTGTTGGTGCATGATCCGGCTGGCATAGTCTGGACAAGTTTTCCTGAGGCGAAAAGCCCTGTACTCTCACCGCAGCTCAAGGATGTTGTTGATGTTCTGCGGTATGACTTTTGATGCCGTTTGCATTAATCCTCATTTGTTCACCACAGAAAGTGCTGTTCTACAACGATCACCAACATCTTCCTGCGCCAAAGTGGACAGAACTGGCTAACCTGATCAACGCCTGCATGGATTACGAGCCCACGTTCAGGCCCACGTTCAGGGCAGTCATCCGTGACCTTCACAGCCTCTTCACACCAGGTCGGTGTAGCGCTCCTTCCCCTCCAGTCAAATTCCTTCTTTGGTATTTCGGAAGCAGACGCCCATATGGATTCAAGACGTTTTTTAAACCTACCCACCAAAGAGTCATCATCTGTGTGATGATTTCTTGAGAAACTTATTGGTAATGAAAAGTTCTTGACTCATAATGTCTTGTGGTAATTTACTAATTCAGAGGAACTAAAATGGGCAACTACAGAAATCAGCAGAAAACTGTATTACCATGAGGAATCAGTACAGCAACGTGTCCCGTTCCCGTTTTAGCTTCTCACAAAGCGCAAACTAAGACTTCTTCTGTGGATGCTGTTAATTCAGAGATCTTTATCTGCACGTTTATCTATGTATGTTCTCAGACTACGAATTGATCATGGATGACATCCTGCCAAACCGAACAACGGGTGCTGGTTGGACATCTGGTGGACTTGAGAGTCAGGAGCCAGCTCTGTTTGAGGAACGGCATCTTATATTTTTACAGTTGCTCGGCAAGGTATCAGTTCTTGCTTACGATGCCTTCGTCTCTGCGATCTGTAGATAGTACCGTAAGACGTTCATTGCTGAATTGACATGATTACATCGCCATTATATACATTACACATTTATAAAGATCTTCTTTGGAAGAAACCTTTTACCTTCTACATGTTAAAATGAAAATGTCCTTAATTTTGCTCTGTTATAATAAACATAATAAATCTGACAGATTCCATTATGAACTCCAGCTGTGTAAACGGTGCTGTCTCACCTAAAGTTGTTTTGTCTTTAAGGGAAACTTTGGCAGTGTGGAGATGTGTCGCTATGACCCTCTTCAGGACAACACGGGAGAGGTGGTTGCGGTGAAGAAACTCCAGCACAGCACAGCAGAGCACGTGCGAGACTTTGAGCGGGAGATTGAAATTCTGAAATCTCTCCAGCATGAGAATATCGTCAAGTATAAGGGTGTTTGTTACAGCGCAGGTACGACTGGCATTTTGGTCCTTGTTTTATGTCTGAAGTGTTACAGCTTATATATATCTGCTCGTTAGGAGCGGATATACAATTTGGAGGAATGTTTAAATACTTTTTTAAGCGTAGCTTCTTAACTAGCTGAAATTTTCCAGTTTCTGTTTGAAAAAATTATTTTTTTTGTTTGTAAATTTATACTGCAGATTTTTATAATGCAGATAGGATTGGAATCTCCAGTCGTTTTGTGCCGATCCACAAGAGACCACGAACTCTTTAAAAGGAACCACCCAGAATTACTCAAGCTTCTGTTAACTGAGAATAAAGTCATTGGTTTATGTTGAGTATAATTTGTGGTTGTCGTTTTTCTTTCATTCAGGCCGACGAAACCTTCGCCTCATCATGGAGTATCTTCCCTTCGGAAGCCTCCGAGATTACCTCATAAAAAACACGGAGCGAATCGACCATAAAAAGCTGGTCCATTATGCCTCTCAGATCTGCAAGGTGCTGCAGCCTGACCTCGTCAGTACACCTTGCTACTTAGAGCGTCTAAGCGGCGTCTGACGTTCCTCTTTGTTGGTTCTGTGTTGTTTGTTCTGCAGGGAATGGAGTACCTGTCAAGTAAGCGATACATCCACAGAGACCTGGCGACGCGGAACGTCCTTGTTGAGAGTGAGCTCAGAGTAAAAATTGGAGATTTTGGCCTCACCAAAGTTCTGCCTCAGGACAAAGAGTATTATATGGTCCAAGAGCCAGGAGAGAGCCCCATATTCTGGTGAGAGCCTTTTTTTGTGGTGCTGATTTTATATATAACACAATATACACTTTGTTTGTCAATCTAAGTAAATTAAACTCTGAGTTTACATTCAACAGATGATATTAATATTCATTTGGTTATTTATTATTATATGGTGTTTAATCTGACATCTCTTTGGTTAGCAAAGCTTTGATACTGAGATGTATAGCCATCTCAAATATGCGGTGCATGTAAAGCTTGCCTCCTGATGTGTGTTTTGCAGGTATGCCCCTGAGTCATTAACCGAGAGCAAGTTCTCTGTGGCTTCAGATGTCTGGAGCTTTGGAGTGGTGCTGTATGAGCTCTTCACCCACAGTGACAAAAACTGCAGCCCTCCTGCAGTGAGTAACTGAACATATTTGTATTTGTGGATTGTATTTTGCTGCCTAACCCAGTCAAAAGTTGTGCTAACGTGAAAAAAAAAAAAAAACACAGCGGAGGGGTGATCTGATAGACATGTTGGGGCGCACAGTCTGCCTCAGAGCTGCCACTGGTGTCAGCAGTGAAGGCCTCTTCACTTACACAGCTCTCTCCTGAGAGAGAGAGCTGTCCGTCTCTGTCGGGAGGACAGAGTAGTTGGACTACACTGCCCTGTTTCTAACATAAGGCCAAAATAAACAGAACTTTTATATTGAATTAACTTACTTGGTTTATTGTTGCTAGCGCGTACATCGGGTGCGGGCTGCCTTACATGAATGCACTTCTAGTTTAGACTTTAGTCAGGCAGTCTTGTAGACAGCTCAGGGGTCCTATCAGGTAGTGATACAGTGTACCGTAATGCTCTGAATGTCCATTGAGCGAAGCGGCTTCGTTGCTAACCAAAGTGGTACTTGCACATTTTAACAGATTTTTGAGCGTATTGTACCACATAAAATCCATCATTAAGCCCAACGGTAATCGTATATAAGGCGCACCATCAATTTGAGAAAATTTAAGGATTTTAAGTGCGCCTTATAGTCTGAAAAAATCTTGGGAAAAATAGGTTTATAAACGATTCCAGCTTTCAGTTTCTCATTAATTATGCAGTTAACTCAGTTGCTAACAGATCCCAAAAACCCACGTTAGCCTTTTTTAAACCATGTTTTCTAGCAGTCCCTACTCTTTTTTTTTTTTTTTTTTTTTTTTTGCTTTTGGTGATCAGTAAATGTACTTTTTGTTTACCACAGCATGATATACTCCTGCCACACTAGCCCCATGAAATCCTTGTCTGCCAGGTCTAAAAAAGTATTCTAAATTATTTATGAATCACCTGTAATCCAAAACCAGAGGTCACCCTAACCCAGTTCAGCAAGGCTGATTGAGTTCAGTGCTGTAGTCATCGTGTTTGAAGACAGGTCCCAGAAGGAAGCGAAACACAGATGAGATGATGTGCTCTTGACCATTGAAAGGATGTTCTTGCTTCCTGAAACCTAATTATTAAAAGAAAACGTATCAACCACCTTTTTACTTGATGCTTGGCTCGACAGGTAAGCTCAAATATGATACAATAAAGGAGCAAAACCTACCTGGTAGGGAAGCCGCCATGTTCATGGAGATGGTTCTCCCAGAGCGAGCCTCTCTGGCTGGTCTGACCTTTGGGAATTTCCCGAATGTGGGAATCTTGACTGCATAATTTGTGGTAGTGAGGTACTGCGTTCACACTCTCCCTTGTCATTTTTTTATTTTTGTGGCGGGGGAGTGGTGGCCTAGTGGTTAAAGCAGGGTGTCTGCGTGCTGGAGAGGCTGCGACTTCCTGGGTTCGACTCCCGCTGACCCTTAGCTCTGCAGAGCACAAATTTCATTGGAACATACAAGTTGCAATGACTAAGATAAATATAGTTACTGACAAAAAAAAGTTAAGCACCAACTTGTATACAATTTATATAAATAGCAGTAATTATCTGTTTTGATCTTTATCTGTTGCAAAATGTAAACCTACAAGGGGTGTGTAAAAGATTAGAAATGTACATTGCACGGCTAGAACGGGCATTAGAGAAAAGAGAAGGTGCTATTAAATATGGAGTTATATTTTATAATGTGTTGCTAGAGCATCCAACAGCAAAGGTCACCAATCAGAATGAAATTTGACAGCGTTACCAGCACTTTAATAAATGTTTGTTCTGGTCGAAGCCTGGATACGATGGCCCAGAATCTGGGGCTTGTTTTTAACAATGGGGTGTGGGTGTCCCTCCGTAGGCATTGTGTCAAAACTTGGCCCGTGTCACAGTTGGATGCACAAAACTACATGCAGGAATACGACCACTGGTTCATACCAAAAACAGGACCGCTGTAAAACTGTGAATAGCTGCTAACAACCTGAGTTTCCTGTGACTTTACCTCAGTAATATCGAGTATAGCCATCTTTCAGTCTTCTTCGCATGGTTACAACTTCTACAGTAAGCGTTTTTGTCAGCGCAGACTGGCAGCTCCTAGCGTGGTGCGTTCACTGAGTGGAAAATGAGCCAATTTGCGAGCTTCTTAGTGATGAGGCTAAAAAAACCTGTCCGGTTCCGATCAGCAGGCGTTTTTTTCTGCTGCATCCTTAATTAACATACACACCACCAGTTTGCATTAGCATCAAACTGTGTCCAAACCGTTCATTTCTTCTTGGTGTTGGGCTTAAGCTAAGAGAATTAGCATGCGTCGGGCAGTCACGGGTGACAGCTTGTCTTCTCAAATATTTATTTCAATAGATTTTCTGTTTGTCTCTGTTTAAAAAAAAAAAACAAGAAAAAAACTTAAATGAAATGCTAAAGGTTTTTATGAAACGCCTCTGCTAAAGTAAAAATGGCAGGTTTTTGGAGAGCCTCCTAACTTGAAAAGACATGTAGCAGGAATTAAGCTGATCAAGTGGAGAGGAGAACTATGAACAGTGTGCACAGTATCTGCTTTTGGAGTCGGAGTACATTGTGTCTAAAGCGAGTCCTTACATGTTAGTCAGGTTGAGACGGTTTGACTGTCTGAGGGGCGGTGTCTTTCAGCAGAGCAGACCTAACTCAAGATGTTCACTTGAATGCTTGATGTAAAGGCTTTCAGCACTGTTGAGAACATTGTGTACATTCAGAGAGCTGCTAATCTTCAGTATGATTTATTTAGAATGACGGCGCCTCTTAACATAAGCCCTTTCCAGATGTGCGCTTTTACATTAATCTGGCAACAAAGGAATGTTGTGTTAATGTGTATGTGGTTAAATTCCCCAAAAACACTTTCCAATGGGGACTCAAGTCTGAATAAATAATGTAAATATTCTTTCCTGCCCAAGTTTTCTTTGAGTATTAAATTTACCACCTCTTTTTTTGTGTAGATTCCTTTCTTTGGGAGGGACAGGAAAATGGAGCTAAATACAGGGCAGTTCTAGGAGGAAATAAAACTGTATAGGCGACACAAGACTTGAGACTTGTCCTTTTAGAGCAGGGCTGCAACCCAGGATTGCACCCACAACTCCAAAGGAATGGTTTAAAACAAAACATAGTTGTATTTGAAAGGCTGAGTCAAAGTACGGACCCTAAAACCCACTTGAGGTCTGTAGCAGGACTTGAAAGTTCATGTGTTTACAGCTACTCTGAAATGTTTGTATTTTGCTAAATAACGAGTTCAGTCCTTAGATTTCAGTCTCTAGATGTGCAGCGATCTTGCATCCCAAAAGAGCGTCCCTTTTAGTTGCAAAGACTGGTGGGTTACGAAGTATTTACTCGTGAGGCACGACATATGGTACACTTTCAGATTTTTATTTGTAAAGAGACATTTTTAAATGTGAATTATTTTGTGCCTACTTTGTGGTTTTAAAGTGACAAAATGTAAAAAAATAAAATAAAGTTGACAAAAGAAATATTCTTTTTCAACTAACTGTACATGGAATTATTTCATACTTGTCTTCAAACTCATCGTCTTTTTCTGCTTATTTCCTTTCCTCCTCTTAGGTTTTTATGTCAATGATGGGTAACGATAAGCAGGGCCAGCTGATCGTCTATCACCTCATTGAGCTCCTAAAGTCAGGCAGCAGGCTGCCTCAGCCCCTGGGTTGTCCTTCGGAGGTATACATATCTACCCTTTTATTTTTCTAAAAGCTATAGCGGCGCTTGTGAGAGATTATTGTTACCACAGCGCTGAATGTGCCAAGTCGTACCAACTGTTAGATGCAGAGACTCTGATTTATACCTATGCTAATTTCTCTGATAACAAGTTTAGCCATCTTGCTTTATAACTCAGACTTTAAAGCTATTTTAGCCGCTAAGAATTAATTCTTCAGCTGAGCCAGCAACAAATTATCATCAGCCTAGAACAACTTCCTGCACTTTGTCACGCTACACAAACCGACATGTCAGTGTAAATGTTTCCAGATTACTTAGAATCCAGCTCTGTGTTGTGAACTTAATGAGCGATTTCCTTTTAGTTTCCTGCTGAAAACATTTTTCCTTTCCCCTTCTCCTCTTAGATATATGAGATCATGGAGGAGTGTTGGGATAAAGATCCAACCCTGCGTCCGTCTTTTAATGAGCTGGCTCTGCGCATCGACCTGATCAGGGACAGCGAGGAGCTTTAAAAATCAAGTGCCCCACCTAACTTTGCACCAAGACACTTGAAGAAACACTATTGGCCTGATCGTGGCTGAAGGATGAAGACCAAAGCAAAGGACCCTCTGCCAGCACGTGGCAAAGCCGCGTGACCTGAAATATCTGTGATCTGGGATGAGGATCTGATCGGGAACTACTGCCAACGTGCCTTCAAGCAAGGCACTTTTCTAATGTGGAGCGGCTCGGTGAGCCTGCAGCACATTGGAAATGTTTGGTTGGTTAAACTTTGAAATGGGACGTTGCTGAAAATCAGCAACTGTACTTGGTCAATATTTTAAAAGAAGACTTGCAGCGCCTATGTAGACTGTGACAAGACTGTTGCCAGACCTAAAGCTAGAGATGCTGGTGGTTCTCTGTTTGTGTGTTCGTTTCGTCTGTGTGTGCATGTGCATGCAAGATCCGTACGGCTAGCTGGGCTAGCTTTTGCTATCTCCTTTTCTCTCACCGGAGAAGAAGTGGGCTGATAGCTTCTTCTTTTTTTTTTATATATATTTGTGTGTTTAACTGTATTATAGCCGTAAAATTATGTACATATGTCCAGAAAGATTTTATAATTTTATAAATATAAATAATGTTAACACTATATTTGAGATGCCAGCAACTGCCATTGTAAAATATGTGCATACGAAGGTGATTTTAAAAATCTGTCATTGTTTTCATTGTGAGAGATGGCGTGAAAAAAATAAAGAGGTCTGTGAAGAATTTTGCATTGTATGTATTCCCCTTCATTTTCCTCAAAACTCCCTCTGCACATATTTAATATGCTGTTGAAATTGAAAAATAAGGATTTGATCCACTAGGAAGTTTGGGGAAAAAGGTTTGCTCCTGTTTTCTGTAGTAAAATAAATTTTCCATTGCTTGGAAAAAAGGACAAAAGATTTCTCAAAATAAATTTGAGAGCTCCAATGCATTTGCTGATTTATGTAGCCTAGGATAAACTGACGTAAACTATGCAGGTAATAACATGGTATACCTAAAGTTATTTAACTGCTGATTTGAATCTGAAAATGAAATATTCTGACACGGAAACAAAAAGTCAATTACACAAAAAGGTGTAACTGGAAAATAATTAAATTAAATCTTTATTCCATAATATATAATATATATTTTTTTTGATCTCAAGAATAAAATTTGTCATCCTTCAAATTTTCAACTAGTTTTTTTAAAAAATTTACAATAAATATGACTTTTTGGCTCCAAGGTAAAATAAGAAAGTCATCACTGTTGCTATTAAAAAAACTCTTTTCTTTCTGGAAGCCTATTCCCATACAAGATACAGATGTGTGATATATTGTTTTATCTCATGGCTAACTTGATGATAATCTAATAACTGAATTTGTACTCTATTTAATACATGGGCTCAAGAAAACGTCTGCTTAACCAATTATGCAGGACAAAGAGTTTCTCCTGAGATTAATACAAATATAGAAAGTGATACAACATTGTAGAGAAAGGACCGGAACCGACAGAAATAATACATCAATGATCCATTAAAAACAATACTCCTAAAATGTACCAATTTAAAAATGAGAGTATATTAATTGATACATCTTTGTTTAAAGTATCCCGTTTATGTACTGTTTTAGTTGACATCTTTTTTTTCATAATTAATAACATAATTATTAACATTTAATTTTAATCTTCCACCATTTTTTTTTCATGGTTTTCTTTTACTTATGCCTCTTTTTTTTTCTCCCTTGAGGATTGTTGATCTGCACAGATCCTGCACACCTTCCTTCAGATTGACCAATAGTTAAGGGAATAAGTAAAAGTAAAAGAGGAGACAGAAAAATGTAAAGAATATGTGGAAATACCTAGGCTTGTGGGAAAAAAACAAGGTAAGAAAATTAAAGGAGGAAATAAGAGATAAATACATCTATAAGTTTAAAAAAACATGAAAAAATAGGAAAATTACAATCAACTACTTAGTCTTTGAATATGGTCAATTCAATCATAAAACGTGGTAAAGTAAATAAATGGGGTATTTAAAACAAAACGTTATTTATATTACTGAATATAAACTTTTTTTTATTAATTTGTACTTTTAGTGTACAATTTATTGAGCCCTTAATATGTTTCTTTTATTTATAAACATATTTCGACATTTAAATTTGTTTTGAAAAGCAAGCCGGATGTGACGTTAAATTTGAATTATGGTTACTATGGTAGTAGTAGTAGTAGTAGTACAGTGCAAGACATTAGTCGTTATTTTCTCTGCAAAATTAGTTGGGGCTATTGTTGTCAGCTGTCAAATTATTCGCTCGGTGGTTCGTATGCTGTGACATCATGTGTCCATTTGAGGACAGGGAAGTAAATAAAACGAAACCGCCATGGGAGTTTGTTTTGAAAATCGGAAGTGACGTTCGACACGCATTAGCTTTAGCTTCATCAAAGGTCGTAGACCTTCGCTGCGTTTCTGTCCGCAAGAAATACGCGCTCAGTTGTTTGGTTAGTCGTAAATTTAGTTTGGGTGCTGTGTTATTTGTTCGGAAGATATTAAATTATAGGATGCGTCTGATTTCATACGTTATTCTATTCGAGGTGTTGAAATGAGAATACCATACATGATCTAATATGGGCGCGTTGCAATTTAAAAGGGAGTTGAATCTAACTGCGCAAAGGGAGAAATGCCTTGCCGCTGTAAAAAAGTGCGCTTCAGATGAATAACAAATGCCGAGGACAGCGGGGTTGAGGACAGAGAGCAGCTTGGAAAGATGTAAGTCGACAATTTATCATTTGTTGTCTGGAATCTAGTTTTTTAGAGTTTTTTTTTTTTTGGTTTACATCGAAGGAGCCGTTTATTTAAAGAAAATGCTACATCATAATCCAAACGTTAATTTAAGTTAATTAATTGTCAGGACAGTGTTGTTAAAAGTGTAGAGTGAGATATAATCTGGGGGACAAACTTTTGGCACATTTTGATCTACCAACCTACCTACCTACCTATGATCGGTTAAATTTTACATCCTGATAGTAACTGAGCAGCAAAACGGATCACGACTAACTCTAAAATAGGGCAAATTCAGCCAAATCGTGTGAATTGTGTTATTGATCGAGCGTATATATATATATATATATATATATATATATATATATATATATATATATATATATATATATATATATATAAGATGGGCTTTATTGATCTCACATTGGAGAAATTCACTTGCCACATCGGCTCATTAGTCAATAATCAGAAGAAGGTGCAAAAGTAGGAAAGGTGCATATATATATATATATATATATATATATATATATATATATATATCTCCAGGAGCCATCTGCTGAACAGATCAGGCTCCTGGGATTCATGGCATGGGCTCAGACTTTATTTTTCACATATAAATATACATACCTTGCTATCTTTTCACATTGAAATATGAGATCCTTATTTTTCCGCAAAGTCCAACACATCTTCTCCTCCACACGCAGGACTCTGGACACCAACAAACCTTCTGTTTTCTCAGCAAGTTCTCCATTAGGGGTAGATTCCCAATGACATACTGAGCAGCACCAACCAAAATGACCAGTTCTCTCCTGCTAGAAACCTTTCCGGTTGCTGGGGTATAATGTGTCTGACCTCAAAAAGCCTACTGAGCATATCTAGGGCAGTAATGTCAATCGTTTAGCGTGTAACCAGCAGAACAGATTGCTTTACAAAATACATTTGTAAGGTTAATAGAAATGATTGAAGTCCAAATGGTCAAACACTTGATCCTGAGTGTCCTCCAGCTATTTAAAACATCCATATACTATTTTTTTTTTTTTTTTGGTTTACAGGTTACAGGTAGAGTGGCCATAAAGACTAATGGTTTTATAGAATGAGAGAGGATAGTAATGAGTAGCTGCCATTAAAACAACCCAGAGATGAATGGAGGGATGTACCAGATGTACTGGAATTAAAAGTCGTAACTTTTAATTTCAGTTAATCAAGCTGACTGAACTGCGATGTGCACTGGTAGCACGACAAGAAGGAGAAAAAAAAAAAAAAAAAAGAACAGCTAAATCCAAGAAGCACTGTCCCACGTTTGACTGTTTTTACAACTGCTGTGCGCCTGTACATACTGCGCTCATTTTTCACCGGGTCCTAACCACTTGGCTGATTATTACATAACAGCCTCCGAGCAGCAGCGGGGGAGAGCAGCCCGCTGAGCAGTTGGAGAGATGAAGTCCAGGAGAGTTGGACCTCCTGACGGGGGGTACGGCTGGGTGGTGGTGGCATCGGCCTTCGTCGTAATGGGCCTCACCGGAGCCGTTCTCAAAAACTTTGGCCACTTCTTCCTGGACATCCAGAGTCACTTTGGAGTCATGACCAGCACTACCTCCTGGGTTTCTTCCACAACTATCGCCATGTTTCACATAGGAGGTAAGCCTGCGACGATCTGTTGACAGTGCTGTTTCGTTCTTTTAATCAAGAGTGTGTTTTAATTGTGCTAATTGTTTTTAACCAGCTCCAGCAGCCAGTGCTCTGACTTTACAGTTTTCTCAGAGAGCGGTCATCATAGCTGGAGGTTTTCTGTGTACTCTGGGGATGTTTCTTGCATCTTTGGACCTCAGTCTCCCCTGGCTCTACCTCACTATGGGTGTCCTGGAAGGTAAGCGAATAAAGATTTTCTCTTTAAAAGAGTCTTTCTGTGCCTTTCTTTGATCTGTTAAATGAACAGCAAGATTCATTGGAGGTATTTTAGATTTTTTTTTTTTTTTTTTTGCTGTCATGTTGATTTGCTCCAGGACGTCACTGACTGGAGTGACTGGTTCAACGCTCCCTGCCTTGTTTTGATCGTTGTGTGTTTAGTCTTTTATGATGTCAAATATTTCTGTGTGACATTGCGCTTGTAGGCAGCAGACAAAGAAACGATATCCAAGTTAGTATACGGTTAGACAGATGTCGGCACATATAAAGAGGTAAAATTACTGACTGGACTCACCCCGTTTTTTTTTTCTCCTAAAAGTAAATGGAAAAATGTAAGGGTCACTTGGCTTCTCTTGGATTTAGGTCTAGGGACAGAGACGGTGGTGGAAGAAGTTTCATTTTGTGCCCAGCAAACAACTTCTGTGTTGATCTGGCCGTCCGTTTTCAATCATTATTCTCCTAAAAGACCTACAGTATTGTCAGCTTTTTGCTCAAAGCCAACCAGATGTTAAGATGGCCTGGTGTTAGAAAGTGTCCATAGTGGGGCTAGACGATAATTCAATAACGATATATATATATTGATCCATTGACATATCAAAACTCATCTATTTAAGATTGCCTATTCTCTTTAATATCAATTTCCCTGTCCCAGCCTTTGCATTTTTTAAATGTTTTTTGTTTTTGACTTTGACATTGTGTTTTTTATCCTTTTCTACGGTGACCTTGAGTGTCCAGAAAGGCGCCTTTTAAATAAAATGTATTATTATTATTATTATATTATATATTATTATATTATATATATTATTAAAAGTTCAATATAATAAAGGTTTTCCTTCCTTATGCATTAATAACTATGTAGGTTAATATTACAGTCATTACATCCTCCCAACCAATCACAAACGCAGACCCAGGAACAAACCGTCATCAAGCTCCGCCCCCTTCAAAGAGTTCAGCTGGTGCTTTTTCTTTTTTGGTAAAAAGTTGGTTGAATAAAGGGTTGTGTTTGAATTCAGTGTTTGTTTGTTCTGTATCTAAAAATAGGTCGCTAAGCGACAGCATAAAATGGCCAGGGCTGCACTTAAAATGTATGTTTTGAATTTGCTGATAATTATCGATATCGATCCAATATGATTTCTATCTTATCGATATGCTTTTTTTCTCTATCGCCCAGCCCTAGTCCACAGTGTCATGTACCCCAAAAACAATCACAGGACGCCATCACAGATCTCCCACCGTACTTAACAGTGGACGTGAAGCATCGTTTCACATATTTATCTGTTGTTTCACTCCAAACCCACCATGAGTGCTAGTTCAACCATAGCCTTGTCTGACCAAAGCACACAGTTTCAGGTCAGGTCGTTGTGAAGTTTTGGTCGTCCCAAGATGTCAGTCTTTGCTGGAGTTCCCTGACGGTGAATTATTTGTATATCTTTTCTGGCTCCCCCTTTCACCGTCCCGCCCACTGTGTGGGGTGGGAAGATAAACTTCGGTCCTGGTCCAGCCGTGTAGGCAGTAGTTAAAAAAAAAAAAGTCACTGTCAATCGTATTTATTCCCCAGACAAACAAAACACAATAGATGACTAGAAATTTTCTAGAAACTCACCAACTGGTAAAGGCAAAGTACAGATTAAAAAAAAAAGGCTTTAGTTACATTTATTTTAAAGGGATTGTCATCGATGCGATATTGTTCCTCTGGTTTTTAAAAAGGGATTATTTCTCAGCATGGGCTTTTTCTTTTACCCAATAGATGAAAAGGCCAGAAAAGGGTGGATTGGCCCCTCTGGGTCGGGTGTCAGTCTCTGCCTCAAGCGGAGGAGTTTAAGTATCTTGGTGTCCTGTTCACCAGTGATTGTAGGATGGAACGAGGGCTGGGCAGATGGATTGGGGCTTCGTCTGCAATAATACGGGCGCTGCTCCGGTCTGTTGTCACGAAAGAGTTGAGTCAAAAAGCAAAGCTCTGGATTTACCGGCCCGTCTACGCTCCAACCCTCACTTATGATCATGGGGTATGGATTGTGAACAAAAGCACAAGAACCCGGAAACAAGTGACCGAAATGAGCTTCGTCCAGAGGATGGCTGGGCTCAGCCTTAGGAGTAGGGTGGGGAGCTCCGTTATCCAGGGGGAGCTTAAAACAGATCCGCTGCATTGAGAGGAGTCAGCTGAGGTGGTTTGGGCTTCTGATCATGGTGCCCTGGATTCCTCTGGGGTTTTTTGGGCGTGTCCCACTGGGAGGAGACCCCGCAGAACAACCAGAACTCCTTAGAGGGATTATATATCCCGTCTGGCCTGGGAACCCCTTGGGATCCGCCAGAATGAGCTGGAAGGTGTCGCTGGGGAGAGAGATCTCTGGGTTTCCCTTCTGGACCTGCTGCCCCCACGATCCGATGTGGGATAAGCGGAAAACGATGGATGGATAGTCGGATGGATAAATGTACTTGAATTAAAGCTCGGGTTTTGTGAAATTTCCTTTGTACAATCAAGCTACTGCAAGTCAATATTGATCTATTTTAGCAGTTTTTACCCACCTTTACCAATGGCTCCAATAAATCCAATATAGACTATGATGACTTACAGTGAGTTGCAAAAAATTCAACCCCCCCCCCCCCTTTCCCCATGTCTTTTTTACCAATTTTGTTACATTCTAACTGTAATTTAAATGTTTTTGAATCTTATTTTATGTGATGGATCTGCACAAAATTGTGTTATGTACAGTTCAAGAAAAAATGAAAATAAAAAACCTGGATGCATTAATGTGCCAAACCCAAGATAATAATTTTGTTGAACTATGGCGTGAATTTTGTACACATTTTGTAAATGGAAATTTGAAAAACAATGCAAACCAGAAATTAAACTTAGTCAAACTTTTTAATCAAAAAAAGTTTTTGAGGATAACTTTGTTGTTTTCTATGATTTTTTAATCCAAAAATCATATTTAAAAAACATTTTTTCAAACACTGTTTTATTTTTTACAGATTTTATATTTTCAAATAATTTTTTTTTCAAATTTCTCTTTTGCAGACTGGGTTTTACGAGTTGCGTTTTCTCAAATTACATTTTACAGATCACATTCACTTTACGTCTGAGGGCGGGCTTTCCTCTGGAGTGAGGAGTGGAGACGCATTTCTATTGGTCTGCATGGGTGTTAGCAACTACATTTTTATTGGTCAATGTGTGTGTTAAGAGCGGGAAGTGAAGACAATGTGATCTGTAAAATGCAATTTGAAAAGAATGCAATTCATAAAACTCGATTTGAAAAAGACAAATTTGAAAAAACAAAAATTGAAAATATAAAATCTGTAAAAACATAACATTTGAAAAAATGTTTTTTAAAAATATTTTTTTGAAAAAGTCTGAGAAAACACCAAAGTTACTCTCAAAACCTTTTCTTCATTGAGAAGTTTTGCAAAGTTTAATTTCTGGATTGAATTTTATTCAAATTTCCATTTACAAAACGTGTTTTTTGCTTGCAACAATAATGGCACAAAATACACTCCATAAACATTTATGTAACCAGGTTGTTGCACCTTTTTATTCTTCTTGTGTTCCTTCTACAAACTTTGTTTTTTCACTCGAACTCCTCATATGTGCAAAAACATTATGAACAAATTTATTATTGTCATTTTTTCAACCCCAAAGTCTGGCATTTTACCAGGAAGGTGTAGACTTTTGGGAGCCGGTGTGTATCCTGTTGCTTTCCAGTGAACCTGTTTGTTTCTTCTGCCTACAGGTACAGGCATTTCATTCTCATGGATCCCTGCCATCAGCATGGTGAATCACTACTTTTCAAGATGGCGCCCCATTGCCTATGCCATTGCCAGCTCAGGGGAGTGTGTCTTTGCTATTGTTTTCAGCCCTTTATTCAAGTGGCTCATTGAGATGTACAGCTGGCGGGGCGCTTTGCTCATCATCGGAGGCCTTCAGTTCAACCTGTGTGTGTGCGGCGCGCTCATGAGGCCTCTGGAGGCGACTCGGAGCGCTTCACAAACAAATGGCAAAGAGGGCGCGGAAGAAGATGCTGTTGCGCTCCCGACAAAGAAGAAGGCAGTCTTCCAGTGCTGCCTGCTGAAGAAACCCGAACTCCTTCTCTACATCCTGTTTGCAATCTTTGCAGCTGCAGGGTTTTTCCTCCCAACTCTCTTTCTGGTGCCGTTCGCCAACAGTTTGGGGATAGACCAGTACTGGCCAGCCTTTATCCTCTCGGCTATGGCTGTGGCTGACCTGGCAGGCAGGTTGTCTTGTGGGTGGCTCGCAAACATGAGGTTTCTGAGGAACCTGCAGCTGCTCACCACCGTAACCACTCTGCTGGGGGTTGTGCTGCTTCTGCTGCCCATCAGTCACAACTACTGGTCCGTGCTGGTCTTTGCGTCACTCTATGGCTTCCTGTTTGGCTGCATGGTGGCCATTCACGTCACCTCCATCGTGGACATTGTGAGCTTGGAGGGCTTTGACAGTGGACTTGGGCTCTTTATGGTCTTCAGGAGCATTGGCGGCTTCATTGGTCCACCTGCTGCAGGTAAGGAGTTAGTGTAAAGTTTTTTGATTAATTGTTTTGTTCACTATATCTATGGCTGCGATTTTCAGCAAGTGAGCAATTGCCAAAGCAACGGGATTTGTAAGCTTGATACTGCCTCGATGTATTGATTTGTTCTAAGCATCCATTCAGTGCATGGATGGGTTCAGAGTCACCTGGTGTAGAGCTGTGTATCATCTGCATAGTTATGGTAACTAACTAATCTTGTTATAACCTCAGCTAGTGGGGAGCAAATAGATATTGAATTGAAGGGGTCCCAGGACAGAACCTTGTGGTTCCCCACGTGTGACTTTTGTCCGCTCTTATGAGAAGTTATTGACAAACAGTCCCTGTTCTTCAAGTAGTCTTTGAACCAATTCAGTGCTGTACCAGAGAGTCAGACCCAGCTCTCCATTCGATTTAATAATACATGATGGTCAACAGTGTCAAATGCTGCACTGAGGTCCAACAGAACCAGAACTGTGGTTCTTCCACAGTCTGTATTTATGTGGATGTCGTTAAGCACTTTAACAAGAGCGGTCTCAGTAATGTGGTGAGCACAGAAACCTGACTGGAAAACATTAAAGTGGTTGGTCATTGTAAGGAAGCTATTTACCTGTTGAAACACAGCTTTTTAAATAATTTTACTGATAAATGTCAGGTTATAAGAGGGTATACATACTTTGGAAGGCATTTTCTGATCTACAAACTCTAAATACCTGAAATAATAGTGAATCTGTGAATGCAACACTTTCTAATAAAACTTTTAAGGAGGACGTGTGCTCTTTTTAGTTTTATTTGCACGACTCTTAGATTAATAATGTAGTTCATAGAAATTGTGCTTCTCTGTAGGGATTACTGCAAAAGCAGAGAAAAGCAAACGTTCAAACTAACAAGTTTGCTGAAATTCAGCCGCTGACCTGAACCTCAGTATTGTTTATGAAAGACAGGTCTGTTTACGTGCACATTTCTGGTCTCATGGTTTCTGTTGCCACCAGACATAAAACTCATTAGACTCTTTGAGGATTACAAGCTGAAACCACCCTGGCATCAAAGAAACCTCAAATGATCTTAGGTTTAAATCCCCTTCGTGTTTTCTCATCTATGAGTAATTCCCCAAAGTTCGCTCCTTATAATCCCTCAGACTGATACATCCCAAGATGAAGAATACAGTCTTTGGAGAAATATTGGTACATTTTGATAATTATTTGTTCTTTTTTTTTTTATTTGGACAAAGGCTCAAGTTACTAAATAGGGGGATGGATACATTTTTCATCATCATACCGTTTCAGCTGTAGTTACATAGTCGTAAGAACTTTGTTTAGTAGATAACAGCTCTATGTAAAAACCATTTGTTGCAGTTTTTCCAAATTAGGTTTTGGTTTTGTTGAGATTTTAGTTTATATTTGTGCACTTATTTTTAATTTGTCCAAGCAAAATCTCATAGTAGTCAGTGGGTACTGATTCAAAGCAAGGCAAGTTTATTTATAAAGCACTTTTCAGTAACAAGACGATTCAAACCGCTGTACATGAACAAAAGAAACAGAGGAAAGAAAAGCATAACAGAGGGAAACGTTGCAGAGGCAAGCACATAGCACTGGAAAAGTAGCAGCAGGTCTGATACAGTATAAGACAAGCTGGACTACAGACTTCAACATTAACATTTGAAGGCAGCTCTAAACAAGCAGGTTTTTAACCTTGATTTAAAGGAACTCAGAGTTTCAGCACTTTTACAGTTTTCTGGGAGTTTGTTCCAGATAAGTGGAGCAAAGGAGCTGAATGCTGCTTCTCCATGTTTGGTTCTGGTTCTAGGTATGCAGAGTAGGCTGGAGCCAGAAGACCTGAGTGGTCTGGAGGGTTGATACACTGATAACAAGTCTGTGATGTATTTAGGTGCTAAGCCATTCAGGGATTTACAAACTAACAGAAGTATTTTAAAGTCTATTCTCTGAGATACAGGGAGCTAGTGTAAGGACTGTAGAACAGGGTCAGTGGTGTCTGCTTTCTGAGGACGTAGGCAGCAGCGTTCTGGATCAGCTGCAGCTGTCTGATCCACTTTTTAGGCAGACCTGTGAAAACACCGTTGCAGTAATCAATTCAACTAAAGATAAACACATGGATTAGTTTTTCCAGATCCTGCTGAGACATTAGTCCTTTAATCCTGGAAATGTTCTTCAGGTGACAGAAGGCTGACTTCTGTTCAGATGCTTTTGGAGGTTCTGGCCTGAGTCCATCACTACACCCAGATTTCAGGCCTGATCAGTGGATTAAAATTTTTGAGGGTTTGTTTTGTTATTTTAGGCTGTGAAGGATTGAAGGTCTCTGCCCAACGGATGCTGCTGATGTTATCAAAACAGGATTTTTTTGGCTGTGAACATGGGCTGTCTTAAGTCTAGAGCTCCATCTACAGGAGCAGTTAATAACCTCATCAATGACACGCAGACATATGCTAATCTATCAACAATCATGCAGTGCCTTGTAAAATATTCACTCCGTTTTTCACATTTTCTTAAGTAACAACCCTAAACACCAATGTATTTAACTGGGATGTATAGACAATGTTTGTGTTTGGAGAGGTTTAAAGAAAGCAAAATCCCAACATCTCTCCATCCAGTTGAGCTGAACTTAAGCTTGTCTATAAAGAAAAATGGGCAAAAATGTCAGTCTCCAGATGTGCAAAGTGGATAAAGACAAACCACAAATACGTCCAGCTGCGATTACAGCAAATGGTGATTCTACAAAGTACCGACTCAGGGAGCCTAAACATATACATGCCACGCTTTAGACACTTTTATTTCTAAGTAATTAAGAAAACGTAATTTTTTTCTACCACTTCACATTCATCTGCTATTTTATGTTGGTCTATCATAAAATACATTGAAGCTTTTGATTGTAGCGTGACAAAATATGAACAAATACAAGGGTTACAAATGCTCTGGTAAGGCACTGTTCATACTTTGCTCCAGCGAGTTGAATTGAAAGAGCTTTTAAAGGATTTGACCTGTGTTTGATGCGACCCGTTTTCATTTTGTTTCCTTTTGCAGGCTGGTTGGTGGACCAGACGCACGACTACAGGGCTGCCTTCTACCTCTCAGGCTTCTGCCTCATCACATCAGCGGTGTTTGTCGTCCTGGTGGACCGCCTGGTCCAGAGGAGGAAATCTGCGGAGGCATCAGGCCATCAGGCGATCAACTAGCACGGTGACGGGGAAACGGGAAAAGTCAAAGGACACGTGGTTACCTTAGACTTTAAACTAGAGCTTAGTGTGAGAAGAATGGATGCTGGCTTCTATATGATCTGGCTTGGATTGAGTAATAGAAGGGCATAAGGGTTACACCTTAAATTATCAAATAATCTTTTTGTACCCTGAAATTAGACCAAAGGATTTAAAAAGATAGTCTGTATTTACAGTAGCGGTAAAAGCATATCTTGCGTTGCTTCGTATGATCTGCCACAACCTTCGTCTGCAAGACAAGTGAAAATACAAGACTGATGAAAGAGACGAGAGGGTTTGTTTTCTTTTGGTTTTTTAAAATTAGTGTTACTTTGCTTCATTTGATATCATTTGCACATCGTCCAGCACTTTGTGAACCTTGGTTTATTTAAAGTGTTTAATAGATAAAGGTAAGGTTTGAGATCATAGTCTGCTTTAGCAAATTCCAAGAAAATCCTACATTTTCCCTGTTTTCCTAAAACTAACTATCCACCAGAATGGATAGACCAGACAGGCTCTGCTCTGGTTGTACCCAGAAGAGAAAAACTCCAGGACTTCAGTTCCCATAAACAGTCAGCACCAATGGAAACTGGAACCACCGTTCAGTCAACTTTTTCACAGGTTCTTCTGTCCTATTTCCAGAAATAAGCCCAGGATTAGCCTCGGGTCCCGTTGAAAGCTGGTGAGACTGCAGGGTCCTGTTTCTGTTTGTCCCAGAGCATCAGGGCTTTTAAACAAATGATGCCTACTGAGTACAAATGATAAAAGGCTGCAGCTGTAGCGCTGCAACACACTCTCATCATCTGGAGGACTAATCAACATGATAAATGGAGATTGTGTTGTAGTTATAAAAGGGGAACGTAATCGCTAAGGTTTGACAGTTTTCTCTGTTTTGCTGCCAACAAAACCCATGAAAGGGTCTAAACCAAAAAAGGCAGTTTCAGCAAATCCTGTTTTGAATCCATTGGTTCCTGATGACTTAAAGCTTGAAAGAGGATAGAAAAGCATTTAGTGGAGTTTCAGCAAATAGATGGACACTAGTTTTACATCAGTTTCGTTTATTTTAAACTTCAAATACATCAGGATGTATTCAGCAGGCAGCAGCTATGGACACTATCTGAAGTGAATTCAGATATGGTTCACAGACCTTTAAAAATGTTCTAATTTTATTCAGAACAAATCAGAATTTCTTATGCATTTAGAAAACCTTTATTACTGATATAAAGGTGAAAATGTAACACTGAAAAACGTCCGAAATAGGCAGTGAATATGTTTTTAGTCAACTAAAACATGTCTTCACTGCAGCTCTCATCTTCTGCAGGAGGTATAGTCTCCAAAGATTCTCAAAGAAATATTTTGAAATATTGTCAATAATATTATTTTAAGGTGATATTAAAGACCTCCTACAGGGCCATTCACCCAAGATTTCCCTTTTTCTAGGGTTAACTTGATAGTCTTGTTAAATCAGATTAATTTTACAATAGAAATATAAAGATGGAGTCTTAAAGAACTTTTTATTTTACTTGTTACAGGAAGCTGGAAAACTATAACCTTTTGAAGCTGCTTGTTTGGACAGCTTCATATTACCTCAGCTTATTTGTATGCCTACATGTTACAAAAATGTAATGATTATGTTTCAATGTCTGCACATATTAAATGTTTTCACCAACTGTAGCCATGTATCATAAAAAAAAAAAATATATATATATATATATATATATATATATATATATATATATATATATATATATATATATATATGCACAGGGTTTTTAAATGTCTGACTTCTTTTACCCTGCTGTCCCAAAGCTGAGAGTGCTTCCCGTACAGCCTGCCCAGACCCCACCCGGGAGGGGGGGCCGGGGTGGGGGTTGGGGGTCTACTCACCACAGTATGAAACCGACACCAGGGTTTGGACGTGCTTGGCGTGGTATGTGCTTTACAAACTGTACGGATGTTCAGAGGGGAGTTATGCAATCAGCGCTGTGTGTGGTCACATGGTTGAAGCGTTTGCGCCTGAGCTTCGACAAAAGGAAAAACTGATCAGATAAACTGTCTCCACAGGAAATCTCAGGGTAAATCGGTTTAAGCTCTTGAATTTGAAGCTGCTACATTTCTTGCGTATTTTCTGCTCTTTAACTGCTAATTTGACAAACCAAGTAACTTGGCGAGTCTTCGCTCGGCCCGATCCATGTTTCCATCATCGGTTTTACGCGAGCGAATCTCTGGAGGCTGGACTGACCCTGGGTCAGCTGAGTAAGAGGGCAGCCCTTCTGAAGAGGCCAATGAAATCGTTTTTTTTTTATTCTTGCTAGAATTTCACCCCTTTGATACCTTCCGTAAATGTTTTATTATGTTTGGAGGCTGGGCAGCAGCAGGAAAATTTGGTTTCATACAAAACTAGAAGGTGAGATGCATTTGATGCTCACTTGCAAACAAAGTCTCTAATTTTCATTGTCTTTTTAATTTAATGTGGTGAGAAAATACTGGCTTTGTACAGGATTTGTAAGTCGAAAGTCTTACATTTAAAAATCTATCTTTTGGACCTTAAAAATGCTCAGATAGCCTCAATTTTCCATCTTAGATTGCATTTTAAAATGGTAGCTTTGTACTTTTGGTCATTCGTTGCCTCTTCATGGATAAACGACTTGGTTGCACTTAGATTTTCATGTTATTTCACTCTGTGACAAAACAGCCCAAAGATTCCTGTTTACCTTTTGTAAACCAAATATGAATGTATTAATCATGTTTGGTTGATCTGAAGCATTTAAGCATAACAAAACAAGCAAGAATAGAAGGAGTCTGCAAGGAGGGAAATCCTTTTTAAAAAAAAATAAAATAAGGTCTGGAGTATTTGCATTTATTAATTGATAATCTGTGTTTCACATAACTTCTATGTAAACTGTTTTTCTGGAGTTTCAGTTGGTATTCTGTCTCTCCTTTTAATTTTTAAGTGTGAAATCTTTAAATTCAGAGGAAGCAAATGCTTCTCGGCACTATAGTATCAGTCCTGTTTAACATTTGGATGTTTTCCGTTATACTCTTGTTTTAAAGTTTTACACATTTGCAAAGTCTTTGCTTGTTGAGAGTTTCACTGTAGATTTATGAATGCAGAGAAGGATGGTGTTTAAACGTTCTGAATAATTTCTGCTCTATAATTTTAGTTTACGTTGTTGTGAATTCATCAGAACAGATTACACTTTTTAAAATGTTCCTGTTAATTTCTTTTTTAAAGTAAATGACATTACAAATTTAGTGAGGACTGTTTCTTTCAAGAAATGTTTCAATTTCAATTTCTTTACACGTGGGGGGGACATGTAGGACATCTCCCGTTCGCATGGTTACCTTATTTTCTCCTGATTTTAAAACACGCAGACGCTTTACGACAAATATGTTTAATACAGACATTTTTTTTCTCCAAACATAGAAAACTATTTAGATTAGAAAATTATTCTTTAAGATTCTTCTACTTGGTTGACATTGTCACAACACACTTTAAAACAACTTACAAAGACAGGTGCATATTAACAGCAGCCTACAAAAACTACATCTCCAAGGGTTCTTGGGTATCTGGGAGGTAAATTCTCGATGTCATAGAAAAAACAAAAACAGGCACAGGGGGCTTTTTTTATATAGACGGAGATCAAAAGACATCAGAGGTTTGTCATGAGACAGGGGATTTACTTGGGGGGGGGGGGGGGGGGCCGACTTTAGTTTTTCAGAAACAGGAAAGCAAAAAGCCTCCGCCCCCTTTGGTCCTTTTTGAAGAGTTCAACCCAACCCTGCTGCGGTCACACAGCGCCCTGCCCCAATGTCCACCTTTCAGATTATAACAGATCTCGTGTTTGGGGGTGACTCTGAACTGGTTCATGTTCGGTTAGAAGGAATTAACCACAATCGATGGGCAGCTAAACCTCAACACCTCCTTAAAAATGAGTTTTCTTCCAGTCTTTCGGCCTCGGTCTCACTTCGCTCTCCCGTTAACACTGAGTTCATGGGTGTTGGAAGTCTGAGCTTTTAGTGTTGTCCTCTACGGCTGGACGCTGAGACAGTGTCGACTGTTTCTACGAGGAGGCCCTCTTCTCCTCGTACGGGGACTCGTAGACCTCCATGGGCGGGCAGGTGCACACAAGGTTCTGGTCGCCATAGATGTCATCAATCCTGGAAATGGTTGGCCAGAATTTGGTCTCAGGCCTTATGAAGGGCTGTGGAAAGGAAAAATAAAATCTGACTCCATGAAAGACTCCTTCACTAACATCTCATTTGAAGTCCATTTGCAAGTTGAACCTCAACCAATATGCTTTTTGTGGCGAATTGATCCCCTTTTTCCGAGCAGAGTTGTTCAAATGCATTTAAATTCAATGGTTTTGTGCCACAGACCCAGCTTTTAAACACAGCCCATAAAGGTTTGACATCAGGGAGGGCCAGTTTTGATGTGTTTGAGGTCACTGTCCTCTGTTTGAGCACCCAATCGTGTTCAGTTTCAGTCACCTAGCTGTTGATTTGAGGTGAAGTTGAAGAATCTGAGGCACCCCTTTGTTATTCCAACCAATTAGTGCAGTGCATCAGTTCTACTGAAACAGCGAACTGCCCGAATTGGCAAAGACATCAGTACTACTGCCCAAGAAACAGCCCCAAGGTAAGTTTCTACCACAATATGTTTACAATAACTAATAATTTAGAATCACTAAACCCGATAAAGTCAAGCAGTTCAGTAGCTCAATACTTTGTTTTAGACGAGTAATCGGAGAGCCTAAATTGTACTGTAATTTCTCTGAACAATTCTGAATGAGTAGTGTCTCAAAAAACGAGTTTAATTCATGCATGTTGGACTACAACACACTACAGAGAGGAATGTCCTCAGAGCCAACAACATCGCTCTTTAGTGATTTATTGGTTGCAGGCATTGATGTTAACATAAAAACACGAGTAAAGCAGCTTTATTCATAATAAAATATCAACGTTAATCCTGTTTGGAGACTGAAAATGCTCTCCTAGTGTTTCTCAGGCATGGACTTCTCTAAATGAAAACGCCTGACATTTCCAATTTCTCGCCACTAGATGGAGCCAAAGACTTTGTTGAAATCTGCTTTAAATCTTTAGCAAATTGAAGATGAAGCAGCTGAGTTGACATGGCTTTATGTTAGGGTAACAGTGACTTAAATCTGAGAGCAGGTTGCCGGTTCAATGCCAGCTGCTGCTTTATGACAAGGTGTAACGACACTAAAGCTATAATGAAGAAACTACAAGTAGCCGATCTGGATGCTTTTAAGAATCCTCCTCAAACTTCCAAGGTGGACGCTTGCTAGTCAATTGTTTGTCCAAGTAACATTACAAAACTTTTCACGCCTAGCTGAGAAGCTACATGTATAAATTTAGGTGCCGCTTGGATGTCTCCAACAACTTAATAGTAAAAGCTCTGTCAACCGTAACATATAGTGATGTGAGACATAGCTCAAGATGTTTTTTAAATATTGGAAATACCTGTCCGTTTTGTGATTGATGAGTTTTTTTGTTTTTGTTTCTTTTAACTTGATGATTTGTTTTATTTATTTATGGAATGGACTCTTTTTTTGTGTCGTGAAATAAATAAAGAATAACAAGCAGGGATCCCGGGATGTCGAAGGTCCACGACATGAGGACACTCACCAGTGGGAAGGCAGCGTATTCCCTGGAGTAGGGTCTGTCCCAGTTTGATGAGGAGATACATGCCAGAGAGTGAGGGGCCATCTGCACAGAGAACAGCGTGCAAACACACAGACACAAAGGCATGAAGTCTGAATGTCTCAGGTTACATTTATCAGCTTTGCATATCTGTCATCGTCAAGCCTCTGTTCGTCCTTACTTAAAACCAAGCTAGCGTACCTTGAGTGGATTGATGCGAGAGTCCATCCTTCCCTCCTCGATGTCTGCGATCTCTTGTCGGATCGCAAGAAGGGCATCACAGAACCGGTCCATCTCAGCCTTATCCTCCGACTCAGTGGGTTCGATCATGAGCGTACCAGCTACCGGCCATGACATGGTCGGTGCATGAAAACCTGCACAATATAGGTTGAAGCACATTCTTCAAGAAATGCATAATAAGTAAAAAATGTCGTTAGAATAAAAAAATATTTAAGTCATCATACCGTAGTCCTGCAGTCTCTTGGCCAAATCGACGGCCTCAATATTGGCGGTCTTCTTGAATGGCCTCACATCCAGAATAAACTCGTGAGCAACAAAACCTGCCCAGAAAAAAAAAGTTTATCACCAAAACTCTTAAGGCTGCTGTTTCTTGGGTTTTTTGTGGACATGCTTTACCTTTTCTGCCTCTAAAGAGGATTTTATAGTGACCCTCCACCCTTTTGGCCATGTAGTTGGCATTGAGGATGGCCACTTCTGTAGCGTGAGTCAGCCCCTTTGACCCCATCATCTTAGCAGAACAAACAACAGAAAAAGAGTTAAACAACTTAGAAACTGATAAAAAAAAAACATAGTCCATATGGACAGAATTTGTCTTTAAATAGTAGTCTGATCCAACAACAAAAAACAATAACATTTTGACCAAACTATTTAATCAAACCTTTTGGAATAGCCAATACGGTTGCCTTAAAGAAAAATTTATACGAACTATTTTCTGGATTCAGAGGTTCAATCAGCACTATTTTACCTTAGAATTATAATTTTACATACATTGTTATGTCTGAGAACTCTAAATCTATGAAAAGTTTCCTTAAAAACCAACAAAACAAAAACGACTGCTTTATCAAATTATATACTTGTCTTCTGCCCTCTGGTGGATAGTGTATGTACTACAGGAGAAAAGTATCACTTTTATTAAAAGTCTAAAATGTTTAGTACTTTCTTTTGAAAGACACATTGTATTTTGATTGCATCTTGACATGGTTGTGTATTGTAATTGTTAATATCTTGTATACTTTATCAATGCAATAATTAAGACTAATGGTATACAAAAATCCTGCTTTGGTATGTATTCGGGTTTTAAAGACACATTTTAGAGTAAGCTTCAATCAAGAAAAATAAATAAAAAATGTTTTTCCTTTTGTCAGCTTGATTTCATAATATTCTAAAACTAAAAAACTGGAAAGTACAGAACTGACTAGATTTGGTCGTATGTTTTATAGTGAATGAAATAGTATAAGCAAGCATAGCCAATGAGTGTATAGATACATCTTACAACAATATAATTACTTGAAAACGTTGGGGGGGAAAACGGATTTTCCTTCGACCTGTGTCTCATAGGATGTACAAAGTTTGGGCTAATTGGATGCTACAGGAGCCCATTTGGACATTAGCAGATCATTCTCCAGGATCTGGTGATGCTTAAATTAGGCTTGAAGTTGTTTCAGGAGAGTCACTCAGTTAAGTGAAGATCAAGCTATGCATATTATTCCTGTTAAGAAATATGTATGCTGTAAAGCTGGTTCAGTCCCTGTTTCTTTCTGCACTGTAGCTGCATGAGGATCCTTAATGTTTCCAAACAGTTTTGATTTGTTGGAAATTTTTCAAATTGGGCTACAGAATGTCGAATTGTGCACTTTGTTCCTCACTTAAACATTCTGCATGAGTTCTGGTGTAAACCGAGCCAAACTGACAGGATTGCAGTCAGTGTTTTTGGTAGATCCATATCTAGATCGCCATTTAATCAAAAGTATCCAACAATACTGATTTTTCTACGTACGATTTCCTGCATAAAAGAGTTTAAAAGCAGGCATTTCACACTCCAGTCCTCCAGAGCTGCTGTCCTGCAGCTTCTAGATCCACATCTGCGTCATTCAACCTGATTAGCAGGACTTGATTGTGTGCTGAGGAGGTAATTTGACCACGTGATTTAGGTCTATTGGACCAGGGACACCTTAAAGTTGCAAGACACCGGTCCTCGAGGACTGGAGGTTGAGATCCCTGCTTCCTGAATGCTTGGGTCGCTCAGAATCTGAGCACCGCTGGCAAATCTGTGCTGACCTTAATGTACGCCCACGAGATTGGCAGGATGGCGCTGGAGCCCCACGGAGCGGCGCTGATTGTGCCCAGCGAGCTGCTGCTGTTGACCGACTGCATGGCCACCACCGGGTGGCTGGGGAGGAAGGGGGCGAGGTGTTCCTTCCTGATGGGAGAAAACATGCGATCACGTTAACATCACCATCAAACAGACATATTCTTGCCCGTATGTAAAGTATAAATTGTGATCCTACGCGGATTTTACCCCTTGGGGTTGAACACAAATGAAAAGGCTGAGATGCGACTCACACTCCGATGGGCCCCATGCCGGGTCCTCCTCCGCCGTGAGGGATGCAGAACGTCTTGTGCAGGTTCAGGTGAGACACGTCAGAGCCGTAATCTCCGGGGCGACACAGACCCACCTGAAGCCCACAGCAAGGAGAAACAGTTGTCTTAAACGTATTAAATTATAGGGCTGGACAGTACAGAAGAAAAGCATATTGATAAAATAGAAATCATATTGATCAATATCGATAACAAACAAATTAAAAACATATGATATTTTAAGTGCAGCCCGGTGAAGATCATCCTTCGGTTCTCCAACAGAAAGGGCTTTAAACTTCTGCCTCCCTGGGCGTCGTGACAAAGTAATCCTGGGTCTTCCTGAAACTTTAAAATTATCGCGCTGACTGTAGATGGAGGGAAACTTCACAACAAACGCCATTTTCTTGGGGCCATTTCAAGTCAAATCTGCCTCACTTGAATATATCCTATAGTCATTCCTATTTCAAAGAGGGATTTAGAGAAGTGTTCACGTCATATTTATGTCCCGAGGATATTATAGAAACTAGACCAAAGTTTCTAAGTTAAACCAACAAAAGGGTGATTTTAAATTTAGTTTTAGCAGCAAATGCATTACTCTTTAGGCATATAAACGTAATTTGATGAAGGCTCTAAAATGATGAGGCTAAAATTGGTACGCTGAAAGCTCCACACACCTATGTCTCCTTAACACAGCCCCGGCTCCTCATATCCAGGAAGCCATATGCAGGAATAGCACCCGTCAAAACCCAGATTCCCTATCCAAGTGGAACATATTTCCCCCTAAAACATAATCTGCACAGAGTCCAGGTTATTCATTCACAGCATGATAACTCACCCCCATTAACCTCAATACTAAAAGCGTTTGCTTCCCTGCAGCCATTAACCGACAGGTTTTTTTTTTTTTGCCGTCACAACAGAAAATCCGTTCGCTCACCTGAGCGTTCATGTTGGCGCCGTCCAGGTAGACCTGTCCGCCGTTTTGATGGATGAGATCACAAACGTCTCGGATGTTTTCCTCGAACACGCCAAACGTGGACGGGTACGTGATCATCATGGCAGCCAGGCTCGCCTTGTGTTTGTCCACCTGGGGGGGGGGGGGGGGGGGGGCGAGCATCCAGATGTTGTTATGAAAACCGACATACATCCCGGTTACTGTCGAGTCACCCAACCAGCTGATAGAACGATCTGCGTGTGCGGGCTTGTTCGCGTTTTGTGTCGTTACAATAGAAACGTCTTTTTGCTGGGATTTTATGTGGTAGACCAACACAAAGCACTGCGGTAGAAGGAAAATGACCCATGATTCATCAGTCTTTTACAGATGAAGAAGTGCATCTGGCTGCGCAGGGAGAGCATTTATCGGAAGAGAGGCCAACGGGAGGAGCTGCAGAGATCCACAGCTCAGGTGGGAGAATCTGCTGACAGGATTCTGTCACAAACTCCACACATCTGGCTTTTATGGAAGAGGTGATATCCGTCGCTAAAGGAAAAACCATAAGAGCTCCCAGTTTGCCACAAGCCACGTAGGGGACGTTGCAAACATGTTGGAGAAAGATTGAATTTATTTAGGCCTGTATACAAAACCCTCTGTGGAAAAACTAAGGGTGCGCGTCATTCTGAGCACACCACAATATGGAGCAGAAGCTAAACGTACGGATTTAATTCACAGCTTTACAGAGGGGTTGCAATCCAAAGCTTTTCAAGACATTCCCCAAAAGACTTGCAGCTTTGATTGCAACGAAAGGTGGTTTTAATATTTACTCAGGAGGGCTGAAAATGCAGACTTTAGACTTTGCTTTATTAGGTCTCCGAAGAGGAACAATAAAGGTCTAAGACAACTTGCTGCAAATGAAGCGAGTGGCAGTAGCAACCAATGTACGTATATATTTAAAAAACAATATTGTTTGTTGGTCTATTACATAAAATCCCATTAAAACACTGAGTGGAAGAAGGTGTTTGTAAGCAAGTCACTGTATGACGCCGTAAACGCTCTTCAAAGCTCTCGATGTCCATCTGCTGCCGTTTCTCACCAGAGCCTTGAGGTGTGCCAGGTCGATGTTCCCGTCTTTGTCGACCTCCACCACCTGAACCTTCATGCCCGCCATCTGAGCGCTCGCTGGGTTGGTGCCGTGAGCGGACTTTGGGATGAGGCAGACCTGAGGCGACGGGGGAGACCAGAAGTGGTAACGTGAAACCCAGCAACTGCGGGTTGGTTGTTCAGCTTCAATGTGTTTGCATATTAATCTGTTTTAAATACGGGCTGTGCAACAACAAAACCTTCACATGTGACGACAGGATTTTAATCTATGGCAAGAACATATTTGATTTTTATTACAACAACCACCTCAGCAGGGCGTCAGAGGCTGAACCCTGTAGCTCGTTTTCCACTGCACAGCACTCACCCCTGGTGCTAATGACTAACCTGCTCGCTGGCGGCTAATTGATTTCCTCCCTTATTAGGACGACACTTCTGGCATTTTGCAACTGGGTCACAAAGAACAGTGGGGCACTTAGACCTTTGAGTCGGCCAAAGTTAACACACGGCCCGACTGGTGGAGTCTTAAAACCTCCAAATATGGAATCTTGAAGGTGGATGGCCTGTCGTTGGATCACATTGCTTTCAGCCTCTGTGTTTGCACTGTTGGCAGATTGGACCTTGACTGTTAGCAGGGATCAGTCCACTATCTAAGATGTACTTATTAGGAAGCTATTGAAAACAAAGGCGGGAGGGGAGGAAAAAAAAATCCTGCAGTCAGCCCTTCTTTAATCTGAGGCTGTGTTTTATCTGAGTCCTGTCCCCGAATGCAGCCAATCAGCATGCTGGGATACCGAAGATAATCGTACCTAAAACATGTTAATCTGTGATGTCAAAATGACCCGCTGTGGACGCGGACAGTAAATCTATCATATAATTACCCTTAGTCGGCAGATATCAGCATAGTCAGACAAATTAAAGGTGATAGGTGATTTATTCCTCATCATAAGAAAATGCGTTGAGTCTAACATTTTAGTTTCAGTCTTTATTTGGACAGCAGTTGAGGAATTATTTCCATTTAACCTACTCTGGTTCCCTTAATTACATTTATTTTGTGGGTGGTAAAACACAATAACGACAAAGTTAAACGCACTATTACTGTGATGAAAGCCTTACAGTAGACTGCAGCCAGGAATGATGATCTTATAAGTGCATGGGGACGTCTATCCTGGCCCTGCTGAACTTTTATATGCAGCCGCCTTAAGGGCCGCTGGCAGCTTTCTGTATAATTGTCTAAATTTTGCAAGTGACTGAAAAGATTCTTACTATATAATCTGGGCCTTGAAGAAGTATTAAATCACATTATTCACCAGATATTCCCACTGAGCTTTCTGTGGTTGGAGAGGGTTTTGCTTTTCATGAGCACACTTACACTTCTGGAGCGCTCTCCCTTTGAGTTTAGGTAGGCCTTTATGGCGGCCAGGCCGGCGTACTCCCCCTGAGCGCCACTGGAAAACAAGGCAAACACACTACGGTCATGTATCTCAAAACATACTTAAACCCGTCCAAGTCCAAAGGGCAGTCTGTCGGCACAAAAAGAGCAAAAGACAGGATGAGAAGCTCGCTCCACGATAAAACCTCTTGGCCAACACTGCTGATAACAGAGAAGGTGGGTGTGCACTTTATCAGGAGAAACCCGGGAGGTTGTAGCTCCTGTCGCCCGTCTGAAGAAGAGTGGCAGAAACCAGCAACAGAATGGCTTAATCTAGACTTCATACTGATCGTATGTGACTAAAAATCGATAGTAATAGACTTTAAAATCGGCTCTGGATCCATTTATAAAAAACTGTGCACCATATCTGCGAACTCGACCGTGCCTGAAATCATGCATGTAATCCAAGCGTGGTAAATTACTCAGGACAAGACACTAAAAATGACAAGTACCGCACACCTAAATCCTTTCTTGGTGTATAAATTACTTAAACACGCATTTATCATGAGAAGAGAGGCATTTGCCCAAAACAACTATGTTAGCACAGGATATATTGAAAATCTGGTTAGTATTTTATTTGTGGAAATCTGTGCTGTTTAGCAATAGGTTTTACACAAATAAAAAGGCCTGCTTGTTTCACTTCAAATGATGCCATATTTGTACAGAGATTGCTGTTCGTGGGATGAGCAGTAGATTGGACGATGAGGGCCGTGCTCTTGGAAAAACTGGCCAGATCCTCTCTGCCAAACAGTTTGCGCTGCTGTTCAATCTCGTTTACTGTTTGTTGGATTAGCTGATCGAAGCTTGAAAACATTTTGGCTATTTAGCAATTTATCTAACAGGCCATGCAGCCCGCATCCTCAGTGTCTCTGCTTACCCATAAATCCATTTTCCTCAATTGTGGCACAATTTAAGATAAACAGGCCTTTCAACAGCTATTACCAAGAAGCATGGTAATGACAAGGAAGTGATTAACCCAAACACAATTTACCTTATTTTATGTGCCAAGTTAATTTAGGGTTCAAAGGAGTTAAAAATAAAATCCTGGTATCAGCTTTAATCTCTTTATAGCTTCTGCAAAAGAATAATATAATAATATCCACGACTAAAAGAGATACTATGGCATAAAACTGTGGGGGTTTTTATGGGGTTTGATCCAAATCTGCTAAATGTGACACCAGCATCTGAAAAAACTATTTTAGGAGCCTTATTCATTGTTACCACACCCTAAATTGGCACCACTTTACAATAAGACTCCCCTTATATATTGGCTTATACATAGATTATAGATATGTTTTTAAACAGTAAACACTGTATGACTTATTCATAAATTTTTATTCCTTGATAGATAGATAGATAGATAGATAGATAGATAGATAGATAGATAGATAGATAGATAGATAGATAGATAGATAGATAGATAGATAGATAGATAGATAGATAGATAGATAGATAGATAGATAGATAGAGATATATACAAACATTTAGCTCTAAATTATTACCTTCTAAGCACAAATCTGTTGGTTTTGTCAAATGTTCACTCTTAATTACTGCATAATAAACACTTAGGAATGAGTTGGAAATGTTTACAGATTAATTAACAACATATTTATAACCTATTTATTAACCATGTCAAAGGGGAGCCTTATTGTAAAGTGTTCCCCTAAATCCTTTACATTGCCGTTAAAAGCTTCCAACAAAGCTCTTAAGCTTAGCTAGATGGAGGATTTCTTTATTTTGTGGATACCTTCTAAGTTAAAACAAGAGCTTGGGTCAAAACGCTACACATTTAGAAATGACAAAAAGCTGATTGTGCGAAAGTTTGTGGCGTCACCTGTTCGGCTGGAAGGAGATCTTATCGTAACCCGTCACCTCACAGAGATCCCTCTCCAGCTGCCTGAAAAGTTTCTGGTAGCCCTCAGCTTGATCCAGAGGCACAAACGGGTGGATGTTGGCGAACTCTCTCCAGGTGATGGGCTGAGGAACGAAAACACAGTTAGACAACCTTTAAAAAAACAAATAATTTTAAACTACTAAATAAAATTAGTAAAAAGAGAAGCTGTAGATGGTACTGCACCCTCCACGCTCATTGGCACCGCTGGTAAAGATGTGTAGAAACGCTTAAAATAAGTTTAGTAGCATAAACTTTCCATGAAAGTTTGATAAATCAAACATTTCATTTGAGTACATGCCTTCAGAGTGGAAATAAAATAATCTATATTAATTTTATCAAGCCCTGAAATATTGGCACCCCTAACAGTTATGTTTCTTGTTCTTCATTGTTTAACCTAATAGCCCCCTATTTAGATGAAATATAATACATATCTTTATACTTGTATGTACTTAGTACTTTATTTTAAATATATCTTAGTTCTTATGATGTACATGCTGTGTTACATGTATTAAAATATGATGTTTGCTCCAAATAATTTTAGACGCTAGTGTGAATTGTAATTTCCTTGCTGGGATTAATAAATCTATCTAATCTAAAATATTGACAAAATTGATATAGTTACAATTATTTTAAACTTAAACCTTTTTTTTTTAAGTAATCAGGGTTTCGATTAAACTTTTAATTAGTAATGCAGGCGTTGTTCTTGGGGTCCAGTCCAGTTTATCGTAGCCACTCTTCAAAATGGGAAAAACAAAAAAAAACATGAGTCGGTCCTCATAACTTTAGTTGAGTAATGTTTCCTAACGTAGAAAGACATTTTTTTCCTGTGTTTCCCATTTTGAACCGTCCTAAAAAATATTTACCTGTATGTCAGCCCACATTTATACCCCTGGGAAACAGGAAGGGTTTGATTACTTGTTGAAAAGTAGCTGGACAGGCGTGCTCCGATGGCGCAGGGGAAGTGAGCATGACCCACGTACGGAGGCCTTAGTCCTCCAAGCAGCTGATCTAGGTTCAATTCCGGCCTCAGGTCCTTTACCGCGTGTTTTTCCCCTCTCTCAAAACCCCTTTCCTGTCAGCCTACTTTGAAAAAACGTGCCACCGGTGCCATGAAAAACCCAGGAAAAAAAAAGTACCTGAACATTTAAACAACTTAATGTAAAATGCTTAAATTACATTTGCTTTAATAGGAATTGTTAAGGGTGAAGATGATATTTTTTAACATAGGATCCCCCCCCCCCCCCCCACCTAAATAAATTTACCAAAATTAGAAATGTTTCCGTGTAAAATTATGCTACTGAGATAAAAGAGGAAATCACTGCAGGCATCTTTATCAGAGGTGCAAATAAACATGGAGGACTTCCTGATTAACTCACCATGAGCTCAGATGAACTGTTGAGCTTCATGGTGCAGGAGCCCTAAAGAGGGAAAAAAATGTTAATTTTTAGAAAATACATTTTTTAGGTATTCATATCTAAGCAGCAATGTCTTGGAAGACTAACCAGCGGTATCATGCTGTGCACCAGGGAAATGTCTTTGTTTTCCAGGCGCTTCATGTATCGTACAATGTTGGTCTCAGAGTGGTAACTGAATAAAGAGATTACACAAAAACACAAATATATGAATGAGGTCACAAGCAGCTAACGTTCAGCTGCATTAAAGCCAAATATAGACTCTTTAGCAATGGATGACAAAGTGCTTTTTGCACATGTCTCAGTGGTTATGGTGAAGAACAAACGGACTTGGACTTTATGGCTCCAATAAAGATTATGTGGTCCACTTTTAGAAACGGAGGGAGATATGAGCAAGTAGAAATTAATCAGCCATGACACCATAACAGAAAGGCTCCAGCAGAACTCTGTTCAATTCAGAGCACCAAACTAAATCTAATCAACAACAGAGCTTAATCTTCAGATTAATTCTTCTTTTGAAAACAAGAAGTCCAGATTTTTCTTCTGCAGTGATAAGATACCAAAGTAGTTTTATTTAAACGGCGTTAGCCTCAGTGGTGCTTGACCAGAACATGTAAATGGTGCCAAAAAAGAAAAGATCCTACAAAGGTCCAGTGGTTGTACCAGAAAAACACAGCAGCAGCATTGCACGGTGTTTTTTAAAGGCATAACCCTTAAACTTTTTCACATTTTGTCACATTGAAAACACAAACTTCTATCTGTTTTGTTAGGATTTTGCATCATAGACCAACACAAAGTAACACATAACTTTGAAGAGGGAGAAAATGGTTTGTGGATTGCAGAGTTTTTTTTACAAATTGAAATCTACCGTATGCATTTGTATAAAATCTCCCTGTGTTTATAAGAGCCACCTTTTTTTTTTGTAATTACAGGTGTCTTTTGGGGTGTGTCTGCGAGCTTTTTACCTCTGAACTTCAATGCTCATGTCTTGCCACATCCTCTTATTTGGACATATGACTGGACTTTAACTGGGCCATTCAAATGAATTTGCTTTGAGCTAAACCTTTTCCATTCTACCACTGGCTCCGTGTTTCACGTCGACGTTCTTGTCGATGGAGAACCTTTGTCCCAGTCTCAAGTCTTTTCGCCCTGTTTTTAGCTATGTCCATCTCCCGGTTAATTCTGACCAGCTACCCCGCCTCTGGTGAAGAGAAGCATCTCTACAGCACGATGCTGCCACCACCATGTTTCACAGTGGGAGAGATGTGTCCAGGGAGATGTGCAGTGTTAGAAAACAGCAAATATTTAACATTTTTATTGCTTTAACTGTGTTATTTTTTTCTTTCAACTCTTCTACAAAGACCAGATTGGCTGCGTGCACAACTAATGGTTGTTCCCACATATTCTGAACCATCATGTCTTGGTAGATCTGCAACTGTGTCACGCTCCTTCCCTTTACAGACGATTGACTGAACAGTGCTCTATGAGACGTTCAAATCGTGGTATTTGCTTTGTCACCTCGCCCTGTGTTAAACATCCTTGGTCTTCATGATGCTCTTTGATCATCAGTGCTCACTAGCGAACCTTCGAGACCTTCACAGAGCAGCTGGCTTTATATTAAGAATATATTTCAGAAAGCTGGACTTGGTTTAGTAATATAGATTTATGTGAAAAACTTTTAACATTTTGTCTCATCCTTCTTCCACCTCATAATTATGAACTACTTTGTTCAAAATGTTAGGGGCCAGAGGGTCTGAATACTTCTGCATGTACCAGAGCACGTAGCAAACTGGTGACCAACCTGTTGAAGACCTGGTGTGTGAGGAACTTGCTTGTCCTCTTGAAAGGGCTTCCCATGATCCCCTTCACCCGCTCGCCCATCTTTTCAGCAATCAGCTCCTGCAGAATGAAACATTTCCCATTAAAACCACATGGCGCGTTCAACTGTAACCGCAATTGTGAGGTACAATGATTTGAAAAACATGTATCAGTAAAGAAGGATTAAAAAAAAAAACAAAGACTGGGTTTAACGTACAGCTGAAGACTCACAACCAAAGACCCAGAGCAAGTCATCCAAGTCCCTTTCAGTCACCGTTTCATCCAAAGAGATGCCCAGCTGTGTCAAGAGAGGTGAGACTTAACAACGGAGTAAAACTCGGACAATACAGCATTAAATTAAAAGTCAAAAGGCTGGGCTAAGAAATTAGCTCACACTTTTTCATATAAAGCGACAAAGCTCTCAAATGATGCCTCTAACTCTGAAGCATGTCTGATGCAGACTTAATAACTGTATGTTGAAGATAAATGATGACAGATTTTTGTTTTTTCTGGTTTGACGACCTCTATCAAAATTACTTAATGCTAAAAAGATCTTAACTGAGCAGGATGATTCACTAAATCGACATTATTCTTTTCATAAAGTCAAACCAGATCTGGTCCTTTGAAGCCGAAGGTTCAAAGATGAGTGGCAGTTATGGATTCACGGGTTCTTTGTTGCCGTTTTCATTCGGCGTCTGTTGTTCTACCGCGTAAAGACAGACTGTACCTCCTCCAGCAAAACTAACTTTTGGTTAAAACCAAAAGTACAGCCCGCCTTCTGGCTAACTTCCTTAAGATTTCAGTTGCCTTATACGATCTTAATATTTCCTTGATACTGTACTGAAACCTTGTTGCCTTCTAATGATCGTGGTATTTAGAGTCGTGCCACCTCAGTGACTTCAAACGGATCAAACCCGCCTAAAATCAGCGGCTCTGTACGTTCTGACATACGTACCACTCCCTCGGAGTAGACTCGCAGGTTTATCTGTCTCTGCACGGCTCTCTCCAGGATGTCTTTGGCAGCCACGCTACAGTTTACCTTCAGGGTATCAAAAAACATGTCGCTGGGCAACCGATGGCCCGCTCTCTTCAGCCCTGAAACAAAGTGAAGAGAAGAAAGAGTGAATTGCTGTTCGAGAGGTGTAAATTAGTTTGTTTCAGTGTAACACTCCCGTGCATTGTCCCTGTTCAGTAATCTAAGAGAGAAAAGCAGTACAAAAACCACCGTACACAGGTACATAAAATGGAAAATTTTGTAAAAGTTGTAGTTGAAAAAGAAAGAAAAACATTGAAAATAGCAAAAGTATTGCTACAACCTCCAACAACCCCCTTTTTTCTGGTGGATAAAGAACACATAGGTGTCAGTATAGAGTTCCAGGTCATCTTTATTGTAAAATATAACTCAATAATACTAAACCGGAAACGGCAAGCATGTTTGTGATTTTTTTTTTCTCAGTATGTAAGGAGATAAACTGATGCAATAATATTCCAGTTGCTCTTGGACGTAGTCGTGTTGTTGTGTATGATCAGAAGAAAGAACGTTGAGAGTTTCGAGATGTAAAACTAAGCAGAACGCCCCCTGAAGTTGTAATTCTGAACTGGAAAGTCGAAGACTCAATGTGGCTGAATGCAAATAAAGTCGTGTGAAGAAACACGACTTTATGCACACCTTGTACACGATGATCTCTATGTGTGATTACTGTCTTTCCATGTTGCATACAGTTGATAAAGGCATGTTGAAGTTGCCTTCTGTTGCTAAACGATGTTAGCGCCACAGAAATGAACAAATCCCACTGGTTTTGTGACTTGCAACTAAAATTATCTCAACTCTGCCGTAACATTTCCAAAATCCAAGAATCGACTTTCAAGGCAAAGCAAAGGCCACTTTCTACCAAGGCTCAGTTCACCACTATATGACTACATTTATACGGTTTATAAATGTAAAATAAAAAAAGAGCCTTCCTCATATGTACCACAATGGCATCAGATAATAGTACTACCACTACTGTACCCTGCAGAGTACTTCAGTTTAAACTTCTTAGAGATGATGTAACCTTCTTGAGCTACATGAGCAAATAGAAAACATTCTTGGAAATTTGACTTCAGTGCAGTTCCTGTTTTATCACAGAACATTTCCACTAACCATGGATTCTGTGATATAGTGTTGATTTTAGAAAACAGAGTTACTCCTGCAGCACATGAAAAAACAAACTCAAATTGATTAACAAACCTTCAATAAATGTGAATTACCACAAACACTAAAACGACAAAATATAAAAACATACACTGAAAGCGACATCCTACCCATCCAGTACTAAAAGCCAGATTCTTATTACTGATTTAAAATGATCAAATAAAGCTCTTGTTTATTAAGATTAGGGTCAGAAAAGACGTTATCACTGGTTAGGTTGAACCCAGGAATGTTCAATAGCAATAGATTATTTGACCTCAGTGTTCAGCATGAAGTGTAATAGTTTTAAATTCAGTCACGAGGCTCTCACACTGTGGTTCTGTTGCTGCCTTTGGTGGAACAAAGAAAATATGTCGATTTTAATTATCTTATATTTATTAATTAAATTATCAACAAATCAACTGTGCTGTTGAGCTACAGAGCACAACCAGCCAAAAGATGTAATATTCAAGCACACTGACCTTTGTTTTGACAGAAACCAGTTCATAGAAACTATTCGTCTGAAACTACTTTTCCAGTTTTGCCTTGTTCTTTATTGTAAACCAGGAAAAAGTGTTTTTCAAGTGTTCCAGTTCCAAGTTTAAAACCAGTGGGATTTGATCATTATTGCGCTCCACGGCCAGGCATACTACCGTAAGCATTTCTCTGTGTTTTGCCCTTTGAAAACCTGACGTAACATGTTTTTCTTTACCTTTATTTATACGGGTTGTCTCATTGAAATCAATACAGCTAAATTAGTTAATTAACTATTTAATTTGAACATTAGCATTAACTTAATCATTCACTTTAAAATCTTCATAAGAGCACTAAGTTTAATAGCAGCCTTGATTGATTGTTGTCAGGGTTGGTCAAGTTATTCCTAGTGGTCTATCACTTTTTCCATCTACAAAAACTTGAATATCTCAATTTAAAGGTAAAGGTAGAGCACACAATTAAATCACATCCTTTAACCAATCAAGCAGCGCAATTAGACAAACTTTTTCTCTTTTCCAAGTTTTGATTTCTATCATACAGCAATAAATTGAAACAGCCCACCTCTTGTTGCAATGTGGTTTTAAATTGTACCAGAAAACTTTGTATTTATGAAGGCTCTTCGTAAAGCCCACACAGGTGAGAAAATATCATGCAGTGTCTTTCCTGTCTAAAGTTTAGCTACTGCAAAAATTAAGCCCAACAAGAATAAGAATCTGAATAAAATGGAATATTAGCCCAAAATACTCTCTCAAATTCTGTTTTTAAAGTAAATGGCAACAATAAACATGGATTTCACTCCGTCGATTGAAGTCCAGTTTCATGATCAAATGAAAATATTTCTGCCTAAATGGATCAGGTTTTTCTGCTTTGTTACAATGATGCAGCATTATGTCACACATGTATGGACTTAATCTAAAAAAAAGAGACTGTAAAACATTATATCATCTGCATAACAGCTGACCCTCAAATGAAAACTCAAGGGGATCATAGAACATATTTATGAGAGCAAGATGAGCACAAACTCTCTAAAATATTTCCTCAATAAACATCCTAAACCAGTTAATGTTTTATAACAGTTCATGTGTATAATATCTTACTAACACATTTTTTTTGTGACATTAGAAAACCATTGCAGTGAGAAATTACCTTCGGCGAGGATCAGAGCAGCATTGTGTGTCCTCTCAGCAACGTGTTTGAGTCCTTGTGGACCATGATACAGGGCATACATGGCCGCCATGTTTGCCAGCAGAGCCTTCAGGAAATAAAGTGATTATTTACCCAGAGAAAGAAAAAAAAATTTGTTTATAATTGAAATCTACAACAGCAATCGTTGGTAAACCTCAGAACAAGATACTGCTTTTCACATTTTAGTTCAAGCCAGACTGAGCAAACATGTCAGGGTCATACTTGTGCTGTGCAAATGTTGCTGGTCGCCTTGTCTCTGCGGATGTGCTGCTCTCTGGTCTGCAGCGCAAGGCGATACACTTCCTTACCTGCAGCATCCCTGAAATGACAGGAATAAACAAATACACTCAGAGAACGATATTTTTTGGGACCATAGTATTTACGCCCCACAGCTGTCCACTCAGAGCATGTTGGGCATGCGCACTGTGATTTCAGATGTTCGTTATTTAAACGAACATCGGTGGGCCGGCCACAATATCAAGGCGCTTAGATATATAGACACAAGTGTTTATAACAGAATCTTATTGATAAGGGAATCTGTCTTTTTTACAATATTACTCTATACAGAACAATCATGTTCCACTGATTATTGTGGGCATAGAGCTCCACAGCATCTCTTTTAGCTGTAGATTCTCACCTGGTGACTCCGACCATTCTGCCGGGCATCATCCGGACCAGGTTGTCTTTGACTGCAAAGAAGGCAGCGTGTGGGCCGCCGTAGCAGAGGGGAACCCCGAACCTCTGGGAGCTGCCCAGTGCGACGTCTACTCCGAACTCTCCGGGTGGGCGGAGAACGCAGAGGGCGAGTAGGTCAGTGGCACAGCAAGCCAAGGCCTGGGAATTAACAGTGGCTTTAGACAGGGCCTTTTTGACTAAAATAATAATAAAACATTTTGTAGTTATATCACACTCTATGGGGTCTAATCAACAGGGTTCCTACACAGAGTTTTCATGCCAAAGGTTAATACTTTCACAGATTTAATTTTTTATTTTTCCCCACTGCTTCTTTACCACATTTTGACCCGCAAATACAAAACGTCACCGGGAATTTAAATGGTGAACAAACTTATATACCGTAGTGCGTTTCTAGTCATACCGACCACTTAAAGTATTTTTACACCAGCTTCAAATTTACCCAGCTGCACTGGCAGTGTGCACACATTCATACGCTAATGCACAGAACAGCACGCAATCATCTCAAGTGCCTTGCCCATAGGTACATTGACTCGTGGCGGAAGCTGGAATACAACCAACAAGTTTCTGATTGTAAGACATAAATTATTCCCTCCATACCACAGTTTCCCCGTCTGCCATCAGTGTATGGCTCATAGGATTTCAACAGTAGGAAGGAAGGAAGGAAGGAAGGAAGGAAGGAAGGAAGGAAGGAAGGAATGAAGAAAGGAAGGGAGGATCCAAGGGAGGGAGGGAAGGAAGGAAGGAAGGAAGGAAGGAAGGAAGGAAGGAAGGAAGGAAGGAAGCAAGCGAGGGAGGGAAGGAGGGAGGATGGAAGGAAGCAAGCGAGGGAGGGAAGGAGGAAGGAAGGAAGGATGGATGGAAGGGAGGGAAGGAAGGATTGATGGAGGGAGGGAGGGAGGGAGGGAGGGAGGAAGGGAGGGAGGGAGGGAAGGAAGGAAGGAAGGAAGGAAGGAAGGAAGGAAGGAAGGAAGGAAGGAAGGAAGGAAGGAAGGAAGGAAGGAAGGAAGGAAGGAAGGATCCAAGGGAGGGAAGGAAGGAATGAAGAAAGGAAGGGAGGATCCAAGGGAGGGAGGGAAGGAAGGAAGGAAGGAAGGAAGGAAGGAAGGAAGGAAGGAAGGAAGGAAGGGAGGGAAGGAGGGAAGGAAGGATTGATGGAGGGAAGGAGGAAGGAAGGAAGGAAGGAAGGAAGGAAGGAAGGAAGGAAGGAAGGAAGGAAGGAAGGAAGGAAGGAAGGAAGGAAGGAAGGAAGGAAGGAAGGAAGGAAGGAAGGGAATTAGGTGTGGAGATACTGTATAAATTGGTTGAATACTTTAATAAGCTAAATCTCTCTGCCAGGAATCTATAGAGGATATTTAAAACGTGGCTACTACCTTAAATCCTGTATTTTAAAGAGAATCTCTGTCATCAGTATAATTACACTAAAACCAGCTTGGATCAGACATATAAACTCTTTTAAACCCAGGTTAACAAACAAACCAATGTTTTGTCTTTTCAGTCTTTCGCTTAAAGACTTGTTTCATAATATAAAGCTGTGGCGTTGTGTGGGTAAAGCTCTCTTACCCCGCCCTTGTGTGCTCTGTCCACCAGGGCAGTGAAGTCCTCCACTCTGCCATCGGTGTCTGGATACTGGAAGAGCACACCGCTCACGTCCTTCCCACTGAAGTCCATCTCATGAGGCAGTTTTAGAACAGTGTTCACCCCGATGTAGCTGCAAGAAACAGAGAAATCAGGATGTAGTTTTAATCTTTAGGACTCCTGAATTTACCCACTAAGGGGTTAACAAAGGATATTTATTCCATTTCATGGGGATCTACTAGTTAGCAATAAGACAGGACACTTCGTTTACTGTTCTCCATCAACAGGTGTTCTGTCTTAGAAATAACTCACATGATTTTAAAGATGTACTACAAGTTTAGAGGACGTACTTAGCTCTAGTTTGCACCACAGCAATGGTCTGAGGATGGCAGCGCGGGTCAATGTAAAAGGTTTGTCTTTTGTTCTGTCTGTGGGAAACAAAAGCAGCCAACTGAGGCATTCACAACCAAGCCTAAACCTTTGACCACATTTCAATTTGTTATGCATCGAAGCCTCTGCAGTTTCCACTGGGATGAACCATTAACAGCTTAAAACGTCATGTTTTGGGTATGCTTAAGTTTTCCAAAAGGTTGGAGTTTGTATACCTGTGGCAGAGCTGCATGGCCTCTGCAGCAGCCGTCCCCTCATCCAGCAGAGAGGCGTTGGCCACAGGCATGCCTGTGATGTCGCAGATCATGGTCTGATAATTGAGAAGGGACTCCAGGCGGCCCTGAGAGACCTCCGGCTGGTAAGGCGTGTACTGAGTCACCCTGAGGACAAAAACTCGCAGTGAATCAAGCGAACGGGTTCAGACACGGGGACAATAGGCCGGAGTTGTTGTTAATCAAGGGAGCGGGACGGCCTGTGGAATGCATTGTACATCTCCCCATGGCCAGGGGAGTTGCGATAAAACATGGTCATGGACGGCTGGCTTGGATTTGGGTGGAAGAGAATCTTGTCTAGCAGAAAAGCTGCACAGAAGTACATCATCTATTTGTTCATGAGTCAAATCACAAGGGCTCGGATTAAAGGCACGCCGCACGGCACTGCAACGATTAACCTTCCAACAAGGAGCCCAAATTTATAAACCAATTAGTTATCCATTATGGCATCACATGATAACCGCCTCACGGGTTATCATGCACGTTTTCACCTGAGGACACTCACCAACCGGCGTTCTCCAGGAGGTTACGCTGGATGGGTGGCGGCACTGAGCAGTTGTAGTAGCCCATCCCGATATAGGACCTCCAAACTTTGTTCTTTGACGCAATCTTTTGCAAAGTCTCCAGAACCTCATTTTCACCTGAAACAAGAAAAAAGAGAAGTCTTTCTTTTAAACGTGTGTGTAGAGTATTAAATTGTCAGTATATTACATTTTATTTCTTAACGAAACACCAAAGTGGAAAGACTAAAGAGCACAATCTCCAGTTAAGTCAATGAAGCCTTGTGTAAAGATCTGATTAAAATCTCTTGGTGTCACGTGTGAAAGACTTCACATGATAAAGGCAGCTGTGTGTGCAGCAGTCCACTGTGTTTAGATTATGAAAGTTTTGCCCGAAATTAAACAATTTACAGTCCCCTTTGCACAATTATGTTACATTACAATCACAAACGTCTATATATATTATTGGGCTTTTATGTCATAGAACAACAAAGGTATGTTGAGCTTGAAGAAAGTAACGTAAAAACAATATGATAAATATGTCTTTATTATCCTGGCATTTAGTAAAAAGAAGTCATTTTGCTAAGCCCTACTAGCCTTAAACAAGAGAAGCTTAGTTTGAATTAATATCAGGCTGTGAAAAAGGGAGATTTTGTTTTCAAACATGATATATAAATACCCGATTTTAACTGTATGTGTGAAGTGAAAGGAAAGATTTGCGTCTTTCCCACGTTCTTTCATCTATACATTTGAAAAGTTTAGTGTTCATTTATATTTAGCTCTCAGAATTCGTAAACTGAGTCCATCCGGGTGTAATATGACATAAGTTTAACCCGAGCTGTTCTGTGTACCAATCAGAGGTTTGTTAAAGTACTACGATGAACAAACTGCCATCATGACCGAGCAACACAACAGAGAGTTCAGGGATACAGATGTGGAGAGGTTCAAAACACGGACCAAAATTAAACCTTTTGGCCAATATATGTGGAAAAAAAAAGGTTCTTTAATCAAAAGTGACCATGACTGAATGTTTTTGGCTCCCATACCAAAGCTTAGCATTAAGGAACACTAAGACTGTACATCACACTATCCTGAACACGAAACACGGTGGTGGCAGCATCATGCTGTGCTTAAGCAGGGACAAGGAAGCAGGTCAGAGGGGGTGGGAGGATGGATGGGATAGATACAGGGCAATCCTGGAAGCTAACTGGTGAGAGGCTGCAGAAGTATTGAAACGGGCAGCAGTACTAATAATTAGGGCTGGACAATTAATCGCATTTGGAATATAATTGCAATTTCTTTTTTAAAACGCAATTTCCATATTGCAGAGGTCTGCAATTTTTGCCCACATAACAATTAATGAATAAGACATGTCCTTTCGGTGTCAGTAATACGTTTAAAGTGGGTTTGCCTCCACATGGAAGGCAAGACAGTTGTAGGAGTGAGATAATCTAATTTTATTATTTGTTTTAGAGTTTATATCATCAATACTTTGTACCAGACATTTTCAGCAATCTCCCCATAGCATCAAGTACCGGTCAGACTGTTTAATACATAGACTTGTTTGTTGGTTGCACTTTATGTTCAACAAGGATTGATGTCACACACAACAAGCTATCATCTTGAATAATAATATTCTAATTCTTAAAAACAGTTACATTTCTTGTTTGAAATAGTCCTTGTTTACAAACATCTTTGTCTACAGGCCGTTTTTGTTGCTTTTGGTTAATGCAGAGAAGAGTCTAAATTAAATCGCAATTATGGTTGAAATATATCGCAATTTTGATTTTTGGCAAAAAAGTCCAGACTTAAATCCAATCTTAAATCTGTGACCACACTCGATAATTGCTCTTCACAGAAGCTCACCATCAAATCAAGTTGAGGTTCAGCTGTTTTTCAACAAACAATAACTTGCAAAAACTTCCACCTCAAAATGAAAGATTCTCCACACTTTTCAGATTATTTGCTAAATATGATAAAACCATATATCTTTTTGCTTCCAATTCACAATTATGGGCATTTTTATGCTTGTCTATCAAATAAACTCCCAATAAAACACATTAAAGCTTGTAGGTTTTCAGTTTTGAATATTTCATGCAACACATTGTAACTGTTGACATAATCTAAAAGTAATCTTTCCATCTGCAAAATTGCAATTGACATTTGGGATGGAGGGCTAATAAAAACAAAACGACAATTTCTGACTCATGGATCCCAAAATAAAAAAGTCCACCAACCTGCTGCTAAAACTGAAGCCGTTTTATGTTTTTTATTTATGCTCACGGTGACCCACCTTGATCTATCTCATATGCAACAACCCACCATCCACAAAAAGGAAACACATGTGGCTCCTTTCCTGATGTTGTTTTGCCTTTTTCTCAGTTCTCGTCGGGAAGCTTCTGCGAGTGCACAACCATCCTCGGATTCCTCTGGCCTTCCCAGCTGCCTAGCAACTACCAGGAACAGACAATACCGTCCGGCTGCACCAAGAGCCCTGATCACTCTTGCTTTTCGGAAATGAAACATACCCCTCGTCCTGAGTGGTGAGAGGGAACAACCGGATATTTGCAGCTTTTTTATTTAAAGGGGGAAAAGGAAAAAAATGTCGTGACGATTATGCGTGCAAATGAGAATGAGCCATTGTAATTTTTTTTCTAATATGTTAAAACAAACTGCTTTCCCATGGTCCTGGAGTTTTGGAGGGCAGTAAGGGAAAAAAACTGATTCAGGACCATCCAGAAGGTCTATTGTGGGAGAGAGAATCCCTAGCTGGCTTTGCAAAGCAAAGCCCTTCAAAGCTGAACAAGCAGAAAACCCAGATCAACCTCTAGTTTGTTCCTTCAGCATGGTTTGCTACATTATGAAACCTGACAGCGTCAGGATGGGTCGGCACGAGGCCAGGTCAGGGTGACGGGGTCGTTATGAAAGGAAAGAAAATCCCACAAAATTCACCCAAGATTTCAGCAGCTCTTACAACTATACTAAATTCAACAAAGACTGCTTTGGGTGGGTATTAAAGTAGCACTTTGGGGTCGTCGGACTAGTTAAAGCGCTATCCAAGTACAAGCCATTTGCCATTTCATTCTGTTTGACAACTTAATTCAGGCCTAATAAATATTTAATCAAAAATGTCAGCTTGCTTATTTTTTGCCTTTTCAAACCGAAGATATAATTCTGCCTCTGTTCACAGAGAACTATGGAACAAATGCGTCTTTAGAGTAAAATAAATATATAGTTTCAAAAATGGTAACCTTTCTGTTACATAGTTGCATAACAGAAATGTTACATTTCCCGCACTGAGTAACAAAGTGTTGCCCCTCCCCTGCCTGTTTCTGTGCACTGCCGGTCAGCTGGCTAAAAGAAGGTTATTACACTTTATCTTTGCTTAGAAAGAAGGAAGATAAATTCAGGTGTTTGTAAATATGTCTATTTGTCTTAGTATTACAACTAAAGGCGCACCATCCGTGACTCTCATACCGTTTTAAAACTGCCGCCGGGGAGCTTTTTCACTACCAAGGCAACCACTGTGGCATCTCTGCATTTGGGGCCAGTGGGGCCTGGCCCCACCAGATGTCACTGTGGAGCTCTATGTTCACAATAATCAGTGGATGATTGTTCTTTATAGAGTAATATTGTAAAAAAAGACAATAAAATTCTGTCATACACATTTGTGTCTATATATCCAAGTCTGCCAGAAAACTGACAAGCTCAGTAAGCTAAATCCTCTTGAGGCGCCTTGATATTTGGGCCGGCCCACCAATGTTTGTTTAAATAATGAACATCTGAAATTGCAGTGCGCATGCCCAACATGCTCTCAGTAGACAGCTGTGGAGCACAAATACCATGGCCCCAAGCACGGATCGTCCAATCAAAATACTGGAATTGCACATGTTACATTTACGTTCTGCCAGATAGTGTGCAACTATCTAGTGTTGATTGTCCTTGTTGGCTCATTGAAGGATCAACGTGAATCTTTACTGTTCACTAAATGAACAGAAGAAGCCTTTATGTGTAATTTTATTTATAAAAATTGTATTACATTTAGCTTATTTAGGCTAATTTATCTTTTTAATTTAAAATTGATCAAAGTCCGGTTGTATGCAACACAAAAAAAATTGTTGCTGCTAATAGGTGTTGAGTTTTTGTGCCCCACTTAACTTAGAATGCCAGAGACGCCACTGTTTTGCTATGGTGATGGAATTGCATTAATTTTTATCTTGACGCTTGTCCAGTCTATGCAATATTTTATGACATAAAAATCATTTTGACCACAGACTCAAATGGCAGACATCCTTCAGATAGATAGATAGATAGATAGATAGATAGATAGATAGATAGATAGATAGATAGATAGATAGATAATTTGGTCTTAGTGTGCATTAATGGTAAAATAGTGTGTGGTCATGCAAAATAAAAACAGGCTTTCATGCATTCACTCAGTTAAAAGGAGACTGGCATTCAGGAATTTGAATGGCATTCAAATTTCAAGCTATTTATGTTTTAATCATGTGTTAGGCTTCTCCCATTTCCTCACAAAGAAACTTTTGGAAATAAACCGCATCCTGATGTAGGAATAGTGAGCAGAAGAGGAGAGAAAACATTGAGGTCAGTCTGTAATGCAGATCACACTGAAGTCACCTTATTAGGAACCCCCTCGGCTGTGATGTAATGTGAACGCTGCAACCAGATTGAACTGGACTTGGGACCGGAGCTCAGGGCTCAACTTTACACTCCAGTTGCCATCCTATGAGCATCGGCTTCCCATCAGGAGATTGGTGCTGCTCGCCGAGTTTCGCAAAAACAACTCCAAATATGTTCAAAGGAAGACTTAACGGGGAGAGCGCTCCGCGGCACACAATAGAGGCGCAACCTACATTTCTGCCACAAACTTGGCTTCATTCTGCGCCCGCTGGATGAAGCGAGACTGAGCTGTGCACAATAACAGTCGCTGGATGAGACAAAGAAGACTGGAGTTTCTTACCCCTTTTCTTTTTAGAAAAAATAAGGTTTTTCCTTGAAGGATGGTCAAATACATACAAATGGTGCAATTCTAGGGAGGAATAAGTCTGAACTTACAAATCGGATCGTCCATCTTCAAACTGCGCTGAATGCGGATGGAGGATGGAACTGTGTTTTCGATCAACTGGTCGACTGACTGTGAACAAAAGCATTTCAATGAATTAAAAGCGCGCAATAAAAGCCCCCCCCTCTCTTGCGTGCGATTATTTCCAAGTAAAACTTGATCAGTATGTGAACGGGAGAGGGTGATCAGATATATAATCTCACCTCGAGTCCCAAAACGTCCAGCATTTCTCTCTTTTCCCTTTCACCCGGACCGATGTGCCTCTCTGCGAAGTCATCGTGCCGGGGTAAAATGCGCTCGATCTGCCTGGAGGAGGTGGCTGCGGACGTCCTGAGACCCCGGGCTGCTGCTGCTGCTGCTGCTGTTGTTAGGGACGCTGAGCTGCGCTGAAGCCGGATCCTGCTCTGAGCTTTCCAAACCACGCGGCTCCTATCGCTCAGATGCCTGCACGGTGCGCTCGGATTCACCGACCTGGTCACAAAGACCCTCCACGACTTGGCACAGCTCTGCATTTCTAAACTCGCTGTTCGGGACGAGTGAGCCGAAAACCCCAGTGAAGCTTTATTTCTCCTCCCTTCTCCTCGGGAGAGATCCCATCCACGGCGCGGAGAGATAGTCTGTCGTACCAACTTCTTTCAAACAGCACACTTTATACTATTGCACGGTTACACAAGAGCGGGCCAATCGCCGCGGAGATGCTGCGTGACGCAGTGACGAGCCCCAGCAAAGCGGCTGCTAAACTTTTTCACGTGCCACCCCCACTTTGACCAAAAGAAGACGAAGAAAGAGGAAATGTGTCGTTAAAGGGATCTTTAAGCCTGGTTTCAATGTCTAAAGTTCTACTGGACTTTGGTGCGCTCACTGATGTGGACAAATGTGCACAAAAGGGGTTTTTAAATCGCCAAAAACCACCTGCTGGCTAAGCGAAATATCTTCATCGTCTGATTGCCATCCCTACTATTTTACAAACACCATCATGGTGTTTATTCAATTCAATTCAATTTTATTTATATAGCGCCAATTCATGAAACATGTCATCTCAAGGCACTTTACAAAGTTAAGTTCAATCATATTATACAGATTGGTCAAAAATGTTTCTATATAAGAAAACCAGTTGATTTGCATCAAAGTCCCGACAAGCAGCATTCACTCCTGGAGAAGCGTAGAGCCACAGGGAGAGTCGTCTGCATTGTACATGGCTTTGCAGCAATCCCTCATACTGAGCAAGCATGAAGCGACAGTGGAAAGAAAAACCACCCATTAGCGTGAAGGAAAAACCTCTAGCAGAACCGGGCTCAGTATGAACGGTCATCTGCCTCGACCGACTGGGGGCCACAGAAGACAGAGCAGAGACACAACAAGACAGACAAAAAGCACAGAAGCACACATTGATCTATCTGTTCTACATTAGATGGTAATAGTCGGTGATCTGTCCTCCCTGGATGATTTCACAGTCAACAGAACGTCAGACCAGGTGTACCTACTATGAAGAAAAAAGAGAGAGAACAAAAAGTTAAAAGCTGAAATGACAACAGTCATTTCAATGTAATGCAATGCAAATCTGGAGAACAGTAGACTGGAGAACAGTAGAAATCAGTAGATGAGAAAAATAGGCCCTGATGTCCTCCAGTAGCCTAAGCCTATAGCAGCAAAACTATAAAGGTAGCTCAGAGTAACATGAGCCACTCTAGTTATAAGCTTTGTCAAAAAGGAAGGTTTTAAGATTAGTCTTAAAAGTAGACAGGGTGTCTGCTTCACGGACCAAAACTGGGAGTTGGTTCCACAGGAGAGGAGCCTGATAGCTAAAGGATCTGCCTCCCATTCTACTTTTAGAGACTCTAGGAACCACCAGCAGACCTGCAGTCTGAGAGCGAAGTGCTCTGTTAGGAACATACGGAGTAATCAGAGCTCTGATATATGATGGAGCTTGATTATTAAGGGCTTTATACGTTAGAAGAAGAATTTTAAATTCTATTCTTGATTTAACAGGAAGCCAGTGAGGGAAGCTAAAATTGGAGAAATATGATCCCTCTTGTTGATTTTCATCAGAACTCTTGCTGCAGCATTTTGGATCAGCTGAAGACTTTGAACTGCATTTTGTGGACTTCCTGATAGTAAAGAATTACAATAGTCCAGCCTTGAAGTAACAAATGCATGGACTAGTTTTTCAGCATCACTCCTGGACAAAATGTTTCTAATTTTGGCGATATTCCTGAGGTGAAAAAAGGAAACTCTGGAAACCTGTTTAATATGGGATTTAAATGACATGTCTTGGTCAAAAATAACACCAAGGTTTTTTACTTTATTACCAGAGGCCAAATTAATGTCATCCAGATTAAGTGATTGGTTAAGAAGTTTATTTTTTGAGGACTCTGGCCCAAAGATTACAACTTCGGTCTTGTCAGAATTTAGATGTAGGAAATTTAAAGTCATCCAGCTTTTGATGTCATCAAGACATGACTGCAGTCGAAGTAATTGATTGGATTCATCAGGATTTATGGATAGATATAGCTGAGTGTCATCAGCATAACAGTGGAAATTAATCCCATGCTGTCTGATAATTTTGCCAATCGGAAGCATATATATATAGTAAAGAGAATTAGTCCAAGGACTGAACCCTGTGGTACTCCACAGGTGACCCTAGAGCTTGAAGAAGATTTATTATTAACATGAACAAACTGGAATCTGTCCGACAGATAAGATTTAAAACCAGCCTAATGCTTTCCCCTTAATCCCTACAGTATGTTCAAGTCTTTGTAGGAAAATATTGTGATCAACTGTATCAAATGCAGCACTAAGATCTAACAGGACAAGTACAGACACAAGTCCATTATCTGAGGCCATGAGAATATCATTAGTGACCTTCACCAGAGCCGTTTCAGTGCTATGATGAGCTCTGAAGCCTGACTGAAACTCCTCAAGTAGGTCATTGCTTTGTAAATGTTCACAAAGTTGATTAGCAACTACTTTCTCAAGAATTTTAGATAAGAAAAGAAGATTAGATATAGGTCTGTAGTTTACTAGCTCATCTTGATCAAGAGAAGGTTTCTTAAGTAAAGGTTTAATAACAGCTACTTTAAAAACCTGTGGTACATATCCATTTACTAAGGATAGATTAATCATGTCTAAAATAGGACCACTGATCAAAGGGAATACCTCCTTAAACAACTTGGTTGGGATTGGGTCTAACATACAGGTAGAAGGTTTAGATAGCTCAGAAAGCTCTACTGCTTCTACTGCTTCTAAACAGTTCAGACACAGCGCAGGTTCTAAAGATTCCTCCAATGCTGCCTTACTTACTGGGGATGAGGTAATCATGTTTAGGAGGATGCCAATTATTTTATTTTTAATGGCATCAATTTTATTTATGAAGAATCCCGTAAAATCATTACTACTAAGAGCTAAGGGAATGGATGGATCAACAGAGCTGCAGCTCTGAGGAAGTTTGGCAACTGTACTAAAGAGAAATCTAGGATTATTTTTATTCTCTTCAATTAATGATGAAAAATATGCTGCTCTAACTCTGCGAAGGGTCTTGTTATACAACAATAGACTGTCCCTCCAGATTAAGTAGGATTCCTCTTGGTGTGTAGAGCGCCATTTTCTCTCCAATTTCCTAACATTGTGTTTCAAGGAACGCAGCTCTGAATTAAACCAGGGAGCCAGCTTCCTGTGAATTATCACCTTTTTTTTCAAGGGAGATACATTATCTAATGCAGAACGCAATGAGGAAGTCACACTGTTAGCAAATGTATCTATTTGTGAATGGGAAGAAACAGCATAGCTGCCATCTACAGGGCGTTTCTGCAATACTGAGGATATTAAGAGGGGGACAGACTCTTTAAGTTTTGATACAGCATTATCCGATAGAGATCTACTATAATGGAACCCTCTTTCAGGGGTGGAGAAATCAGTTAGATTAAACTCAAATGTTATTAAAAAATGATCAGATAGGACAGGGTTGTGAGAGAATACTGTTAATTCTTCACAATCAATGCCATATGTCAGCACAAGGTCCAAAGTATGGAGCCGAGAGTGCGTTGGCTTATGCACATTTTGAGCAAAACCAATTGAATCTGGGATAGTTTTAAAGGCTACACTAAGGTTATCACATTCAGTGTCAACATGGATGTTAAAATCACCCACTATAATAACCTTGTCAGTATTTAACACCAAATCAGATAAGAAGTCTGACAGTTGATCCAAAAACTGAGTGTAAGGGCCTGGTGGACGATACAAAACAATAAACAGAAGAGGTTTTATTGCTTTGCAGTTTGGATGAGGGAAACTGAGGGTTAAATGTTCAAAAGAACTGTAATTATTAATTGGCCTGGGACTAATTAATAAATCAGACTGAAAGATAGTTGCCACTCCTCCTCCTCTTCCCACAGATCTGGGAATGTGGAAATTTGAATAACTGGAGGGAGTTGACTCATTTATACTAACGTAGTCCTCTTGTAGCCAGGTTTCTGTGAGACAAAACAAATCAATCTGATTATCAGAAATCAATTCATTAACTAACAAAGTCTTTGGAGGGCGAGACCTTATATTTAATAGACCACATTTAATTATTTTATTTTTTGGTTCAAAGTGATCCGTATGGATTTTTATTAGATTTTTATGATTTGTTCCCTTTAGATCAGTTTTTGATCTGTTAAGTTTTGGCCGTGGGAAAGACACCGTCTCAATAGGATAATGGGTGGGTAACAGTACAGAAGCTGCAGAGGTGTGTTAAACTATGGCTCGGCTTCCTGGTCTGGACCCTGGGTTGTCAGCATTTAGGAGAACTAATAAATCCGGCCAGATTCCTAGAAAGAAGAGCTGCACCATCCAAAGTGGGATGAATGCCGTCTCTCCTGATCAGACCAGATTTTCCCCAGAAAGTTTTTCCAGTTATCAATGTAGCCCACGTCGTTTTCTAGACACCACCTAGACAACCAGCGGTTGAATGATGACATGCGGCTAAACTTGTCATCATTGGTCAGATCAGGCAGGGGACCAGAGAAAATTACAGAGTCCGATATTGTTTTAGCAAACTCACACACCGAAGCAACACCAACTTTGGTGACCTCTGATCGGCGTGACCGGGTGTCATTACCGCCAGCGTGAATAACAATTTTGCGGTATTTACGCTTATCCTTAGCCAGTAGTTTTAGGTAGGATTCTATGTCGCCCGTTCTGGCCCCTGGTAGGCATTTAACTATAGTCCCTGGTTTCTTTAGTGCCACGTTTCTTAATACGGAGCTGCCAATAATTAAGGTCGGCTCCTCGGCGAGACTGTCGCTCAGAGGGGAAAATTTATTAGAAACGCAGATGGGTTGGTGGTGATCTGGGGGCTGAAATCTAGAGCTATGCTTACTACAAACCGTCACCCAGCCAGCCTGCTTAACCGGTTGTTCGAGTGCGGCTGTTGGTTCGCTACGTGAAGTTACTCTTTGTGGCTCTGGTTTATGAAAACCAGATAATTATTTTGGGATTTCTAGCTGCCTCTAAGGTTTCCACATGTGCAGTATGTATATCAGAATCGATTACTGGCTTGTTTAAAACAAATCCTGTTTTAAATGTATGTGTAACCCATCACATTCTCAAATTTATTTTTTTATTTATTTTTTTACCCATGGTAAAATCAATGTGAATATACAATTCATTCATTCAAAGACAGGAAAGCAGCCCCAGAGAACATGGTACTTCCTCCACCATGCTGTAGTCTACAATATGGGGTTCCATCTATGTCAAAAATATGTTCACGTGTCTTGTGATGTGTCTATGTAAGCTGTGTATCTAACGTACTTATGTAATGGAAGTGGGTTAAAATGTATATGTCAGATCATAAATTAGGAGAGATTCCCTCCAGTGTGTGGAGAGACGGATAGGTCATTCCGAACTCGTTCAAGTCCAACAGTTTATACTTGTACAGTTACACAAGAGCAAATCAATTGCCACAGAGATGTTTAATGATGCAGCCAGAACAGCTGTTAAATGCCATCGACTGACAAAAAGTATCCTTAAATGGAGCTTTGAGTTGTGATTTCAAAAATTAAATGTTAGCATGGACTTTGGTGTATTCAACGTCACTGACACCATGCAAAAAATGGTTTGATGACATCAAAACTTTATACCCATGTGCCAACAAAGTAAAAGATTTTCATTATCTTTACTGCTTATCGCCATTTTAGAATCAAGACTGTTTGTAAAAGTGGAATAGTTCTTTGCGATTTTCAAACTTATAACAGGTTTTGTTCAAATAAACGAACAAAATCTGTTCAAATGCAGCAAATAAGCACCCATCTACCCTGCTGTACTTTTCCCACTAAAACCAGGAAGATAGAGCACATCACCCCAGTTCTAAAGTCATTACACTGGCTCCCTGTAGCTCAGAGAATAGACTTTAAAATACTTCTGTTAGTCTATAAATCCCTGAATGGCCTAGCACCTAAATACACCACAGGCTTGTTATCAGTGTATGAACCCTCCAGACCACTCAGGTCCTCAGGCTCAAATCTACTCTGCATACCCAGACCCAGAACCAAACATGGAGAAGCAGCATTTAGCTCCTACGCTCCACAAATCTGGAACAAACTTCCAGAAAACTGCAAATCAGCCGAAACACAGAGTTACTTTAAATCAAGGCTGAAAACCCGCCTGATTAGAGTTGCTTTAGACCCATAATAACAGGACCATTAACCAACTTATTTGATGTATATCGATGTTTTCACATGATACAATTTAATGTTTGTTACTGGTCTCAAAATCAGTGACCGCTCAATGTGTTTATGATGTGTTTATGTTTTCATGATGTAAAGCACTTTGAACTGCCTTGCTGCTGAAATGTGCTGTACTATTAAACTTGACTTGACTAGGTAGGTGTCTTTCCCCCTCAGGAAAGGTTCCCTTCACTGTGCAGGGAGAGCTTGATTTTAAGCACCTGCTAAAGGTTTCCATCGGTGTTTATATCAGAACTTACCAATGGCTTGTTTAAAACCAATCCTCTTCACTTTCTCAATTATTGTTTTATTGCTTTGTTTTGTGTGTAACCCAACCCCAACATTTTACAACATTGTATACATTTCACTCTATTTACTGAAAAAGATGCTGAAACAAGCGCGCACCATCAAAACATGCTTCCACCTTTGGCTTAAGAAGTAGATTAGGTTTCTAGTTGTATGCTTCTAGCGAGTGAACATAAAGATAAGTGAAGTATGTAGAATACATGTTATTTAACAAACCTATTCATGCTAAACATCAAGATACTGCTAATCTTACTTCTCTTAGAAAGAGATAAATCATCATCACTGTTGCAACAAATGTACTAAATCAGTTCCTTCAGTTTTTTTTGTGAAAAATGTAACAATGCAAGTGTCTTAAGCTACCTTTCTGTGTTCTAGTACGTAGTTTCTAAACTTATTATGTGTGTCAATGTAGAATGTTACGAGCAGTGAACTTTAAATAAGAACAATAAAACAGTCTCCTAAATGTAGTAAACCATCCTCCTGACGTGGCATCAATATTCTCCATAGAAGTTGTTGTTACATAATTTAATCATCTTGTCTCAGCAGAGAATTTGCATATCATTCAGAAAATGAACCGAAGCTCCTAATCCGACCTGGTTTGAGATTTCCAGCCGGCTGTCATGAGACAACAACGACTTCATACCTGCTTCTGATGAAATTAGATCAGGGACAAAACGTGTCTTCACATGGAAGAGCAAGCTGAGTCCTTTTCAGAGAGAGCTTATTTGTCTACTATTAGAACCGGTTCAGCAACGACACATCCCTCCCAAACATTAATCAGTCATCACGAACATGTTATACATCTTCTCCTTATGTTTGTGTTTTAGTTCAGCGTCATGGATCGGAAAACTGGGTGTTCCAGCACGACGATGGCTCCAGGCACATCTCTAAACTGGATTTGCAATAGACTAGAGTAGGCTGGCGGTAAGCCTCTCAAATGATAAAAGGATTTAAAAAAGTCTTCAAAATGCCCAACTTGATATGCCATTTATGCCCATAAAGAAAATATGTTGTTGCGTTATATTGTATAGTTATAAACAGCTTCTAGTTATTTTAGATGTATCCTGATTTAAATTCTCTGTATTTATTTTGCTGAGGCTCTAAGTCTATAAGCACTCATTGGCGCTCTGTTTTCACCTCACAGCTCAGAGCAGGTCTGCACATGAGCCGTTCACAGCAGTATGCCGTAAGGAGATCAATAAAGGATGAAATTACAACCTCCGTGTAACATGTGAAGGCAATTTAAAAAATTTAGAGCATCAACAAATGTTCCAGACCAGCACACTGTAGCTTGAGCTCCTCCCATTTGTTAGTTTGTTTACATTTCCTTTGTGCAGTTTTACATAATAAACTACAATTAAACCACGCATAAATGTCCAGCATTGTTTGATTTGGAAGGTAAAAAAAGGTCAACTTTTTTTTCTTTTTTTTTTTGCTGCTACAGATGAAAAAAATAGGAACTGACAAGCAGCTCAACTGAACGCACGGCGCGACGACGTTGGAAAACAGAGAAATAGGTAAAATTATACGTTACATTGTTGTGTAGTGAGCAGATTCTATAGTGAAGGAAAACCTGATCTTCCTTGAAGCAAGGCACATATTGCTACTGCACTCCTCGCATTTTTGGGAATATTTTATATCTTTTCATGGGACAACAATTAATATATTTGATACTGGATCAATGTGTGCTTCTGTGCTTGTTTGTCTGTCTTGTTGTGTCTCTGCTCTGTCTTCTGTAACCCCCAGTCGGTCGAGGCAGATGACCGTTCATACTGAGCCTGGTTCTGCTGGAGGTTTTTCCTTCCCGCTAATGGGTGGTTTTTCTTTCCACTGTCGCTTCATGCTTGCTCAGTATGAGGGATTGCTGCAAAGCCATGGACAATGCAGACGACTCTCCCTGTAGCTCTACGCTTCTCCAGGAGTGAATGCTGCTTGTCAAGACTTTGAAGCAATCAACTGGTTCCCTTATATAGGAAATTTTTGACCAATCTGTATAATATGATTGATTTTCACTTTGTAAAGTGCCTCGAGATGACATGTTTAATGAATTGGCGCTATATAAATAAAATTGAATTGAATTGATACAACATAGTCGGTGTGCAGCTTTTATGACAGCGTACATTTTCTGTTCACACACAGCGAATAATTTTTAAGCCGCTGGCAACAAAAGTGAGTGCACCTTAAGTAAAAATATGCAAATTTTGGTCAAGGTGTCAATATTTTGTATGGTGAGCATTATTTTCTAACACTGCTTTAACTTACTTGGGCATAAGGTTCACAGGTGGCCACTGGAGTTCTCCTCCATGACAAAATCCTGGAGCTGCTGGATGTTAGAGACCGTGGATCTGGGTTTGACATTAATGGCTGTTGTATATCTTATCTATCAATCCATACATGAGCCTAGGATCTGGTGCAGCGCATCTTTACTCTGTTAGAGATGAATGTTTTTCTGTACATTGTCCTTGGTCAAATAAAAAGAATGAAATAGATATGTTAAGTGCACATTTTATTTATTTTGACCCAAAATCAAATGACTAAGTCCAAGTGATTATTCAATTAGCATCATTGATGGGGGCAGTATAAAACTTACAGCATTTTTGATCATAAAATATTTGCCTAAATACATTCAGTATTTAAAATATAAATAAGTGCAGACAGGCTCATTTATCTGGGTGCCTTCCATATTTTACAGTCATGTCTCCTTGGATTCTTTCAACAAATTACCGGCAACAATTCCTAAAAACAACAAGAGTCCAAGGTTTCTGTTTGAGCTAAACTGCTTCCAGCAATCTTCTGCTTTGTTGATGTCCACTGTGTAAATCTAGGGAAAAAAGAAATAAATTAATTACTGGAAAATCCACAGTTAAAACAGCTTTTTGATTTGAAAAGCATCTACTTGACTTTAGGTAGTGAGCATTTATATCCTCACCTGGCGTGCGAGGTGAACGGCCACAGCGCTCAGCGCGGCGTAGTAAGGAAGGGTCTGCTCAGCGTTGACCCCGGCTACGACCAGCCCGGACATCATGGCCGCCGTGAAACCGCTCAGCCAAAGTTTGGTTTGCTCCTGGAACATCAGTGCTGTGGATTTTACCCCCACCTTAACGTCATCCTCTTTATCCTGGTTAATAAAGACAAACAGGGCATCAGGACTCTACTTTGAAATGTTAGGTCGTATCGTGGTAAAAAGTACACCGTCTGTCAACTGTATAGTTTAGATGTGTGAATGATCTGGCTTTTATCAATTATTTACATCTATTAAAGTGAAGAAAACACAAACCACAGAATCCATCATTTTGTTACTTGTTAATGAAGGATGAAAAGGATTGTGATTCTGAGTGCTAGTGGGCATAATGTTATTTTTTAAACTTGGTTTTGGTGTTTCCCAACAACTGCAAGAACAAATTTTATTTTAATATGTAAAAATTACTTAATGATTAATTATATTGATTATATATATATATATATATATATATATATATATATATATATATATATATATATATATATATATATATATATATATATATATATATATATAAAAGCAGACTGAAATAGTGCCTGTGATTGAAGTCGCACTCTTGAGAGACTGCTATGACTGTAGCTGGCCACTAGGCGTCACTTTTCTTTGTTAGACTGGAGTCCCAAATCTTTGGATTTTCTCCAGCAAAGAAATGCCAAACAAAACTAACAATGGCTCTAATTATAACTACTCACATCACAATTAAATGGATAAAAGCCTCGTTACTATTTTTATGGGGAAATTTGAAACTACTGGAGCTGATTTCTTCACCTGGTGAGCATAGATTGTGTCGTATATCAACGTCCACATTACGCCAGAGAAATACAGGGGAAGGCACACGGACCAATCGCAAGAGCCCTTGACGGCAGCCCAGCCGAGGAGAGCGCCCCAGTTAAAAGTGAGCCCTGCAGAGAGGCGACAAGAGCAGAACTTTAACTTTACTCATGTGGAGAACTAATCTTTAGTTAAGTTACTAAGTTTAAAGGTATAGTGGACGATCTCCTTTCAGAGGGTTCACCTTATCTGTTGGTTGTCCCACATACCACTCATTGTGACGTGCTCACCTAACGCCAATGTGTGAGCTTGTTCCTTGCTGCGCATTTCTAGTGTTTATGTTTCCAGTGAACTTCGTTTTTTAGCCGTTCGTTGTAGCTCCATTGCTCTCACCGTACACTTTGAAAATGTCAGAGTCGCAAGAAGCAACTCGGAAGGCCTCAGAAGAAAGAAAAAAGACCGGATTGATTTTTAGGAGATTCTTTCATGTGATCCCCCCCGAGGAGCAGAAGAGCAGGTAAGATGGTCTTGTGCATGCGCAGTTATTCAAAGAGTGAGGTCGGCGTTTTTTGTACCTACATTTCCGGAAACATCGTCCACTATACCTTTAAGACAGAAAACCTGACTAACTGATTAATTTCCTGTAACACTTACCCAACACGAGCTGCGGCCAGTAAGTGATCCTCTTCATTAGTGGGTAGGTGATGACAAGACATAACGAAGAGGCACCAAGAGCTATGCTGTCAGGAGGGGATGAACACACAGTCAGCAACTTTTATAAAGAAAGGCCTCTATAATTACACCAATGGTCACATACAGGCAGGAATAAAGCTTATTGTTAAATTAAAGAAAATTCTTTGTATAGTTTCAGCTAAAGAAATAAAATCTTCCATTTTTGGCCGACTCTGCATAAGTGGAGCTTTTAGGAACTTTAAGAGAGGCATAAAGTCTGGCTTCCCGAAAGTTTCTTTTTTCCCTATTTGTTTTTATTTTGACTTGAACTGTGAGCTTCCCAGCTCTACCCTTCCACACCTGCTCTGGTCAGGGACACACGGCGGATTTTGTTATTGTGGAACTGAATGCCTTAGACTCTGGTCTGAAACGCCTGAACAGACATGGTGTTACTAGAACTGCTTTGGGCTGGCTTTTCAGACTGCCAAATAACTCCTTGCTCAAAATTAAAACTTTCAGATGACTTGAAACAATCGGCTGTTCCAAAGTTTTACTCATCTGGCATAAATTTTCCCCACTGATGCTAAGAAACTGGTTAGGAACAACCCCAACCAGCTGAGGATTTCAAACGTCAGTTGCAAAGCACAGTGGCGGTAGCATCATGCTGTGGGTGTGTTTCACTGTTAGTGATTAAAAAAATTGTTTATATTACATGAAGTTAAGGTGAGCTCTGAGTACTACAGTACTAATGATGATGTAGCTCTCAGTTTCAAAAAGGTTGGTGATCCCTGGACTAGAGAGTTGGAGTTTGAATAGTGAGCATCTTCAGGTTAGCGGTTTATATAGTGCTTTGTATTCTTGTTTGTTAGGGGGAGAAAATATAGTGTAGTGGGTGCCTTAGTTATGGAGGCTTGCACTTGAACGTTAGAAACCATGGTGCTAATATCACTTTACCACGCAGTAACGGCTCCCAGTCTATCCTCCACCGCTGCGGCTTCAGGCATTGCTGAGTCAGCGCTTTGAACCAGCGGCTCAAACTAATAAGGTTCTGGCCACTGGGCTCCACAAACCTCAACCTCCAGTGACAAGAGGGGTGAAAAATCCTCCATCCTCAAAAGACCCGTGGCATAACTACCAGCATCATTCTGCTCACTCTCCATCATTTAATATGGCAAATCAAGCTAGCTGCTGCTGTTTCCTCCATCCTGAACATAGCCCCGCTCCCCCATATCCCCCCCCCCACACACACGTTGGTGAAATTATTCAAACTTGTCTGGGGGCATGAATATGTTTTTACATGGGGGCAAGTTACACTTTAAATTTGTTGGGAGCAGTGATAGTTACAAAGTCTAACCGCTGCTGGGAGGAAGGATCTGTGATAACGATCATATGTGCACCCAGGATGGAGCAGTCTGTCACTGGAGCTCTACAGCCCTGCAACAGCTTTTCATGCATGGGGTGGGAGACATTGTCCAACAGTGATGCTATTTCTTTGCTAGAGTCCTTCTGTCTCCCACCACCGGCACTGTGTCGAGTCTAAATCCTAGGACAGAGCTGGCTTTCCTGATGAGGTCACCTACCTGCTTCCTCACAGCTGCAAATAAATGGTAAATGGCCTGTACGTGTACAACGCTTTATCAAAGTCCTGAGGACCTCAAAGTGCTATACTACAATCAGTCATTCACCCATTCTCTCACACATTCACAGGGTGGCGGTGGTCTACATTGTAGCCACAGCTGCCCTGGTACAGACTGAAGGAAGTGGAGCTGGCATAAAATCAGCACCACCGGTCCCTCTGACCACCAGCAGCAGGCAAAGTGGGTAAAGTGTCTTAGCCAAGGACACAACGACCGAGACGGTTGGAGCGGGGGGTTTGAACCAGCAACACACCAGTAGATCAGATGCTGCTCCGACAAACTACACCATGGCTGATACCATCTTCTATGGTGAACTTCCCTCTACACCTTCAATTAGATGGTTAATCGCTGGTTATAACTGGGTGTTCCAGTAGGACAATGGTCCCCAAAATGCATCAAAAACTGTTTTGGGATGGATGAAGCTGGGTAAAAAGTTAATACAAGAACTACCCCATCCTTAACCCTATAGTAAGATTTATGGACTTTTCTTAAAATCTTAACCCTACCTATTCTGCCAATAGGAGTGGTCAGGTTATAAATATGCCACGAACATGGTGATGGTGACAGAAAGTATGCGGTCTAGAAGGGACATTTAACCAAATATCAGTGGAGGCCTTTGTATATATTTGAGTCTATATGTATAATGTTGAACTTGCACCAAATTCTTGTTTTTCAAACCCATTGAAATTGTTTGCTGTACAATGATTCTACCCTGGAAAAAGTATGTTTCAAATAAAACATTTAAAGCCCAATATAAAAATGGCACTGGCTGTGATTAGTGTGCGTAAACCTCTGATCAGCGCTGTAATTCGGATTTCAATACACAAGCTCGAGAGCTTGGTCGCAATGTCTGCAAACAAACTGCTTCCAGTTACCTGTAATAGTTGAGACACAAAAGAACTCCGAGTGCGAGGGTCAGCTGCCCTCCGAGGAAAACAAGCGCCTGCATCCGTGAAATCTCCCCCGACGCGATGGGCCGAGAGGCTGTCCTGGCTACCTGCACACAATCCGCCCTGTTGAATGAACTCTTTGCAGTAGAACTGGACTGCTCAAAAAAATGACAGGAACACTTTTTAATCTGAGAATAATATAAAGTCAGTTAAACTTCTGGCAAATGCATCTGGTCAGTTCAGTAGTAGAGGGGGTTGTTAATCAATGGCAGAACAACAGGTGCACTTAAAACAGGAATAGGTTTTCTGGAAGCGGCCATAGACATTTTTTTCCCCTCCTCCTTTTTCTGACTGCTTTTCGGTAGATTTTTCATTTCACCAGGGTCAGTGTCACTACTGGTACGCTGAGGCGATACAGAGGTTGCACAGACAGTCCAACTCCACTAGGATGGCACATCAATTTGTGCCATTGACGGAAGGTTTGCTGTGTCTCCCAGCACAGTCTCAAGAGCATGGAGGAGCCTCCAGGGGACAGGCCGGTACTCTAGGAGAGCTGGACAGGGCCGTCGGAGGTCCTTAACCCATTGGCAGGACCAGTATCTGCTTGTTGGTGCAAGGAGGAACTGGATGAGAACTGCCAGAGCCCTACAAAGTGACCTCCAGGGGGCTGCTGGTACGAATGTCTCTGACCAAACCATTAGAAACAGACTTCATGAGGGTGGCCTGAGAGCCCAACATCCTCTAGTAGGTCCTGTGCTCAGTGCTCAGCACCATAGAGTTTGACTTGTATTTGCCAGAGAACAGCAGGATTAGCAGGTCCAACCGGCACTGGCATGGGGGGGGGGGGGGGAGATCCCCCAGGACGACAACCTTATCTCTTGTATGCATGCCGACGATGTCAAGCATGCATACAAGCACATGGGGGCCATACAAACTACTGAGTGCCGCTTTGGACTAGCCTGCTGCATCATTTGTTTCATCTTAAAATTCTCTGTAACTTCAGATTAAGCGCTCTGTGGGTTGATCATTTTCAATTTCATCAAATGCTGTGGCACCTTTTGCTCCTAACACATTACCCATTTCATATCGGTATGAATATCAAGCAGGATTGCCCCCCAATTCAGATTCGGTGTGTTTTCAAAGGATTCCTTTAATTTTTGTTTTTGGAGCAGTGTATATGCTTTAGGTATTTTTTTTTTTGTGTAATCATGTGATTAACACTGATGCAGGTAATCAATCCACAGGACTACGTAGTATAAAAAGCCTACTTGGTTATTATGACAACAACAAAAAAATCACCAATACTCTGCGCTTCAAACAAGAGCTGCATAATATACCAATTAAAGATTGCCGATGTGATATTATCAACGTTCAATATTCCAATCACATAGAACTGCTTGAATAGTAGGTTCTTATATTTCAAGTTCCAGCTATTACTGATCTGCACACAAATTTATTTTGTTTTGATCAACTGAATTTTTTTATGGATGTGGTTTAATACCAACTGATGCCTTAATTGGAACACTTAATAGAATTGAAACTGCATGTTTTTCTAATATAGCACAGCCTTACTTCATGCTATATATAATACACTTATACTTTTAACTTAACAAAACTTTAAAGAACAGCATGTCACTGTCTTTTCTTTTTTTTTTTTTTTACACCAGAGCTGTATATATTTTAAATCTACATCAAAGAGACGAGGAAATGTCTGAACATGTTATATGCATTAAATATGTTTGTCTGTTTTACTTGTTTGTCAAAGTCTTTGTCCCACATATCGTTGATGGTGCAGCCTGCACCTCTCATCAACAGGGCGCCTGTACCAAACAGGGTGAGCATCCCAAGATCTGGCAGGCATCCAGGCTCTGCTGCCAAGGCGATGCTCCATGTACAAGGAAGGTACAGCAGCCATGTTCCTGAAAACAAGACAACATAACTTATAAGAAGATTATCTGCTAAAAAAACAACAACAAAAAAACAGCTGCCTAAAAATAAATGTTCAGTCAAGAGGAAACTGTAACTTGTGGCCGAGCAAAGCCTTAATGCTTCATTGGTGCCTGACCTGAACCTTTATGTGAAGACAGTTTAAAGAACATAAATTTTAAAAGAGCTAGAAGGTCCTCCAATCTTTCCAATCACATTTGTGTTTCAAATCAATTGTTCTGTGAAAGCTTCTTTAACTTTTGGTGTTCCCCAAGGTTTGTTACATTGTTAATTTTTTTTTCCAGTTAATAGTTTCCTTAGTAGGTATGATCCAGTGTTTTAATGACATCTACTGATTCTATGCCAACAATACTTAGTTGTGCATATATTTAAACCACACAAGTTTGATAAGTTATGCTAGGGTAGGACAATATAAGGAGATAAAAAAAATAAATCGAAACTTTTTACAAAGAGATATAAGATGAGACTATAAAATTTATATCGAGATGGCCTATGTTGCATTATAATTATACTTATATGTATTCCAGTAGGTTATTTTTCAGTCGTTTCTCGTATTTATCTACAGCTTTTGTTTAAAAAAATGTGCCTGCCACAGACAATAACCCTGTATAATAACTCTTTTTCTCACTTTGATTATTACAGGCACTGGTCTGAATCACGCTGCAGGATTTCACTTGCACGTCGCAACATTTTCATATTAGCAATGACTTTATTTTATTTCTACTGCACAATTATCACTAATGTACTAGTATGAATGGATGTAAATATGAATGGATATTTTTAGATCATACTTTTCTACCTCATATTTGTAAAAGTTATGTTGAGCTTGCCACGGTCTGTTTTCTGCATGTTATGATGCTGCTGCCCAATAATTTCCCCAATTATGGGATCAATACAGTAAATCTCATCTAATGTCATTCATCAAATTTTGTTTGAAATTACAGCTTCCTTTATTTAAAACAATAGTTGCACTTCAGTGTACATTAAATCACACACACACACACACACACACACACACATATATATATATATATATATATATATATATATATATATATATATATGTGTGTATGTATGTATGTATATCCATGTGTGTGTATTTAAACAATACATTTACAAAATGTAAATCTCGTGTAAGAACAATCACAAATTGAAAGATAGATAGATAGATAGATAGATAGATAGATAGATAGATAGATAGATAGATAGATAGATAGATAGATAGATAGATAGATAGATAGATAGATAGATAGATAGATGACCAAGTTGTAACTATACCGCTTTTGTTTGACAGATTAATAGAAGGTATTAGCCGTAAGATGTGGCTTTTACAGAGAATGAATGCGGTTACCGATGGGTTTGTCCAGCCTCATGAGTCTCAGGTAAGGCTGAACATGAGCAGGAGCCCCGGAGAGACTGAACGACCTGCTCCCACTGCGCTGTGTCTCTCTTGGCCTGAACTTAAACCGACTCTGGCTGCACAAAGCTCGTCTCCACGCCGTGGACTCTGAACGGACACCGTCTTTACTCCTCGCTGTTTGATTTCGGAGGACGCAGGTTGACATGGTGGACAGACAGGGTGGGGGACAGGTCCCACTCCGAGCGGTCCGCCTCAGGGCGGCCAGGGGGAACTGGCTGCTCAGCCTGGCACAGAACATTTTCTTTGGTCAGTCGCATATCTCCATGCTTTAATCAAAATCAAAAATCCCCAAGGCAAATAAGCTACCTAACGATGGTTTCCTTTTTTCTCAAGCGGTACGTTTAGTATTATTGTCCGGTGAAAACATGAAGCGGAACGACTTACGTGCCTCTACAGATGAAACTACGTATTTTGCTCTTCTGAGTCGACTAGTAAATTAAACCCTGAACTAAAAAAATTGTCTATAAAAAAAGGGGGAGAATATCAACTTTTATGTTGAATGTATTTGCTTCAAGGATGAACAAAATAAGGTTTTCTAATTATAATATAAGCGATTATTTAATATTTTCTTCGCCTCTTTCTCTCCACGCATCCAAAACAAAACAATGGCGCCCTCTACTGGCATGGCGATGCTGGCGTGTGACAACTGCTTTAATTTAAAGGGTCATATGTTGCATTCCATTTGCCTCGGAGAACGAAAATAAGAGCTGGGAACGGAGTAAACCCGAGTAAAAAGCGTTCAAGTTACTAAAGTCGCAAAAAAATAAAGGTTAGTATTCCAATATGGTGACGGCCAGGAAAGCTGTTGTTTTGTTTGTGGTACCTCTTATAAGCGTCCTTTAAAGCTGTACTCTCCACATACAAACACCACTTTTAATTTGTTTGGCTCAGAGTTGCAGCCGCTACATGTAACATTCATGTTAGACGCACTCTTACAACTGTGTCTTGTAAAATAAACATGTTTTATTACTGCTTTTTTTTCAGACTTTCAGAGGGTAAAGTCAGACTATATTGGCCTTAACAGTCAAGTTCCGACTGCAAATGGAATACAATAATAATCCAGATCATCTATGTCAAGGGATCTTAAAACCGTGCTGCGAAAACTTTTAAGATCCACGTACAATACAATCTCTGTCTTGGTAATTAAGGGAAGCAATAAAATATTTTTTTTCCCCGCTACAATGTTACGTTGTCAGCAGGATCTCTTTGAATAATTTTTCTGAGGGACATTGACCTCGTGAGGTGACCCTTCATCCAAGGAGCAATTTCCTAGCCTCAACCCTGACTACATTTTAAGGGAAGGGTGGGCTTCTAGGCACAAGGGTCCCTGGGGGGTCAGCGAGAAATCCAGCAGGGACCCATTTTTCCCGAGACGGTGAGAAAACAGTTTGTTTGAAAACCTGAACTCCAAGCACATTCCTCAACTTGAGTAGATGATGGACATGATATGAAGGGAAGAACAGCACCATCATAACCAGCTGTAAAGTTCCTGGCTGCCATATGTACCTGTGCAACAGACTGAGTCCAAAGACCTGCCCAGAGATTCTGTTTTATTTCATATTTAAGACCATGAAAGAAGAAACTAGCCCAGGACAGTTAAAATACAGACAGCCAAAGCTGTGGGGCGAGGGAGGAGACATGGCCACGGCAGAAGAAAACAGAGCCATAAAACCCTAATAAGTGTTTCCACTTGCAAAAGGGACATTGGAGAGAAGAATTTTCAGAACCAGCCAAACACTGACCGACTGGGATGAGGATGTGGCGGAGATGATCAGGTTTTGAGCTTTTCTGAAACGGTGAGGTTTACCACACATACACACAGAGTCTGAACGAAATACAAATTAGAGTTTTGTTTTTTTTGTATGAGTGGAAGAAATGAGAAAGCGATTGACTGTATGGAGTGATGTTTCTGAATAAAAGAAAAAACAATAAATGAAAAATAATGACAATCCATACCATCCATTGTTAGCAGCTTATCCGAGATCAAGTTGTGAGGGGAAACAGGTCCAGGAGAGAAACCCAGACACCTCTCTCCCCAGCAACATGCTTGAGCTCACTCTCATGGAGCCCAAGGCGTTCATAGACCAGACGGGATGTATAGTCCCTCCAGCGAGTTCTGAGTCCTCTCCGGAGGCTTCTCCCCGTGGGATGTGCCAAGAAACCCCCCAAAAGGAGGCCCCCATGGGTCATCTTAATCAGATACCCAAACAATGTCAAATGGCTCCTTTTTCCTCTTCTTTCCCCCCCCCCCTGTTCTCTCATTTCCTCTCTCTTTGAGAGCCTCACTCGCAGCGGTGCTCTGAGCTCTGACCTTGACTCCTGCCCACCTGCGTTTGCTATGATAACAGCTGCGAGACTCATCTCGCTTACACTACAAGCTTCTGGTCACAAAGACAAAAAGAACAAATGTGGTCAAAGTTCTACAGCAAAAAGACTGATACAGCAGAGGAAAATGACAATGTTGAAATGTGTGATTTTATGTTTACTTTGGACTGAGATAGAACCTGCTGAAGTGATATCGATGACGGGAGGGGAGGATGGGACAAGCAAGAAGCAGTAGATGGGTTCAGGACCACTTGTGAGTGACTAAATAAGATAATGAGATAAGTCACACACACCACATATTTTCCCATAAGCAATGAAAAGAAAGCTTATATTATGTTGTCTAAACTTCCGTGATTTTTCTGCCTCTTGCAGTGAAGGAAATGCTTGCTGGACCTGACACATGGACCTGGGGTTAAATGCGTTGTCTATGGTTGGAGTAAGGAAGGCTCCTTATTTTCAAATGGGTGGTAACTTTATTCACTTTTTGGGTGATTGTATTAGGCCAGCAATATCTTTAACAGTGAAATCAGGATAAACTTTTGAATTATATTAATTATTGAACCAAACTAAAATCTAAAAGCTAAAGACTAAGAATAAAGAATCACGAAGAATCAAGAATCTTCTTCTGCCATCGTGTTTTACCTTGGTGAAATTACCTTTGAGGCAGACACCAGCTTAGGATACACACAAATAACATGACACACAGACACAGCAGACTTAGTATTTACAGGTTTTTTTCTTTTTTCCCCCACACATTAGAGAACGCAAGCTCGTATCAGAGTCCGTGAGCTCTAATATCAGTCCTTTTGCGAGTAATATGAGCCATGTTACATGGGTAAGTCCCTCCTTTATGAATCTCAAGTAATGAGGTAACTTCTGTGCAGTGATCTTGAGGCTTCATTTACAGAAATGTGCAATTTGATATTCCTGAGAATAACAGTGTGCAAGTTGGCAATAACAGTAGTGTGATTGTAACATGATGGACCACAAACTTCTCAGCAGGGGGCGATAGCGACAGCTCTTGGAAAGAAGCGGTTTCTGAGTTTATTAGTTCTGGATCTGATGCTTCTGAAGCGTTTAGCTGATGGGAGAGGGGCAAACTGGGTGGGTGGGATCAGTTGAGATGCCGCTGGCCCTTCTCTGGACTTGTGCTGCATAGTCCAAATCCTGTAGACGCCATCCCACAATCCCCTGCGCTGTCCTCACCACCCGTGCGGAGTCCTTCCTTTCCTTTACTGTGCAGCTCTCATACCATACAGTTATGCTGAGTCATAAAAATACTTTCTATGGTAGCAATGTAAACGTTTTTTAGCAGTTTAATGGAAAGTCCAGTCCATTTAAATTTTCTGAGGAAGAAGAGCCGACGTTGGGCCTTCTTCCCCAGGTGGGAGGCGTTCACAGTTCAGGGGAGGTTGGAGGAGATGTGAATGCCCAGGAATCTAATGCTGTCCACACGCTCCACCACCTCCCACTGTATGCAGAGCTAAGCGTGTTCGGTCTCCCTTGACCTCCTGTAACCTATCTTTGGTCTTGCTGGTGTTCAGGATCAGGTTGTTCCTGGAGCACCACTGTGAGAGATTGCAGACATCATCTCTGTAGTGGGTCTCCTCATTGTTGGAGATGAGACCCACCACAGCTGTGTAGTCCACAAACTTCACCACGGTGATTGTGGGTGGATAGCAGAACAGTCGTGGGTGAAAAGGGTGAAGAGAGCAGGGCTGAGGACTCAATCCTGTGGCGTGCCGGTGTTACGGATCAGTGGGGCAGATGTGCATTTCCCTATCTTCACCACCTGAGGCCTGTTGGTGAGGAAGTCACTGATCCAGGAGCAGAGAGGTGTAGATAAACCCATGTTGTGAAGCTTCAGAGCAGGCATGTCTGGGAGCACACTGTTGAAGGCTAAAGTCCACAAATAGCATCCTAACATATTTGTTCTAGTTCATCTTTAGTTAGTTTACAGTATAATCATTCAGAAAGCAGGCCAGATATTTTAATAGAAATTCAACAGACATTATATAGAATAAATGTGATGGACATTTTTTGTGGATACCAGCGTATTATGGTGTAAAAGGAAATTAACTGGTAGATAGGGCGGCAAAGGAAGACATGTATCAATATGTTTAGCTATTAATTTTAGTAAAACAGAGATAAAAATGTTAAACAGAAAATGAAGGCTAAATGGCAAAAGGAATGGGAAAAAGAAAAGAAAGGACGTTGGTTTTATAAAATTCAAAAGAAGACGAGGAGGGAAGAAACAGTAATTTCTCGTCTCAGATTTGGGCATACCGGGTTAGATAATGCTCTTTTTGTTTTAGGCAAACTCTAATGGTAAATGTAAATACTGTGGAATAGTGGAAACAATAGATCATGTTATGTTGTTGCTATCGCTTCATGCTTGCTCGGTATGAGGGATTGCTGCAAAGCCATGGACAATGGAGACGACTCTCCCTGTGGCTCTACGCTTCTTCAGGAGGAGTGAATGCTGCTTGTCAAGACTTTGATGCAATCAACTGGGTTTCCTTATATAGGAAATGTTTTGACCAATCTGTATAATCTGACCCAATCTGTATAATCTCATTGAATTTGACAATGGAAAGTGCCTTGAGATGACATGTTTCATGAATTGGCGCTATATAAATAAAATTTAATTGAATTATGTTGCACTGTAAAAAAAATATGAGGAAGAGAGACGATTAATTCAAAATCTAAATAGAATTAAAGTTAAATTATATGTAGTTGGTTTATTTAGAAGCAATTGAAAAGGTAAGGTTTATCAGATAATATTTTGTTATCTAAAAATGACAGCTGCTGCTGCACAATAGGATTTAATCCTTTTCCATATCTAGCATTACAAATGCTGCCGAACTCTCAGTTTCTAAAATGCATTCTTGCACAAATGCCCTTTGCACAATCATTTCTGCACATACAAATGGTTTCTAAAAATACTCACCTGTACACTATTGTTTACATTTCAATTGTTTTTACTGTTAAATCACTGCTGCACCTTATCCTGTAATTTACTGTAATTTTCAAGCTGTATGCAAACGAAATTTCGTTCTGTACGCACTCTGTGCATACAAAATGACAAATAAAGTTGTCTAAATCTAAATTAATCCCCTGAGTCATTCTGTCCACACTCCAGACCAGGAGGTGGCGGTAATGCGCTAGGTTTGTTGTTCGCCAACCGCCCAAGAATATCAAAGAAGAAGAAGCGGAGGGGGAGGAGGGTCGAGGAGAAGGAGGAGGGGGAAGGCCAGACCTACTCGCGGGAAAAATGGCGGAAACATGTCGGTCTGTGTTTTCTGCGGCAGCGCTTCAAAACATTGACTCGTAGGCCTCATATGGTGTTTACCTTCGTGTGTGAGTATTAATCAGCTACTCGGCGAGTCGCTGCGTTTTTACATCTGCCCTGAGACTCGTTTCTGCAGTGGTTCTGTTGGGGTTCTGGTAGTTGATCGTCCCTTTCTGCTGAACGTGCGGGGCAGACAGGTTTATCAATGCAGAGGTGGGCTTAGTTGATTTTTCTAAAAAAAAAAAAAATTACATAAGGAAAAGGCGTGTCGCCTTTTTGAACCTCTCTCACTTGTGCAATCGTGAACAAAACACAAAGTCATCTATGATAGAGCCTCATTAATGGAAACAATCCTTCCTTGCTAATCATCTAGGTGTGCCATAGTGGGGCTTATTTGTGGGAAGCTGCTGAATACAAGATGCAAAGTGGTGTGTATCATAATGGCAAACCGTAGTGTTGATTTTTGTACACTTGTTTTGATTCAGGCTATGCAGTTCACATTTTTCCCCCCTTACAATTTTCAGATTCAGTGCAGTTTTCCACCTCTGGACCCAAGAATCAGGCAGTTCCAGAAGAATGCTCGGCAAAGTCTTTCCACTGCACCAAATGTACCCTAATCTTCAAATCCAAGGTGTACCTCTTCGAGCATCTCAACAAGGTACACTGCTTGGACGTGGATGCTTCGCTCAGAGGTGCTGGCTTAAAATACGCTGAGAGGAAAAAGGCCAACAGTGAGAACAGCAGACCTTCAGGGCAGAGATTTGTGTGCAGGAGCTGTGATTTTAAGACTTGCAGTCAAGACGCTTTGACAAAACATGAGGCACAGTGTGAACGAACCGAAAGCTCGGACTTGACTGAAACTGTCGTTTCTGGCAGCACAGAAAGAGAAACGGCTGTCACGTTAGCGAACCAAGCCAGCGAAGAAGAAGAAGCTCCCTCGTTAAAGGATCTAAAAACATACAAGAGGCCGTCACAAACCATCGGCAGCTATTTTACAGAATCGTCTGGATCAAATGAGAAGCTCAAGTTGGTCTCCGACACCAAGGAAACTCTAATTTTAGTGGACAACCCCCCAGAACCCAACCTCCACTGGACCGCTGTAAGTAAAGTCTCTACAAAGCCTTGGATTGACGTCTACCATCGGTCGGACAAATTCTTGCAAAGGGACCATCTTTATCATGCCATGCTAGGAGCTTCCGATCCTGCGGAAGAACAAACAAAAATGGCTGTGAACGAGATTGGCAGAAGGACCGACAATGAGAGCTCGAAAGGTCCCAAGACTAAAAAGGCCAAATTAGAATCAGAAAATACACGAGAAGAGACTGAAGACAGGAACAGAAAACATTCAGGCAGCACGGAGTTTGCATTTGAAGTCAGCGAAGACGAAGAGGAAAAGAAGGTCCGCGCCGTTGACAGAGACCCAGCACCCCCAAACGTTTATTTCTGTAAGCACTGCGACTACAGCGACATGAGCGTCAGGCTCGTGTCCGCTCATTATCATAGCAATCACCCCTATGTCAGATGTAACGATGGCTACATTCAGCAGTCGGCTGATCAGAGCGCCACCTTCCGCTGCCTCGAGTGCCCGGTGGAGTTTCTAAGCACTGGTGACCTCAAGTGGCACTACACGGAAAAGCATCCAGAGGTTCCAGATGTGTTCAAGATGAAATCGAATGAGCTCAGACTGCTGTTTAGATGTTTCACGTGTACGTTCACCTGCCATGAGGTGAAGGCCCTAAAACACCACTACAAGGAAAGGCATCCAACTTGTGAGGTGGACAATTCTTTGTTGTTCTGTAAATATTTCGCGAGCAAATGTCCGATGGAGCCGTGCGAAAAAACATCAAGTCCAGAAAGATCGGCGGACCTTTCCCCCAAGAGACCCAGTGCATCGTCTAAAGATGTGGAAATTACACATTCACTCCAACCCCCCACCCCCACAAGACCCGACGTGAGCCCGTATAAATGCAGCAGATGTGACTTTGAGCACAAGTCAGCCGTTGTCATGCATGTTCACTACCAGAAAAAGCACCCAGAAAGAGCTGTTACAATAGATGAAATAAAACGGTTGGCTCATAGCAAATCACAGCTGATGCCTGAAAAGGAAACTTCACAGGGTGAAAGAGCCGACGTTCATGTAAAGGAGGAGCCTGCAGCATCCACGGTCCGGGTCGTACCCGAGGTTTCCAAAAGTCCATCAGACCTTTTGAGAATTGAGGACATTAGATCTCTGGTGGACGGCGTCACAAAAGGGAAGCCGGCTTCTAAACCCGTAAGAAAAACAACCAGCAGATTGGAGGATTTAGAAATGGACGAAAAGGTACCTTCGCAGAAAGCGAAGCGCAAACCTGAGCTGACTGTGCAAGACGCTACATTGTCCCCACCAGAGCACACATCGGAAGCTGGCAAGAAAACTTCAGAGCTTTCCGCTCCAAAACACGTGAAGTCTGCAAAAAATAAAAGCAGTGCGAAGATGTCTGCCTCTAAACCTAACACACAAACAACCGGGTCTAAATCAGAAAAACTGCTCTGTAGTTCACCGCTGGAGATGCACTACTGTCAGTTTTGCGATTACGCAAGTCCTCAAATCAGAAGCGTTATTGGCCATCATAATGCAAAACATTCTGGCCAAATACTCTTATCGAAGGAAGACATCATACAGTATAGCGCTGAGGTTATGGAGAATAAGGCCAAGACTCAAATGATTTCTGAAACCAGTAATCACATTGAAAAAAGCAGCAAAATCGAGGCTCAGCTTAAAAGGAGTGGTTCTAAAAAAAATCAACCCTATGTGCTCGCAGACAAATTATTTTACTGCCATCTCTGCAATTTTGGAAATCCATCAACGCAAGGCGTGATTGCTCACCAAAACAGAGTCCACAAATACCGATGGTCCAATCGAGAGAGTATTATTAAATATTCATCCTCGATCCACAAGAAGATAAAAGAATCAAAACTTCAAGGAAAGACCACCACACCCACTCAACATTTACCTCTTCCAATTGTAAGGGAAAGTGACAAGGACATGTTTTTCTGCCGCTTTTGCAACTACAAAAACAGAGTGGTGTCTGCAGTATTACACCATTGCTCCAGAGTACACCACGTTTCTAACGAGACCGCCAACATCCATACGTACACGGCCATGGTGCTCAAACAGCTGCAGAAATCTCCTCTTCAATCGGCTGTAAACCCGGAGCCGCAGGAGGAAGCTACGGGCAAAGAAGAAACGGCAAACAGCTCTTCCGAGACAATTTCCGGCTCAGCGTCGCTTTCAGCTGGGAGCGGCGATACGCGAAGGAAGCTTCCGTGCAAATACTGCCCATTCACTACTCAGTACGTGTTCCTTTTGATGTCGCATATGCGGAAAACCCACTGCTCAAAATTCTCCGTTACACGGACTCTAAGGCTGTGCTACCGTAAAGGGGTGTTAGAGCCAGGCTATCACTGCGAGTGGTGCGCTTTCAGTCACAAAAAAGCAGAAGCGGTCCATAAGCACTACCAGGAATGGCATCCAGGATGTAAGCACGCAAGCCTTGCCACTATAAAGACTCGGTTATATGTTGGTCCCAATTTTTTGTTTTCAAAAGACAAGAAAACTGAACTAAAGCCAGGCCATCAAGGCCTGAGATCACAAAGTTCAGAAAAAAACGACAAACCTTATCAATGCACAGCGTGTTCTTTTAAAAGTTACTCAAAGTTCGCTCTTGAACGCCACAGCAACCAGTTTCATCCTTCGCCTGCTAAAGGGGACGTCTCAGACCTGCAAAGTGACAAAGGGACAAGGGGAAAGAGCCAGTTGGAAGAACTCAACGAGATGCCGGGGTTGTTTGAGTCTTTCCAAGTGCCTTTTGATGTCGCAGATCAAGAAGATTCATCTTCCACGGTGTTCAAGTGCTCGTTGTGCCCCGCCACGTTTAATCGGAAGCACGGTCTGAGCGTTCACTGCGGAATCAAACACCTCGAAGATAAAAACGCCAAAGAGCCGAAGAAACATGCAGAAAAAACCGAGCGGCGCGTACACGTCTTCAAGTGTCCATATTGCAACTATATCAACACCAGTCATCAGGGAGTTCTTACTCACTGCTATATGAAGCATCCTGCCTCCCCCTCCAGCGCAGACAGTCTTCATCTGGATCCGGCTCGTTTGCAGGATTGGGATGAGAAGAGAAATGCCTCTGACGAGACGTTAAAATTTAGCGGGTACACTTGTAAAGCGTGCCCAAGGATCTGTGCCACGCTGAAGAAACTGATGAGGCACCGTGAACAGGAACACAACGAGACGGCGCCTGGTGGGCCCAAACCATCTGATAAGCCATCTTTGGTTCTTAAGATAAAGCTAGCTCAGCCCCACAAAACTCATAAATCCGTCTCCAAGGCTTCCCTTCTTACCAAGAACGTCTATGGCAGGTTGAAGTGCCAGCAGTGTCCTTATGTCGCCAGCACAAACGTTGGACTGAGTAAACATGTGCTGAAGCAGCACAAGAAAGCTGCTCCGAAGGACTGCGTGTATAAATGCGTGTTGTGTCCACAGACCTATTCTTTTAAAAGGCGACTTTCGAAGCATTACGCTAGGACACACGGAAGGGGGGCCTATCTGAAATACTACGTTCCTGTGTACAAGCCAGGTCGCAAGAAGCAAGAGCCGTCATCTCAGCCACAGCAACATAACTCGAAGGACAAAAGGTTCATCTACAGATGTCCCAGCTGTCCGTATGTGAACACCACTTACCACGGGACTCTCACCCACAGCCAGATGAAGCACCCAAGCGTTGTCGTGAGAGCAGACGAGCTGGAAACGGGCGAAATCTCAGTCTCCAGCATCATAAGGTGCTCGAAAGGAAAAGGTTCTTATGAAAGAGGGTACCTGTGTAAAAGATGCCCACAAGTTCACCCATCCATCAAGAAACTAAAAGCCCACTGTCAAAAAGAGCACGGCGGTGCAGCCGTTTCTGAGCTTTTCTCCGAATATGAAGCAGACAAACGAGACGGTGACGGCTCTCTGGCCGCAGACGAGGTAGCCGCCCCCTTGAAAACAACATCGCAGGACCCTCCCCACCCTCAGGGGGAGCCTGGTGAAGAGGCGGCTTCCGGCGATGGCGGTTCACGAGCCGACGCATCGGAAGCTGCCCCATCGAGAAAGGCATTGCTGAAAAAAGACTTGTCTTACAAGTGTCAGCTGTGTGTGTACTCGACGTTCTCACGAAAAAACCTGCAAGCTCACTACAAAGGTGGTCACAAACTGGACGCGCTAAACACCTACAAGATGTTGGAAAGGTATAACAAACGAAAGAACAACTTCCTCCTGAAATACTTCAGATTGAAAAAACCGCCAACGATCAAGTGCAAGAAGTGTCCAGACTCGACGTTTGACTCGTCCCAGTTGCTCATCGACCACTATAACACTTTTCACAAGCTGGGCAGCAAATCGGACTTTATTGTGTTATCATTCGGCGTGAGGAAGGAAAGCACGGGGCTCTTCAAGTGCAAGTTCTGCAGAGTGAATTTATACGGAACCAGAAAACTCTGGAGACACCTGGATCGCCACCGAGACCAGGCCAAGCCGGAGGCCGCAAAAAAAACAGTTTCCCTCGTCAGAGCAACCCCAGGGCCCCCATCCCCTGAGGTAAGTGAACTTGGTCTTCTGCCAGATCCAGGAGCTTCATTTCCGGGGTTGATTGCTATGACTTTAATTCGCAGGTCTCCCAACAAGATAAACTTATCAAATCCGAAAGCGCCGAGGAGCTCAGCCAGCGGACGGACACGCCGGCGGTGGCTAGAAGTCTCTCGATCAGTCCCCAGACGTCGCCTTCGAAGCTCTCGGATGTCGGGCCGGAGGCTGAAGGCCAAGAGGGCGGACACCGCTGCAAACGGTGCCAGAGGGCGTTCATGTCGTACAAAGGTCTGCGTTTACACGAGCGAAGCCACGCCGCCATGGGAGCCATCAAGAAGCTGGACAATCTGGTGAACACAGAGTTTAAACACAGGTCAGAAAAACATCACCCGTTTCTGGTTAGTGGTTTCAGAGACCATAGTGAAAATGTTTATTTTGTGCAGTAAAAACCTTTTTATAACGAGTAAGAACAAAATAACATTGTTTATCCATGTTTATGAGGTTAAACCATATCCACATTTTTAAACCTTTTCTAAATGTATTTCTTTCTTTTCTTTTTTTTTTCAATCTCTCACCAGCATCAAAAAATACCTTTTCCACAAACCGGAGACGGTGAAGCCTTACCTGTGTGGCTGCTGTTCTTACCGGACGAATTTCATGGCGCTTTGGCAAAGTCATTTTCTGAAAAACCATCAAGGTCAGAAAGCTGTCAGTGATCCATCAAATATCCACTTCGATTGGGTTTCCCCCCTTTTTTTTTTCTTACTGTAACTAAACTAGTAGTTTTCAATGCCAGACACGCGGGATAAGAGGAGGTCTTTTGGCAGTACTCCATAATTTGAAAAAACGGCTTGTAAGCCTCATCACCGGATCTTCTCAGTTAAATTCTTGTGAGCTGTAAGCTAAAATAGCTGTTGTTGCAGTAAAGGGCACTCATCTGCGAGTCATGCGTGTTGTTATTTCTCTGGCATTATGGGTGGCTGCTGTCATTTCAACGCTCCGACATTATGTATCTATTCAGTTTTTCTCTACTATTATCCCCCTCTTTTTGTGTTCACATGGTGCTTTCTCCTTCGAGATGTTTCCTACAGACCATTTGTCACTTCATGCCCACCAGGGAGGGCGTTTCATACCCGCTTTGACAACCGACTATTACTTATTCCCCACGCTCTGCTTATAGTACAGAAAATTAGTTATGCCTTCTCTATCTGCTCTGGTCAGGACCTTTTAACTCATGACCGAGCGCTGCAGAGCCGACCAGCAGACTGAGCGGCGGATATGAGAAAAGCTTGTCCCATAAACCCCAGCCAACGAAAGCATCTCTGCCGTTTAACCCAGAGATGCCCGGCGCTGCGGCTCTAGCTCGTCAGTAACGGCATCCATACATTTAAACACTTGTACTAAAGATGAACTTAAGCCAGATGTGCTAAAAAATCTGGAGAGTGATAAGATTATAGCTGAGCAGAAAATGGTCTGTTTCTGCGGAGGTCACTCACTGAGTGAACAATTATAGGTTCATAAATACAGCAGCTTTGCAGTTCTTTATTTTGTCAGATTCATGTTAAGTTTGTAAGTTACTTTGTTGGAAGGATAGAAACCTTAGCATTGTTATAGTTTACCGTATGTCGTTGCTTTATATTGGCCATCTGGGAATAAAAGTCATCACATTAGTACTGTACTCATAAATACCCGTTTTTCATAAAAATTTCAGCTTAGCAGTTGAAACTCCCAGGCCACTTTTTCTCCCCCGTCCAACATTAGCTGTGTTTACATGCGCAAGATTTCAAAATCGGATTGAAATGTTCTCTGGTTAAAAAACGAAAAACAATCAGATTGTACCTTTTTTATATGGGCACACAATCTGATCATAATGTGCGTTTATATGCAAATGGCTTTATTCAGAATAGAGCCACTGTGACATGCGCCGTTATCAAATTTCCCTAAAAAAAAACACAGAAAAAGAAATTCTGTCTTTGCTGAACAACAAAAAGCAGTATTAAAGGAGTTTGTTTGTCTTCCGGGCACCCAGGATGAACTTGTGCCAGCTTCTAATTACGGTTGAGTCGTTACTGAATAGATAATAATTTTGAGCTTTTAATGTTTCTAATAGAAAGCTTGTATCGGGAGCAGTTTTGCTACCTGACGTGTTTCTGCCTCTCACCAACGCAGAAATACGTCACATTTACGTCGGCCAGGTCAGTTTGCCACATTCAGAATAACTTGATCCTGACGAGCGTTTATACGCACATTGATGGGATTATCAATCGGCATAAACCAGCCCTCTCATTCAGAATACAATTAAATCTCGATGGAGCTTAATCGGATCACAGAATTCCGATTGGCTTGTTTACAAGACGCATTTTTATTCTGATTACTTTTGTCCATGTAAGCGTAGCTACTGAGTACATTAATACTTATAACTTTTGCTCTTCATTATTCATCACGAGTATCAATGCGCTAGTGCTTTATTTTCTGATGTGGTGTTCAAAAATTGAAAGTAATCCCAGTTTCTAAGAGGAAAGGAGAATAATTTGCGTTAAAATAATTTAGGTTTGCATGCACTTTAATTGCATGAACCTCAATGTTAATACAGTACTGTTATGTTTTCACTTTTTGTACTCCATATTGATACTTAATTGCTCAAAAATATTAATACATGCACTGGTATACTATGGCTTTTGATATGGACAACATTTTTATGAATACCTAAAAAGTAACAGGTAATCTATAAAAATTGTGTACTTCTGCTTTATACAAAATAAGTCGATATTGAATCGAATCCTGACCCAAAGAATAAAAATTGAATCATGAGGTGCTCAACGACACCCAGCCCCAGTCAGCATAGTACTTGCCTGCTAAAACTGGGTTAAGTATGAACAGAACGTGAAGAGAGGCTGTGAGTAATATCTCGTTTTAAACTCTGTATTTTACTATTTCTGTTCAAATAATTACAGATGTACCTAAATGGCAGAATTTTAATGAAGAGTGCTTTGGTTAGATTTAATGTAGAGCTGCAACAACCTTAAGCAAAGTGCAATTCTGACATTAGTGTTCAGTGTTTTCATGAAGATACAACTCGCAAGCAACCCACATTTTACTCTCCAGTATTACTTTTCCATCATAATGAGCTAAAGTGTTGCATAAACTAGTATCTGTTTCCGGTGTGGGCATCAATTTGGCGAAAAACTGTTATTGGATTGCAAAGTGTAAATGTGAGGAATCTAAAGCAAAAATTCATTGTATATTGAAATGTAATATAAGGCTTTTGTGTTTTCCATGTTCCCGTTGCGCTGCTAAACTCGCAGACATCATTGAGAATGACTTAAAGATCAGCAATAAAGACGAGGAGATTTCTCAAAGCTCCGACAAGGAGTTTCCAGATTCATCCGAGAAAATGAACAACTTTCCTGAACTCAATGAAGAACCAGAGGATGTAGAAGGCAAGTTACTCACCTTATGCTTGGCTTTAATCTCCCGTAGTCTTTAAATGACATGTTTGCTGCAGTAGCTGTAGCGCTAACACAGTCGGACCTCTTCTACTCCGACAGAATCCACCGAGTCGTACTCGGAGCCCCCAGATGTGCAGCGGCAGTTGACCCACTACAGCTTGATGGCACAGAATGTGGACAAAACGAACGTGAACTTGCATCAGATCAATTTGTACGACAGTTTCCTTCAGTGCGAGATGTGTAACTTCAACACCGAACACCTGTCCAGCATCCGGCGGCACTACGCGAACCGCCACGGGAAAAAAGTCCTCAGGTGCAAAGACTGCGACTTTTTCACGGGTGTGAGGTAAGCGGCAGCCATGTGGGGCATCTCCATAGGAGGGAGGACTAACAAATACTGTTAATTGTTTACAATAAAACACATTTAGATGGTGCAAAGACCCAAAAAGCGATGCATAATTAGATTTATTTACACGAAGCTTGTTGAATCTGATTGATTTAAGAGTTTGAGAAATACTTTTTTTTTTATATGTTTACACGCTTGAAATGTTTCTGTGATTGTGCTGAGTACTGTAAATGGGGAAAGAATTTCTGGAGCGACATACTTTTTTTTTTGCGTTCCCATCTTTTTTTTTTTATAAGAAAAAACATGGAAATGCACATAGAGACGGGCCATTCCACCTGCCAGTCCAAACCGACTCATCTGAAGGACCTCCGCTGCCCGTTCTGCCTCTACCAAACCAAGAACAAGAACAACATGATCGACCACATCGTCCTGCATCGAGGTGCCTCTGGTGCTGCATAAGATTCAACCCCCCCAACCCTGATGTGACGTCTCACTTTCAACCCCTCCCTGTGCTCTTCTTTTTCTTTTTTTTCTCCCCCAGAGGAACGAGTCGTGCCGATAGAGGTGCGCCGCCCAAAACTATCCCGTTACCTACAAGGCATCGTCTTCCGCTGTCACAAATGCACTTTCACCAGCGGTAGGGCTGAAAACCTGCGCTTGCACATGATGAGGCACGACGACGTCAAACCTTACAAGTGTCGACTCTGCTACTTTGACTGCACTCGCCTGAAAGACTTGGAGGCACACCTGAGCGATAAGCATCAGGTGAGGAGATGTCTCTCAAGGTCTCCGTGCATCACTGAAATTCCTCAGGGTCAACCGGCTCTCCGCTTTGAGAGAAAATGTTGCTGTTTGACTGTTTTTGGTCTTACCGCTATAGTAGTGGTCTGTTGGAAATATACTGCTTTTAACCTCAAGAGTTAATACAGTAAAACTGTGTTTGAGGACCCTCTATTCAAGTATAAATAAATTAAATATATTCAATAATAAAAAATATGCACTTGCAGATTTTTATTTATTTATATATAGCACTTTTCAACGGTCCATATGTTGCACAAAGTGCTTTACAAGGTAAAATACTAACAAAATGATGCTGAGACAAAATTGATGAAATATAAATATGTATAGGAAAATAACAGGATAAAAACTAAAAAGTGCATAACGGCAGAATTCAAAACAATTTTAAGAGCTATATAGAAAAATAAAACCACAAAATAAACAAAAGTTAAGTTTAAGCATGGGATTCGTGTATATTCTGGGAAATAATCACATTTCAGCATTTTCCAAACGTGGATAAGCCTGGAAAGAGAGCCAACAGCCATATTTTTGTCCATCTGTAGTGGAAATGATCTCTACATACTCATAAAGACTTCTGGATTAAGGTTGTCTAAAAACTATTGTTTTTTTGCAGGTTTTGAGAAACCATGAGCTTGTGGGTCAGGTGAGCCTGGATAAGCTAGAAGCGAGGACGGGCACCAGGCTGGAGAAGGAAGACGACCACAAGTCTGACAGTGAAGAGCTGGAAGCTGGGGAGTTAAACTCTGACCGTGATGCTGATCCCCAAACCGAAAACGTCCTAGAATACCACCCCGCAGACACGATACTCCCTATAAAGGAAGTGCAAGGGAGTCGGGAGCAGAAGGAAAGTGAAAGAACACCCTCCAACAGTTCTGTGTCGGACATTACTCAGCAAAACACCAGTGCGCCGAGGAGACATGAGCAGGACCTGCAAACACAGGAGCAGAATGTGGCTTTGCGTCACTCTGAAAAAGAACAGCACAAAATAAACACTGAAGTAGTTGCTGAGGAGCTCAATGAGGCAGGACTCAAATCTGACGGCTGCAGTTTTGCTGAAGAAGAGAGTAAGATCCACATCACGCTGAGTGACGGACAAAAAGAGAACGCTGCAGAGAGGCCTTTGACTTCCTTCAAAATGGCAGATGTCCAGGCCAACAGGCTGCATTTGAAGGAGAGTCACCAAAAACCACAGAGCATCGAGGCGAGGGTAGAGGACGACATAGTGCGCCATGTCCTGCAGCTGGATCAAGACGGGAGCGTGCACAAGTCACACAGGAGGCCCGATCAGGAGAGAAACACTAAAATAGACCAAAGCGCCGAGGCTAACGGTGTGGAAAATGAGACAAGTGCTGAGCCGTTATTAATAAAGGTTTGTAGCACATCTTTGGCCCAGAACCTAAAGTTCGAAGTCAACGTCATCCCTAATCTGTCCACAGCAAAGTTTAACTCCGAACAGGGAAGCGAGTCGAAGCGCAGAGAGGGTTTCCGATTTGAACCCCATTTGCTGACACTTTCGCAAAATTTTACGCGACCTCTGTTGGGCCACAGGGAGAGGTTGGGCAGGTTATTGGCGAACTCCAAACAGGAACAAAAACACGGTCCCGATGTCGTTAAGGATGAGTCGGACCCGAGCAGAGAAGCAACGGGGCCTGGCGAGCGCGTCAAGGAAGAACAGCCCCATCTGGAACGGTGTGAGGAGACAGAGGAGCTGAAGCTGGACCGAGAAGCTGAGATTAACAAGAAGGATGAGGACGAGTGCGAGGTTCAGGATACGCCACATGTCCGTGATGGTAAGATTATCATCGCCATCTTCTGTTATCTACCAGTACATGCAGATCAGCATCTTCCTTTCTGACTCGTTAAACTTAGCAGTGTGTGGAGGCATTCTGGTCTTGCGTCAACATTAAAAAATTTGTGATTTTTGAGTTTTCAGTCGGTGGAATCCGCTCCACAGTAAGCGGTACGTTATCCTTTTGAAGAAAATAAGACCATCTCTAGAATCTAAGACTGTTCTATGGGGTAAGATAACTGTCAATATAAACGTATGTGTAAGTGTCTGAATTTGTAAATGTAATTCAATAAACGTGAATAAATGTTTTTGTTCCTGGTCAACTCAAACATGTGACATCAGACGTTTCATCTGTGAGAATACAATTTTGGAAGTTATGAATACAAGTTACAAAAGTTACAACTTTGCAACGACGCATACAAGTACAAATCACAATTTTACGAGTACGAATCAAAATTATGATTACAAATCTACAACCCCTGCTGAAACTGCTACATACCTATTAGTTGTTGGTGGTAAACATATAATTACCGCCACCATCTGGTAAGGAGTGTGACAGTTTCAGCAGGGGTTGTAGATTTGTACTCGTAAAATTGTGATTTGTACTTGTATGCATTGTTGCAGAGTTGTAACTTGTATTCATAACTTCTAAAATTGTATTCTAACAGATGAAACGTCCGATATGACATATATGAGTTGACAAGGAACAAATACATTTATTCACGTCTATTGACTTACATTTACAAATTCAGACACTTACACATACTTTTATATTGACAGTCATCTTACCCCATACGGTTCTAATGTCCACGGATTGTAGAACATGTCACTGTGAGGAAAAGCAGGACGCTACTGTGGTCCAAGTACAAAGTTTGTTTCTTTTGCTGCTGCCATCCTTCCACAACGCTACATTCAGGGGTATCAGAGCTGCACTGGGATGTTTCCATAAATATGAGGGGTTTCGTCTTACGTAAGCTTCACATTCACATTGGAGGAGAAACACCATCAGGACTCTCATTAGCTTATCGGCACATAAGGAGGATGAATGCAGGTGAGGATGTTTTTCTGTACAGGACGCTGCACGCCTAGGAACGTGCCATATAATCAAATAAAATCAAACCTGCCTTGGTTAGTGCTGTCAGGAGGAATCATGCACACAAAATCATGTTTTTACCTCACCGCAGCGGCATAATCACACCAAGACTTGATCCACCCTCAGACAAGTTTCCATGACCCCACAGGACCATCCAAACCTGATTCTTTGATATTGTTATGGTCTTAACTCAGCGTTAAGCACACCTAATGTGCATGGATCAGAGTTTGCGTGAGGGACCGCACATTCTGACGTCAAGTTTTTCCCTATAGATCACAGCCTTTGAGTGGAAACAAGCTTTACAAATGAGACCCCAGGTCTATTTTCTAGAAGTTTAACTGACTTTATATTACACTCTGATGAAAAAGTGTATAAAAATTTTACTTTGATCTAATTTTCAATTTTATTTGCTTAAAATGAAACTAGATAAATCACCATCTGCAGATTTAAGATGCATCCCACGAAAACAATAATTGTAGCAATTTTTCAGCGTTATTTGAATAGAACAGATAATACATGGATTGTTTTGTTAATTCCCATTAATGTAAAAGGGTTTTACATTTTCCCAAGAAACCTCCCAACTGATAAAAGTTCCAGTTTTTGAATTTTTTTTCTTTTAGCTTTTCTTTCACGCTAATGTGAGATAAAAACACTGTTTATAAGATAGTAGCTTATTTTATGCTGAATATTTGTAGCCTTGGTTGGTTTTGGTAAATGTCATGGGATAATTTTCTCTCGTTTAGATGCACTCGCCGCCCTGGATGGAGCTGCTGAGCTCCTGTGTGAGAAGTCGTTCACCTGTGAGCTGTGCGGACGAAACCTCACGAACAGCTCTGAACTCAATCGCCACGTCATGCGTCATGGAATTTAACGTTTTCCTTTCCGGCGACGCCTGACGCAGCTCCTGCTTTTTATACGACGGAACTATTTTACTCTTTGAAAACAGTTTAGGAACAAAGCAATGTTACAAATAGATTATTCACCTTTTTTTTTTTTTTTTTTTAGATTTTTTTTATCATTTTCTAATTGAATATTTTTATACAGCAGCTGTTTATACATTAATGCAGTAAGCAAATAAAACTTCAAAACAGGACGACTGTATCATATGTGACCTGTCCTAAAAGGTTAAAGTCAAAAAAGTATTGCCCCCCCCCCCCCCCCCCCCCCCCATTCCATCCATTTAGATTTTAACTTGAGAAACAGTGTTACTCTGGCGTCATTGTTGTAGAATTAAGCAGACCCTAACACTGTGAAGCTTCAAAACTTTGACTTTAAATGCTAGATTGTAGGTAATGTTACTGCTTGCTTCAGGCACTGTTAGGTATTTGACTTTCATTGAGAATAAATTTGTTTTTTTTTTTGTTTTTTTCAGGAATCTTCTACTTAGCTTTACACCTTCATGTTTCATTCTTTTTTAAAATTTGTGTCAATGTCACTGGCATTGTACTGTAAACTAAATAAATGGAAGACAAGACTGCAATTGCTGCTGAATTTGAACTCGGTTTACTTCAGAAGGAAAACGGATATATAAATTCATTAAACACACAATGACATATTGTTTTATGTTCGTTTTGCTGACGGCTCACATCTAACGAAAACCCCTAAAAAAAATTTGTTTCTTGGAAGGTTGGATAAATGTACAGTGCGTATCAGAAGTATTCACCCCACTGGATCTTTTTACCCTTTTATTGCTTACATTAAACAGCCATGATCAATAACATTTGGCTTTTTCTCACAAAAATGTATTGGCAAAAACTCTTTAATGTCGACGTGAAAACATTTCAACGAAGGACAATGAAACTAAAATAAGAAATATGTTTGCATAATTATTCACACCCTTTTAGATTTAATGGTCTAATTCAACGGAGGTCCATCCAATTGGTGCCAATAAGCTCACAATTAGTGACATGAAGATAATCTGAGAGGTGTGGGTGTGTCAAGTGATTGCGGTGTAAAACACCTGTCTCTGAAAGGCTCAGACACTTGGTTGATCTGTATTCCTGGCTACCATAACACCATGAAGACAGAAGAACACTCTTAGCAACTCAGGGAAAGGATTATTTAAAAAAACTTACAATTTTGGGGATGGTTACTGAAAGATTTCCAAGGCATTGAACATTCCCCGGAGTTCAGTGAAGTCAATCATCTAGAAACGGAAGGAATATGACACGCATGTGAAGCTGCCTAGATCAGACCGCCTTTGTAAAGTCAGTGACCGTGCAAGTAGGAGAGTAGTGAGAGAAGCCACGAAGACCCCTACGACTACTCTGGAGGAGTTACAGGCTTCAGCTGCTGAGATCAGAGAGACTGCATATAGCAGCTGCTGCCCGGGTTCTTCGCCGGTCAAAGCTTTATGGGCGAGTGGCGATGAGAAAGCCACTGTTGAAGAAAGGTCTCATTAGATCTTGACTAGAGTTCGCCAAAAGGCATGTGGAAGACTCCATGGTCAAGTGGAAGAAGGTTCTTGGTTCTGTTTCTCAGAAGCTGGCCCTGAAAGGCTTGTAAAGATAGAGGGCAGAATGAACGCTGCAAAATGCACCTGCAATTTTGGGGGGAAATCTTCCTCTGTCTGCAAGAGAACTTTGGCTTGGGATGAGATTTATTTTCTAGTAAGAATGATCCAAAATATACTGCAAAACCTACACAGGAATGGTGCAAAAAGAACCAGGTAAATGTTCTGGAGTGCCTGAATCAAAGACCAGACCTCAATCATACAGAGGATTTATGGCTGGACTTGAAAAGGGCTGTTCATGTCCGATACCTGCACAACATGGCAGAACCTGAGCAGTTTTGCAAAGAAGAATAGAGCAAATCTGCAGTGTGTAGATGTACAGGACTGATTGGGACCCACTCACATGGACTCAGGGCTGTGACTTTAGCCAAAGCTGCATCTGCTTAATACTGACTTGAAAGGGAATAATTATTATGCGAACACGTGTGTGTGTGTATATATATATATATATATATATATATATATATATATATATATATATATATATTGTAGGGTTCAAAAATAAGTAAAGCCGGCCTGACTTGCTGCTCCCTCAACATTTCCAAACACAAGCAGTCCAGATTCGTCCAAAAAATCAATGGAGACGTTAATGCATTTAAAAAACTTTCTGGTGGGTAGATAGAAAAAGCAATACGCTTCCGTAAAAAGGGTTGCCAAAATACATACAAAAGATAAGGGCCAGAGCAAATGGCTCTGATAAGGGCGACAGAGGTAAAAAAAAAACTCCATTTGGCTCCACTCTGCGAGCTATACACAACCAAACTCCCATGATGCATCATCCTCAAAAGTGACACGTATGGAGCCTTAAACCAAAGAAGTAATGAAAATAATAACAAAATAACCACAATAGCTAAACATACAAATTCCCCAAATTAATATTAATTACCAAATGTTATTGTACTTATACAGCATGAACTAGTTCGACGACCCCACACCGCTTTACACTACAATCAGTCATTCAGCCATTCACACCCATGCGCATACTCTGTTAGGGTACGCGTGTTTTGATACGCTTTTCCTTCTGACTACTGATATTTTATTCAATCTAGTTGAATATGCAAAAAATTTTACAAAAGGGTTTATAGCTACTGGTGTGTTTTTATTTTTAAAAGTGGTCACATTAATCAGAATACTGACATTTTTTTTTTTTTTACAAAAATCCTAAAAAATATGAATGCATTCTACATCACAAGTACAACGGTTGTGTTGCAATGCAAAATTACGAGCCTACAAGTGTGCCTTGAAGGCAGCGCGGTCGTATGGGCGCAGCTGGTTACGACACATTCTTGTCATCCAAATGAAGTCGGGCTCCAGTTCCTGGTATGGACTCACAGTGGCGGACCGATGAGACGGAGAAGGTAGACCTGGTCGACTCCTCTGAGCGGGATCAGCAACTCCCGTTTTACGGAAATACCGTGAGTAAAGTCGCCGTTTGGGATTGTGGAGCTCGAAAGATTGAGGAAAGAGGTGATGCTGATTCACATTGATCGGCTTCTTCTGGTTGATACTTTATTTATTCTGCAAAAAACAAACAAAAAAGACAAACTGATAATGTTTTCGAGCAGATTGATTGGGGAGGTTTGCTTTTGGGTTGGTGATTCTGTTCAGAAAGCGAGGTTTACAGCGTGTTCGGGAATTGTTTCCTTCTTCCTTGATCACATTCTTTTGCCTCTTTCCTCATAACTTACTGGAAGACTTTCTGAATAACAAGTGGGAGGATTTACAGACATTCAAATTCTTTTTTTAAACTTGTCTACATTTCTTCTTTTTTTGTACATTTAGAGATTATTTCATGAACATTTATATTGTAGCTTTTTTTTATTTTCACATAATTAGGCCTATATTGTAGCAAGAAATACCCTTGTTAATGGTGAGATTTGAAGATCTTTAGAATGATTCATAAAAAGTTAATAGATTAGTTTTGTTTCTGTTCTAGACAACACATTAATGAATAGTACAGATGTAACTTAAAAAAAACCCTCTACATCTACTTTGATGCCATTACTATATAAAATATCAAGGTGATAGAGGATGCTTCTTCAACTGAAACCCATTTACTTTTATTCACCTTTTTTTTTTTAACAAAACTTTAACTTAATTTTCTTTCAATCTCCTTTTTTAAAATAAATATGAAATACACATTGCCTTGCAAAAGTGTTCCCACCCCTAGAACTTTTACACATTTAGTCTAGTTCCAACCACAACTTTCTATGTATTTAATCTGGATGTTTTATTTATTTATTTATTTTGTGATAGAACACCACATATTGTTGTGTGGAAAGAAAACGATGGCTGATGTTGTTTTCTTCTTCTTCTTATTCCAGATAAAAATCTATAAGTGTGGCATACATTTGTGTTTCTCTGCCCAGAATCATTACTCTGTAGAAGCATTGTTTGCTGCACTTACAGCTGCAAGTCTTTTTGAGTATGTCTCTACCAGCTTGCATACGCGGAAGATTTTGCCTATTCCTCTACGCAAAATACAGTAAATCAGCCTGAAAAGAGAGGGTCTGTGAAAATCTAATTTCAAGTCTTGCTACAGATTCTCAATTGGACCCAGGTTTAGATTTTGATTGGACGGGTCTAATGCATGAATATGCTTTGATCTGATCCATATGTAGAACTGACACTATATGTAAGGTTGTTATCCTGCTTAAGGGCTAATATCTGCCCCAGTCTTTTGCAGCCTCCAACTGTTTTTATATGTATATATATATATATATATATATATATATATATACACACACACACACACACATGTTCGCATAATAATTATTCCTTTTCAAGTCCTTTTTTTCCCCCCGGCAACTCTAACTACCTTCCCTGTCTCTGCTGCAGAGAAGCATCCTCTCAGCACAATGCTGGCACCACCATGTTTCATCCTGGGGATGGTGCGTTCAGGGTGCCGAGCAGTGTTGGTTTTCCCCCCACAGTATGTTTTCTATGTAGGCCAAAAACATCAGTTTTGGTTATATATTCCTTTGTAAAAACAATCTAATCCTGCGACAAACTTCGCCACAACTATATCCCTGACCTGTCAGGTATGTTCATTGGTCGTTGTGTAATGCCCGTTTGTTCACATGTTCAACCTTCAGAGAATAGCTCTCTTAATACTGAGATTAAATTACACACATGTGCAACCGGAGTCTATTTACAAATCAGATATCATCTTCAAGCAGTTGGTTGTATTGGATTTCAGTGAGGGTGGTTGGAGTAAACCGCACTTTCCAGGTTTTTTGGTTGTTTTTTTTGTTAAAAAATCATTTTTCTTCCACATTCTAACTATTAATACTAATTAGTGTTAATCTATCATATAAAATTACAATAAAAGACATTGAACTTTATGGCAAAATGTGGAAAACGTTCAAGGGGGTCTGAATACTTTTTCAAACTGCTTTGTGTTTCCCAAATCAAACCTGGGCTAGTAGTCTTTAGTCGACATGTTTAGGTGGGCAGAACATGCATAATTGAATATATCAGTATTAAAAGCCACAGCTATAAGAAAAACAAATATAGTTTTCAGTCACACAAATTGCTGCTTCTTTCTGTCCCTTTTGCTCAGGATGAATTGGGTTAAGAAGGTTTTTGGTCGCTCTGCTTTGAACTTGCTACAGAAAACTTTGAAATGAACTGAATTCATCTCATTGAGTGCTTTCACACCCAAACAGAAAGCTCTTGAGGTTGAGTTAAAGTTTGTTGTTTTCTTTTAATTGTGTGGCATTTTCTTCTGCGTCTTATTTGTCACTGGTCATTGGCCAGGACTCCCTTTTTAAAAAAAGAGGTTTTTGATCTCAATGAGACTTTATCCTACTTAAATAAAGGTCAAATAAAACAAAAACACGGCAAATGCTTTTGGCACTGCTGATATATCAACATTTACTTATGCTTCTTTTTATAGGAACAGCGGAAATAATCTTATCTGGAATGTCGGCCATGAACAAATCTGCTGAAGATGAGGGCTCCTTCTCGTCGAAGGTCATCGGCATCGTGTTCATCATCCTGCTGCTGGACCTGCTGGGATTCACCCTGATTCTGCCGCTGCTGCCTTCTATTCTGGATCATTACGCTCAAGCTGGGGTGCGTAGGATCCTCGGAAACGGTTTAAAGACACCATGACAAAATAGGTTTCAAGTACATAAATTAGTCTGGGAGTCCAGAGCGCCGCTTTGAACAAAAGATGTTCTGTGAGAAGAATTTCTTTCATGAAAAACCACAACCAGGACGTGAGTGATTAGATTAGTTTGGGAGGTCTGTGTGCTGACTCACTGTGAAGTGGCCTCTTTGTCTTTGTTTTGATGTTTTTTTGCTTCTTTCTGGGCCAGGATGTCACGTATCGGTCTCTGCAGAGTGTGGTGGACTGCTTTAGGGAGGCCGTTGGGATCCCCATGGAGAAGAAATACAACACTGTTCTGTTTGGAGGTATGTTGGGCCGACCGCTGCTTCTATATAAACCTGAGATTCGTCCATATTCAATTCAATTTTATTTATATAGCGCCAATTCATGAAACATGTCATCTCGAGGCACTTTACAAAGTCAAAATCAATCATATTATACAGATTGGTCAAAAATTTCCTATATAAGGGAACCAGTTGATTGCTTCAAAGTCTTGACCTGCAGCATTCACTCCTGGAGAAGCGTAGAGCCACAGGGAGAGTCGTCTGCATTGTCCATGGCTTTGCAGCAATCCCTCATACTGAGCAAGCATGAAGCGATAGCAACAACATAACATGATCTATTGTTTCCGCTATTCCACAGTATTTACATTTACCAAACCTCCAGCAGAACCGGGCTCAGTATGAACAGTCATCTGCCTCGACCGACTGGGGGTTACAGAAGACAGAGCAGAGACACAAGACAGACAAAAAAGCACAGAAGCACAAATTGATCCAGTAATCTGTTCTACATTAGATGGTAATAGCAGGTGATCTGTCCTCCCTGGATGATGTCACAGTCAACAGAACGTCAGACCAGGTGTACCTACTATGAAGAAAAAAGAGAGAGAGCAAAAAGTTAAAAGCTGAAATGACAACAGTCATTTCTATGCAATGCAATGCAAAACTGGAGAACAGTAAAAATCAGTCCTCCAGTAGCCTAAGCCTATAGCAGCATAACTATAGAGGTAGCTCAGAGTAACATGAGCCACTCTAGCTATAAGCTTTGTCAAAAAGGAAGGTTTTAAGATTAGTCTTAAAAGTAGACAGGGTGTCTGCTTCACGGACCAAAACTGGGAGTTGGTTCCACAGGAGAGGAGCCTGATAGCTAAAGGATCTGCCTCCCATTCTACTTTTAGAGACTCTAGGAACCACCAGCAGACCTGCAGTCTGAGAGCGAAGTGCTCTGTTAGGAACATACGGAGTAATCAGAGCTCTGATATATGATGGAGCTTGATTATTAAGGGCTTTATACGTTAGAAGAATTTTAAATTCTATTCTTGATTTAACAGGAAGCCAATGAAGTGAAGCTAACATTGGAGAAATATGATCCCTCTTGTTGATTTTCATCAGAACTCTTGCTGCAGCATTTTGGATCAGCTGAAGACTTCGAACTGCATTTTGTGGACTTCCTGATAGTAAAGAATTACAATAGTCCAGCCTTGAAGTAACAAATGCATGGACTAGTTTTTCAGCATCACTCCTGGACAGAATGTTTCTAATTTTGGCGATATTCCTGAGGTGAAAAAAAGAAACTCTGGAAACCTGTTTAATATGGGATTTAAATGACATGTCTTGGTCAAAAATAACACCAAGATTTTTTACTTTACCACCAGAGACCAAGTTAATGCCATCGAGATTAAGTGATTGGTTAAGAAGTTTATTTTTTGAGGACTCTGGTCCAAAGATTACAACTTCGGTCTTGTCAGAATTTAGATGCAGGATATTTAAAGTCATCCAGCTTTTGATGTCATCAAGACATGACTACAGACGAAGTAATTGATTGGATTCATCAGGATTTATGGATAGATATAGCTGAGTGTCATCAGCATAACAGTTGAAATTAATCCCATGCTGTCTGATAATTTTGCCTATCGGAAGCATATATATAGTAAAGAGAATTGGTCCAAGGACTGAACCCTGTGATACTCCACAGGTGACCCTAGAGTTTGAAGATTTAACATTAACATGAACAAACTGGAATCTGTCCGACAGATAAGATTTAAACCAGCCTAATGCTTTCCCCTTAATCCCTACAGTATGTTCAAGTCTTTGTAGGAGAATATTGTGATCAACTGTATCAAATGCAGCACTGAGATCTAGCTGGACAAGTATAGACACAAGTCCATTATCTGAGGCCATGAGAATATCATTGGTGACCTTCACCAGAGCTGTTTCAGTGCTATGATGCTCTGAAGCCTGACTGAAACTCCTCAAGTAGGTGATTACTTTGTAAATGTTCACAAAGTTGATTAGCAACTACTTTCTCGAGAATTTTAGATAAGAAATGAATGTGACCTCGCACGTTTTAGCTAAATCAAGCTGAAGAAAAGAGGAATTACTCAAAGTTTATTGTCTCATATTATGTCTTTCAGGTCTGATCGGGTCTCTGTTTTCTCTGCTACAGTTTCTGTCCTCGCCTGTAACGGGGGCTCTGTCTGACCGTCATGGCCGACGACCTCTCCTCATTCTAACCACAGTGAGAAGAATATTCTGACACCATAAATGTTTCCTGCTAACCACGATGGCGCTCAGGAGTCCTGTTCCACTTGTATGCACCGGTGCTGGTCAGTTTGCGGTCTAATTGGATGCCTTGTGTGTCAGTTAGGGCTGATCTCCTCCTACGCCGTCTGGGCTGTTTCCCGGAGCTTCGGCATGTTCCTTTTGTTTCGGGTAATTGGGGGCATCTGTAAGGGCAACGTCAGCCTCTGCACCGCCATCGTTGCGGACCTGCCGTGTCCAAAAGCACGGAACCGAGGAATGGTAAACACAGATGTGCAGTTGCTGTTGGAAGTCCATCTTGTCGTTGAGTGAAACAAAAGTGTGTGGGACGAGGGATTCTGTGTAATTCTGTCTTTTTGTCCAGGCAATGATTGGCGTCGCCTTTTCCCTGGGCTTCACCGTTGGACCTCTCATGGGTGCTTACTTTGCTGTCAGCTCCAAAACAACAGGAAACGTCTTCCATGAAACTCCGGCTCTGCTCGCCTTGGCCTTCAGCGTGGCGGATCTTTTCTTTATTTGGCTGATGTTGCCAGAAACTCTACCAAAGGGCATTAAGGTGAGTTTCTAGACTGGCGGAAACATGTTTTACTTGGACAGATGTGGTGTTTCATGATATTTTTGAAATGTTGTCAGCTATTGAAGAGGTTATTTTATGGAAAACAATTTAGAAAATACTGATTAATCATTTTGAACTCATGGCTGAAGGTTTCCATCCAATGAAATGCTTCCTTTTAAAAGCCAAATTTTAGCGTAGATTACGTAAAATGCTTTCTAGTACCTGATTGGTGGGATCCTGTTTCCCCAGTCAGAGTGAAATGGTCCTTTCCTAACGTTTCCTTCATACATTCAAATTTTTTGGATTTTTTTTTTGTAAAAATGTTGGTCTCCATTTCGTTATGATGACCCTTTTACAAATTCTCAAGTTGTTTTATGGGGACTTTAAGTAGCATCTTTACCCTGTGGATATGGTACTCATCAAAATGTAGTGGAAATAACACATTATCTCAGAGGACAGTTGTCAAAGGTCAAAATTAAAGTGCTCTCATTGGAAAAATTTTCCCAAATTAGATATGTAATTTCATTTAATAATCTTTTAACATCCCCAGAATGGTTGATTGGAAAATGTAACAGTTTTTACTTCTATTTTCTTTTTTCTTTACTCCAGAGTTAGATGGATAGTTGATACCGGCCACATATCTGTATGGTAAATAAAGTCATAGACAGCAAAGGGAAAACCCAAAGAAGAATTCAAAGCCAACGCCGTGTCTTGATCTGTTTTGATGAATCTGTATAATCTGATTGAATTTGACTTTGGAAAGTGCCTTGAGATGACATGTTTCATGAATTGGCGCTATATAAATAAAATTGTATTGAATTTAATTGAATTTGGTGGAAGTCTTTTCACCTAACCCATAACTAAGCTTCCATGTTATAATAAGCTACTTAAACCCAGGCTGACGTTTAGCAAGCCCCATGACACTGGAGGATGAAGCAACCAATCAGAAGCTGAGCAGCAGGGTTTCTGGCATCTGTTGCATCCGCCTGATGAAAACCTGTGTTTTCCTAACATTTCTTGGAATATAGTTTTTTTTTTAAATAATTATTTAAAAAAAGCACAAAAACACTTATGTAATGTAACAGAATAATTAAAACAGAAAGAAAAGGACTTTTGGGAACTTTTGTAAAATATAATTAAAAATTTCTGATGAGGAATAAATAAGGACCCTTAGACATTTGTTCTAACCTAAAATGTCTAACATTACTCAGAGATGCATCACAGGGTTGGAACACCATCACTCTGTATTTTATAGGTTTGCTCTGTTTAAACCTAAGCCATTTAGTTTGCGTGCTCCCCGATATTGAGGTGAGAGTGAACACCATGGCGAGGATGAAATTGGTGTGTAGAGGACATTCATAGTCTGATTTTGAATGATTTGGACACCAGAGCAGAGGATATGTCTGGCATAAATCAAACACAGCGTTCCAGGAAGAGAACTGCTCCCTAAGGGAGACGGGTTAAATGCAGAGGACACATTTCATTGGAACGTACAAAAAAAGTAGCAAAGATTAATTAAGATGATTGTATTATTATAAAAAGAAACCTCTTAAACAACTCCCAGCTAAAAGGTGATGACTAAGGCAAACATTCCTGTGACTGATGTTAGAGGTGGACAACGTACTGAAGTTATTTCAACCAAAGGGGGTAACACCAGCTACTAAAGAGAAGAGTGTCCTAACGTTTTCTTCAATAAGAAAACACATTTTTTTTGTTATCTTTTGGGTAACATGCATAATAGTGTGATTTGCTGCTGTAACTGCTATAATGGAAAAGCCAAATTGGGTTGTAAACAAGCCGTCTACGTCTGTCAGGAAACATCAAACCCTTAAGCAGCAGCCTTCCAAAGACGGTTCCACGGTCATTCTCACCTTGAGATGCCGGACAGAAACGCTTCCCATATTGGCCTCACTACGAAACGTCTGACTATGACCTGGAAAACAGGCGGGCGTGTCAGCAACTCGTGATCTCAGTGAAGAACCTTTTCGGGTGGGAGATGAAACAAGAAAAATCAGACCAGCTTCCTCCTGTTTGAGTCCTTTTTGGGATACACTTTTTAGGCCCAGTTGTTGCCCAACAGCGGTAAATTCCTGGACTGTTTTGATGGAAGAATAATTAATAAACTGTGTAGCTTCAGTTAAATAAATGAGGCTCGCTCAGGCAGATCATTGATCTCCGCAGAGATGAGAAACGGAGGATGATAAACAGTTCCCCCTGTCTGAGTCGTCCTTTTCTAACTAGACATAACATTGGCTTAACTGACAAATAGTTTGCCCACACAGCAGTTGCAAAACTCTCTCAGGGGTCTAATGCAGGGGTTCCCAGAATGGGGGGTCACAAAACACCACCTGGGGGTCGCGAGATAATCCAAATGATGATCCAAATTTCTTACTTTACAATGTCAGAGCTATACCGTATTTTTCGGACTATAAGTCGCTCCAGAACATAAGTCGCATCATTCAAAAAATGTGTCATAAAGACTAAAAAAAAACATAAGTTGCACTGGACTATAATTGGCATTTATTTAGAAATTTATTTCAGACAATCCAAGACTAAAAACTTACATTTAATCTGGTAAACCGACAATTACTCAACTGTATTCACTAGCAGCTGAATAATATGGAACATACAGGCAAGTTGAATGGGGTAAATTAGCGTAACAAGCCAGCAACTAACACCGGGAAGGTTCTTGCCAGCGCATTTCAGGGTATCAAGATAACCAGAGTCTGGTTATCTCGTTGTGAGATGGAGCGGAAGATTGCGACCTCCTGCTTTAGCAGTAATGAAGTGGTTGCTCTGTTGTAATCAGGAGGAGCCTACACTGAAGGCTCTTTCAGCCTCTTACTTACGGTCATGAGATACGAAGTAAGATTCACAGATTTACAGATACAAGCAGCTGAGATCGCTTCAGGTTCCCCCAGAACTCTGAGCAAAGAGGAATGTTTTGCCTTTGGGGCTGTTGGCTTTACAACTTTCTCTAGGATAAGCAGAGGATGATGGAAAGAACTTTTTTCAAACCACTTGTAATTGAATAAATATGCTAGAAAGTATTTTATTTATAGAACTGAAACGATGTCATGTGCATGGAAGAATACAGAGAAAATGCTGAGCTGAAATATAAAGCAAAGTAAAAATCGCTTCTCTGTTAAAACAACTCGCCACATGAGATTTAAGAGGATCTTCAGGTCACAAATTGGTTGTTTTTCTTCTGCATTATAACTGCGCTGTCACAAATGTGAAATCTGTCCAGGCTTCCCCGTCTGCGCGTGGCGACTCCTGGGACCTCCTCAGTCCGCTGTCCTTGTTCCATTTCACGGCTGTCACCAAGACGAAGGAACCACCTTCAAAAGAAAGTAAATGCAGTTCTTACACCATTTTACCCTTTAATTGGACCGGTAATGCGTTACGGCCTGCTGACAGGAAGTGGGGCTGTGTTTCTTACAGGGATGCAGAAGCTCCAAGTCTTGGGCCTGGTTTATTTCTGCTACCTCTTCCTCTTCTCCGGTCTGGAGTTCACGCTGAGTTTTCTGACTCACCAGCGCTTCCAGTTTACAAGGTATGAGCTGCGTGTTTAAAACCCTCCCAGCAGAGAGACTTTTAAACATTGTTTCATTTTGAATTCTCTCAACAGCATGCAGCAGGGGAAGATGTTCTTCTTCATTGGCGTAATCATGGCTTTGATCCAGGGGGGTTACGCTCGGAGAATCAAACCTGGGCAACACATACGTGCCGTTCGCTTGGTAACGACGCAATCTGTTGGCACGATGAATATTGAGCCGAACGGGCAAGAAAAAGTACTTAAAAATACATCATCTTCTCTTTTTTTTTTTAGGCAATAATGATGTTGGTCCCAGCGTTCATTCTCATTGGGTTATCGTGGAATATAACAATGCTTTATCTTGGCTTGGCATTATACTCCTACGGTGAGTCATGTGGTCATCTTGGATGTGAGTTTGGGGTCATTATCGTCATGCCATGTCGGAACATTCCCCCGGCGGCCCGGTTTCCAAAGGGAGCGGGTCATGCTCTGATTCGGTTTGTCACAGTACGTGTTGGCATTCATGGTTTCCTCAGGTGAACCGTTGCTCCCCACAGCCATCAACACCAAACCATGACACCCCCACCACCATGCTTGTTAGTGGAGACACACCTGTCCTTGTACTCCTCACCTTGTTGCCGCCACACTCACTTGACACCATCTGAACCAATAAGCTGATCTTGGGCTCATCGAACCTCAGGACATGGATCACTGGACACTTTACAAAGAAGGTCAATTCAATCAAATCTTACAGATTACAAGTCAGTTTATCCAAGCTATTAAACAATGCCGTCCAGTTCAGTACGTTATTCAAATTGGTTAGAACATTTATTTTTTATTTTTTTATCTAAGCCGCTGCATTAAGTCACGGATATGCATTCATCACTTCCCCTGGAAGAGCATGTAGCGACAGGGAACAGTTGCCTGCGTTCTCTTGTTGACTTTGCAGCGATCCCTCATACCTTGCATGCATGTTGCAACAATGGAAAGGGAAACAGGAAGAAGCGTCCCAGCAGAACCAGGCTCAGCGCGAAGGGCCTTCTGCCACGACGGACCGAGGGTTAGAGAAGATGGAGCGCACAAGCAGAACACCAAAGCACTGGTCAATGAATACTTCCTGTCTCGAATAAAAGTAAAAAGAAAATGGCAGCACTAGCTCCTATGGCTTCAGTTGGGAGAGAACAAAACAGCTACGCAGATGAGCTCTGGGCCAGTTTTTAAGTCTAGAGGATGAAAGAGAGCCCGTGCAGTTGGTCGCAGTAAAAGCTCAGGCAGTGGCTTTGCTGAGGAGCGACACAAGGAAAGACGGGGCCCAGGAAGGTGTCGCAGCTAAATTGAACCCGAGGCCAGACGTTGTTTCTGTGAAGAGAGGAAAAAAGTTGAAACACTGGCAAGTATCACAAAATGTATGATTTAATAGGAGGGAAATAAAGGAAAAGTGGTCAATATGTCCTCCAGCAGCCTGAGCCTATAGTAGCAACCCATCCCGTACGGAGCAGTGTGCTGCCAATACTGAATGGCATACAGGGAGCGATCTGTGGTCTAGATCCCGCTCAGGAGTTTCAAACCGCTGACCTTTGGGGCCTCTCTGACATGCTGTAACCGCTAGACCACTGCTCCAAAGGAAAGTTTTAAGCCTAGTCTTAAAAGTAGACAGAGTGCCGATCTAAAGGACTGAAACTGGGAGCTGGTTCCACAAGTTTAAGAAGGTGCCTAAACACTAAAAGCTACCCCTCATGACAGAGCTTGATTATTAAAGGTACTGTGCCTCTCTGAAAGGGGGAAAAAAAACTATTTGGAAGTAAATGGAAATTAAAACCCTCCCCCAATATTTATATTGTCAATTAATTTATTGATTTGTATACTTTATTTACACATTTGTGTTCATATTTTCTGTTACAGCTGCAGCAATTGTCGTTCCCTGTCTGTCAACCCTCGTTGCTGACCACGGTGAGACTCCTTTGCTTACCAATGCTTTTCTCATGTACTTACTTTACGGTCACTGTTGCTGATTGTCCTCTGTTGGATGTTTGATCAGGTTCATCTAATCAGAAGGGGACTGTAATGGGGATCCTGCGCAGTTTGGGTGCGCTGGCAAGAGCACTTGGGCCGGTGGTGTCATCCTCCGGTAAGCTTTTTAGACTGGAATTCAGCTTTATATTATTGCTGTATTTACATCTTATGTTTATCTTGTGTTTTTCTCTTTTTTTATTTCAGTTTACTGGATTGCAGGAGCACAGACCTGTTTCCTCATCACGTCGGCCTCCTTTGTGATTCCGCTTATCCTCCTGAGCAAAGCCAGAACGCTAAAGGAGGAGTGAGCCGCACAAAGATTTAAAATTGCTGGGATCTTTTAAAAGATCCCAGTTTTGCTGCCTTTCTATGAATGTTATGTTGTTTACTTCTTTCAAGGAGAACAAGCACTTTTTCACATTTTTACTCGGCAGCGATGGGATTTTTACTTTCGGTGCCTTTTTGGCCAAAGAAAAACATGAAACAAAACCGTGCAAAAAGACCAAATGAATGCATAACAAAAAAATAAAACAGGTACAGAATGTTTTCATTGTGTAAGTAAGAAATAATGCTGTATATTTGCACATGAAAACATCTCTACTTTATAGAATACATACGATTTGATGATTACAAATCACCTTAATATTAGTGAAGTTTAGATATCTTTTTATAACAGAGTATTTTATCAGTCACACAGATGCAGTATTTTATAAGTCAGCATTTTATTTTTTCTGTCATTAAAGATGTTTGTTTTTTATGAATATTTGAAGGAAAAAAACCTACAACCACATTTGTTGATGAGAAGTGAAACATTATGAAAAATATCAATAAAACTCTACAGTAATGCTTTCATCAAACTAATGTCTTTATTGAACCTTTGTTTTACTTTCCTTCTGTTTTTCAAAGTTTTTTCCCTGCATGTTTCTGATTCTTTTTTTTTTTTTTTGCAGATTTAAATGTATACAGATAACATTTTACCATCCATTCATCAGATTTGAGACCAAGGGGGCGACTGAGGCTTTCGGTGCTCGGCACCAAAGCTGTGGATCAGTTACCGCTACATTTAGTTGACTCAGCTGTCTCCAAACAATCATGTTTAACTGCATTTTAAAACAGGTTTTTTGATGAATGTTTATTTTTATAGTGTTTGTTTTATTTTATTTTTTTGTCTTCTTTATCGACACTTGTAGTAGTTATTTAATTGGTTTCTGTACAACATTTTGTGACGGTTTTGTCAATGAAAGGTGCTTAACAAATTGACTTTACTTTTAAGTAATAAGAGCACATTTTAGCACATCAGATCACAACAATGTACTAAACCTCAAATTTACCACCTATACTGATAACATCGCCCAAAAAGAGATATTTATCAACTAACTTCTTGCTAAAAAATTACAAAGTATGAATTTAATGCTAATTTACTTATTCATAAAACCTCATTTGGTAGACTTTATATGTTATAATTGTATTTGAGAAATACTGACGTTCCTTTCAGGTGATTAGTCCAACTTTTAATGGAATTATTGCATTAGCATTTTAATGCCAGAAGATGGCGCTGTAACGCCGTTTGTTGCACCGTAAACATCAGCTGATTCGGTCGGCTAGTGGTGGGACTTCCAACTCTGATCCGAGAGTCAAATAATTTGGCTCCACTTGAACTGACCCTTTCAGCTCCAAGGCGACTCTTCACTTCGTTGTACCTGTAGGCTTTATGTTTAATCCAAGTTTTTTTTAATATATCTAAGGTATATTAATACCCATACAGATTAATGTAAAATTAATTATAATACAGGATAATTTTGAATATAAAGATTTGTGTGCCAGCATGAAACTACAGTAGTCTCTATTACACTATGCATGCCCTTCTGTTGTTTGGCACCTGATTCAATGAAAGCCCCTGCTAGGCAACTAATGTCCCAAAAGAGTTCATACAACGGGGTCACCTTTCTGCATAACACATCATGCATGCTCACAAACCATTGTTTTCCCCTGCTGACGTGCATTCTGATTGTGCTCCATGGCGGTTTATTTTACCCTTATCAATATTGATAAGTAATACAAACTGTGAAGGGGAACTTCTGTAATTACAAAGCCTCTAAAATATCGGTTTTATAGCTCACCATAAAAAAAATCAATATTAAGGACACAACGTTTTAATTCAAACTCGAAAGGGAGCCATTCGTCATCTCTAATAAATTCTCATTGCAAGCTGCCCATAAATTGACAGGGAAGGCATGACATTGTCAATCAACATGAATTTTGGGAGTATGCATTTTAGTTTTCATGCCCCTTTACTTTAAATAATGGCATTTCTTTCTGGTGTCATTGGTGACCATTGTGAAAATTTTGTGATGATGCTATTAAGGGACTTCCAGCAATTTTAGGACAGCCAATATCTGTATTTTCTAGTGAGAAGATGGCAGACTAGCCTCCGGGCCCTGCTCTTTCTGCCACCCAGTGGAGCAGTCATCATTAGGGGATGTAGGCGATGACATAACTTGCACGTAGCGTGTACAAATTACACATACTCAAAAAGAGACTAGGGTGACAGCTGGTTCCCATCGTTCACGTAAAAGAGCCAGCTGATTGACTCGGCTCCGCCACGACCCACACCTCACGTCACTCGCCTAGCTGCTGCTTCTTTATGCTAGGCTGTCAAACAGGTTGTTCATGATTAACAAACTCGTGGTATCATCGCGGGGAGGACTTTGACAACACCTGGAACCTCATGTGAAAATACCAACATGTGACCACATGCAAAAAAACACCCGAAGATGGAGAAGGTAATGAACACCAAGCTGGATCACGACTGCCTCTTTAGCTAGCCGCGAAGCTAACTCATGCTAATGTTTGCGCTAACGCGTGTGAGCCCCAAAGTTGAACAGTTAGTTGTTTACGATAAGCTCTAAAAGGGTGGTAACTGATAAAATATAAGACGAATATTTTAGTTCCGAAGACGTGATTTGGTCTGACAAATTTTGACTTTTGTGACACAATCAGAGCAGATTGAAGTGTCAAATATATAATGCGATTTTCTGGGTGTTTATTGGAAAAAATCGCTGTTACGTGACTCAAAACAACGTTTTTTTTAAAGAATTTTGTTGACATCGCTCTACTTTTTTCCAGGAGAGCAAACCGACATCTTCTGCTGGTCCTCCTCGGGGTTTTGATCAAAAACACCAGAGGAAACCGAGCAGAGAGACTCCTGATCCTCACACAGCTCCTGCTCCTCCCCTAGTCTTACCAAACCCTTACGCGTCCAACCAAACCTCTGCAAGGTAACAAGATCACGGCTGACAAGACTGTCCTCACTGTGGCTCATCTCATCAGTAAATTGACCCCTGGTCTTGTCTTTCTTGTGCATTTATGTTTCCTCTGCATCCCTGTTGTTTTGTTTTTTTAAGGAACTGGGCAGATCCGAGCCAAAAACGAGCAGGAAAAGGGGGAGATGTTTCAAGGAGTCACGGCTACAGCAGCAGACGACCCGTGAGAGAGACCAGCGACAAAGACAAGACCCTTTGGGATCCTCAAGAACAGGTTTTTGTTTGTTTGTTTGTTGTTGTTTTTTTTTTATCATTCTGATTAAAGTCAGGCCAATTAAGATCGTCTTCATTCATGTAATGGAATTCAATCATTTTGTTGGTGTCTTTGCAGACCTCAAAAAGCAGCAATGACTTTCAGGGCAGAAACGTGGGCAGAAACTCAGCGGAGTCACAGAAAAAAGGTCGACGTCACACATCAGATCACAAGTGGTTTGCCAGTAGTTTTTACTAACTGCTGAAATGTTGTTTTTTTAAATACATATAGCTTAAATAAAAGTATAATCCATAAATTATGTAAATAAACATCAATCTGTATTTAAATTTGGCAATACTAAATTGTACACACAGATAATTAAATAATTAAAACTCGAATTCATTGTATTTTAAAAATCATATAGAATTGTTTTAGTATTTATCCTTTGCCAAAGTCTACTATGAAGTAATTTAGGCTGTCAGTGTGATTTATCAGAAACACTGTTTATTAGTCAACCTGGACAACCGTTTACATGCAGACCAGTACTTTGTCTACACAGCAGCCGTGGCCCCGCCCACTGACTTTATATAAGGCTGACTTAAATTCACCATGTGCTGCACTACAGTACTGAAATATATATGTATGGTTGTAATATAAAAGGGTTTCAGATTTTAATTAATGATTTTCACGTTTAGTTATTTAACACATATGTCATATATTATCAATGCATTTGAATAATTATTTATGTAACGAACCTGTTTCCAATCTTGAATTATTACACAAATAAATCTTTATTTAACCATTTGTTTAATTGTTGAATTTTGGTACTTCACACTCCTGCCTGTGTGTGTACTTTTACTTTCCGACTTACTTGAACTATTACTTGTATCACCTTCAGGTTTTAGACATGTCAGGTCTGCCCCAGCCTCTGGAAGGATATCAACACAAGCACCTGCAGATTTTGTCCCGTTTGAAGTCAAGATGGCTGATTTCCCAGAGTTAGCCGGTTTACAGAAAACAGCCGCTCATTCTGGAGCTCAGAAAGCCTGCCGGGGTCCAGATCCTCCGTGCTCAAGCCCACAAACTCAGGTGACTTCCTGGAAGGTTAGTTTATGTATGCATTTTCTTTTAAATTAGATGAGATCATGTAGAAATTTGACTTGCACATGCCTGCTGTACTAATAGCATGGATTTAGCCGTAAACTGAGCTGTTTTTGATTTATTTATTTATTTATTTTTATATCAGGCTGGCAGAAGTGGAACCCCAGCAGAACCTGACCCCTTGCAAAATAACCCACCAGGTATACGGTGAAAGCTTGGCAAATCAGCCATTGAACATTGTCTGTTATTTTTAACAGAGAAACCTTTTTGGCTTTTCTTTTTTTCTTTGTTTTTCAACAGCTCAGCCGTCGATTTCATCCTGGGCTAATATTGCCTCTCAGCCCCCAAAGAAACCTGCCGTTACAGACCAGATGGTCCCCTGCAGTGACATACAGGTATAGCCAGGGTCCTCACCGGCGTAACGGACGACTTGTTTGGGCATGTTGCTGAATGTTGCTGATGCGCGTTCAAGAGCTCCACTGACCTTTTTTATGTTGCTCTCAAATCATCCGTGTCGTGCTGTTAGCTTAGCATGTAGCACCGTCACGCACGTTACGGTCTAATTTCACTTTCTGACAACTTTCAGTGTCACGGCCGGTTATGTTGAAATGCGCTGGCGAGAACCCCGATAGTTTAATTCTGCATTTTTATTTGTTTATTTATTTTTTTCATGAGGAGTTAGTAGGACATTTAAACTGATTCAGGTTGTGTTGGAAGTTAATCAGCCCGACTTTCGCCAAGGTTTTCTGGGATGCACAATACAGGTCTGGGATTAAAGCACAACAATAGATTCTTCTTAAATATAAATCTGTCCAAAGTCACTTGCCTGATGCTGGACTTTCAAGTCAAGTCAATCTGGTTTAAATTCCTTTATCCTTTTTTTTTTCTTTCCTCCAGCAAGCCTTGTGAAATAATTATTTTGTAAATAAACGACTGAATGTTCTTCCTCTGCACCATTCTCGCGCATCGTAGGTGCCAGTGGTGTGACTTTGATTGACAGGTCTTATGAATCAATCTGACTGGATAAAAAAAAATCATACAAAAAGCGCAGATTGGTCACGGGAGCAGAGAGCTGCACTCTGAGAACAATTGTGAAGTAATGTAGAAGACAAAAGTTTAATAGCTTCCCAACACACACATCTGTCCATCGTCCCACTCTATAAAAAAATTGCACAGAAAAGACAAAAAAACAAACAAACTATAATGGGTATGCTGAAATACTCACATATTGTATGAGAGAACAGGTGTGGTGATTACTTTTTATTTCATGATTTATATTTACTGTCTACACTTTTTTTTTACTGCAGTTTTATTGGGGGCAGCTCCTTAGCGCCCCCTGTCTACTTTCTGCCACTGTCCAGAAAAAGTTTGGCTTGTGTCCGTGGACAGTTGCAGATTTTAGTCAAACTTGAATGTGGCAATTTGGCTAGGACATCTTTCCTGGTCAGCACCCTCTTAGTCCATGGTGCTTGGTTGTTTAGAACATCCTAACTAATTATTTTTAGTTAAAAAGGAACAGCTTGGGTCAGACAGTTGAAAATGTAACAAATGTGGCTTTTCCAGCAGGACAATGATACCAAATATCACTTGAAAAAATGTTTTTGTGCTGGAAGGCTTACATTAAGCTTTTTATATGGATGCAAAAGGCAAAGACTTTGACTCTATTGAAAATGACTGGATTATGCTTTTTAATCTGAATCCAGGAAACCGACTAATTTAGATCAACTCTTTCAATTCTGCTTAGAAGAAAGGACAAGTGTCGTGCTAAAATCATGTCAGAAGCTTGTTGATGGTTACCGAAAGATGAGCATTATTGTGCTGTAAACAATAATGCTTCATTTTAAAAATCAACGAGGTTGTATGACCATTAACTTGTAGGTGAATTTCTAACCAGCCTGGTTTTAACGGCTGAAAGTCTGTTTTGTTGTTTTTCAAAGACCCGGGCATACCTTTCCAAAGAATGCCTGTTTTTCTACCTGATTTTCTGTTTTTTCTTTTTTTTCTCCCTTACGGACCATTTTGTGCATCTTTTCAGAAAAAAGGCATCACTGCCCCAAAACAAGAGGGAGCCCCAGAAAAGAAAAAGCGAAAGAGGAAAAAGAAATCCAAAAGCAATCCTGAAGATGCAGAAGCTGAGTCAGAGAGTCCACTAGTTCATCGTGAGCCTCCAAAACTTGAGGTAAAATTTGTATTGTGCTTCTCCTGAAAGACAAAATTTCAAGTAATTTAACTGAATATATATATTTTTTCATGTCTAGGATGAAGAAGAATTCCCTGACTTGTCAATGGGCTTAACTGGGACTGATAAGTTTATAACCAGCAGCAAAACAAAGCTATGCAATGAGGTAGATATATTCAATGCTTCAAATGCATCAACATAAAAAAAAAAAAATCACTAATTTCTAATGTTATATGATTTGAAGGAAAACCAAAGAGAAGCGGGGCAACATCAGTCGACTGACCTGAACAAGGAAAAGTCCCCAGCAGGAAAAACTCAACCCCCGGAAATGACCAAAAAAGGACAGGTGTGTGTTTATCATTTGCTGAAACGGACCTTTTTGAATTTATGCTTGTAAAAACAGTGTCAGAGCAGTCACATTTTGTCTCTATGATCCAGCCCTGATCTTGGTCTCCTGATTTGTAGAAAGCAGAGAAAGCGTCCGGAAGAAGAGCAAAGCTCCAGTCCAGCTGGACATCGGAAACATGTTGGCCGTCTTGGAAAAGAAGCAACAAACTCAAAAATTCAAACAGGACACCAAGCCCGTTATTCTTTCCGGTTGGTTTTCTGCTAACTTGAAACACAGTATTTTAAACAACCGGATTTAAAAACATGATGAAGCAATATTTTCTTCAATATAGTTGGTGGAGGGCTACCTGTGGTCCAGAAGCAATCGTCAGCTCTGAAGAAGCCGCCCTGGCAGCCGGACAAAATCGCACACAATCCGTTGGACTCGACCAGCCCTTTAGTTAAGAAAGGAAAGCAAAGGGAAGTGCCTAAAGCCAAGAAGCCTAGTCCTTTAAAGAAGGCAAGTGGACACACTCTGACGTGCACAGTGACGTCACAGTAGTCGCATTATCTTTGAAGGATATATATCATCATTTTTTTTACAACTTCTCCTTTTCAATTCTGATTAGGCTTGTAGCTCCTCAGTTGTATTCATTTCCATGACTGAACTGAAGAAATAGGTACAACAGCAAGTAAAAAGAAAGCGCAAGGCAGCCATAATGTAGCTTAAAGTTGATTTAAGAGGAAGTTGATTTAAGAGGAAGGTCCCAGCCATTAGTGCATAACACAATGATCAACACACTGAGAAAAGGCTGCAGCTCAAGTTTGAGATCATAAAGTGAAGATTTCTGAGGATTTATCCAGTGAGGAGAGGTAAGGCAGAATTGTCTAAGTCAGGGATTCCCAAAGAGCTGCCACTAGGGGGTGCGCGAGCTGAAATCTGTAATGGCGGTTTGACAGTGTTTTTTCCCCCACACCATAAAGACGTGTAAATAATCATTTCCTTTGTGGAAACAAAAATCAAAACAGCAAATTTAATAAATAAATAAAATGTATTGACATGAAAATCAGTTTATTTTAAAAAGTGTTGTTCTACACTTCATCGTAATATGAATTTATCTTCTTCTACGCATTGTGCTTCAATGCGTAGAAGAAGCAGCTTGTGCCCTCTACTTCATTCATTCTCGCAAATATGCTCAGTTGGCTGAAACCAGGGAATCGGAGGCAACAGGTGAGTGAATTGCAAACCATTTACAAATGTCTCTCCAACTCTTTCCTCGCTTCACGTCGTGTACGTCAGTAGAGGGACAATTGAATTCGGGCCAAAAGTTTTTACAAGCTTAAATTGAGCGACCAGTCTCTCTTTCGATCGCCCAGCGCCTCCAACCAGCGCTGCTCCTGATGGGGTGACCCTGAACCTCTACCAGCACTGACGCGCATGACTCGCCCACCCCCCGCTGCAGACTCCGCGATTTATTGACTCTTCACGCACAGAGCTGCAATACGTTTCATTGAGAGTCAGACAGGCGCAGTTCATTTTACAGATGCGGTTTTAGCGCATATTCAGACAGGGACAAACCGAGGGTGGGGCTGAGGGGAGGTGAGGTGTGTTGCCCTGGGCGTGTTTACCTGCTGAATGTAGCCGCTGTAAAAGTTTTTTTTTTCTCTGATTAATAACATATTTATGGAGCGCTCTGTTATTGTTACTCTGGCCTGCATATATATATATATATATATATATATATATATATATATATCTCTCTCTCTCTCTCTCTCTCTCTCTCTCTCTCTCTCTCTCTCTCTCTCTCTCTCTCTCTCTCTCTCTCTCTCTCTCTCTCTCTCTCTCTCTCTCTCTCTCTCTCTCTCTCTCTCTCTCTCTCTCTCTCTCTCTCCTCATCTGACACAAATCAAAGTTCTTCGTGTTTGTAAATTGTGCTGGTGCACAAAAAAAAGTGAGAACAACACATGTAGATCATCAGTTTAAACCTTTGCTTCAGAGACGTTTCAGGTTGTGGAGGTGTGGCCGATCTGAGCGTCTCTTTCTTTCTCTCGCTCCAGGCTGAGCCACTGATGCACCTGCAAAAGCCTCAGGATTCTGTTGTGGATGTTGCAACTTTATTGCAGTTTAATTCAAATTATGTTCTAATTTTATTCCCACAACTTTTGTTAAGATGGTTGAATTGATGTAACTGCAACAGAATTTTTTCTTTTTTTTTTTTATTTGGGGGGGGGGGGGGGGGGGGGGGGGGGGTGCGCCAAGCTGGTTGGGACACTGAAGGGGGTGCGCGGCTGAAAAAGTTTGGGAACCCCTGGTCTAAGTGCATCTGCTTGGAGACTTAGCAAACCGGCACAGTATGGAGTATTTTAAAATCCGTCTGTGGTGAACCCACTCTGCCTGTAAGTCACCACGGTGGCGAATGAACGGTCGTGACCGAAAACTGTAACTGGAAGCGTTACGACTCTGGCAGCATTCAGAGGGAGGTTTTAGTTTCTGCTCCGGTTCAGGCCTCGACTCCCATCCGTGTCATCAGTCCTGTTTCTCCAGACATCTGTGTCACCGTAGTGCAGAGATTGTGCACGTCTCACTTTTTTTTCCACGCCATCGAGTTTATTGAGATTGTAAAAATGGCACTACGATAATTTACCTGTCAAAATATAATTGTGTTAGTCTGTAACACCATTCAGGTGCTTTAATTATGTCCACAGTTCATTTTCTCACATATTGTTTTGCCCTAACAATTCACTTCAAGCTAGTGTTACACATGTAGTAGTTGGAAGACAACAAGGCACATGAAGTGGCCTCCATGGTCTGGCTGTTTACTCCCTGCCCAAGGTATCGGACGTCACTGTGGCACGAACCGCATTGTGTCCTCATCCTTCAGCTTTAGGTTGCTCATTCTCTTAAGTCCCATATTCTTGTTATTTTCTTCATAATCCCAGGGTATGAACTGTTTCCAACAAGGATAATGTTTTTGGTTTTTTTTTATGTAGGGGAAACCTGTGTTCCTACCTGTGTTCATTTTAAGGGGACTTGCATAAATAATCTTTGTAGGAGAATTGGTCACCTCATGTTTAATCTTTGGTGAAAAAAAATCCCTCTGTTCCGGGATTCATGTGAAAGATTTCCAGATGGTGCTGTTACAGATGCTCTCCCATCCATACATGGTCGTGACTTCCTGTCATGGGGGGTAGTGACACAACAGGCTCTTTTACTTTCAGAATGAACTGTTTTAAAATTAACTACCTGCTTTGAAAACTGTGGAAAGGCTGTTTGTGATTTATTTATGTATCATACTTTCAAACATTTATTTTCTTTAGGTTTTCTGATTTTAAAATATGATAGGATTTGCCCTTTAAATCTCTATTCTGTTGGACATTCAGGTGATTTTGAAAGAGAGGGAAGAGAGAAAACAGAGACGTCTGCTAGTGGAGAGAGGACTGCTGCCCGAAAATGAGCCTGAACTGGCTAATGACGCTACAGACGAGCAGAACGACTCAAACGACACAGGTTGGAGCAAACTTACTATAAGAAGTGACTTGAGTTCAGCTTTACTAAGTCACTTTTCATGTATTTTGTCTCTTTTTTTCAGAAGAGACCCAAAGCCTTACAGAAAGATTTGATGAACAGCTGAATTTAAACGGTACAAACTCCGACTTGGAAGAGCCCGATCAAGAGGCCGACAAAGACGCGGCCTTACAGCAAGAATCACCCTCATCCGAGCCCCAACAGAACAATGTTCCCAAAATTCACAGCAGAAAGTTTAGAGAGTAAGACCGCAATGGAGTTCTCTGCATATCCGTACGCAGCTGGAACGCCTTCACTCGCCGCTCTCCTTACAATTTCTCCTCCTTTGCTTGTCAGCTACTGCAGCCAGATGCTGAGAAAAGACCTGGACGAGTGCGTGACATCACTGCTGAAGGAGCTGGTGCGTTTCCAGGATCGCCTGTACCAGAAGGATCCCATGAAGGCGCGCATGAAGAGGCGCATCGTGATGGGCCTCCGAGAGGTCCTGAAACACCTCAAACTGAAGAAGGTCAAATGTGTCATCATCTCGCCGAACTGTGAACGCGTCCAGTCTAAAGGTAACTTCGAACTGTCACTGGTACTCGGTATGCTTATTTTATGGCTATAGATTACCTAAAAAATAGTAAAAGGAGTATTTTTATTTTATGCCATAAGTACCTTTTATCTTAGTCAATAACATTGCAGAGGCAGTTTATTTTTAGTTTCTTTCAAAAGCTCCAAAGTTCTTGAATTTTCTCTCTATTTTTTTCTTTAAAAGCATTGGCTCTTTGTATGACAAGCAATAGGTGGTACGTTTAAATCTTTTTTGCTAAGTATGAAGCAGTTCATTAAATACATTCTATTCACTGGGTATGAACAGCCATTGAGTCCATTTATTCCTGATTTGCCGATACGTTTTGGTTTATTTTCCTGATGAAACGGCAGCTTGGCGACCCATTATCAGGCAAGCAGATTTTTGAACTCTTAAATATTTCCCGACCCACAGCGTCACAGCTTCATCAAACAACGGGCATGCTTTTCCTCCCATTAGTACTTTGTTTTATGCCAAACCCACCCGGGTTGTCAAAAAGCTGTCTTAATCTGATCTGACCAGAAGCCTTTTAGCAAAGTCCAAATGTTCACATTTCAGGTTTTAGGGAAAAAAAAGGATTTTCCTTGCATGTCTCCCAAACTACCAGGTGGCATTTAGGTAGCATCTAAGGGTCGTTATGAAGACCTTGGGACACCAAGACACCAGTCTGGGTTGCAGTTCGCAGTAAGCTCAGATTTCTTTCCCCCTCTTACTTGGCATAGTGGCAAGATAAACGTGGGCTGTTGTCCAGTCTTTGTGGGGACATTTCCACTTCTTTAAACTTTTGTCATTGTTGCTCTAGCAGTATTTACCCTATGGACAAGGTCAGGCCAGTAACTCTTTTCTTTTAGCCATTTGCTAAATTATTTTAACAAACATCTGTTTCTTCAAAAGCATGTTCTCCTGTCTTTTTTCCATTTTGAAGAATAGCTAAGAGAAATGGCTGTTCGAATCCCTTCATATTTACTACTTTATACTCAGGGAAACGGCTACATTACATTTTCAGTGCAACATTATTTTACAGTAAAGCAGGATTCTGTTTTCAGGCCTTTTATCCATTGTCCACTGAGAATGCCAACTTTAGGATTTTCTTTTTTCACGATTTTAAATATCACTTAAAGGTAGTTATTTCAGGAGACCGGGCAAAACAATGATCCAGGAAGGTATTTTGTATCCGTTTCAATTTGATGGGGAAACACATTTCTGATGCTGAACCAGCGTCTCACTTTGAGGACGAAACGTTTTCAGATTCGCGTTGGGTGGAAATAAAAGTCTCTGCGTCACAAATGTCTACAAATGCAACATCGGTAGCAGAGAGGTCCAGACAGACATGCTTGCCGCTGGAGCTGGAGCGAGTCGAGCTGCGTGTTGATAGAAAAATCTTGCCTTCACAGGTGGCCTGGATGAGGTCCTTCACACGATCATCAGCATGTGCCGTGAACAGGGCGTACCGTTCGTGTTTGCACTTTCCAGGAGAGCGCTGGGCCACTGCGTCAACAAGGCTGTGCCCGTCAGCCTGGTGGGCATCTTCAACTATGATGGAGCACAGGTCAGGGTCACCATCTGCAGATGTGTATGCTAAATCCTAATCACAGCGCTTTAACATGCGGTGCTTTGTTTTGATACCCACAGGACTTCTATCACAAGATGATCGAGTTGTCATCTGAGGCCAGGAGGGCCTACGAGGAGATGCTGTCCAGCCTGGAGCAGAGTGACCCGGTTGATGCCGAGCAGGATCCACACACAGACCAGCTGCAGGCGAACTGCCCGGCTGAGGAATCTAAGCCTGGAGCCGACGCTACATGGTCCGACAAACCACAGTACTGTAAGTCACAGCACTTTATTTACTGCGTAGGATTTATAGGAATGCCAGCTTTTTCGTTTGACTGATTGATTGGGATAAACATGTTAGAGACGAACCAATCAGAATTTTCTGGCTCCAATTCTGTCTCCAAAATTTTGTTTGAATTATGATCTGCCCATAATTATTTGGAACAATTCAGATTCCTCGTTAAGGATCGCAATATGATCATGGAGCAAAGATGATGGCACGCGGTGTGTCTGAGAGAAGACTCCCTGTAAAACAGGATTTGACCATTTTTAAGTCAAAGACGGTAATTAAAGAGGCTTTCAGGCATTTTAAACAGTGTTTAGCATCTGGTATTAGCAATCGGCTCAGTTAGCAGCGCTGCTATCATTACTGTAGTAGTCTAAATGTGTATTTCCAGGAGAGTGAATACACTAAACTCTGAGATTTCCTAAATGCCTGTAGATTAAAAGCTTAAAAGGATAAAATGGAGCAACTTTGCTGTACTATGTTTAGCCTTCTCGTTATCTGTTGAAAGGCTTGCTCTCTCTTACTCCCTCGCAGCCTTAACGAACTACCAACATGTTGTGGTTTCTTTTACACAGCTTTTCTACATCACAGCGCTTCCTCTAACTTCATTTCACACACTTTTTATAAATACTGAAATTATCTAACTTTGAGTCTTCTGAACTCTAACAACTTCCACACCAAAGAGCGTTGCCGATATTGGTCCCTACACCAGAATACTCAGCTGGTGGATCTCTTGTCTGAGCCAATCAAGCCGAAAATCGGTCGATTCTGGTAACGAGCCGTTTTCTGGGTGCAACTCAAAACGACGCGGTCTATTTTTAATGCAGTTTAAAGCTATTCGTTTAAGACCGACAGAGAAACATCCCGCAGATAATCACAGATTGTCTTCCTGTGGTTCTCAGTGAAATTCTGGGAGGAGATGCTGGAGAAAGAAAGCAGCCTTGCTTTTCTGAGCCATGCGGCGCAGCTGTTGGACCGTGAATGTACAGAAGACACGGAAGAGGAGAGGAGCTGACTGCAGCCGTTCTCTCTGTGGCCGCAAAAGAACAAAAAGTTTAATTTGGGGGGGCACACCCACACAAGACTTTGGTTAGATTGTTCTTATTTTGATAATATTTTCTGCAAATAATGAATTTAATTCTTTCAGGAAAACAACCAAGCCTCACAATATAAACTTTGAACCAAGTTGACTGTGACCCTGTGCAGAGTGTGTAAGATGTATCTTTTGTATTCATAATATCTTGGAGAGATTGTGTTGACTTCATAGCTATGTTTGACCTGTGGAGAGATTATATGAATTTAAGTGAATACCACTTTATTTAGAAATGACAAAGCTAATTGTCTAGTTATTAATTAAGCCGTAAACACTATCAACTGTTAGGAGGCATAGGGCATTATTTAAAGGGTGAGTGGAAAGTTTTGGCACCCTAATTGATAGCAGGTGTGTTAATTATTTATTAGTCATTAATGAGGTTAAGAAGTCTTCTTGGAAGGCGTTATTCTGAAGTTTCATAGAAGGCCATAATATGAAAATAGATGTGATTAAAGGACCAGCAGAAATGGTCATCATTTGGAAACATGCAGAAAAGTCTACATTGGAAGAAATTAAGGTCAAAATGTTTATAAAAGATGTTATTGCACCTTCAAGTTAGCATTTTATGACCGTGATGAGACAATCTAAATCCTGCATTAGTTTTATAGACTTCATTATTAATGGACTACTGTCATCACCGTTGTCGTTCCTATTCTGAAATAAATTCAGAAACGCTTCATACAGAAGGTACTGACTGTTGTGTGTTGAGGTTTGTATGCATAAATCATCCTCATAAAGATCTTTTCTGTGCTTTGATTTGTTGTCACAGTTGTAGACTGTACGCTACATATCTCTCAGAGCTGCTCCGTAGTATTAGCACGCGTTCTTACACAGTATCGAACTTTAAATCAGCACCTAGATCACCACAGAGTTAAGTTCAGTAGCTTAATCCATTTCTTTGTTTCATAAATTTTATTTTCCTATTCATGGCCACCAGATTTTTATTGAAACTCTCCTGGTGAATCAATGAGGTCACGACGTACTGTTTGAAATTTGCCAGGGTATTTGGAAGCGAAAGCGGCCCACTGCATCACCGATCCTCTACTGTGCTTAACAATTTTCCACTTATCATCCTTGGCTTTGCACCAGACCTAATGGGAATTGGTCTCACTTGACCAAAGAGCACAATTTAACAAACTCCATGTTGATATTTGACATCTAAACCAGCTTGGCACAGGGATAATTTGGGATAGTTATTATAGAGACATAGTGACACCCATGTTCATTACTGCAGATCTTACCTGCGTTGTCATCCTCTTCACTCTTTTATGGCGAGAAACACGAGTTCCCTTCGAGCCCGGGTGATGTCATTCATGCCTCAGGTAAACAGTTGTGGATTAATATTTAAAAAGTCACAAGACTCTCAAATTAGCTCAAGAGTGAATTCAGTGAAAACTGTAAATTAGAAAAATGTGTCAGGGACATTTATAGGAGTTGTTAGAGGTGGTAAGAATTGCAGCACTGGTTGATTGACAAGATTGACAGAAAACAAATCTTTCTTAACGTGGGATTTATTTTCCCCAATAAATAAATGCACACAGTAAAGGTTGGATATTTAGCGATTCCTTTTAGTGTAAGATTATGCTTCTAAAGCTGAAGATATATTTAATTACATTTCTTTTGTAGTCGTACCGATAGTTGATTTATGTTCAAGTTATGAACAAAGATTATCACATAATTTTTTTCGAGATGTTAGACTTTTTTTTAATACGTTTGCATACCTTTTTTCCAAAGGTATACCAAGAATGATTTTCAACCACATGCTGTAAAAACTTCACATTTTGTGATGTCAAATTTCCCTGAAAAAAGCAAGTCATTTTTTTAAAGGTTTAAACACGGTGTGAATAACATCATCAGCCGCTAGTCTTCTGATGTCACACATTGAAGACATTATTAACATCATAACTATTAAGATTACAGTACTGTAATAAAAAGCCAAAATTACTGTAATCTGGAGGGCGATGAGACGAACGTGTAAAAAGAAGCGAGAATGTAAAGATCTACTTTTAAAGAACAAACATTATAGTTTGAAAAAATTATGAGCAATTTGCTGCAGAAACAAAAAGGTTTAGGTTACAACAGGAAAAAAAAATCATTACTGTTTCAAATGAGTTTGTGTGAGTTGGCCTGGATGGGATCTAGTTTATGATTTTATATCCGGTCTGCAGCTCTTCAGAGAGGAACTGAGTGGAGGGCAATGAGCTGCACATAATCAAAACGTGTTTTTTAATCATGGAAAAGCCAGACGGCTCATAGCTGATGCTACGCTGTCGCGTATAAAACAGATGGGTTGGTAGTTTTACATGCAATTACTTAAGGTTGACATAGTTTGTATTGATTCCTCTTTTTTTTGTTGTTTTTGCTTTGTTTAATCTGTTGAACAGATAAAACTGAGGCGGGTTGGTAAAGCGGTCAGACTGCAGATAAAGTAAAGTGAGAGCCGTTCATCTGGTTGATATGCAGGTCAGGGACGTGCGTATCAAATCCAGGGGTTCACCGACACGCCATGAAGAGAATCAGGGATGTTGAACTTGTTTACGCAGACAATGTTCATTCAAATGATTTTTCTTTCTGTAGGACAGCACACAAAACAAATGTTTATATGATATGTTGAAATGAAAGTTACGGTTTATCAGCTGGTTGGTACTGATGGTGCATTCAAGTATTGTAAGTGTAATCTGGAGCAAAACTTTCTTTTTTTTTTTGTTGCACCCAGACTGCCACCACTGTTTCTTTTTGATCACTTCATGCATTAAAATGCTCTTCAGGCATTAGACTGTATGCTATAAATTATTTTTATGTCATTTGTTCTGATAATACTGCCCCCTTACATTGATGAACCTTTTTTATGCTTTTTGATGGAGCGGAATAAGAAAATGTCTGTGGTACTCAGTTTTTTTCTTTTTTAAACACTGAATGAGTTTGTTTGATTTTTGCAAAGATTGCAATTTTTCCCCTGTAGTTAGTTGCAATCCTCATATATATATATATATATATATATATATATATATATATATATATATATATATATATATATATATATATATATATATATATTCTAGTGATTCACATAATGCTAAGTTGTAGAGAATGTGCGCAAAACAATTTGATATCGTTGGTTTTTCTTATTCTGAAGACGTAAAACGATCTTCGATAAGAAGTGAAAGCAGAAAGTAGAACATAGAAGTATTTCCAGACTTTATTCCTGATCCTGTTGTCTAAAAGTCACCATTATCCATTCCTGCTTTTTTTTTCTTGCAGTTTTCACATTTGACTTTGACCAGTATAGAAACATCTGTCATAAAGCCATAAACACATTTTGTATTATGTCTGCATGTACAGGGGCATCCCAAAATATGGGAATATAATTGAAAACTGAACGTATTTCAGTAGTATATTGTAAAAAAGTGAAGCTCATCATGTAGATTCGTTACAAAAACAGTGATATATTTCAAGGATGTGTTTCTGTTTTTTTTTTATGTTTCAAGGCCCAAATTATTATTATTTTTTTCCAGACATTTTGAATATCTGATAGAGTAAGACTGATGTAACTCCTCCTTTGGCCTGAATTACTGCATCAATGCAGCGCGGCCTGGAGGTTCTGCTGAGGTGAAGCCCAGGATGCTTTAACCGTGGCCTTCACCTCGTCTGCATTGTGGAGTCTGGTTTCCCTCATCGTCTTCATAATATTTGATGGCCAGTCGAGCACAAAATATGGTCGTTAAACCAATAAATGAAAATGCATTCCTCAGCAGAGGGAAGCTTCAGTCCACGCCTTGTGAATCTCCTCCAAACTCTTGCATGCGATCTGCTTCACAATACTCTTGAAGCTTCATCCCTCTTCTTTTGCACCTTTTTCTGCCACACTTTTTCCTTCCACTTAACTTTTCATCAATACGGTTGTAAACGGCCAGCTTCTTTAACAATGAACGTTTGTAGCTTACTCGCCTTGTTATGTATCGGTGTGTGTGTCTGTGGGACAACCATCATGTCAGCAGTCTTCCCTGTGAGTGTGTAGGACATATTAACACGACCGGACATTAGCGGCTCCATATTTTATCTGTCTCATGTGGTCCTCAACATGTTCAGGAAACTGAATTTGGGGTTTTCATTAGGTGTAACATTTAATCATAAGAATGAACAGAAATTAACATGTTAAATATGTGACTCAGGGTGATGAATCTGTATATGAGTGTTCCTTCATACATAAATTAACTTTTAGATGATAAACTAAATCATAAGCATGCATATGTTCTGTCAAACTAGACAATCTGTAGTAAAAAAAATGGCTTTGCCCAAACTAGAAAACTTGACACATATCACGGTTTGTGAAATTAATGTACTGACTGTTGTTTTAAAGGTGAGTAAAGATGAAATCTATAATTAATAGCCTTAATTATAATGGATGCAAATTATTTGGGAACACTCCATTGTTTTCCAAATTAAATAAAAAATTATCAGATTTGTTCTCATGCTCCATAAAGTAATTAAATAAAATTATCACTGTGGAGCTGATCATTGGCTGAGCCGTTGCCTTTTTAGTTATTCTTTGTTCCATTCGAATAAATGTTTTCTGTCTTTCCCCCCGTTTTCCAACCACCCGGTTGGTTCTGGTTTCTATTTTTTTGAAGCGTTTGAGATTGTAGCTGTGCAGCCAATCATTTTTCTGCACTTCTTTGTATGTTTTCTCATCTCCGGTCAACATTGTTTTACTGAAAATTGCCTGGAAGAACCAATTTCACTCTGATCGTCTTTAAATGTGGGGCCCTCTTTTTTGACAGATATTTTTCAAAGAAGTGACCTCTGACAGAATGCCAAAGCGATATTATTTTGAGTGCACTCTTTCAAGTAATGACTCAGTTACCCAGAAGTATACATGTCATGTTGGATTGGTTGCTATTCCACTACACCTTCTAGTGAGGTGTTTGTAATCTCAAAGTATCAGATGGATTTGGTCGTACTGTGTGTGAAAGTATATTTGCCAAACTATTTCTAGATTTTAGACACTGTGTAATTTAAATGTGAAAAGAGCAGTGACGGCTAAATAATGTACATTTGTGGCCGAATGTTTTGAGAATGACAGTAAAATTTCATTTTCACAGGGTCTGCTGATTCAGGGTTTTTAGGTGCTTTTGTCAGCTGTTTCTATGGTTATACCGGAATATAATTACAATTCAGTTCAATTTTATTTATATAGCAACAATTCATGATACATGTCATCTCAAGGCACTTTCCAAAGTCAAATTCAATCAAATTGTACAGATTGGATCAGATTATACAGATTGGTCAAAAAGTTTCCTATTCAAGGAAACACATTTACAATCATTTCATAAGTATCAAAAATTGAGAATTACACCGAGTTCATGCAAACAAGTCAGTCATATTTGCAGTGTTGATCTTTCATTTTCGAGACCTCTCCAAATTCTCCCTGGCATGATGTCAATCAACTTCTGGACCAAATCCTGACAGATGGCAATCCCTTGTTGCACAGTGAATGCTTGGAGCCTGTCACAGTTTTTGGGTTTTTGTTTGTCCACCCGCCTCTTGAGGATTGACCACAAGTTCTAAATGGGATTAAGATCTGGGGAAATCTTCATGTTTTGTTCCACAAACCATTTAGTTGTTACATTGTGAGCATAAGAGAACTTAAAAGTCCTGCTCTGATCATTTTACAACAAAAAGTTTTCACTGTCTCCCCCATTACTTCCTCACAAGCTTAGTGTAAAATATACAGGACTGTCTCAGAAAATTAGAATATTGTGATAAAGTTCTTTATTTTCTGTAATGCAATTAAAAAACATGAAATGTCATACATTCTGGATTCATTACAAATCAACTGAAATATTACAAGCCTTTTATTGTTTTAATATAGCTGATAATGGCGTACAGCTGAAGAAAACTCAAAAATCCTATCTCAAAATATTAGAATATTTCCTCAGACCAAGTAAAAAAAAAAATTATAACAGCAAAACAAAATCAAATATTTGAAAATGTCCATTAATGCACTCAGTACTTGGTTGGGAATCCTTTTGCACAGATTACTGCATCAATGCGGCGTGGCATGGAGGCAATCAGCCTGTGGCATTGCTGAGGTGTTATGGATGCCCAGGATGCTTCAATAGCGGCCTTTAGCTCATTTGCATTGTTGGGTCTAGTGTCTTTCAGCTTCTTCTTCACAATACCCCACAAATCCTCGATGGGGTTCAGGTCAGGGGAATTGGCAGGCCAATCAAGGACAGTAATGCCATGGTCAGTACACCAGTTACTGGTGGTTTTGGCACTGTGGGCAGGTGCCAGATCTTGGTTGTGCAGCGTTTCCTGCCACATTTCCCCCTTCCAACACACTTTTTGTGAATGTGCTTTGAAACTGCACTCTGTGAACAGCCTGCTCTTTGAGAAATTTCTTTTTGTGTCTTACCCTCCTGATGGAGGGTGTCAATGATGGTCTTCTGGACAGCAGTCAGATCAGCAGTCTTCCCCATACTTGTGATTTAGTTTACTGAACCAAGCTGAGTGTTTTTCAAGGCTCAGGAAACCCTTGCAGGTGTTTGGAGTTAATTAGACGATTCAAGTGATTAGTTGAATAGCCTACTAGTATACTTTTTAATGATATTCTAATTTTCTGAGACAGTCCTGTATTTGTCACATCCAAGAGTTGCAGCTTTGCTGTATTGTTCATAATGGCCCCACAGAAGAGGAAATATTTCCAGCTTGCCCATGCTACATCTCACAAAGTGACTCACTCCTTTTCCTATCTTCACATCTCTTCCTGTTTTTGATGTGCAACTGGTTATCTAAAGAGTTGTGAAACGTTTCAACACAGTCTTTTTTTTAGCATTTCACAAGATTTAGAAATTTGCTGCTAAGGCCGTTTTCCAGTAAATTCAATATGTACCAATTTAAGATGGAAACAACTCAGGAAGCTATATGCTTTGATATCCTTGCTATTGTAGTTCCACCGGGAGGCAAACAGGACAGACGATAATGCTGCAAAGAGGAGAGGTGCTGGAGATGGACGAGTTTATGTACTTGGAGGCCAGCCATCCATAGAAACAGGCAGTGCAACGGAGCGGATGATTAGGGTGCAGGCAGGGTGGAGTGGATGGAGAGGAGCGTCAGGGGGGGTTGGTGATGGAGACAACCTGCTAAAGTGAAAAGGAAGGTTTACAAGATGGCAGTGAGATCTGCTGGGATATCATTTGTAGGTGAGGACTGTAGCAAAAAGACAACAGGATTTTCATTGGGAGGGAAAGATGAACGTGTTCACAGACGAGTAAATGAGAGGAACAGCTCAGGTTGAGCAGACAAAGTTAGAAAAGCCAGTGCTGAGGGGCTTGGACGGTGTTCAGAGGAAGGATAGTGAGCCTGTAGCTGCCAGGGAGGATTGAAATGGAAGCAGATCCACCATGATGACTCCTAAAGGGCTGACATAAAATGTTTTATTTTTTATTTCTAATGGTGTTGTACTAAAACTCTTCTCTCTATTCTAATCTATTCTCCTTGTCCTTAGGAAACAGACTAACCAGTCATTGGCGCATGAGTCCATTAGTGCTACAAAATACAAGACACATGGTGCCAGCAGTGGATGAGACTCTTCTCAAGACAGTGATCGTGTCACCTGAACACAAGCAAGTGGCAGTGGGTATCGCAGGTTCTTCCTCATTTGATGAGATGGGATCAGAGTGTGTTTTCCTTCTGTAGAGAAATCACATTTCAAAAGTGGGTCCCAAAAGACTGTCAAGCTTTGACTTTAGAAGGAGCCTTGTGGCCTTCGTTTTGGACGTGGGGAAAAAAAGAGGGAGACTTTTGCCCTTATTGATTGACTCTAGGAGTCTTTGGACTTTTTTCTTATCAAGTTCACATGTGTTTTATGGGCCAGTAGAAGGCTTAAGTTTCACGTGGCTTTTTGTTGGGGATGCTAGGTTGTTTTGGAGGGCTGCCCAGACCTTGTGTACGCAGAGTGTGACCTGTTTCTGCGTTCTTATAACAAAGCCAAACCTGGTCCAGGTAGGTAGAAGAAAGCCATGGCTGCCCTTTGTCCCCGGTCCTGCTTGGGGAGTTAATGGAGGACTGAATCCCAGGGCGTAGGACTGGTAGATGGACAGATAAACTTGGGGCATCATCTGGAGTAATGCGGATGCTAGGCCGGTCAGTCCCGGTAATGCCAGATTTAGGCCAAGAATCAAAATTCTCATTTTACCGTCCGTCCACATTCCAACCATTGTCTACAGTAATGAAGTATGGCTCTTTACTGGAAGGACGAGAACCCCCATCTCAGCGACTGAAATGAGCTTCTTCTGTAGGGCAGCTGGCTTCAATCTAAAAGCAAACAGATGCTTATTTTCTTAGTTTTCGTGTTTTAGGATTACCAAAACCCTCCCTGCTTGCTAAACGCTAGAAAAATGGGTCAAAGCCAGAAGTTTTAAAAAACAAAGATTGCTATATTTTGGGAAGTCCCCAAGGTTAATGATGTCATGGCTTCGTCAGCATCTGATAGGCTAATTCATGACATTTAATTCAATCTGAGGCACGTCTGTAGATGTGTTTTCAACTCTTCGATACACATTCAAATGCATTGCTTCCATCAGGACAACTGAAAAGAAATCAGAAAGCTACCAGAAGAAGAACCGAAGAAGACCTCCACAAACCTGGTTCATCCTTGGTTACACCTTTTAGATGTCTGAAGGGGCCAAGTTCGTATGTTCAAGCCATTATTTGCAAGTATAGAGACCACAGGAATGTCCAGCCATCAAACTGTTCAGGAAGGAGATGGGTTCGGTGTCCCAGAGATGAATGTGTCTTGGTGCAAAATATCTGTCTCAATCCCAGAAGAAAATCAAAAGAGCTTAAGAAGATCCTGGCTCAAGCTGGTATAAGAGTGTCATTATCGACAGTTAAACCAGACCTGTACCGACAGGCCCTCTAAGACTTCTCACAAACCAAGAAGTCATGGCGCCATAAGCAAAAGAAAAACAAAGGCACATTGATGTTTACGAATACTCTCATGGGTAAAGCCCTTCATCTTTTGAGACATGGTTTGGCCCTAACTGTGACGTACGGAGGTGGCAACACCATGCTGTGTGGCTATTTTGCAGCAGGAGGGACTGGTGCACTTCCCAAAATAGATGGCTTCATGAGGAAAGAATGTTGAAGCGGCAACTTCTCAAAACATCAGCCGGGAAGTTAAATCTCGGGCACGTGTGTCTTTTCCTTTTGCCAAATCCTTTACAAAGTGGCTTCAGCACAGCAAAGTCAACGTTTCGTAGTGGACATCATACAGCGCTGTTCTTAGACTCACAGAAAACCTGTGGCCGTAGCTGACGAGCAGGGCGGCCTAAAAAGACCCTGACTAGGTAGTGCCAAGTTTTTGAGCAGGACCGGGCCTGATGTCCTGCAAACTGCTGTGAGAAGGTCACAGAAAGATGCTCAAAATGTTTGACCCGAGTTACACGGATTATGACCACAATTCTTGATAAGACGTGTAAAATTCTGAATCTCAGGAATGTAAAAAATCAAAACATTAATCCACTGGCACTAAGCAAACAGAAAGGTTAGCTAACATAACTGACCTGAAAAAGGAAGAATATAGTCTGATTTAAGATATGAATAAAAATATCTTGTCTCTGTTTTATATTCCCTCTGGTCTGGGAACGCCAGAATAACCTGCAGAGTGTCGCTGGTGGGCATGTCTGGGTTTCCGCCCTTTTTACCTTTATTACCTCCACAACCCTGATCTTGGATGGATGAATGGATTTCTATTCCTCTTTTTACAAAACTGCAGTCGTAAAGTCATAAAGAACGGAGAAAACAAGAACTTGTTTAGGACATGGTGAATTAGTAGCATTTTCTCGTGCAAAAATAAACTCTCTCTTTGGATCGGCGAACATCGTTTGTGAGGATAACTTTTTATTTGCGATTTGAATTAAATAAAAGTCCCATCCAGTGGGAAGAAGAAAAAGAAAATCTCCGTGTGTTCTCACATTAGGTTTTGTCATCACAATAAACATGTTAACGCTGTTGATACTCTGGTGTAGACTGACTCCGTGGAGCCTGAAAACAAAAATCAATCAGGTTTATCAGGTGCATATTTCTCGCATAAACCCGACCCACGCAGGATTTACAGACAGACAAAACGACTGACAATGTTTAAAACGTTCAGCTCTTCTTTTTCCCCGTCTTCTGACTTGATTTCGTTTTTAATTAAATAAGATTAACACGTATTCTTGCAGTCTGACATTTCTGTTGGTTACTAATAGTGTTTGAAAGACTGTTAGGAGTTCATTTGCATATCTTCGTGCGGCTGCACTGGCTCTCCTCGCTTTGATTAAAAGCTTTTGCTTGATGCATAGCTGTTGTACTAGACAGCAAATCCTAAGAACCACATTTAGGAGCAGCTGAGGGTGGAAGGAGGGTTGTTGCAGGAGTCTGAAAATTTTGAATGGAAACTCAGTAATAACCCACCGGTAAATGTCACACTACCGGAAAAATGTCATCCACAAAAAGAAATAAAAGAATCTTTAAAAGAAAAAAAAATAAAATCCATTTAAGAGACGCCGAGCTGAACCACTTTCAGCACAAAAGTGAAAACTTGAACAGCCGGAGGGCTGTCAAAGGAATTTGATTTCTTCTTCAGTTATGGTTGATAAATAAAGTCCACTCTGGGGAGCAGCTGGTGCATCCCATAAATAAGTCCGTCCAGTCCAACATTGTCCCATCTGTTGCTGAAAGCAATAACACGACCTCGTTGCGTCATCTGTCCTGTAGCTCAACGGTAAATCACGACCGACCCGACTGTCACACCTCAACAGGTAACTGAACAGAAAAAGCCGGAGTGGAATCTACGTATCCGTTTCCAATCATTTCCGAGCACAGTCCTTTGCTGCGATCGAGCTCATGGCGCATTGTCGGTTTCTGACTGGTCCACTCCGTGCAGTGGTCTTCCTTTTTCTTACTGCAGGAGTCAACGGAACCGTGTTCCTGCAGGAAAACCACGTCGCTGTCCACTTCTTTGACCCTGCTGTAGTCGTCTGGCGCGCTCACCTCCCCGTTCCCCTCCTGCCGCTGAACGTCTGACCCGTGAGAGACGTTTTTGCTGTTGAGGATGAGGATGGCCTCGCCGTTCACCTCGTTCACCCTGCTGTAGTCGGCCGGCGTGAGACCGGCCTCCCGGGAGTTCTCTGCTTGCTGAATATCCACGTAGCTGGTGTTTGCGAGGGGCTGGGTGGCGTTCGTGAAGGCTGCTTGTTCCACGCTAGGACATCCCGGTTTCTCCGTAGGCGGCCGCATCGGCTCCATGTTTAACAGGTTTCTCTCTGACTGGGAAACGTTGCTTTCAAAGCGCTCCTCTTCATCCTTCCTGTCCCCAGCCTTATCCCAGGCATTCTGGCCTGGGCTCGGCTCCCCGCGTGGGATTTCTGAGTCTAAGTGTAGGCCAGCGGAAATAACCACATGGTCCTTCTTTTTTTGAGATGTGTAGGGATCGGCCAGAAGCCATTCTTTTCTGTCGGAAACCAGCAGGTACTCCTCCACCTGGTCCACCGGTACCATCTTCATTGGAAAGTTCACGTTGCCGATGAGAGCAACTGCAAAGTCTTCTGTTCGGCCACTCTAGATGAGTTAAAACAGTACATTAAGAACATCTTAAAAAGACCAAATAAACTTTTGTGTTTAGGTTGTTCTGGTAAAACAACTAAAATGCTGGGTTACCTTAAGAAGCTGAACATCAACTCCTCTTATCTTTGGCCCAGGAACAGGAGGCAGAAGCCACTGCTTCAGCCTGAGTACCAATAAAAAACCATCGTTAGACAAAATTGCAATATTAAGAGAAATTGAAGTTTATTTTAAGCTTCATTTAATTGTGCAATCACACATAAAAGGGGTCAAGATAGGTATTTATTTATTAAACAAAGATGGACCCAAATGGCAAAGTTTAAAAAGGCTTGTGCTCCTAAACGTAAGAAGTCACGATAAGCCTGCATGAAGGCAGGAGGGCCTTTCCTGGCCTGAAGCATGGAGCTTTGTGTTAACACAGTGGCAAAACAGAAAGACATCAGCAATGACCTTTAGGAAGGGAACTGTTGCTACCCATCCTTCTGGGTGGGGGGGGGGGGGGGGCGTTTATAAGGCAATGTATATAGCATATCATGCTACAGAGAGAAAGAATATTCACAAGTGAAAAACATGAGAGTAGCCAATCTTCTCAGAAGTGGAAACACCAGCAAATTAACCCCACCGTCAGTCTGTGCAACGCTCAGAGAGCCAAGAGGTACATTGCTGACTCCAGAAAGTTAATGACAAGGCACAAGAACAAGAACCAAAGATGGAGTATCAAGGGCTGGTTTGGAAGGGTTGGCAGGAAAAGAAGTAGAAAAACAAGATGGCACATTGAATTTGCCAAGTTTAATCTGAACGAGCACCCGAGGCTTCTGCAGCTGCTCCTTGGACACGAGAAAACCAGTTACAACACACCAACGCCTCCCATCGATCGTCAAGCCCAGTGATGAAAGTGTAAAACTAACAGACATGGCCCAAAAGAACAGACCCAATGAATCCAAGAACCATGAATGTGTGGCAAATGGTCCAGTCAAGTTTGCTGTGGGGACGTCGAGAGAGCTGTGCACGGGCAAATCTCATTGAGCTGAAACACTATGGTGGAGAAAAACTCTTTTAATGCTTCAAGTTGTTGCAACCAAAGGTGGTCCCAGAAGCTGCTGAACTTTGAGGTGGACTTTAGTTGGTCCACACGCAGCTTTTCTATTTGATTGCCATCTTTGTTTGATAAACAATAGCCATGCAGAAATGATTTCATACACACGCAGTAAGGGACAAAAAAATTTGGGTAACAGAATTGATCTGATACTTACATTTCCCTCTTCAGTGCCAAGATGCATATCGTTACCAACAAAGGGATGAAAGAGAAAGCAAAGACCAGAATCCAAAGGGGTTTCTCACTATCAGGGGCTAAATAGAGAAAAGATTTTTTTTTAAAAGTCAAATTTTTACTTTCAATAGGCCAAATGGGTCTAAGGTCTCAAGGAGAAGGACAGTTTTAAAGGCTTACTTTTAGGGATCTTAGCAAATGTGGTGTGGGTCCAGTCACTCCAGCTCCCGCTGTCTAGTATGCAGCGCACCTGAATCATGTACAGAGCCCCGGGCTCGAGGTGGTACAGGTTTAAATATTCATGTGAATCTAATTTGAATATCTACAGTTGAAAAACAGAAAAACATACAATCAGTTGTTTAATTTGACATTTTTTAAAGATCATTTTAAAACAGCAAGTCCAAGCGCACGATTGATTCAAACGGACTGAACCGCACCTTACTGATGTTTACCGACTTTAACTGACTGCAGTCCGTTCAAATGCTGTTTTGACAGCGCATAGTTCAGTCAGTGTGCAAAAATAAAGGTTCTGCAGCTGAAGGTAGACACCTACAGAACAACTTCCTCCTCAGCTGACTTAAAAAAAAAAAAAAGGTTCAACAATATTTGATTATGACCTGCTGGGGTTGCTTTAATTTAACTCAGAGACCGCTTTGTCTGTAAATGATTATGAGACAGATGGTCGACCTTCACCTTGAGGGCCATTGTTTCCGCCGAACTAAGAAACGCTCTGAGCCGTCTTCAGCTCTAACCGGCCCAGTTTGGAGGCTATCAGACACTCACCTCCCAGTTCTCACTGTCGTTTTTCTTACACCGCAGCTCAAACTTTGTGGTGGCCCAGCCAGATTTGGTGTCGACGTTTGGAGGGCCTTTCCATTTTATTTGCAGATATGGAGTGGGACTGGTGCTGTTCACCAGCACTGTGACATTTACGGGAGGGTCGGGCTTCACTGCAAGGCAAAGAAAGAAAAAAGGAAACGAGGTCAATATCTGCATCGGTTGAGGTTCTGTTTTAAAATAGCTGGTTGGGAAACGTCTTTGTTTTGCTCTCTCTGTCCATTATCAAAGTAAATCTCAGACTAAACGGATTAGATGAGCTCAGTCAATGTAAGATATAACAAAAGCTAAAATAACAAATATTGATCAAAATCACTATGCTTGTATTTCCAGGTATCAATGCACTACAGGAAGGGGGGGGGGGGGGGGGGGTAGAAGGAAGGACTAATATTGGCACAACAATTTGTGCATCAACCTAGAGCTGAGCAGTAGGAAGTGTCTCAACCAGAACAAAACACACAAATTACACATAAATAGCATAACACTCTTCCAGTACTGTGACAAAACGGGATTATTATTTAGAAATTGCGAGCTGAATTGCCACATGTACAGAACAACAAGCCTACAGAGGCAGACGCACTATAAGGTTGTTTCATCAGTTCGGCCACTTCCCTAATTTAAATAGGAGATCCAAATTTGAGCTCCACATTTGGCTCTTTGTTTAAGCCCAAAAAGTATTTCTTTTTATTATTACTTAGTAATATAGCCAAGACTTGTATGGTGCACAACCAATAAATGACTCTCCGGCCTTTGCTGTTGACCTCTGCAGATTTACCACGAGCCTCTTGGCTGCTTCTCTGATCAATGCTCTCCTTGTTTGATCCTTTTTGGTGGATGCCCACGTCTTGGCAGGTTTACACTTGGTACAAGCTCTTCCTTTTTTAGATGATGGAGAGTTACTTTTTTGTAAACCAACACTGCTTTAGACGTCTCCTAAACTTTATCCATGACCCGTCTGCTGCGTTCCTTGGTCCTCATGCTGTTTGTCTGCCAACGTTCCCTGAAATCCTCTCAGAGCTTCACAGAACAGCGCGATTTATACTGAGCATAAATGACACACAGATGGGTTCTTTTTACGCGCGGAGCGCACTGGATTTAGTTTAAGGGTATCAGAGTAAACGGGCTTAATACATATCCAAGCCCCACATTTCAGATTTATGTTTTATCTGTAAGAAAAATAGCTAAAAGTCAAATATAGTTTTTCTTCAACTTCAGAGTTATGCTCTACTCTGTTTTGGTCAACTACATAAAACCCAAACAATGTACCCGACAAAGTGTGAAGAATTTCTATGCACTTTCACGAAGATGTCCTATCAGATCATCAAAAGGCCCAGAATGTTTAATTCCAATCCTTTTTAATTCAAGGATTTACCCTAAACGTGTTGGTACATGGATTGCATGTGGGAGAGAAGATGTAATTGTACAGACGTGCTGTTTGCGCTCATGGGACAGAACTGAAAAGCGTAGCCGCCTTCATAACCAAACAAGGGCCGTGAAATTTGATCTGTGATTGTACACAACATGTAGAGAGGGCTTGAACCTGTTCTGCCTCATTCTGTTCTAGTTTGTCTTTGTTGCCTCCCGCTCGTCTCTCAGTACTTTTCCATTCCTCCCTGAGCTCTAGACGGCAGGCCAGCCAATAAAACCAAGCCAATCATTAGCTCGCTATATAAAGATAATTCTCCGCTGTGTTGATTTCTTCCCACACAAACATGGAGTGGAGGTCAACAGTGTTTGACTCCTGGACTGACATTTTAATTCAGGACATCTGTATCAAAAAGAAATCTATGAATTTAACGTAAGGCTATGTTTATAGACACGGCAAAGCAAAAAAACACAATAATTAAAAGACGGTAATAGTATTGTATGCTAGGAAATAACCGTAAAAATGAATTTTTAGCAAACAAACTTGGCTTTTGACTGTAATTTCCCCTGTATTTCAGTATTTTGTATATGATTTTCTTTTTAGGTAAGAAATTAATCATTTTTTCCAATACTTGGCCAATAGAATGCTTATATAATAAGAACATGCTTTCCATTCTATACCCATTCTGTAAATATAAAAGAGCAGAGAAATTTTAATTAACCTTCCTGCTTTTGAAACTATATTAAGTCATTTATTTATTATCACTTCAGTCTGCAGCAACCAAAGACCTGAATGAATAACAAAAGCCCTTAAACTGGATTATTTTATCTGCAAGGTGGAATTTAAAACTCATGTCGTGGAAAGCTTATTGAACAGATGCTGTTATTCAGACGGCTAGCCCATTTTCTATCTTTGCTGCCAACGTTTTTGGTTATTATGGCTGAATGCTTGTTTATTTTCCTTATTTAGTCATTACTAAGTGTATGCTTTGCTTGTTGTTATGCAGGTTATGTTTGTTGTTACAGCTCCATATCCCAATTTCCCTCAAGAGGACTTCTGCAGGAGTTGCAAATAAGAAACGTTAACCTGTCTAGGTTAAATAAAGTTTAAATACATTTCGAGACAATGAAGCCCTGGGTGATATCTTTAAGATTTTATGCAATGCATCTGCCTGCTCCTAGAGAAATTTAAAGACTAAATATTTAAATAATATTGTAATAAAATTAGGACACAACAGACACAAATGCATGGATGTTTGTGGTTTATGTTAAAATTCACCATCTTGTTATTTGGCCTAGATGTGATGAATTACTTTTTTAGGTGTACTATATAAATGCATTTTACTTTAATATAAATTACTTTTTTAATCAGTTCAGATGTTTTTTTCTATGCCAAATGAATGGCATCTTAGATAGCAGCAGCAGTTCAGCACTTTTGCTATGAGTTTCTGAACCTCTACAGCTCCACTCATTTATTGTAATTTTAACACCAGATTCTATGGTGCTTTCAGAAGTTTACATACACTCATTATGGACGTGAGTATTTGTTATTTTGTTTTTTTAATGATGTATTTCATGTTCCCCCCCCCCCCCCAAGGGGAACTGATAAGGTACCACACCCCTTGACCTCTAAAAACAAACTTACTGGATGAACAAGTTTGTATTTTATATAAACTGTCAAAAAAATCATTAGGTTAAGAAAATCCGTTAACAGGTTGTAGAGAAACCAAACACCTCCTGTAGACAGGAAATGGGTGTTTCTGTAAAAACATAGCTGTTGTGCTGAGGTTTTCTCCATTATTACTTTATAAACTTTGTGCAATGACTAAACCAGCATTACTGGCAGCAAAACAGCTCCACACCATGATGGTGCCACCACCATGCTTGACAGATGGTCAAGTGTTTCTAAGTTTGAACGCCTCACCTGAACTCTTCAACAAAGAGTTTCACTAAAAAAATGTTTTTTTTGTTCATGCTGAAGACGATGTCCATTTTAGTGCAGGAGCTTAAATAAGATAAGTTTTTTTGTGCTATTATAATGCCATTTTTTTAAATAAATTAAAACTAGGGCTGTGTAATCTTTCGCATTAGCAACAATATCACAATTTTTAAAAACACAATTTCCAAATCGCGGCGTGGATAAGACACGTCCTTTAGGTGTCTGTAATACGCTTAAAGTGGGTTTGCCTCGACATGGAAGAGAGTCGCAGCAGTGAGATAATCTAATTGTATTATTTGTTTTAGGGCCTATATAATCATACTTTTTTACCAGAAACTTTCAGGAATCTCTCCACAGCAGTCAAACTGTTTAATATAGACTTGTTTGTTGGTTGCACTTTATGTTCAGCAAGGATTGATGTCCAGCTCAATAAAAGCTGTTCTCTTGAATAATAATATTCTGATTAATAAAATAAAAATTTCTCGTTTTAAATTGTCCTTGTTTACAAACATCTTTATCTTTTGTGTTACTTGTGGTTAATGTAGAGAAAAGTCCAAATTAAATCACATGTTTGAAGTATATCGCAATTTCTATTTTTGGCAACATTTCCACTGACATTTTGAGCGCTGAAAACCTATGTACGCCTGAAGAATGTGTCAACAAAGCATATTTACAGTTTCTCTTTAAAATCTGTTTCCTTTTTAGCGACTTGTTCTTAGGCAGTTCCAGCTTACCATATGTCATCACGTCAGGTATTTCGAACACTGACGAAGAGTTCCCCAGGGCGTTTATGGCTTCCACTCTCAGGGTGTACTCGACCCAGATGGAGGTGTGAGCCTTGTCAAAGAAACAGGAGTTTTCTCCTGCGGAGACGTAGTCTGGACATTCTTGAAAAGTCTCCCTGTGAACAGGCAAAACAAGACCTCTAATGAGCGGGAGGAGAAAGTTGGCACCGTAGAGCAATGTTGTGCAATGTTGTGCAACGAGCGGTAAAAACTTTTTGTTTCTAATCTACAGGTGCGTCATACATTATATCCATCATTATAATGTAGTTTTAAAAAAACAACTTGCAAAAGCATCTAATCAATGAAGCCAATAAAAGAGATTGAACACAAATCTACTACATGTACCAATCTAAAATATTTTAGTCTATATATCCCTGAAAAAAAAATATAAGGTGCTCATTTTTTTGTTATACCCAGTGTCCGAAATTAACTTCCTGATTCACCGGCCAAGTTGGCCGGTAGATGTAAAAATCAACCGGCCAGGCATATTTTTTACCGGCCAAAATATTAATCCTCACCAGACCTCTCAATTTTTACCAAAAATTAAGAGTGAGATTATGTTAATTTTTGGTGGTCGTGGTTGGGGGCGTGGCTGACTGGACCCTGGAAGAGAAATCTTTGTTTCCTACCTTTGATAGGAAAATATTAAGTTTATTATAAAAGGCACAATATGAATTATCAGATTCATATCCAGGCAATAAAAAACACTACAGATTATCATTATTCTATCCGTGTTGGTCTCATTTGTGAATGAGGCAGAGTTTCATCAAGCCTATACAGTCCAACATTTTTCCCTCAGCTGCGACACTTAAAGCACGCAGGATTCGCGCTGCGTCTTTACGCATGATCCAGCTACTGGATTTTACCCTCGTGCGCTGCGCGCGAGGGATAAACAGTGGGGAAAATGCATAAATGAAGACTGTAACGGGCTCCTTTAGAGGGAAGAGAATGAATAATGGGTCTGAGCTGAAGCCCCTGATTTTACAAGTTCCTTAAAAAGTCTGCACCTATATTACATGTAACGTAATTTTGCGCACCTGAATTCAAGCGCAAGGCAGCAGCCCACCGAAGCACCACTGGCTCTGTGTCGTTAAATACAAAAGAGCATTAAACATAGCTACTGACTCTCCAATTGATTTTAATTGGAACATTTTGGTACGAGTGGAAGGACATTAAACGTAGTGATTCACATTTTGAAGGCTGGCCGCTGATAAAAGCACCTGGCTCCGAGGGAAGGGAGGAGAGAGGCGCAGTTACAGCGCTGAGGCACAGAAACAGCGCACGTAGTGAAATGCAGAATTAATAAAAACGAAACTTATAAACAGACTAATGGGCGTTTTACACTGTATATGGTTAGCAGATCCGTTTTCTGATCCAGCATGCAGCCATGACGGGAGTATCTGGGAGCCGCTCTCCCCAGAAATAAGATGTGAAAGAAGCTGAACCAGCTCCGCAGAAGGCGGGTCTAGACTGAGCTCTGTGAACGGATCATCCGCAGCCCAGATGGGCTTTGTTATTTTTATTTTATTTTTAATTTATTTGGTACAAAGATTTACTCGCCATGTGGCAGCTAGCCCTCTGAAATTCACTCGCCAAACAGGAAATTTACTCGCATTTGGCGAGTGGCCAAATGCTTAATTGTGTTAATTTCGGACCCTGGTTATACCATACTAACATTATTTATAAAGCATTTTAAAGGAACCAGTGCTGCACATCGCTGCATATTAAAAAGGTATATTAGCATATATAAAATGTGACTGGACTAACAAAAAAAACACAACAAAAAAGCCAATTAAAACAAAATTAAAACAAAAAAGTCAAACTAAGTCTCTAAGGAGTATAAATGGGTTTTCAGGGTTTCAATTGTTGCCCGCATTCTGAATAAAAACAGTTTGTGTCTAGAGCCTTAAAACACACGTGGCGCTTTGAGAAAAGTTAGTTTATCAAGTTTTAGTTAGAACTAGCCCTTTTTTTACCTTCATACTTAAAACATTTCTCAGCTCTTTAACATTTATTGACCAACGATAAGCGGAGCCACTGTGACGGGCCTGAAGAGTCACACGTGGCTGCTGTGCCCTGTCCTAGACCTCTGTGCCTGCAGAAGCACAGCGTGGCACGTTGAGGTGGGATTTAAACTTTTAAAAACAAAAACAAGAACCTTAAATGTGCCCAACAATAACCAGGCAGCCATTCAAATAAAGCCAGAACAGAGGAGATGTGTTCAGGTTTATGAGACCCAGTTAGAAGTATAAATCTAATATAAATCTACATGAATAATGTAGAAAATACAATATAAAATCATTGTCTATATCCAGTTTGATAAAATTTGCTTTAAAATATACTGTTAGGGGTGCCATAGGGGCCATATTGTAATTTTCATAAAATTCAAGAAGTTTATGGCTAGCCCAAGTTTAATATCCTCCAAACAATCCCCGAATGGTTTGATTGAGAAATTAGAAAACTACTAGAAGAACTGAGCATTCTGACGTTATAAACCACAATGTTCCTTTTTTGATCAAACCAAACAAATAATAAAAACTAAAAAAAAAACAATTCTGTTTTTATTTCTGAAAGAAATAGCTTATCTAAATGGGGAAATGGGTCTAATTCCATCGAACTGAATTCAAAAATACTTTCTCAATCCCAAAGGAAAACTGAATTAAAAGAGGCGCATGGATTTTCATGAGATTTTACTCTTGACTTGTTGCCAGGACACTTCTTATCGAAATGATAATAAAAATCTACAGGCACATTAAAAAAGGTGATATACAGCATGTCCATGGTTTTGAGCACAATGCAAACAGCATGGAAAAATAAAAAGAGTGACAAAGCAAAGTGCAAGGAACCAGAGAGGAAAGCCTTAAGAATATCAAACACTGAATAAAAAGAATGGACTCTGTCGTTGGCCCCCACTTTGTGGTTTTTCCGCATTTAAAAGCCCATTTCAGAATATGATACGAGAAATTAAAGACAAAAGCAAAAGTCCAGAAAAAAACGAAGAACCTCAAGAAAGCCTCAACAGGGAGTTTTGAATATGTGTTAAACTTTCTCAATGCAGGCATTGTGATATTAATGGGCAGATGTTGTAGTTGGGTACATGAACTTGAGGCATAAAACCAAGACACATTTCTTTTAAAAGCTCTAAACCAGGTGTGTCTGAAGCGCGGACCACAAACTGGGTGACCATCTTTTAAGAAAGCAACTGAGCAAAACCTATTTTTAACTTCTGGATCTACAATGATATACGCATCCCTTTCCAACAGAAAATCCGACTAATTGGTTTAATTATGAATTATAAATTATCACGTTTTGCAGAGCAGGTGAACAAAATTCACAACATATTTTTTTTGGTTATTTTCTTTGCTATTTCGCCCTTGCATATTTTTGACTTGACAATTGCAGGTGAACAAAATTCACAACATATTTTTTTTGGTTATTTTCTTTGCTATTTCGCCCTTGCGTATTTTTGACTTGACAATTCCGGCCCACGGATCAGAAAGTTTGGACACCCCTCCTCTAAACACAAAAGAAAACTGTTGAACAAACCTGTTGCAAAGAAGGTTTGATTTAGAACTCCAGAAAACATGTCAGCCAGCCTTAAACTATATTTACTGACGTTAAGCTCTAGGGTGAGAGCAGCTGAAGCTCACATGTGGGAGTTGATGGTTTAAACTGAGGACGTCGACTCCTTCATCAATGAAAAGTGTTCTCATTCTCACCCACACAACAACTCAGTAGTTTTCCATCGGCGTGTCTAGGTCTACGGAGCAAATTACAACTAAAAATGGGTTTTACTCTCATCAGGGCGGCTGATAAACTTATCAGGAACTCTATGGGCCATCTGGTGGCCTTGCGGCTAAAACAAACATGAAATACAGCAATTATAAACCCCAGCTGAGGAACTTGGTCATATCTCACTCCCCGTTTTCCCATCGTCTATCTATACTGTGACCTGCCTAATCAAGACAGAAAAGTTTAAAGGCTATAGGTGCAAGATAAACTGACTTTTCTTTCTTGTAGTAGAGGCGGTATTGGGTTGGCAGCCCTCCGTTGGAGCCTGGCTTCCACCAGCAGGAAAATGTCTCCTTCTCTGGGGACCTGCAGTCACGTATATGCGGCACCCCTGGTGCAGATGTACCTGGGCAACAAAAATGACAAACAGACTCTTAATGCAAATTCCCCTCCTGGGCACCAGTATTATGTAATACTAAGGCAACTGTTTATAAGGCCGAATAACACATACAACTATGTATGTGTTAATACATAGTTGTAAGTGTTGTATATGTTCGTAAACTCGTTTATTCAGGGTTAGCTTATCTGTGTTCAGAGCTTTTAGCACATTTTCAGCAGTGCCACCTGCTTCCTAAGGCCTTGGTTTTCCAATATATAGTACACAAAAAAAAACTTCCATTCTCTTTATACGGCACACAGTTCAGCTCAATAATAGTAAAAACAATGAAGTTATTTTAAGACTAGTTTTGCCTTTTTTTCCTTGTTAGATATTTACACTTAAAATGAAATAATTGAGAGCAAAAGTGGTTAGCAAAGTCAAATTCCTTGTTTGTGTGTAAAAACTTGCTGTTTTTAACTGATTCTGAAAATAAAAGTAGGTTCTGAATTAAATCTTAGGATTTGCAGAAGAGTCGTGTCCCAAGAACTGTATTCTGGTTTGGCAGTAGTCAAACCCAAATATAATAGTAAAATGTAAAAACAAAACTATGAAAAGCCGAACAAAACATAAAAACAAGAACAAAACAAATTATGACAAAACAGAACAAAAATGTGTCAGTAAAATAAACTAAACTTAAATAAAATATTCTTTATGCAGGCAGAAACGTTTATTTTTCAGATAATCAGAATAGTTCTGATGGCGTATTCATAGATTGCTACTACAACCAACAGAGCATACATCTTTCTGGGCACTTTAACCGTTCTTTAACCTGGCTCAACCGAAAAATAAACAAAAATGATTAAATACACAATTAATGTAAAAAATAATTTTTTCCCCCCCAAATAACCAGGTGTGTACACCTGTACAGGTCCAGGGCCAGTAAAAGGGCAGCGGACAGAGCTGTCGACCCAACTCACCCTGGTCTCACAGGCCATTCAGGCTTTTACCCTCAGGTCGGCTACAGAGCGCCGATGGCCCAAACGAGCCGACACAGTTTCTGTCCCCAGGCTGTGTCCCTGACGAACACTTTACAGTCAGGGTAGCCAGCTACACTGCTGAGAAAAGAAAGCATATCTGCACTAACTCTGCAGGGTTTCCCCCCCTTGTATGTATACATGTATGGTGAGGGGGGGGGGGGGGGCTCTCCTGTACATACTGCTCAAGCTCTTACCTTTTCCCTGAATAATGTTTCTTCCTGTTATAGATTTTAGTTTGCTGTTCTGCTGCTTGCTGTCACTTGTGTGCCTGTTTTTTACACGATGCGAGAGTTGGAATATGAAGTCCAATTCCGTGTTTGTAATCACAAACTGGAATAAAGTCGATTCTGATTGTGATGCCGACGAAAGAATAAAAAGCAACCCAAAGCCAAAGTGATATTACTTTGTTACTACCGATTAAGAAAGGCGCTGTGCACTTTACTGCTGAGTTGTCTTAATTAGCCAACTTCCAACACAAAGGTGCCGCAAACTTGTCACACCATTAGTCCAGGTTGCTATGGAGGCTTTGATTTCTACGTAATGAGTCTGTGACCAATGCATCACAGAAGTCCACAAATTTGGCAAAAATTCTAAGCAGCTCTCAAAAGGTAGAGAAAAAAAAAACTGTAATTAAAATCCATTAATTAAATTGTCATGCATTCAGGATTTTACCAAAAACGGCACATCAGTGACTGGGGGCCACAGTCACAGAGATAAATCCTGAGCGTTAGATTTACAGTGATATAAGGATATATGATGGTTATGAGTTCTTCTCAGCAGAGCAAGTCCAAAGCTGTTTGGGGCAATAGAATGAAATGTTTTATGTTTTAGAAAAAAACGAGGGTTAACTGTGTTACTGATGGACACGTCTGACTTTCTGTGGTTAAAGCTCAGCGTGTTTTATTACTTTTGTCTCAAACAGACAAACAGTCAAATTAAATACATGTCAAACAGCAATATAGTGTTGCCTTATTTGTTTGAACTAATGCTGTCTCCGTCCTAAAGCCGATTCCTTCAATAGACTATGTAAGAAGCGACAAAGCAAAACAAACAAATGTAAAATTTCACTCTGAAAATAAAATTAAAACATAAAACAAATAAGACAAACCATCAACAATGAAATGAAATGTTTGTTTGAAAAACTAATAATAGAAATAAGGAGAAGAAAAGGAAAGAGACAAAGAATATAAAGAAAAAACAAGTAAATAACAGGACACGATGAACTGAAATAGAATACATTTAAATAGAAATAATTTTACACTGCATTCAGCAAACAAAAATAATGATCTTTCTGGCTAATTTTACCATAGTTGTACCTGGTTAAAACATAAACTAAACAATTGAACACTACTTTTTAACTCTTTTTAAGTAATTACCTCACAGCAAAATAAACCCCTGATTTCGTCCGGCTATAACTGAGTATAAAAGGAAGGAGAGGTGGCCTAATGGTTAGAGAGCAGGGCACTTGTGTCCTGAGGAGGCTGAAAGGTTCTGGGTTTGAATCCCGCAGACTGCCACTTAGCCCTAGAATGCTCCCTGGGTGCCCACTTCTCCCCAAGGGATGGATGGATTAAACGCAGAGGATGGATTTCAATGGAATATTTGTTGCAATGACAAATAAAGATAATTATATGTGTTTGATTTTCAGCCCTTTAACGTATTGTCAGGTTTTATTTGAATTCTAGGTTTTTGACTTTTCAGGGGGTGCAAGGTCCAGAAACACGCTTTTCCCAGAGGCCTTTTGAATTTTTCTAACACCTTCCCAGACTCCGTACACGCCCTGGATGTAAGAAGCATGTCGGCCAGAGTGTTTGTTTGAAGGCTTAAAGAAGACCCACTCTAAGGAGATTTGTGAGCCAGAGAGAAATGGAAAGATAAGCGAAAAGAGGGATGATTGATAAAACATGACACTATGTCACAACACAGCTCCATTTTCCTCTGTGGGAGAGAGGAAGTGCAAAAGCCACTCTGAGATAATCTGAAGATAGTCCCGAAATAATCACCATAAAAATGATGTCCATATTCAGTCCCTCTTTTTTCATCTTTCTGTGAACCCGACTACAAGAAGCTGTGAGCTACAGTAATTTCATTCAATCACAGGAAGAATCAAAAACCTGTTGTTTTTACTTTAGCTCTGCCTTTCTGTGAGCTACAGTTTCATGGCAAAAGAGTGTTTTGCCTTGGAGTCGATTAGATATAGGGTAAATACCTCAGAGTCGAATAAAAGTTCCAAAACGAAAACACAGACCCAAGACAAACAACTTGCCTTGACGTGAAAATTAAATGTAGAGGCATTTTTAAGGTTACGTGCCCGAATGAAGGTGCACGAGCTCAGCCGAATTACAGCAACAATACCACTTTCATCATCTTCCATCACAACTCTTCTCTTAAACAGCACGCTCTCATACAATATAAATCGATAATTTGGGAATGTTTTACTTACTGCTGCAAACTCCGACTGCAGACAGCACACAGAGCACAAGCAGACAGGAGCGTGTCCTCATCCTGGCATAATCCGTCACACACTGACTCAGCCAGGAGAAATCAAAAGAATGTCCTCAATAAAGTGCTGTAAACACGGGGCTCGGCTGCGGGTCTCGTTTACACCTGAAACAGAGAGATATGGAGGGAAAACATCACATTTTAGTTGACATGTACACACCACAAGAAAACATGATATTCAAACTACAGATGGTGTGATGTGACTGGATTATTGGAGGAGTGTGTGCTTGAAAAAAAAAGTTGGTAAAAGAGTTAAGGCTTCCTGATCTTACGGTGTAGTAAGGTTTTAAACAGTTCTGGTGTCAAAGCAGCAGAAATTTCATGTTACAATTTTTCTATCTATAGTTTAAAGTACTTTAAATGAGATGCGAGAGAAAGTGACAGGGTGACCAGAGGAGGGAAGTGCTGCTTCTTCGCATAATGCTGCTGTGCACTGCTCAGTCAGCTGGCTGAAAGAGGGCTACTACACTTTTCTCATATTCAGGGAAAAGACCAACTAGGATAACCTTTGGGTGATACTCTTCTTACCAATGACTGGTCATTTTGTCCCTTCCTGCTTACATTTGTAACCATGTACATTAAACATAGCTTATCAGTTTAATTTAATTGTGCATAATCACCTGAAAACGTTGAAGTGCTCTATGAAATATGACAGATTAAAACCCCGGATCAAGACAAAAAGATGGGTGGGTATAAGAACTGACGTGTGGTTGGTATAAAATGTCTTGAGTTAGATGCCATCAGTCAAGAACAGTAGCAAAGAAGAGAATGAACCAGAATCCACTGAGCAGTTGAGAAAAATTTAAGATGGCAAAAAAAAAAAAAAAAACACTGGCCATAGTTTTTTTTTTAGAAAATAAACTATAAATCCCTCTGATTATTCCACTAGAGTGAATCGTTTCGGCTGGTCCCTTAGTCAGGCCACAGGAAGTCACTACAACTTATGCACAAACTTTAGAGTTTTAATGCCGGGTGCCCTACCTCATGCAACTGGGATTTGAACCCGGGTCCCCCCCCCCTATCAAAGATGCGGACCTAGCCTTGCTAATGCTGTTTTAAAACTACAGTTGGCAGGCATTTGATCTCAGTGCTGTGAAACAGTATTTGACCCTTTATATATTTTTTCTTTTTCTTTTTTTTTGCTGTTTTGATACATTTAAAGGAGCTATAAGTCAGATATTTACTGTAAAAGCAATCTAAAACTCGCTGGTTCCTGAGCCAATCTTATGAGATTTCCCAGGGTTCTCAAAAAAGAGCGCTGCATTTCATATTTTATCTTGGCAAAAGAGCAGCAGCCTGCGGACATGGAAGCCAGTAAGACCAGAATTAGAACAAAATACAACATCACCTGTCCTGTGGAAGTAAAAGTTCACAACAGCAACACACCGTTTAAAAACGGGATACTAGATTGTTGTGATTGGCAAGCTGTTGTACCGATTTGAGCCACAAGGTGTCAATATTAATTATAGCTCCTTTAAATTGTTCTGATTATCAAAGAAAATTTAATATCAGACAAAGACAAATTGAGCAAAAACAAAAAGCCGTTTTAAAATATTAATTATATTTTTCAAAAGGAGAAAAGTTTTCCAAACTAACCTTCCCCGGTGTGAAAACATACCTGGAAGATAGTTTTAATTGAGCCACGTGGTGGGGGGTTCGCTTTTTTTTTAAGAGCCATCATGAGATCACTGTTCTGCTGCAAAATATTAGTAGAAGTGTGCTTGAAGTTAAAATCACAAACTTGTAAATTCATGGTTCCATAAAAACTGTGAGTGATCCAGGTCCTGACGCAGCAATGCCTCCACAGACCACCATGTTTGACTGTCCTTTTTTTGTCTCCACCTTTGTTTCACCGTGACACACTCCCATGTCCAATCTCTTTCTTAAGGTGGAATCATGAACTTTGACCTTAATGCGGTTTAGTGAATCCTGCAGGGCTTTAGATGTTTCTTTTGGGGCTCCCTTAGGGTGACTTGATGCACTCTTATGGTGATTTTGTTAGGCTGACCACTTTTAGGAAATGTTCTACACTGTTTGATGTTTTTTCTATTTATGGATAATCGCCATCTTTCAGAAAGAATTATAAAGGCATTTCCAGGCTAAAATATGGTATTGTTTTTCATCTGCTCTTGAATTTATTTAGATCAGACATGATGTGTTGCCTTTTAATGTCTTTAAGCCAACTTTAGGTTCCATTTCAAGGATTTTATTTTTAATCTATAGGCTTGGTAATCAGGTGAAAATAGTCTCTTCATTTGCGGCTAGTTAATAATTTCACACATGAAAGCAGATTGTCCAGATATCTTTTTATTCCACTTAGTAAATTAAATCATCATTTATTCATTTGAATATTTATTTTCCACCAGTTATCTTTTTTGGCATTTGTTTGATGATCTGAAACATTTAAGTGTTGCAAAAAAGAACAAATCTGTAAGAGAGCAAACACTGTTTCACAGCACCGTAGATCAGGCTGTACACGTTTGCCTACATGTAAACACAGTGATACGGTTAAACAGTTGTATTTTTAGTCCAGGTAAAAACTAGATCTACTAAAACTTTGAGCAATTTTATGTTAAATTCAACCATAAACTTGCTTTTGGAGTAATTGCCACAGTGTGTAGTTTTTTTTAATAAGCTTGTCATGACGAACACAGATTGATTTGAGATGACATTGTGTACTTCCCCATGCCTAGGAGTTCATGTTTATTTAGATGCTGCAGGTTCAGATAAAGACACAGCGACACACATGGTGTATGATGTCTCAAATGCCACTGTCCAAGCTGTGAATTCATCTTAGAGCAATTGCTCTGCTGTTTGCGCCACATGTTTCTACACTTACTGGAAAATTACTGACTTCGATGGGAACACTCAGGACTCTAAAGTAGCTTTTTTTCCGCACACTGACAACTTCGAAAAATGCAATTTGTAGCTTCCTGAGGATAAATTTAAAGGAGATGTGAAATGGTGTGTGTGTGTTTTGTGTGGGGTTGGTGTAGGTTGAGGGTCCCTTACTGGAAAATGTATTTTTCCCTCTTCCACAAACACAGTTTAAAAAACTCAGTTTCGTGCAAGTACACCTGCTCCGGCAAGTTTCAACAGGATCTCTTCCTGGTGCGGTAGGCGGGCCCTGCGTGGGGCTTTATTTCATTATTTCCCAACTCTGGGTGCAGACCAAAATGACTGCGTGGTAGAAAGAAAAAAAAAAAGCAAACTGTTAAATAATAAGGCTTGCCAGGGGTGGGGAAACAATTTGGTCTGATTTACAATATAATATATAATTTTTATTTTTTTTTAGTGGAGGTCAAAACTGCCAGAACAGATTAACCATTAAATTTGATGTTGAAAAGGACATGTAAAAAAATATATATATATTGTTGGAGAAAACGGTCACCAAGGAGACGGTGTTCCCCCGCTGCTCCATTTATTAACCTCCCTGCAAATGGCTGGAGGTAAATATGTTCACAATCTTCCATAATAATACTTCCAGCTTCCTTTAAAGTATTTATATTATATATATGTTTCCTTATGAGAGACACGCTCCCAAATCAAAACTATCAATTCGTGGGCAACACAAAAGAATTACAGGACACTCAGTTATGGTAAGCCTTGTAATGCATGTCACTACAGGTGCTACATTACATTAACTGTTGCTTAGCCCACGCACGCACGCACGCACACGCACCACTTCTAAAGAAAAACATCCCAAGGCAATGAGATGAAGCCTTTTATATAACATTTTAGAGATGCGTTTCTGCGCTGGATCATCATAAACATTTAAAAAGCAGTTTCCGTGTCACATTTAAATATTTAAGACTCACCACTTCGGGACCCACGCAGAACTGTGGCTAAATTGTTGTCATTAAGATCTCCCCCTCCTTGAGATGTCACATCGCAGCAGAAGACCTCCTCACACCTGGCAACCCCCTCTGCGCCACACGACTCAGGTATGACCGTTTAAGAGGAGCTGGAAAGGCGATTCACCGGGAGAGGAGAGACAGCAAGCGCAATTTGTGGCAGTGGCATGTCATTCTGGCAGTTCCGGTGGCAGTTCCGGGTTGCCACGGCATATGCCACTAGGCTGACAGTCTCCACTGGCATCTGCCACAACAGAGACAGGGTGCCAGCACAGGGTGTCAGTGATCTACTGGCACCTGTCACAAGGCTGACAGGCTGACAGAGCGACTTACGCCGTTACGGGCGCTGTCAGCGCCGGTTTTCGGCAAAAAAGCTTAGTTAACGTGACTTTAGGTGGATTTTGGTTTTGAAATTATGATCTTATTATTTAATAAACTGTCTCAACCCGTTCATAAAGTCATATTTATTTGATGGAACGATGTAATTCGTATGAAAATTAGTGGCCATTGACAGGGTGCCAGCACAGGGTGTCAGTGATCTACTGGCACCCGTCACAAGGCTGACAGGCTGACAGAGCGACTTACGCCGTTACGGGCGCTGTCAGCGCCGGTTTTCGGCAAAAAGCTTAGTTAACGTGACTTTAGGTGGATTTTGGTTTTGAAATTATGATCTTATTATTTAATAAACTGTCTCAACCCGTTCATAAAGTCATATTTATTTGATGGAACGATGTAATTCGTATGAAAATTAGTGGCCATTGACAGGGTGCCAGCACAGGGTGTCAGTGATCTACTGGCACCCGTCACAAGGCTGACAGGCTGACAGAGCGACTTACGCCGTTACGGGCGCTGTCAGCGCCGGTTTTCGGCAAAAAGCTTAGTTAACGTGACTTTAGGTGGATTTTGGTTTTGAAATTATGATCTTATTATTTAATAAACTGTCTCAACCCGTTCATAAAGTCATATTTATTTGATGGAACGATGTAATTCGTATGAAAATTAGTGGCCATTGACAGGGTGCCAGCACAGGGTGTCAGTCTCTCCTCTCCTGGAACCTGACACTAGGCTGGCCCTGGCCACCTAGTGGCAGGTAGCCACTAGGTGTCCATGGCCACTTTTCAGTAAAATACTCTTTTCAAACCATGATATTGCTTATTAACATGTGTAAAACCTTTAATGATGTGACTGCATTTACTTTGGAAGCAATGGCGTAAATAGTGTTTTCTATGTATTTAATATGCTGTAAGGAAAGAAGCATTCCACACACTGCTGATGTGCTACACAGAATAGTTAGTATGACATACATAGTCATTCTGAAAGCACCTGGCCATGAGGGTGTCAGAGAACAATGTGAGTTGACATCGTTCCACAGAATACTGGAGGGTGAAAATGAGGTCAGGTTGTAGTAGTTGTACCCAAATTCTATGCTGATTAGTATGTGTCTCTCCTTAAATCTATCTAAAATCCAGATAGGCTGCAGCAATGAAGATATATGGTTACTTGTTAAAGTCTTTATTTACAGAAGTTCTTCAAATCTTGCAAAAACTTTTAGTTATTTTACATCGACAATGTACAAACAGAACTTTTCATAGTCCTCCTTCTTTTCAAAAACAAAAGTAAAATGCTCCGCTGGAGAATATTCATTGTACTCTTCATCCCATGTCTTGAGGGCTTCGAGAGCTTCTGCTTGTTCTAGCTCGTCCATATCCAGAACAACAGGAAGTGTTATTCTTCCACTAAATTGTTGTTCTCTGCACCAGTCAGCTGCAGCCTGACTATCGACAATGAACGGGCTTCCCTGCAGAAAATTATAGATTAGTTACAGATTGCTAATTTAGCCAACATCAAGGGATCATATTTCCTTTTACATTTGACAAAAACAGATTACATTCAAATAGCTGTGTAGTTTAACCCTTTTCTGTTAACCTTTTCTGTGTCTTCTTCTTCCTGGGCTTCCGAAAGTCTGGAAATAAATGAACAAAAAGAGAGGAGGGGGGGTGAGCCAGTACAGTATCTTTTAATGACTGCAGTATATGTAGTTGTGCACACACAATTGTTATTTACCCCTCATTTTTCTTCACGGTATTTATGAGCATCATCTCTGCTTGGTAGCGGCAAAGGTTGTTATTTTGCAGCCACTTGATGACAACCTAAAAAAAATTCCAAATCATGTACAGCAGTTGTACAACACTAAATCAGTCACATTTCCATGTTGAAATTTGGTTTGTTTGTTTTTTTATAATGGTTACTCTTATTATCACACCAATTTAGTATTGGTTATTATTCCCTACGACCATTTACAGATGAAACATAATTTAAGTTAAGGGCATTGCATCAGGACAAATATTTTTTTTATGGGTGTCCACTGTAATATTTGTCAATTGTCTATTTAGATTTGTTTTGTTTTTAAAGTTTGTTTTGGACCAGAAATCACATGGAGGTGTTGGAAGCCATTGTAAAATTGGTACCTATTTTTACAGAAGAACTCAAGAGGGAGACATTGTTCAAGTTCAGTTGTTATTCAAGTTGTTGCTGTCACTGAAATATTACATTTTTTGTGCCAGGTTATTTTTGGTAATGTTTTCTGCTTTGTTGTGTTATTACTCCATCGTATGATCTGTTCAGTTTTCTCCATTTCAATCAAATCAGCATTTGTTGTCTGTCTGCTGGTCATTTTGTGTTTAGTTAACATTCAGATGAGTACATAAAGAATCAAACCCCTATGTAAAACTCAAATGTTACCCATTTCACATTATAAAATCCTTCTTTAACGCTTTCTGAACATCTCTCATCCTTGATAGTTTTTGGTACACTAAAAATACAGATGGACATATTCTTTCCAAAAAAGTTCCAAGCTTTCATACTAGTGGACAAAAATGCCTTTTTATGGCTTCGATAACATGCAAATTAAACTGAAAGCCTTTGTAAAGGGGAGTCGATGACCTGGATGACTGATAATCTTCACCAGCACAGATGGACATATAAAAGTGTTTTTGCCACCAAGCCCATTTACACTTACAAACCTATGCCATTAGTAATTGCTTTTTCTTTCTCAGTTTTAGGGACTGAAGCTCACCTCAGGCAGAATCACCTCTGTGACCATGTGTTGGTCAACATCTCCACTGCCAGGGACATACAGAATGTTTTCAAGCCGTGTGATGAGAACCTCTGTCTGTAACAACAAGGGAGGCAGTTATCATGAGTGTCGTTAATTGAAATTGACAAGACTTTTAAATTTTAGCAATTGATTGGATGCTTCTTAAAGTTTTTCTGTAATTAGGATGACACCCTACAGCATTAAAAAAATACAACAAATAATTCAAAAAGAAAGGAAGACAATACTATGGAATCTCAAACAGGACATACGTCACCATTCCCTTGAGCATTCTTTGAGAATACAGCACTAACAGTAGCTCATCCAGTTTTGTATTTTGACATGGTTTTGAATTGAATTACATAAAGCAATGACAACGTACCATCATGTCATTAAAAGTGGTGACATGCTCACTGTATAACCTACTAAGGGCTGGATCAAAGCCTTTGTGTTTTCACAGATACATTCTGTTTGACAGAATGTCACCAGTCTGCAACTTCTTTTCCAGGTCCTGCAACATTTTAGATTAAGTTAAATTCACAATTTGATTTAATTTCCTGAAAAATATGATTGTCTTCTACATAATAATGAATGTCATCACCTTAATCTCAGAATCTGTAAGAATATCTTCTGCTTTGACGGACTGCAGAATGTTGTCGCTGTTAAAGAAAAAAAATTAAAACTTTGCTCAGAATTAGATGAGAGATTGAAAAAAATTAACAAAACTTATGACTTTATTGAAATGTACAATTTTTATTCATGTATATAATACCATGTCTATCTTTGTTTGAGAGGAAAAAAATATATTGGCATGAAAACAGGTATTTATTTACTAATTTATTTACACATTGTGTAAACAGCAGGGCGTCATTATTAGTCATTTAGCCATAGCCCAGAGTTTAACATTTGGCAGTAGGATGTTTTCATTCCAATTCTGAAAGTGCTTGAAAAATAACAAAATAAAAATATTTTTTGTACAAGCATGTATTTTATTAGTGTCATTTATTCCAAAATTGCATATTAAAATGCCCAAACAGGCTATTACACGTTCTGATTTAAAAGGATAAAATATATAATTAATTTGCGATTAATCTTGAATTAACTATCAACATTATGCGATTAATCACAATTAAAAAAAATTTTATCATTTGACAGCCCTAATATAAATACATGTCTTGTGTCCTTCACATTTGTTAATTTAGTTTTTATTGTACAGACTATTAATACGTTTTCTTCTCGAAAGCGGTTAAAGTAAACTAATACCCACTCCCGAGTTCAGACACTAGATGGCGCAAAAGCAATAATCTAACCTACTGTATCTAGATATTTACCTGAGAGAGCACCTGCTAACTAACCAAGAAATTAATGAGAATGTGTGGCAGCATAAACGTTAAGAAGGCATTTAGTCATATTTAGGCCCGAACAATCAACAGAGAAGGTCAAGAGTAAATGACGAGACGAACAGCCATGGTAATGTTACAGTAGAACTTTGGTGGATGATGAAGATTTGCAGGCATGCGTCACAAGACTAGAGGCAGCAGCAGCAGCCGATTTCTCCACCCTCCCAACCAGGACAGGTTGGAGGCTGTCTCGAGCCAAGCATGCAGGTCATATAACCTTTTTGTTACGTTCATAAAGCACTCAAAATTATCCCCCCCCCCCTCCCTCTCTCTCAGCCAAACTTTCACCCTGTACTGCAATGAACTACATCGTTCCATCAAATAAATATGACTTTATGAACGGGTTGAGACAGTTTATTAAATAATAAGATCATAATTTCAAAACCAAAATCCACCTAAAGTCACGTTAACTAAGCCTTTTGCCGAAAACCGGCGCTGACAGCGCCCGTAACGGCGTTAGTCGCTCTGTCAGCCTGTCAGCCTTGTGACGGGTGCCAGTAGATCACTGACACCCTGTGCTGGCACCCTGTCAATGGCCACTAATTTTCATACGAATTACATCGTTCCATCAAATAAATATGACTTTATGAACGGGTTGAGACAGTTTATTAAATAATAAGATCATAATTTCAAAACCAAAATCCACCTAAAGTCACGTTAACTAAGCTTTTTTGCCGAAAACCGGCGCTGACAGCGCCCGTAACGGCGTAAGTCGCTCTGTCAGCCTGTCAGCCTTGTGACAGGTGCCAGTAGATCACTGACACCCTGTGCTGGCACCCTGTCAATGGCCACTAATTTTCATACGAATTACATCGTTCCATCAAATAAATATGACTTTATGAACGGGTTGAGACAGTTTATTAAATAATGAGATCATAATTTCAAAACCAAAATCCACCTAAAGTCACGTTAACTAAGCTTTTTTGCCGAAAACCGGCGCTGACAGCGCCCGTAACGGCGTAAGTCGCTCTGTCAGCCTGTCAGTCTTGTGACAGGTGCCAGTAGATCACTGACACCCTGTGCTGGCACCCTGTCAATGGCCACTAATTTTCATACGAATTACATCGTTCCATCAAATAAATATGACTTTATGAACGGGTTGAGACAGTTTATTAAATAATGAGATCATAATTTCAAAACCAAAATCCACCTAAAGTCACGTTAACTAAGCTTTTTGCCGAAAACCGGCGCTGACGGCGCCCGTAACGGCGCCCGTAACGGCGTAAGTCGCTCTGGCAGCCTGTCAGCCTTGTGACAGGTGCCAGTAGATCACTGACACCCTGTCTGCCACGGCGCTGACGGCGCCCGTAACGGCGTAAGTCGCTCTGGCAGCCTGTCAGCCTTGTGACAGGTGCCAGTAGATCACTGACACCCTGTCTCTGTTGTGGCAGATGCCAGTGGAGACTGTCAGCCTAGTGGCATATGCCGTGGCAACCCGGAACTGCCACCGGAACTGCCAGAATGACATGCCACTGCCACAAATTGCGCTCGGTCCTGCTGCGGGAGAGGAGGGGCTGTTTCCCGCATGACCTGCCCACCTGAGAACCGACAGAGATAGCAAAACACGGAGCGATGCGTCACTCCACAAGGTTTCCCAGGGAGCCCCAAACACGCGCTTTGACCATTCGTGCGGTGGTCTCTGTCCCGTGTTTTATGTTGGACGTGTCAGAAAGAATAATTATGGACAAACATGATATAGAAATAATATATTTTCAAGCAACCGAGACGCGATATCAGAAAACGAACAAAAAAGTCTGACGGCTTTGAATGCATCACCGCAGCAACAGGCGTAAGTTTTACCTGCGTGTCTGTTTGGAATGCAACCAGACAGGAAACCGTACAATATTTAATAGAGCTCACCAGGTAAAGACTGATATTACTACTAGTTAGTTACTACGCCCCCCCATAAAATATGCTGATTTATAATAAAACTTGAATAAACAGAATTCAATAATTAACAACAATTTACTCTTGGAATCAGGCGAAAGCCAAATGAAAAGTCTTGTGACGAATATCCTTGGACTATTGGGATCTTGCACAAATGCTAGATTAAAAAGGCTGTTTTTAGTTGACTTGCAAAAAGGTCAATACTCTGAACTATCACAAGGGCTTTAATTAATTTGCACACAAATCATAATAGAGTTTGATGTGCTTGAGCTTATCTTAATAAATAACCGGTATCTACTAATAAAGTCAACAGAATATATATATATATACATATTATTATTATTATTTTTTTTTCTCAGTCTATTATGTTCCAGTATGACTCCGTCACGTTGACTTCAGGTGTGAAACTGACCATCTGCTGCAGAACTTGTTCTTGCCTCTCTTCAAAGTATTACATTGTCACATTTGCATGCACTCTAGTGGTTCAGTTTTAACTTTGAATCTACCCGGGAATGTGGTTTTGCAGGAGACACGATAAGCGGTTATTTATCAATACAGGTGCACGCACAGATCTTACCATCTTATGTTATGTAGGTATTACTCTGGTACATGCCCTTACAGTAAGATTACTGGTGGTAACATATTCAGGTTAATGTAATCGGGGTTGAGTGTTGCAACATGCAACAGAACATTGCTTTTATAGCAGCACATGTTAAGCGGCTTGGATTTCCCAAGAGCCATGCCAGCCAAGACAACCCTGTCACTAACATGCTAGAAGGATTTAGTGGAAACCCTTACGTCTACTCTGCTGAATCACATCTCAGCTCTGTCTGCAAACATACAAAACATCAAATGACCTTCACTTTAGAAGCATGTGACTAAATAATAATGCCAATGTTTTAATGTGGGGAAAAAAGGAGTTTCGGCCCCTTGTATATAAAAAAATCTAAAGGAATTTGAAAGTCAAAAAGCAACTTCAGAAACAAAACAACACAAAAGCTTCATGATAAGGCCCAAGATCTTCTTTCATGCCATGTTTGGATCGTAGTAGATCGCCCTTTATTGGTCAAATGTGTGGAGATCATGTGTGATTTCATGAGTTTTCTTTAAATTTCGGGTTTTATTACGATATTCATGATGTCATGTGAAAAGTATATGTCAAGCTTTTCCAAAAATGCCAGATTTTCTTGAAGCTGAATTTTTTCTGGATTATCAGAGCATAGGGGCTGAATACAAGCTTGTATCCATTTTCCTAGCAACGTATCACTTTTACTACTGCGCTTTGGAGGTCGTCAAGACTAGTTAAAGCACTATACAAGTATAAGCCATTTACAAGCCATTTACTCCTTCACACTAATGTGCTGCTGTTTATAAGTCTGTCATACATTTCCATTAAAATACAAACGGCAAAACTATCAGTTTGAAGTTGATGTGCAGCCGCTTATTAAAGCTTGAAACATCAGCCGAGGCAGAAATCACTGAGCCAAAGCTGAAGATAAAGCCAAATCAGTCTACTTTCATTTAAACGCAGAAGAAAAGGGCTGGCAAATGACCCTCTGGTGATCATTAACGTTATTACAGAGGCTTGAGCTGGGGGACCAGTATTGAATATGATATTTTTTTCATCGCTTTGTTATTTCTGTAACACTTTGGTGTCAATTGTACTCATTCAGATAGATTTGCTTTATTAATTAAAATGGGAATTTTAGTCATGAAACAAACCGGTGATAAAATAAACAAATCAGGGAGGCGCTGTACAGTAGCTTATTAAAGAAGCTTCACTTTAAAAAAGTAGCTCCCATGCAGCAACTGCATGTGGGTCATGACCAGGATTGCTATTGTTATATAAACACAAACCATAGGCTTGAGAGGGTTCTGCCATAGGGCTTCAAATGAATACACGTGAAACTGACAGGAAATATTTAAATTAAATGCTTTGTTCTATGACAGCCTTCGCTATTAATAATGGTCATCCAATTGAATTAACAAACAAGGCTGAGCATAAACTGATAAAATGACCCTGTGTGATACCTGTGTGTTCTGTAAACGCTAAACATGCATTTAATAAAACATATACTTTTTTGGAAAACAGGGAAAAACTAACGAACAGAGATTTTAACATTTGGTAAACCATAACATAAAAGTCATCTTTGGGAAATTCAACAAAAGCTATTTGTGCATAGGTCCCAAATGCTTCAAAACATACTAGTAATATAAACTATTATTTATTCTTGCACACTGGAAAGCCTAGATGTAATGCGGCTTTGACGCTGTCTCCCACAAACTGTTGATTGGGCTTTGCTTCACAATCTTCTCAAGGCTGTGGCTACGATCTGCTGCGTTGTTTGAAGCACAACATTAGGAAATTGGAGAGAAAATAGCACTCTACACATCAAGAGGAATCCTACCTAATCTGGAAAAACAGTCTACTGTTTTGTATAAAAAGACCCTTCGCAGAGTTAGAGCAGCATATTTTTTTATCATTAATATAGGAGAATAAAAATAATCCTAGATTTCTCTTTAGTACAGTTGCCAAACTTACCCAGAGTCATAGCTCCGTTGATCCATCCATTCCCTTAGCTCTCAGCAGTAATGACTTTATCGGATTCTTCATAAATAAAATTGATTCCATTAAAAATAAAATCATTGGCATCCTCCCAAACATGATTACCTCGTCCTTAGTAAGTGAGGCAGCGTTGGAAGAATCTTTAAAACTTGGTCGGTGTTTGAACTGTTTCGACGCAGTAGAGCTTTCTGAGCTATCTAAAATTTTAGCTTCTTCCAAACCTTCAGCTTGTATGTTAGACCCTGTCCCAACCAAGTTATTTAAGGAAGTATTCCCTTTGATTGATGCCCACATTTTAGACATGATTAATCTATCCTTAGTAAATGGATATGTACCACAGGCTTTTAAAGTAGCTGTTATTGAACCTTTACTTAAGAAACCTTCTCTTAATCAAGATAACTTAATAAATTACAGACCTATATATAATCTTCTTTTCTTAACTAAAATTATTGAGAAAGTAGTTGCTAATCAAGTATGTGAACATTTAAAAACTAATGACCTATTGGAAGAATTTCTGTCAGGCTTCAGAGCTCATCATAGCACTGAAACGGCTCTGGTGAAGGTCACTAATGATATTCTCATGGCCTCAGATAATGGACTTGTGTCTGTACTTGTCCTGTTAGATCTCAGTGCTGCATTTGATGCAGTTGATTACAATATTCTCCTAGAAAGACTTGAACATACAGTACTGAGGGATTAAGGGAAAAGCCATAGGCTGGTTTAAATCTTATCTGTCTGACAGATTCTAGTTTGTTCATGTTAATAATAAATCTTCAAACTCTAGTGTCACTTGTGGAGTACCACAGGGTTCAGTCCTTGGACCAATTCTCTTTACTACAGAGTGGAGATGCAAACTCTGGTCTGTTGGCGCTCTGAGAGGAACCTGTCGCTCAAAACAGAGAAGACATTGGAGTAGGTCTCAACTAAAAAAATCCCAGCTGCAGATGACACTCTGATCTTCATCAATGGAGAAAGGGTAAAATGGTCCAACATCAGGTTTGTGAGAGTGCACGTCTCTGAGAACCTCACATGGACCATCATCATTGAGCTCAGGGGAAGAAGGTGGACCAGCAACTGTTCTTTCCAAGGTTGCAGCCAGGAGATGCTGATAACTTTCTACTGCTCCTCTATTGAGAGCATCTTAACATATTGCATCTCCACATGATTTCACATCTGCTCTGCCGTTGAGAGAAAGGCCCTTCAGAGCATTGTCTCCAGCACACAGAAAGTTGCAGGAACTCAGCTCTCAAAACTGGAGGATAACACACATGCCTCAAACGGCAGAAAGCTAAAAGCATCAGCAAGGACCCTACTTATCTGTCCCACCCCTCTTTTGAACTGCTTTCACCTGGGAGGAGGTGAAAAGCCCCCTAAACACATACAAACAGACCCTGTGCAAAACTTTCATAAGGCTTGTGACAAACTGACCTGCAACCTGATTTGAACATGTCTGATGTCTACATTGCAAATGTTTTCTTTTGTCCATTTAATTTGACACAAAAAAATTACAATCCTGCTATTCATTCACTTTATCTACTACTGTCGTTTTTTACTGTTACAGGCTGTTTTTTTAGTTATTCATTTCCCATTCTCCTTTTAACAGTTTTAATCAACGTGTTTTTGCAAGAGGTCATTGCTGCTAAACTGTTTCAGATTGATTAATTAATTATACTATTGTTAAAAGTGGAGTTGCTTAAACTATTGTTATTATTTTGTATGCACTTGCAATGCAATGGCAATAAAGGTATTCCATTATAGTTTATTCAGCTGGCCAACCTTTTAAAATTTTTGTTGAGTAGCCCCTGTGGATGTTATGAAACAGAAAGTCCCCCCCCCCCCCTTTTAATATGAGCTGGATGCTAATTTCAGCAGGTATAGTCACTTTCTTTCTTTAATGGTAGAAGCCAATTATCACTGTCTGGCACATTTTGTTTCTGCCTATTGCTTGAGCCCTGCAGAGAGAGTACTGTACTGATCAAGGTTCTCTGGAAATGGGCCTCAGCACACATCAGATCCAAGGAAACTGAACGTCATTAACTAAACCTTTTTATAGACAGATTAAAACTGTTTAATTAAAATGCATATTTCCTTTGAAGTAGATATATGGAGTTCTAATAAGCATTACACTTAAAAATTGCCTTTTTAATTTGGGATTTTTTTTCTTTAAATATTTTTTATTCAATGTGTCATTGATTTATTTTGAGGATTTCTACACGTCTTTATCAGAAGTACCCATAAGTATGGAAGACTTTTTGGCACTTGACCTGAACTCCTGCAGGAAAAATGTTTAGCTTACAATTTATGTCAATGTTGCCATTTAAAAAAAAAATAAAACGACTGGAATTTTTGCAGTTTTGATTTCACAAAGTTCATTACAATACTTACAAGTCGTGAGATTTAAAATGTCCTTTTGTAACATAATGTAGATACTAACTTGGATATTTCTCATTGAGCTGGAATATTTTTGTATTGATTTAGTTGGAAACACAGTCGCACATGAATTGTGAAATAATACAATCCAAAATGATGCTGCATAGTTTTGTCTGTTGTTTCCTTCTGTCCGGGTATTTCACATGTTTGCTGAGACTCATGCGCTTACCTGCAGTTTACATTCACGTCACAGACTGTCTGAATGCACATAAATCCTCTGATGGCAACAACAGTATCTGTTTTGTGTTGTGCAAAGGGCAACAGCAAAAAAAAGAAAAAAGAAAAAGAAAGAAGTGGTATGACGTTGCACAGACTCCAGATTTGAAACCAGATTTTGCTTTCTTCTTTATGCTCTGGTTTCTTCAGGAGCACGAGGATTTTGCTGGCAAGCGCTCAGAAAAAATATGTTCTGCAACAAGAGTCCCAGCAGCAGGCGGCATCTTCAGAAAGCCGACCGCACAAGTTCTTTATCTTTAGTTTTATTGTAGCTAAAAACAAAAAAAGGAAGTTTAGATCTGAGGGGGGTGGGGGAAATCATTTTTTTTCTTGCATGGGAGATGAGTTAGGCGAGTGCACATGGGTTTTTACAGCAGTTACACATACGGGTTCCTCCTCATTCTGCTCAGGTCTGAACCCAAATGCTTTCCCTCTGTACTTTTCCAACCTGCTGTCACCTCAGGACAACAGGCGGCCTTATAAAACTTTGGCCGTTTTAACTCAGTTGTTCTGCTCTCTGTCTGCTTCGACTTTAATTGATACACTCATCTATCTGAGGTCAACAGTTCAGCATGTTTAATGCCAGCTCTGACATTTAAATTCACAGTTAATCATGGCCACATTATCCTAATTATAGCCCCTATATGGTGAAGTTGTAAAGCAGCCTGCCACGAGAGGTATTTATAACCTTTACAATAATCAAATAAAACTGAAAGGACATTCAAAGTGTGGAAGCTTTGTTTATTGAAAATCCCATTCAAGTGGATGTTTTGTGGCCTTCCTGTTTTTTTTCCCATGTCTATGCTGGCTTAGACAAATTATTGGTGCATCTGTAAGAGTGAGCAAGCATTTCACTGTCAAAGACATGGATGAGCCCTAACCCCCCCCCCCCCCCCCCCCCCCCCACCCAATCTTCTTTAAAACGGCTGCAAGGCTGAATCCTGCTGTTTTCTTTGCATTAATCTCATTGAGTAATTTTAAAATCCAAACTTTCTGTTCATCAACATAAGATATGTCATTCCTGTGACGACGCGCTTCACTAAAATGGCTCCAATGTGTCATTAGAGCTTTGCCCTCTTTCATATGTGTGATTTCTACACCTTTATCTCTACCTCTCACCCGGCAGCAACATCAGTATCAGTCAGATAAAAACGGGCTCCTTCTGTTAAAGCAACCTTGTCACAATTCCAGCAAGATAGTTGGGAAGATAGTTCCTTAGCTTTATCACGGAAAAAAAACACCCAGCACTCAATCTACGTGTGGAAAGTTTTGCCGTTTCACAGTTGATTAAACTTTTATTTTAAACTTCCTTCATTATTTGAAGTTGCACTGGCACACCTTTGTGTCTGTGTCTGTATCGGATTTGCGATGCAGCTGTTTCCAAACTATTTTTGGTTCATCGTTCTACAATAAGAAAAATTATTTGTAAGCGGAAAATGCTTCAGACTTCAGACAGTTGCCAGTCTTCCCAGAAACGTAGGCTTCAAATATATGTTCTCCCCGGGGTCAGATCGTGCATTGCTCAGAGAAACGACACAAAAGCAACAACAGCGCCGACTCAGACTCAACGCGCCTCGGCTGCCAGGTTATATGCTGCGGTTCATGTCAGGAAGAGTACAAAAAGGTTGAGCAACAATGGTATATTTGGAGGAGTTACCAGAAGACAGCCTCCTATCTTTAAATAGAAAATGACTCAAGTTTGGGCCTGCATGGTGGCACTGTTGCCTCGCAGCAAGAAGGTCTTTGGTTTGATTCCCAGCAGGGATTTTCCTGCATCTCCTACCCTCCCTGTACATGTGTGAACTCTCTCCAGGTACGTCTGGAGTGCAAAGTCAACCATCACAGACGGTGGGTTAATTTGCCACTCTAAATTGTCCCAAGGCACGAGAGTGTGCATGGAGGACTGCTGGTCCTGTTTATATCTGTGTTACCCTGTTATATTCAACCATCCAGGCTGTACCCTCTTGTCCATTGGAGATGAACCGCTGAATACCCACCCATCCCCTCTGAAACAATGTGTTTTGTGCGGATCGGCTCAAAGTAGCGAGGCACCATATGTCAGCTATCAAGCAAGGTGGTGGGGGTGTGATGACTTGGGCTTGTTAGGCAGCATCCGGACCTGAACACCTTGCCGTCATTGAGTTGACCATGACCTCTTTGTGTGTAGGCTGCAAAAAGGGAACTAAAAGTAAGTAAGATTTTCTTGAAATTAATATATTTCCTCGTGATTTGAGCAGGCAAGTTTAAATTATCTGCCAGTGGAATACATTTTTTGCACTTAAAACAGGAACAATTCATCTCCATCATCTTATTTCAAGTGCAGTATGTCTAATTATCTTGTTTTAGGGGACAAAATACTCATTCGATTGACATATAATCCTACTTACCTGCTCAAATCAAGGACACACACACACTGATTTCAAGAAAATCTTGCTTACTTTTAGTTCTCTCATCAATGAGAACTGAAGAGTTGTTCTGAACAAGAATGAACCAAATCTTCTCTACTGAAAAAGTCATGCAGAAAATGGCTCGTTATTCCTGCTGAAGGAGATTTTACACACTGTTAAACCATATTTATACTTACTTAAAACATGCAGCCTTTCTTGTGCTTCATGTTTGATTCATAAGGAGAAAAACTGATTTGGAATGTGTTTTTTTGTATACTTGAGGTCAGATTTATATTAATTTAAACTGGTAGAGTCAAGATTGTTATATTATTATGTTGTTATAAAATAAAACCCTAGAAAGAGTGTGTACTTGCTTTTTTCCATTAATGTACACATTCAGTTAAGTTACTGAACACTCGAATCTCCAAGCAGCCAAAACGCAACCTTTACTCTCCATGTTGTAAGTGAAAACTGAGCTCTGCTTTTTGCATACACACACAAGACAAAATTCAGCGTTTTAAAGTGCAGCTGTTGTGTTGGCACTAAATAAACTACCCCAGCAATAAACAAGGAAGAAACTTGAGTCATCAACACGAGGGTCTTGCTCTTTGAGCGGCGCAGCGTGACTCCTAATACCACAGAATAAGAAAAATTCGATGGACGCATAAACAAGTGACATTTTTCAGCAAGCTCTTGAACATCACATGACGTTTCTTCATCTAATAATAAACAGTTAAATAAAAAAAGGTGTAACTGTGAAGTTATTTCTTTATACGTTTTCAATAATTTACTCGAAACCACAGAAAGAAGATGCTTATAGTTATTCATCCATCCATCCATTTTCTGACCCGCTTAATCCCTCATGGGGTCGCGGGGTTTGCTGGTGCCTATCTCCAGTGTTCTTATAGTTATTCTCTTACTTTAAAACAACATCCTGTCAAAGTTCAAGATAATTCAAAATAATCCTTTAACTGCAGGTGTAACTCAGTATTTAAAAAGGCAAAGTTAGTTATGCTTCCTCTCCATCAGTTTTATGAATCATTCTTTAGACACTGTTACAATCCGATTAATGTTTGATGGAATTTTAGCCTTCAATCCAGCATGCAGAGGGAATAGGAATATTTGCCTTTTTAATGTGTTTTTATGAGATGTGCGCTCACATATTCCTTCATAAAGCCTCTGAGGGCAAGGCAAAGCAGCCGGGAGATTTTTACAGTCAGCAGGTGACCGTGTAAAACAACCAAAATTTAATCTGAACTGACTGAGCCCAAGACAAGCTGTAGTTTTCCACTCACATGCCTGTTGGGGCACAGGTCAGTCATTATGTCCAGTGGGGGTTCAGCAAAAACTGCAAGCAGCTCACATGCAGATGTGTGAGCGTTTTTCTTTCCTTAACATTATGCAAACATCCTTCTTTGGCTGAAACCCTTTCTGCGTAATTGCAATATGTATCTGCTCTGTGTTATTTGAATGCAGCGACAATGTGTTTGTGCAAAACCTCCCAGTGTACCTTACTAAGGTGAATATGTTTATTATATGGGAGTTATGTGGGCGTGAAGGAGTGTTGCACATCAACCAGAAATGAGAAGCCTGGTGAATTTTAACAGGTTTTAATTTTTATGTATTTTGCACATGACTTTGCACTTCATCTTTTTTTTTTTTTTTGTGTGACACGAACACATTTCAGTTGCTGTGTGAATGAGTGAGGGAGCACATGTAAGTGTTTATTGTAATAATTATGAACTCAGTAAAAAACAGGAACTTATGAACTCAGTAAAAAACAGGAACTTACGTTACAATACCGAAACATTTTATTTTTCAAATATTTTGTAATGCAAAAGCGCCTCAGTAAAGCTCCCCCAAAAAATAATTGGAAAGTTGATTTACTTCAGTGATTTGATGTAAAAAGAAAAACCTGGACAGACCTATTCATTACATAGAGAATTATATATTTCAAGTCTTTATATTTGTTCATTTGGATGATAAGAGATTACAGCTAATCAAAATAAAAAGGTTTTGCCTGCAAATTCAAATGTTTCATAAGACCAACAAAAACCTGATAAAGAAAGTGCTATGTGGTTTTCATCAGGGCCAGCCCGGGTTCCTCTGGCTCTGCTGAGTGAACTCACTGCTTTTTGGGCGACTCAATGGGTTGAGTAGTTGTCTTGCAATTGGAAGATTGTCGGTTCAATACCAGCTGCCCCCAACACATGTCGATGGGCCCCTGGGCAAGGCACTTAACCCCAACTTTCCTAGTCGATCTGCATATTGGTGTATGAATGTGTGCACATTAGTAAATTCAGTCCAGTTACCATTTTCAGTGATTGGCCACGGGGTGAGGAGAAATTAGAAGGTAAAAGGAAGTCAAAAACTGAAGAGCAATGACATTTAACATTTAGGACCACTATGAACAGAGTAAATAAGTAAGTTTATTATTTATGTAGCACGTTTACAACAACCTCAGCTGATCAAAGTGCTTCACAACAATCACATCACAGGAAGATAAAGTAATAAATGAAACTAGGCTTGATTAAAAAAAATAAAACAATGATATAATTGGCAATAAAATACCAATAATAATAATAATAATAATAATAATAATAATAATAATAATAATAATATGAATAATAATATGAATAACAACCAAGAAATACTGAATTCAGCTGCAGCAATTTCCGTAGAACTCAAGTCAATTAAATATCATTTTCCCTTTTTTTTAACTGGTGGTGTAGGCCAGGGAAAATAGAAGTGTTTTCAGTCTGGAGTGGGCCCAACCAAAATACAGTTTTTTGATTTACAAACCCAGTGATAGACTGGCGACCTGTCCAGGGTGTACCCCGCCTCTCGCCCGTTGACAGCTGGAGATAGGCACCAACACCCCTCACGACCCCACAAGGGATAGACGTGTTAGAAAATGGATGGATGGATGGATGGTTTTACAAACCATGAACCACGCCTGAAGGAAACAAAGGGCACTTCAGCTTTCTATACCCAGATGCGCTGTATCAGATCCGTGGATTTATTGAGGCTTTCTCTCATTTCACACTGAGAGCTGTTAAGTTTTGTCTCTAAAGTGTCCATCCATCCATTTCACTGCAGTTTAAAATATTTTTAATGTAAGGGTTCTCCTCACCCTCGCCGAGGGATAAAAACTCATACAAAGGTGTAAATTCTAACTCTGTAAACAGCCCGAGGGAGCAGCGGTGTGGTTTGACATCGTTGGATGCTATATGGACCCCGGGGAATCCCTGGAAGCTCGCTCAACTGAGAGGCCTCGTCTCTGCTTCTCTCTCTGTCTGTAGAGATAGATAGATAGATAGATAGATAGATAGATAGATAGATAGATAGATAGATAGATAGATAGATAGATAGATAGATAGATAGATAGATAGATAGATAGATAGATAGATAGATAGATAGATAGATAGATAGATAGATAGATAGATAGATAGATAGATAGATAGATAGATAGATAGATAGATAGATAGATAGATGAAGAAATCATTATTTGTCATTGCAATTGTACATTCCAATGAAATTTGTCTTCTGCATTTACCCCATCCCTTAGGGAGCAGTGGGCAGCTATCCCAGCACCCGGAGAGCAATAAGGGTCTTGCTCAGGGACCCACAATGGCAGCCTGCGGGGTTGGTTTCCGGTACTTGGAACGTGGAGCCTCCTCAGAGTGCAAGAGCGCTGCTCTAACCACTAGGCCACCCCATATATATATATATATATATATATATATATATATATATATAAAGTGTCAATTTTGCAAACAGGGCGTGGGGCGGGGGAGACGGGGGGCTAAAGCATTGCCCAGGAGGCGGTTCCCTCTTCCAGCCATTTCTAGGTCGGTCGGATCACAAAAAAGATAATCCGAGTAGGAAGAAGCCAAGTCAGGTGGGCAAAAATGAGTAGGGCTGGTGGAACTGCATCTATAATGTGCTCTTCTACTTTGTGGCTGACAGCTGTGCTAATTTTGGACTCAACATAGTGCACCAACACCAGCTGATGACAAGTCCAAAGTGGAAATTTCAAACTGAACCTCTTCAGACCCTCTAGACTCTGGAACCTTCATATTTAAATGGAAAATAAGATGTACCTTCATTTATAATAGAAAGCAATCCCTTGTTTATAACTTCTGCAGCCATTTTTGGAAATGTTCAAGGACCCCTAGCCTTCTCAGGCTGGGGGTCTGCAAGTGGCTCTGCAATTTCCTGTGACATAGTTCTCTGAATGAATACTTATGATACATAAACATCAACAGATGTAACAGAACTGAGTTAGAATATAATGTGGGGGAAAATACATTGATCTTTCTATATATATTATGTGTTACCAAACAATGTCAACTTGGGGAGACCAATTAACCTAACAGTCATGATTTTGGACTGTGGGTGGACGCCAGGGTACCTGCAGAGAACCCACACATATACAAAGAGAACATGCAAAATCCATGTAGAAAGACCCCAGGCAGGGACTTGAACCCAGGAGCTTCTTGCTGCAAGTCAAAAGTACCAACACTGTTCTATCCTGACCTAAAACAATTAAATGTCTTGTTTTTTATTAGCTGTAGGTGGAAAATCATAATTATTAACACAATTGAAGGCTTGAAGACATCTGTCATTGTGTATTTAATTTATATAATGTATTTTACTTTGTGAATTGGGTTGATGAAGTATGTTTTTTAATAATTTATTGAAAATGACTGTATATATAATCTTCTACAGAAAATGCTTTTTACATTTCACCTAGCAAACAGCAAAAGAAGAGAAAGGGGAAAATCTTTTGCATCCAACAGAACTAGTCAGATGCACAATGAATGGCTTCTTTGGTCCCCCTGCTGGACATCACAGCGTGATGTCATACTTTATTGCTACAGTTTCAACAATTTCTCAATGTTTTCATAATACTAGAAATGTTTTCTTATGCAATTAAAAGAGAAATAAATACATTGAGAAATATTATTTATTTGCATCATAATTGAAACTGTAAATAAATAACTACTTTTGATTCAAATAGGGCAGGGGTCTGCAACCTGTGGCTCTGGAGCCGCAAGTGGCTCTTTGGACCTTCCACAGTTAACTTTGGCTACAAATTATATTTTTATTATGGTATTTAAATGTAATAATGATAATAAATGCAGGTTTTAGCCATTTTTTCTTGGACTAATTGCTTGAAATTTTCACAACAGAATGATGCTAAAAGTGCCAGTAATATTTCATTTTAAATCAATATTTCTTCATTATGTTGGAAACTATGATTTTCTTTTATATCATTATCCACAGATATCAACATCCCGTCCATCCTATTTTTTCAAACCTCAAAATAGACATAAAAGGACGTTTCTTTAACGATGACAACATATTTCCCACTATTGATCTTTATCACAAATTATAACTTGTCTTTTTTCAAAAGGCCAGGCAACATTTGCGGCTCTGAACGAGTTTAATTCTAGTGGACTGTAGGCAAAATGGCTATTTAGACTGTAAAGGTCGCAGGCCCCTGAAATAGGGGAATTTATTTTGTCCATATATACATAACATTAAAAATAACATAAATGTTAAGTAAACTAAATATATTTCGATGAACTTTTATTAACTAACTAACGCATGTATTTTCAGACATTCTGAATTAAATACAGACAATTGAACTTGTTCTGATTTGTTTTTCTTAATTCCGTCTCTTCGGAGCGCCATATTGTCCACCTGGTGCCTCTGACATGAAGGTGTTTTTGAGGAGGAGGCTCCCTCCGCCTCCTCATCACAGCCAAAGAGCGCCCAAAGCGTGATGCCTCACTACGTTCTTAAAAAAATGTATGCTGGTGTAGCTTGATGTAGCTTCTTATAGAATTGGTCAAATACGACTGTGAATGACGTATGTTATTTTACAACCAGCTAAAAAAAGTTGTTTATACTGGTGGGGAAAATGCGCCAAATTTTTGCGTGGAGTATTTCCACACGCGTGTTCGTCGTATTGAATAAACGATCTTTAGCAGGAACAACCAGCAACAGCTGAAACGGGGAAGCCCAACATGGTGTATTTTGTAGGCGTGTCTGTATCACTGTACTGTGCCTTCCAGGAAGGAAGTCAGTGTTTCTATGCGAGTGTGTGTGTGTGTTTTTTTTTCAACTTTCTGCCTCGATGTGACTTCTTGTGGCGGTTAAAACTAGCGTGGAGAGGCCGGTAGCATGTCGGACTCTCTGGAGAGATCTACGAAGACCAACTTGCTGAAAGAGTCGGTGGTGAAGAAACTCGGTGAGGTGTTGGATAAATCCGCCGATAAAGGATGGCGAAAACTTGGAGAAATCGTGGGCAGTGACAGGCGATTTAAAGTCAGGTGTGCTGAAATTTACTTTAAGCTACGATGCATTTTTCTAAACTACATATAAAAAGGCAGAAAATGTAATATCGCGCGTGTGTGTGGAGCTAGAAACCTTTGCCAAGTCGCCAGGGAAATAATTAAGTCCAGCAAAGTTACAGTTCGCTTTACTGATGTGATTCATCTTTATTGTGAAAATGGAATATGTATTAAAAGTCTGATATGTATTATTTCAATGACATTACATTATATTTCAGATATAAATGACTGTGGATAAGTAGAGGAAGCAATGGGGTTTTAAATATGAAGTTTTTGAGCCAAAACAGCACAGAGCATGACCCTAAAGTACACCATACCCACAGTAAAGCATGGTGGTGGTGGCATCATGCTTTGGGGTTACTTTCCTCACATGTCATTAGGTTTTGTTGTATGGATGCGTGAAATTACTCGTACTCTTATTCTTCCACTTATCTGGGAGCGGGTCACGGGTGCAGAAAACTCAGGAGAGACGGCCAGACTTCCTTTTCCACAAACACCTCCTCCAGCTCCTCCGGGGGGAGACAGAGAGGTTCCCAGGTCAGCGGAGAGATGCTGTCTCTCCAGCGTGTCATGGGCCACGCCCTGGGCCTCCACCCGGCAGGACATGCCTGGAGCACCTCTCGATGTGGAGGAGCAGCGGCTCTACTCGGAGCCCCTCATGGATGGTCGAGCTCCTCACTGCTAAAGGAGTGCTGGGCGACCCTGCAGAGGAAGCTCATTTGAGCAACTTGTATTTGAAAAATTTATCCTTTCGGTCATGACCCAAACTTCTGGTCCATAGGTGAGGAGAGGAACATAGATCCCAGGGACTATGTTGGGAAACTGGCTCTAGGGATATGGATGAAATTATATACATTTAGACTTAGACTTAGACAAACTTTATTGTCATTTTGTATGTACAGCGTGCATACAAAATGAAATTGTGTTGCATACAGCTTATGACAATGTAATGAGATTGCAATTGAAATAAGATAACATTACAACATAAAGTGCAGCAGTGATGAGAATGTAACGATGCAGGAGAAAACAGTTTTTAAGAAAGTGTGCAGAAGAATGTTCAACAAGTAGTGCAAAAAAAATAATGGTGTGAATACAATTATACAGTTTATACAATTTATAAAATACAGGTCAGTTTTGAGCCAAAGCCTTCAGATGTCTGCTGGAAAGCTGTGGATAAAGAGGAATTTTATTTTTCACTCTCACATCGAGTCCAAGCATACAGCTAACTCAGCTAAGAAACTGCTTTACTTGGTGCGGCCTAGTCCACAACTAAATCTGACCAATAATCCGTTTGGACAATTTAAGAGAGCTGTAGACAATAGATCTCCTCGTAATCTGCCTGATTTGGAGAATCACAATCTCTCAAATTGTGAGATTTTCTCACACCACCCCTAACTGTCTTTTTATTTGTTGATTTTTTAAAAGGCACAGTATAAGTTCCATTAGTTATAGATCTCAAAAACCTGCCATTGGGGCTTTTGCACTTCTGTGAGCCAATACTGTTTGAGACAACTCAAATGCTAAAGTGCATTTTTGTGCAGACGAAGCAATTATCTGTTGTTGCTCTGCATTGGGCGTCCTTTTTTGGATCAGATGTTGACTCCTGTCAATCATCCCTCAGCTCGGACGACATGGAGATGTGTTCTCTCAAGGTGCTGGACAAGGAAGGCAGCCCGAGCCTGATGCTGCTGAGGCTGATGGGAGAGCGAGGCTGCACCACGGGTCATCTGATCGACTACCTCCAAACTCTGGGCAACTTGGAGGCCCTGCAGTGCCTGAAAACGCCACGTACTGAACGATCCCCTCCAACCTTTCATTGCTGTTTGTTGTGAAGTATTTGGGAGCTCTTTGTTGTCATTGTTTAGTTTAAAGCAGAGGGTTTGACTCATGTGGCCGCAAGCACGCTATGGACAGTACCGCACTGTACGCGTGTGATTTAGAAAAAAGGGTTCCGTCAGTTTGGGGTTTTAAAAGAGGAATTGAGATAAGTTAAAGAGATGTTATGATGCCGGTGTCAATATAGTGCAACTGTATTGTTATTTTGGGAAATTAAGCACAGTACTACATAATGCAGGGGTCCCCAACGTGGGGCCCGTGGGCATCAGGTAGCCCCCAGGACCATATGTGGTGCCCTCATGCCTGTTCAAAAACATATCAAAACCCTCCAGTGAGCTGCGTTTTAAATGCTATTGTATCCAGTTTCTCTTCCTTTTTAATCGTTCTTGTATTTACATAGATTTAAAAGCATTAAAACAGGTTTATATTACAGGAAGTGAAGGTGAGCTCTGACTCTTTAGTTCAAAGGTCAGGACAGGTAGCCCTTTGTATGAAACGGTGCCAATAAAGTAGCTCTCTGTTTCAAAAAGGTTGGTGATCCCTGACATAATGCCTTTAACTTTGTCTCCCCCCCCCCCTCCATAGCTTTGCAGTTTGTCATTCAGCCCCAGTCTGTGGCTGTAATATGCGGCCACAATCTGCGCCTCAGCTGCCATGCCATGGGAAAATCTACAGTCCAGTATCAGTGGTTCAAACTAAGAGAAGAGGTGAGTTGAAACAAACATGGAGGCAAACTAACTAACATCCCAGTGACTGTGAGGTAGGAGATATACATCAAAGGAAAGATAAAGGCTAGTTCATACGGTAGGAGTTTTAGCCCGATTTCAAAAGTTGCTGATTAAGAGCGATCTGGTCCGCTCGTTGGAACGTCGGGACCGCTCTGACCTCAAACCGAGGATATTCAGCATGTTGGATTGTCTTGCCCTGATATCCTAGCGACTCGCCTCCATTTCTACGGCAAGCGTAGAGCCCCCACCCCCCGGTCACGTTGTCTCCGCTTCTTTAACCAGCGCCTTTTCTTTCTGTTATGTTTTTTCTCTGTTAAACTTAGTCCACAAACTATCACCATTATTCTTCCTCATCGTCCATGTTTGTTTATTTACTCTGAACTCACGTTTGATACTGGGAGGATTGGCAAGATTTCCCGTCTGACATCTGAATCATCTTCGTGTGTGGTGTGTTGAGCTTGCCGTCTGACCGGACACCACACGCCGTACGAGCAAACCTGTTTCATCTAGGCTTTCTCAGGCTTTGAAAATCGTCCGACTATTTTAAAATCCTGCCGTGGGGACCAGCCTTAAGGAGTTCTCATCAGTATTCTACCTCTGTTTAAAAAAAAAAAAAAAAAAAAAAAAAACATCATTAAAGGATCTATACCTGATCTGGCACAAATTTAAACCGTGAGTGAGGAGAACAGTTTAGTTTGAACTGTAAGCCCCACCCCCAACTGCTTTTTCCCAATGAGAATCACTCCTTCTCTCCCTCCTGTTCTCCTCCTAGCTCCTCCTAAACATGCACAAACCTAAACGTGCGTCTCAAGCTCGAGCACAATCCTCCGAAGGAAACCTGGCTTCATCGAGGGACTGTTCTTCATTTTCTTTGACATAAATGGCTACATATTGGGTAAATTGTATTTTCTGATGTGAATGGTCAACATTTGGAAGCATGCCACGCTCTTCTGTTTACACACCCTGTTGTGCACGCACTGGAGGAGGTGTTGCTTAGAAACTGCTCCGCACCTCCTTGTGCCATTGGCAGAGAAAAGTCATCCCGGGTTGTCCCCAGTTTGCTGCGTATTCCTACTAAAAAGTAACCTGGACTTGCTCGATCGTGCAACCAGTTAGTCAATTGTTGTTATCAAATTACGCCCTTTAACTCGTAATGCATTGCGTAAAAAGCATTTTTCTTAACCAGACAAAAATAACTCTGATATAGTTCCTTTAAAAGCAACCATCTTTGTAATCAGAACCATAGTGACAGTCCTGTAACCGGTAAACGGCTAAACACACAGCATGGTAAATAGAAAGTACACCCTCTTTCACTTCCACAGTTTTACGTATCAGGAAATAATAAAGACAATGCACTCTTTACAAGGTTCAAAGAAATGATTTAATACCGACATCAAGGGTACAAAAACATTAATATTTATTAATTTCAAATAAAGTAAACATGGAAAAGCTGTGCACCCCATTATTAATTAGCTGGCAGAAACATCTTTATTGGCAGTAACTTGAAGTCCTGCATGACTATATCTGTCTCTCTCACTGTTGTGGATAAAGTTATACCAACTCTGTCTCTTTACAATGCAGCTTTATTGCTTGCAAACTGATAAACTGTCAAACAGCCTAATATTTGACTCTGCAATGTTTTGATGTTCAGAGGTGTTCATTCACTGTCGTCAAAGGTGTCAATGACCAGAGGCTACAAAACAAACCCAAATCATCACCCCTCCACTACCGGGCCCAACACTTAGTAAGAGGTGTTTGTGCTGATATGCTTTTTGTTTTTGCTAAACATGACTTTGAGCATTATGGATAAAAAAGTTCTACTTTGGTCTCTTCTCTGTAAATTGTCCCAGGTGTCTCTTGGAACGTTGAGATGCAACTTTGCAAAACTAACAATCGTTATTGTGGGAAAGATGAGGCTTTCTCTGAGCAACTCTTCTAAACAAGCCAAAGTTGTTCGGTCTTTTTACTAGTGACTGTTTTCAAGTTTTACGTCAATCATGCTAAATGAGCTTCATGTAGTCAGAAATGCAACTGTTGGGTCTTTTGCAATTTACCATCAGGCGAATGTGCTGAGTACTCTACTTGGGCTTAAGTTGGTTTTAAAAAAAAATTTTTTTTATTGTTGTTTTTTTGTTTTACTTGTCAGTAATCTTTCTTGCTGTACAATGATCAGCTTTAGATTGTTTGGAAAGTACCTTATAGCCATTGATGGGCTGCAACCATTAGTTCTTTAAGGCTTTTGATTCTGTTTTTACGCTTTGGCACTGGGACAGCGCATACCTGTAGGCTCCAGAGTCAAAAGCATTAAGGAAAGAATCTTTGCTAAAGTGTTGGCTTTAGAATGTAGGCAGAGTTTACATTTTAATGAGAGCAGGGGAAGCTGACCAAAACAAGTAGATAAAAAAATATGATATCACTTGGGTTAGGGTTGAAAAATGTGTAAAGTAATCCTGTAGGCGCACTGGCCCTGTTTTTGCATAAAACCCGGGTCACAATGGTCAAACATCAGATACAATTGCGCTTCAAAGTCCATATTTCCTGCTAAAATCAGCTGTTAGAGGAACTGAAAGACCTATTCTGGATCATATGAAATTTTACTTTTGGCTAAAGTTCCTTGTCCTCTGGCTAGACAACTATAATCATTTTATGCGGAAATGAACTAATGCTGTCAGTTTTATTTGTTGTAGGAATCAATCACAAGAATAAACCCGGTCTAATTTAGAGCTGCACAATGTATAAAATCAGTATGTGTGATATTGCTATTGCAGAGGACTGCTTGGATGCAATATCTGGTAGGATATTATATTTCAAGAGGTATGCATTCATGCTCTGTATAATGGTTATATACTTAGAAAGCTGGATGGACTAAGTAATATTTTTAGGACTGTTTTTTGGTGTTAATTATGTTTAATGACCTTTGTGTAGAGAATTTGTCTCATTTTGTGCAGCTGTCTAAAGATAGCTGTTTAACTTTGGTCCCAGATTTTAACTGAAATATAAGCGTTTCTCCTGGGAATTCCAACAATTCTCTAAACTTGTATTTTCATACTAAATGTGTGTTATCTCCTTTTTAAATCTTTAAATTGTTTTACCATTTTGGCAACAAGAGCAATAGCATTTGTGGATGATACAGCATGGAAATTTACACAGTGAGTAACAGCTCTAAAGTGAACAAACAGGCTTGGGCTTGATCTCTCCATCAGTGGCACTTGTTTTAAACCCTAAACAAAACCCATTTCGGGCCTGTTTATAATCTTTCTGGAAATTCATGAACTTTCCCCAGTTTGACCTGTCTATTTGTGCTGAAATGGCAACTAAAGGTGGTTCAGCTAAAGGTTAACATAAACCACTAAGTACAAGAAAAACTCACTTGTTGATCTGTTTTTATTTATATTGACTTGATGAAACAAAGATTTTTCATAAAATAATTTACTGCGTTTAGATTAACCTCTAGATACAAAAATATGTGTCAAGTCTGCAAACAAAAAAAGCAATTCAAAACCTTAGGCATCTGAAATCTATGTATTCTGAAAAAAGTACACCCTCTTTTAAGTCTGGGGCTTTACATAAAAGGACATAAATAAAATTATCTGGCATTAACCAGGTTCCAATTTATTGAAATCTAACTTTAATGGCACATTGTGCAAGTTTTGAAGTTAAATATTTATTTTCTTTCCATTGCATGCCCTTACAATTGTCCGACATGTAGTTTTACCGCAGTTGCCTCTATAGGTTGGATATTTACAACTTTATTACGTCAGAGCACATTATGTCTCTAAACAAAAGACCTGTGCAGTTGCAGCTGCATATTCTTTCCTGTTCTCCCATGCACGTGCACAACACTGGTGTCATTTCAGCTTGTCGCCAGAGGGGGCAGATGTCTGCAAAAATAATGGAATTTATACTATGCTCCTTTAAAGGTAGATTCTGCAATTTTTTCAAAAGTTTCCCCAAGTCTCTTTTTGATTACCTGAGCATGCGTAAGACCGTCTTACCTTGCTCTTCTGCTCCCTAGGGGGATCATGTGAAAACACCTCCCAAATCCACTCTGGTCTTATTTCTTTCCACTGAGGCCTTCCTCTTCTTCTCATAAACATGAACATTGCTTCTTGCGACTCAAAGTATACGGCGAGAGCAGCGGAGCTACAATGTATGGCTAACGCCGAAGCTAACCGCTAAGCTAACCTGATACTTAACACTAGTAGTGCGCATGCAAACTTACAAGGAACGTGCATGGACACTGGTGTTAATTGAGTGCGTCAGAATGATTGGCATGTGGTGCAACCAATAGATGAGGTGATTCCTCAGGAACTTGAGGGACAGAGTGGGGTGAGGGCAGGACCAAAACTCTGACAAATCTTGATAAAATGATTTTAACCTCCTGTTTCTGAATGCATAATGTATTGACTATTTTCAGGATGGAAGGAATATTTCACTCAGAATAACTGTTTCTGAACAGAATTACCAACTATAGCTTTAAGTGTTAAAAAACAACAGATTACACAATATCAATATTTTTTCTAAAACACAAATCAAGTTAAAATTGAAAGGCTGTGTGTAAACAAAGAAAAAACTAAATATACACTAAGTATTGATAGCTCATGGAGCAATTTAAGCAGCAAAAAGGTGTTGTAATGTCTTTCTGCTTGACTTTGTTAGTCTCACATTGTTGTTGAGGAATTTTTTTTCTACCCTTCATCACAACATTCTTCTGTTCATTGAAGTTTGCCGACTTTTGTTTCTTCACTGCTCTCTTAAGGTGCAACCTCAGCATTTTTTTTTATCAGGTGGAGGTCTGAACTTTGACTTGGCCATTTATTAAGCAAAGGAAATAACAAGAAAAATTAGGATTTTCCTTTTGATCATCTATTGTCTTTATATGAGTTAATCCTAAGGCTATATTGGCCAGTGTTTATAAATTATTTACAATCGGGAAATCTAAGTACACCCCTGGATCCTGGAGCGCATAGAGTCATATTTGGCACTACTTACTTTCCTGTGAGAAATTTGTGGAGGAATTTTGGCCCACTATCTTTACAGCACTGCTTCAGTTCCTTTGAAGTTCCTTCACATCTCCCTCAAGGTCCTTATCAACAGTTCAGTCAGGTTGAGGTCTGGATTTTGATTGGTCCATTGCAACACCTTAAAGCTTATCTTTTTTAGCCATTCTGTAGATTTGCTGCTTAGTTCGGGAATGGTCGAGTGTTGGTGACCCAATTTGGACCTAGCTTTTATTAAAACACCCTCACATTGAACTTGAGAAGGCTTTTTTTCATGCAGATGATGTGGTTGTTGACTGAGTGCAGGAGCCCACATTTTGTGGTTGAGAAACAGCTCAAAATCATCCAGCACCGTGCCTTACAATTGGAATGAGATGTTTGTGGTGCTGTCCCGTGGATTTAGAAAAACCTGTTGGTTTGCATTACAAATGTCTCGACTTTTGTCTCCTCAGTCCAAAGGTTGTTATTCCAGAAGTTGTGTTGTTCACTCAAAAGCAACCTTGCAAACCTAAATCTTTCTTCCAAGGTGTTTTTTTTTTTTGGCAAACTTTCTAAACAAGACAGGCTACTTCAGTCTATTCCTATTTGTCTATTCCATGCTAACTGAGGCCCAGAGACCCACAAATTGAAGCTCTTGGTTCTTTTTATTTGTGATTTGAAATTTAAAATTGCCCAGTAACCCTTTCCAGATTAGTGGACAACGACAATTAGTAGTCTGTTGTCACTGCTGATGTTTTTTTCCACCCTAACATTGAGTTTGAGCACATCTTTATGCTCCAGACCAACAAACCTTTTATTAGCGGCTGTGACATTAACTTTTACAATAAATTGCATGGATGCACCAGAGGTGTACTTCACTTTTTTTAGTGACAGCTTTTCCATTATGGTTTCATCTTTGACTTGTTTAGTGAGCCAACAAGAGGAAATATGAAGTAAAGAGGTAGAGAGCACTCCACAAACAGGATTTTCATTTTCATAACTTCAGGTACCGAACAGTTCATCTCCAGAGCTTCTGATAAGTCCCGTCCAGCTGAAGGATGCCGGCTTTTACATCTGCAGGGTCAACAGTGGCGATGCTTGTGAATTCAGCCAGTGGGCTCAGGTGGATGTCCTAAATGTCACCACGTCTTATGGTAAGATATAGCATTTAGTCTAGGAAAGTTCTCACCAATTGCTGTCGTTGGTTTTTCCTTTTTCTTTCCATGTGCTGACGACACATGAAACATTTGGTTTTAGAGCAGCTGTTGTAATTGCAGACAGGAAATTATGTATTTTGCTCCAACAGTCCCGGGGCAGAGTTATCAGTCCATAGATGGACGGCTGAAATTGGCAATCCAGCCTCAGTCCCAGCGGCTGCATGTTGGGGAAACCCTGCAGCTGGAGTGTGGTGCCGTGGGACGGCCGATCCCTCGATACCAGTGGCACAGAAATGGAGTCCCGATCCCAAACGCCACAAAAAGAAAACTAATGGTGAGGTTTTATTTTTTATTTTTTTTTCCTCTTCTGCCTTTTCACCACTACTGTCACAAATCAGCACATTGCATAACAAGACTAAACAGAAAGTCGGCTGCATTTCAGATCCCCCAAGTGATGCAGGATCATCACGGCAGATATCGCTGTGAGATCAGCAGCAGCACGGAAAGAATGTGGAGCAATGAAGTTGATGTTGTGATAGGTATGTTACGCCTGAGGGAACTTCTTGGTACCTTTAGAAACAGGCCTCAACTCGTGATGTGAACATCTGTTTGCTTCTGTTCTCGATTGAAAGCACCAAGGATATCTGTCCAGATTTCAGGGGCATTGGAGTGCTCTGAAGGTAGAGTCGAAAGCACCGGTTCATGGTGTATTAAAAACAGACAGGTGTCAATGGAAGCCCTGTTTAAAATACTAATGTGTCCCTCTAACTGCATGTGGATCATATTCTGCCCTCTGGTCTGAATACTAACCCTCTCACAAGGTTTTATTCCTAGATTTGATTTGCACGCATTTTGATTGAAGTACCGGCCGTGGTTTCTATTTAGCACAGTTAGGGTGGTTTTGTTATCATCAACAAATCCCATGAAAAGAGTAAAGCAATGATAGAATGCACCGATCTGACCTAAGGTTGCTTTGGTCCCGAAAAACAAAGAGTTATTCAGTGTTTTGTTTTTCAATACAGATGATAAAACCCAAATAGGTTAATGTTTTGTACTTAAATCTCTAAATTGTGATTAAAACCTCCTAGAAAAATCTAAATTTTAGTAGTTAAAAGCACCAAATTTTTTTAAAAGTTAAAAATAAGTATTCCTTATTTTTTAATCAAATACTTGCGACAATTTTTCTGTGTTTAGAGATTGTTTCCAGACAATGTATTGCTTAAAAGCTCTAAAGGTTATTTTTTATTTCCATTATTATTTTAAAGGTCTATATTTAAGTCGGACTAAAAGAAGACAGATTTTTAATATCTTGCTAAAGTGCAGAATTGATCTTAAATGTTAGGTTTTTTTTTTCATTTGATTCTAATCATCTGTAGACACTAGTTTATTCCAATCTGCAAAACAAGAAAATCTTCTAAATATTAAGGGCAGTGACAAGATAGATGTCTTATTGTTGTGATTATTTAATTATGAATAAAACAATAAAATCCATAATGTTTAGTTTTTGGAAGCTGCATGGAGCTCCCTTTCGAACAATACAGTTTGCACAACTAAACGATTTAAATGAGTTTGTTATTCTCTATGAGGTTCAAATAAAACATATGCTAACTTGGGAAATGTGTAGAGGATCAGAAATATAAAGCAGCTTAAAGATGGCTCTAAAAATCTGGTTCTGCAGGTCATTATTGAGCCTTTTCTTCAGAAATCAGTTCCCATGCATGTGACAAAAGTATTCACATATTTGTTATTAGAATAATACATAAAAATACAGTAGGTTATTGAAATACTGAATTTAATCTTTCATGGAATCTGTTGAAAGCTATAAATAAAATACTACCTGCTGGCTTTTTAAAGATAATTCTCCTCACTTCACTCTATTGCATGAACATTTCTATAAGATCACCCTTGATTCATTCAGTATTTTCAGTCTGATCCTGCGTATGTAAAAACAACAACAAAAATCATTTATGTGATTGTAATCTGTTTTTCGTTTCTAGATGACATTTATGCCATCGGAGGAGGTAGGATGATTAAATCTCTGCCCAGATTTTTTCATTATGTTTAAACTGTTCTGATTTATTTGTTTATTTATTTTTTTGTTTTGTTTTGCGGATCATTTAGGTTCCTGTGAACTTTTCCTAAATAGTTTGCCTGAACAACTTTATGGTGAGTGTCTGAGATTCATAAAAGTTAGCTCTGTTTGTCTGATCTGCAGTTTAATCTGCAAGTCCCCAATTTGATGTCGAATTCTCAAACAATGGGAGTCTTTGTCATGACTGAGATAAGTTTATGTTAAAAGGAAAGTTTTTTTTATCAGCAGCCACATCACACCAGAAAGCCTGTGATTCTTCAATGGTAATTTAAAACGGAAGGAAACAACCTAAATTGAAATTAAGAAGAAAAGTGTCAGCAGGAACAAAAAAAAAAAACACGATTCTCAGAAGTAACTAATGTGCAAAACAACATCACACAACTGCAAATGTCACTGTTTGGTATTCATCACATGAAGATCTACTTCTTCTAGGTGTATTTTGGCACTGTTGATTCTTATTTATGGTGAATCCCTCACTGATTTCATATAAGGCAATTTCAGTTGATCATTTCATTTATGCACTTCAAGGGGAAAAACGAAACAAAACTTAGAAGCATTACACAAATGAAGAAAACAGAACAAAAAAGCAACAATAACAAGTGTTATAAATAAATGCATGGGTTGTGGTGGTACCAATCTTAAGTAGTGATATTGCAAGATGCAGGGCACACCCTGGACAGGTCGCCAGTCCATCAAACCATGCATCCACACACCTGACAGCAAGTTAGAGTGATCAGCTAACCCAACATGCATGTTTCTGGACTGTGGAAGAAAGTTGGAGTACCCAGAAACAACCCTTGCATGCTCGGCTAATGGCATGCAAACTCCATGTTGAGAAGCGCCTGGCCAGGATTTGAACCCAGGACCTTCTTTCTTTAAGACAAGTGTGCCACCATGCAGCCAAATATAAAATGCAGTGATAAAATATTAAAAATAGCTTATGTAAATAATTATTAAGAATTTACATTTGGCTGGAAATTTATGGTGATGTCCTAAGTTTACTAATTTAGCAAAGTAAACTCCTTTATTGCACATTTTGTTTGGCACCTATGGCCTTCATATGACTGTAAGCTGACAGGAAATGCTGCAAATGTTCACGGTCTGGGGCTCAAACCTGGAACGGCTGCAGCGAGGACTGAGGGCTCCAAACGTGCTCTACCCCTGCACCACCACCGCACCCTGCACAGGAAGTTTTTAAGCAAACATGTTATTGCACATGGCCGCAACAATATGTCAGTTCTACCAAAGGCGTGGAATATACACTTAGTTAGAACCTGATTCTGGATTGAGAAGATTATTTGGCAGTTGGGGTAATAGTTGTATTTCATTTTCAATTTTTTTTTTTTTACTTTTGCATACGTGAATTATTTTATCCCCCGATTGGAGGAACTAGAATTTTAAAAATGTTGTCGTAGAGGCAGAAATCTTCTAACTCTGCACATTCATTAATTTTGGACAGACCACCACACTGCTTTTTTCCTTTCAGACTGTGATGAAGACTCAGGGTTAAGGTGTGACAAAATTACAATGATTGGATATAGAGGGGTGAGACTGATTGGTTGTAAGGGAGGTGGGGAGTGGGGTCTATGGGTCAGACTCTAGTTTCTCCTTTGTAGAGACGAAACATTCCTGCGCCGGGCCATTCTTGACCCCAGCTGTCCAGTCTGTACTGTCCTTCAGATAAATGTTGACACATCAGCAACTTTAACATATGAGGCTCAGAACTTGATCCCTGTAAGGACCTATCAATTTAGGTCAACTAATGTCATACACATCGCTTTTTATCTCCTAAACCTACACTCATCTATCTCACTGCAAGTATTCACACACTCCTTTACCCTTTACAAGACAAAATTTTACACCTAAACACCATTTATGACTCAAACCAATACATATACAGTTTGTGTTTTATGTGTATATAGATGCAGATGAGGAAAAAAAAACAGTACTTGGTAATCATTTAGAAAAATAAATATATAGTGGTACACATCGCAACCATAAACTTGTCTTAGGCGCCGTGCACACACTGATTCTTTGTTTTTAGTTAAAACAGATTGTTATGCGTTTCTACTATTCGTGCACACCACAGCGGCGTGCATTTTCTCTTGACAGCTGCACAATCTAGACTGAAGGGATTTAACAACATCCTCGTCTCCTTTATCGTACACACAGGAAGGAGACTCTTCCTGTATGGGGAAGCCCTTGCACATGCCCAGTAGGACTGCAATCAGTAGACACGTGCACACAGCATAAAGCATGCCGACCAGTTAAAAAAAACCACAGAGGTGGTTTTATAATTTAAAGGCACCTGAAGCAACAGTTGACCCTGGTTGTATGTCCACCAGCATTTAGTGGTGCTGCCTTTTTTGTATGCAAGCACGTGTTGTTGAGTCTCAAAGAACATACTGCCTGCTAGTGCCGTGTTAGGGAAATTACACAGTTTTTGACATTTCTTCTGGTTTATTGTGCACAGAGATCCAAATTTAAATGTTTTCATGTAGATATTTTAAGAAAAACAGGGAAAAAAAAGGAGTCCCGGTTTTAATGGGTTGTTGTTGTGTTCAAAAGGTCTTTGTGGCCTTCTGTGTGACAGAGTTACACAGAACATTGTACCAAAGGAAGGAAATTCATGGATTTCATTTATTTTACAAGTAAAAATCTGAAAAGTAATTATTTCCTTTACTCTATTACCCCTAACTGAAATCCAGTTCAAGCAATTTCCCGTGGAAGTCGCCCGATTGATGAACAGAGCTTGCCTGTGTGTAATAGAGCTTTTATCAAATAGAAGATGGTGACGTCCAGGGAGCTTCTTTTGAACATGCTTAAACTTTGGTTGAAAGAGAGAAACAGAGGCTGTCCTCTCCTCTCACACTATGGATCAAACACGAGGAAGAAACCCACATTAATATTATTCGTCCACAGACTACGTTACCTCTATGCCTTGAAGTACTACTGACTGCAGGTACCAAACAGCAGATGGTGGTGTCGTCCCATTCAGCAGTTATTATTTATAATGTCCCTACAGATATTTTTAACTGTAACATCTGCACTGTACTGTCTGAACAAAACAAACAAACAAAAAACACACTCTTTAAAAACCACTGATCTAATCTAACAGAGTTTGATTTATTTTGCAAAGGGGAATGGATAGAAAATGTCAGTCTCTAGCTGTGAAAAGCTGGTAGAGACCTATCCCAAAATAGTTGTAGCTAGAATTACAGTAATAGTTCTACAAAGTATTGGCTCTGTGGGAATGAACACAAATGCATGCCACACTTTTCAGATTTTTATTTGTGAAAAAACTCATAATAAAAAAAAAACGTTATCATTTTCATTTCACTTCACCAATATGAACAACGTTTGGTTAAAATCCCAATTAAAACCATTGACGTTTGTAGTTTGACAAAATGTGAAAAGGTTATAAGGGTGTCAATACTTTTCACAAGGCACAACCCAAATGTTTCATTCCAGGAAAGGCAGATTTTGAGCAAAATGTATCGTCTTTTTAAGCCGTACTCAAGAACAAGAGGTTCTTGTTGCTTCCTGATTACACATAATCTCGTTTTCAGACACGTTCTGGTTACGTCTGTCTTTTAAGTGCTTGATTTCAGTCAGAGGATAGAGGTGAAAAGGTTTTCGTTTGTTTTTTCTCCTGGATGATTTAGGAGCTTCCGTTTCCTGAATTTACCCTTTAGCGTTTCTAAAAGGAGTGTTTCAGGTAGTTTGTGATGCCACAGGAAGTTATTCCGGTTGAAGAGAACTACACTTTTTCTGCAGAAACCAACTGTTTCAACGTTCCCTCATCCAAAGCTGAACATGTGCCTTCTTGTTTGAACAAGTAGGAAAAGAGGGGGAAAACTTACATACTCACATAGTGTTGCTTTTTACTGAAAAATCCAGAAGTCAGAGAAAAGCAAGGCAACAGAAAATCAGTGATTATAAACTGAAAATCTGGATTGGATATAAATAAACTAATAATATGTCCATAAATACTCACCAGTAGTGGGTCTGTAGAGTAGCTGGGGTCAAATTCTGCAGGATGAGACCTTTCTACCCTTTTTTCTTCTGATCCACCAGACATGCCTCTTTTTGTTAATTGAGCTCCCTAAATGATGGATGGAGGAATGGATCTCATCAGACTGTTTAAAACTAATTATATTTTTAGTAAGAGGGCTACAGCTATTTAGCTTTTGTTCTTAATTGTACTTAACTGTACTTAACTGAGCTCCAGCCTGCTCTGCATACCTAGAACTAGAACTAAACAAGGAGAAGCAGCATTTAGTTCCTATGCTCCACTTATCTGGAACAAACTTCCAGAAAATTGTAAAGGTGCGGAAAGCCTGAGTTCCTTTAAATCAAGATTGAAAATACATTTGTTTAGGATTGCCTTCGACTGTTCTAGTTAACTGAATCACCACTTTTTTGCTCTAATTTCTATCTACATTTTATTCTTACTTGCTTTTATTCTGTTTTAATTTGCTATATTTTAATCATGTAAAGCACTTTGCATTGTCCATGTACTGAATTGTGCTATATAAATAAATTTGCCTTGCCTTGCCTTTGAGCAACTGAAGTCAGTGGGTACAGTAGTACTTTCTCAATCGAAAGGTTGTGGGTTCGATTCCAGTTCCCTTTGTCACCTGTCAATGTACCCCTGGGCAAGGCACTTAACCCCAAGTATCCTACCGATCTGCGTATCACTGTATGTATGTAACTGTAGTGTAAAGCACTTTGAGAGGGCAGTATGACTTTAAAAAGTGGTGGCTTTAAAAACAAGGGTGAGTTTTTACCTCTACTTTTCTCTACTTTCAGAACTGACTTGACCAAGATTTTATCTTTTTCTTTCCCTCCCAGCACTGAACATTAAAAAGGTCTTTCTAGATAAATAGCTGCAGTATTAAATGTTTTCTATTTCAAATGCATTTAAAACGCGCAGCTTTCTTTGGAGATAATTTTGTTTAAAATACTGTAGTTTTCGCATGTCTTTCACAGGCTATATTTGCTATTCATGCAAATATTCCTATTGGATAATTTTTTTAAATCACAAAAACAAAGCGGCACCCCTAAAGAAAGATGACAAATAAATAAAAATACAAAAGAGTCTGTGAACATGTTTATTCCTTCATGGATTTGTAGACGTCTTATCTGTCGGTTCTTGCAAATTCACATTACCATTCTCTGTTGTCATCCTGTGTGTAAGACAGAGAATCACATTTAAGCAAGATTTTAATACACTAAAACATAATAAAGAGGGAAAAAGAAGAGCAAAAATGTCACTTCCCGTTGAGTGGGAGTGTTAGTGGGTAGTGGGTCAAATACTAACGGCTTATGTAACGGATACAGTCCTATATTTTTTATCTACTTCCATGTTCCACCTCAGCGACTGACAAAGTGGCCCTGCTGATCGGTAATCTGTCCTACAAGAACCACCCGCAGCTCAAGGCCCCCATGGTGGATGTGTACGACCTAACCAACCTCCTGCGGCAGCTGAACTTCAAAGTGGTTTCCCTGCTGGACCTGACGGAGTCGGAGATGAGGAACGCCGTGGACGAGTTCCTGCTGCTGCTTCACAAGGGAGTTTACGGTCCGCTCTGGTTTTTACTCACACGGCAGGTTCTGGTCAAGGAAGTGTAAACGCTTCATGTAATTACTTTACGATGGCAGTCACAAGATAAAAAAATATTATTTTGTAAGCTGTAAGTCACTATTGACAGGCTTTCTTGGCTGAAATAAGAGATTCTGTTTCCAGGGCAGTGGACTAATACGCTCCCCTCCGTCTTCAGGTCTGCTGTACTACGCTGGGCACGGATACGAGAACTACGGAAACAGCTTCATGGTGCCGGTGGACGCGCCGAATCCGTACCATTCAGCCAACTGTTTGTGTGTGCAGAGCATCCTGAAGCTGATGCAGGAGAAGGAGACGGGCCTTAATGTTTTTCTGCTAGACATGTGCAGGAAAAGGTGAGTCCTTCACCTCGACTTCATGTTTGACTTTTAAATAAACACCTTAAATAGACTAAGTTTTGATGATTTATGCACTTTGTGCAAAGGTGTTAAATTAACCTCAGAACTCATTTGGTTTGTGTTAAAATAGATTATTTTTCCTGTTTTTGCGGTAACTCTTAAATATTTAAGCTCATCAAACTGATTTTACTATCAGATAAACTGAGTACATAAAAAAATTCTGTTTTAAAAAGATTGTTTAATCTATTAAGGGAAGAAAGCTATCCAAACCAACCTGGCCTTATGTGAAAAGTAATTGCCCGTCTTGTGGAATTATGAAATGGTTAATAAAAAAAAAGTTACATTGTAGTTGGAGTAACCAGGAGCCTCATGTATAAAGCATGTTTACGCACAACTCGGGATATATAAAAAAGAACATTTTGTGCGGCAGTTCAAAGAAACTGAATCACATACAGCAAAGTAACTCACTTCAAAAATGATGGAAATAACCTCAGTCAGATGTGAACTGTAAATAGTTCTTTGTTTTTGTCACATGTGGATGTAAAGGCACATCTGTCTATGTGCTGAGGGGATAAAATGCATATAAATCATCTAAGGGGCTCTTTCATTCTTACTGAAAAAGAAAACGGGGTCGAAATGTCTGCTCACCACAGTGCAGAGACCGCCCTTATCAAGGTGTTTAATGATATCCATATAAATACTGACTGTGGAAGAACCACAGTGCTGGTACTATTGGACCTCAGTGCAGCATTTGATACTGTGGATCACTCCATTCTTTTAGAGTGCCTGGAAAACTGGGTCGGCCTCTCTGGTACAGCTCTCCACTGGTATAAATCGTACTTAAAGGACAGGGACTTTTTTGTGTCAGTCGGTAACTTTACATCAGAGATGTGGGGTTCCCCAAGGGTCCATTCTGGGTCCCCTCCTATTCAATATCTACATGCTCCCCCTACCTCAGATCATAAAAAACAACATCAGCTACCATAGCTATGCAGACGACACACAGCTCTACATCACCATGTCACCAGGTGACTATGAACCAGTTCAGGCACTGAATAAATGCTTAGAAGACACCAATGCATGAATGTGCCAAAATTTTCTTCAATTTAATAAACACAAAACTGAAGTAATAATTTTCTGACTAATAGAGGAGAGATCAAAAGTTAGCACACAGCTTCAGTCGCTTCAGCTAGGAACCACTGATCAGGCCTGAAACCTGGGAGTAGTGATGGACTCAGACCTGAACCTCCAAAAGCATCTAAAGACAATTTACAAGGTCGGCTTTCTATCACCTGAAGAACATTTCCAGGATTAAAGGACTAATGTCTCAGCAGGATCTGGAAAAACTAATCCATGCGTTTATTTTTAGTAGAATTGATTACTGCAACGGTGTTTTCACAGGTCTTCCCAAAAAGTGGATCAGACAGCTGCAGCTGATCGAGAACGCTGCTGCCTGCATCCTCACTAAGACTAAGAAAGTAGAGCACATGGAAGTATTTTAAAGTCTATTCTCTGAGATACAGGGAGCCAGTGTAATGACTTTAGAACTGGGGTTGTTAGTCTATAAATCCCTGAATGGCTTAGCACCTAAATACATCACAGACTTGTTATCAGTGCATCAACCCTCCAGACCACTAAAGTCTTCTGGTTCCAGTCTACTCTGCAGAATCAGAACCAGAACCAAGCATGGAGAAACAGCATTTAGTTTTTATGCTCAACTAATCTGGAACAAACTCCCACTGGACTGTAAAAGTGCTGAAAGCCGGAGTTCATTTAATCAGGGTTTGTTTAGAGTTGCCTTTAACTGTTAATGTTTGTAGTCCAACTTGTCTTATTCTGTATCAGACCTGCTGCTGCTGTTCCAATGCAATGTTCTTGCCCCTGTCTCTGTAATGCTTTCTTTCCTCTGTTTGTTTTTTGTTTTGTTCATATACAGCACTTTGAATTGTCTTATTACTGAAAAATGCTTTATAAATAAACATGCCTTGCTTTGAAATATAAAGAATAAAGTTGACATGTGATTTTTAAGAACAAAGAGGAAGTGGAAAAAGGTAATATGTAATTTTAAAAAGTCAAAATTCTCTCAACATATTGACAATAAAGTGGAACTATTATCTTGAGGAAAAGGTTTGGTGTGCATTGGTGAAGCCTCTGGGCTGACATCCACAGGATGTTTATGTGCTAAAGGAGAAATCATTTAGTTATCCAAACCTAAAGTCCTGTGAGTTAGAAGCCCGTTTACGCCAGGCATGGTCTTTGCAGCAGGGTTGGTTTGGTTAAACTGTAACATTTTAATCTCAACAAAGCAACTTTATTCTCTTATTTTGACTTTATTGGTAATCTTTTTATACTTTTAATATTGCGTCATAGGGAACTGATAAAAGTGAACAGAGATGTTACATTATAAAAAGCAGGATAAAACATTTGGACGTATCACCAGTGCCTGATATGATGTTAAACTTGACCAGAATTATATTTTCAGTCCATGAAGCTAACAATGTTTCATTTGTCCTTTTTTTTTTTTGTTATGTCTTCTATTTGTTTTCAAGGAATATTCATGATGAAAGCACTCCGAACATCGTCCTGAGAGTCACGGCTAACATTGTATTTGGATATGCGACGTGAGTCTGTGACGTCAAATGTTATTTAAAGTCACATTGATATTTTTCTTTGTTCTCTCTGGTGTTAAAAATAATTTATTCTCTGCATTGTGGTGCAGGTGCCAGGACGCGGAGGCCTTTGAGCTGAGCTCAACGGGTCTCATCAACGGTGTCTTCGTGAAATTTTTAAAGAAACGGCTGCTGGATGACGAGAAGATCACGGTGGTGCTTGATAGAGTGGCAGAAGGTAAGGAAAGGAAAGAAAGCTGTGCAAAACGGAAGAAATAATGTACTGTTGCTGTTCCTACGTCATAGTTATAAAAGCAGGATGCGTATACTTTTGGTGGGTTACTTTAGAATGAATAAAAATCCCGTAGGGAGACTACAAGATATGAAACGTTATCATAACGTATCTTTAGCTTTAGATTTTCACAGAAATAAATTGTTCTCCTAATTTGAGTTGCTTTTTGTTTCTGCAACGTCCTTTCTGAAATGCTGAAATGATTTTTAATTTTTTTTTTTTGTGCCTAGACATGGGGCAGTTTGATGCGACGAAGGGTAAGCAGGCTCTGGAGATCCGCAGCAGCCTATCAGAGAGGAGGGCGCTGACGGATCCTATTCTGCCCGGCGACAATGCCGACCTCGTTCACGCCCACAGCCGCCAGTGGGCAAAAGCTCACGGTTAGTTAAAAAAAAAAAAAATTATGTTTTTAATCATTTGTTATCAGTCATTAGGAGAGCATTAATTTAAACATCGTGCCTTGTCGCAACATGCTCAGCGAAATAATGAAAAGGTTTTAGATTAAGTGAAGAAAACAAAAAGATGACTTTCTGAAAACAAGTCCGCTGTGACAAAATTAAATCGTCGTCATCTGACTTTAAATATTTCCTTACAGAAATTGTAGCCGAGTAACATAACATGTATGTAGGTAGTTTTTTTTTTTTTTTTTTTCTTCAGGATGCCACCAGAACATTAATAATACACATAAAACTGTTGGTTAGCACCAGATTAAATTGGGATTACACCAAAGCAAACAGGAGACTGCAAATGTTTGTGTTGAGTAAAAATAAAAACTGAATCTATATTTCAAGAAGCAAACTGCACAGATGAAGAGATGACTGCTTCTAACTAACCACAGCCGTTCTTTGGCCGGCCGATAGTTTATTCAAAAGGTTTCGTAATATTTTTAGGCTGAATCCCGACAATATTTATGTCAATGTGTTTTTCTTTTCTTAAAGTAATTATATCTCTGAATCTCCGCCTTGAGCTGCGGATGGTTCTTGAAATTTTTAAAATCTCAATATATTGCCCAGCCCTATTAGAAAATGCTTCACAACTACAGTTGAGAATTGTTTTTATGCATACAATAAATATGAATTTAATTATACTGGGATTCCTGATGTTTATTCAGCTAAAGCTCAACTCTACTTACTAGACAGAATCAGTCTTAATCACTAAGTTGCTTCAAACAACAAGGAATTTGACTTCGGTTCCACTTTGCTGTTAATAAGACATTTTAAGTAAAAAGGTAAATAGAAATATATTTTATTGTAAATATGAATATATATATTTTAACAAAGGATTACGCATTTTAACAGCTTGAAATGTCACAATGTATTAATAAATAAATAATTAGCTGTACCTGTCTGTACAAGTTTTTTAATTATTTTATACAAAATCTAAGATTGGCAAGAAATGTTTTTGAATACCGATTCTAACTTTTCTATTTAAAGAAAAGCTAATGTTGATTACTTTTTAATATAATATATATATAAAACAAAACAAACAGTGGTTTAGCAAAGATAACATAATGCATTATAGTAATAGTTTTTAGTTTTTCTTCATTATTTAATACATAAATCGACATAAAGCAACATGAGGTTTTTGGGGGGTTCTGGTAATTTTGACCCTTGACTCTTTATTTTGCTGGTTCTTTAATTACGTACCAGGAAATTTTTAAGGTGCTGTCTGCCCCCAAACTTTTAATACCAACCATCCGTCAATTGGTACCCACCTTGGGACTTATTTTGTACCCGCTTTGACAAATGATTATTGAAAGTAATTTTCTATTACATTCGTTGTTTTGTTTTTTTAAGAAAATGTGGTTTTCAGATTGTAATAAATCTATCAGCAGGGCAGTCGTAGATAGTTATTTTAGATTAAACAGTGATCATAATCTACTATATTTCTGTACAAACAAGCTTACAAACCAAGTCTTTAGGAAATAATCGGGAACTAAATTCAGTTGTATCTTAGATTTTATCGTTTATGAATGCTTGCCTTCATAATTCATGAAAATGCTGGAATTACTTGTAGAAATAACATGATTCACTGTACAAAATGAAGTAGGTTGGTATAAAATTCAGTTTTTGATGTAACTCAGCCGTTCAGTACCTGAAATGTTTGCTCCTTTTTCTTTTTCAGAGCTGCCTGAAAGCATGTGCCTGGACTTTGACGTCGGGGCTCAGATCAAGCTGGGCTTCGCTGCAGAGTTTTCCAACGTGCTCGTCATTTACACCCACATCATGAAGAAGCCTGAGGACATGTCCTTCTGCCAGGCTCACGTCACCGACTTCTCTCTGGTCTGTCATGTGTTCTTCTTCACGGCGACAACGTTTAGCGTTGTGTTGTAGTTGGAGTTGGAAGGTGAACACTTCCTGGTTTCCCTGCAGGACCTTGATGTCGATCCGAAGGAAATGAACAGAGAGACTCCAGAGGAGACGGGCATCTACCTGCTGTCCAGCAGCCTGCCGCAGCACTGCCTCTACACCAGACTCAGCTCGCTTCAGAAGCTCAGGGTAAAAACACAAAGGGAACCCTAATTAACCCCCACCCTCCAAAAAAAAGAAAAAAATAACCCTTTCATTTATTTAAAAGGGAAGATAGATTATTGATACCTTCAGGTCCACGCTACTGAGCATTTTTTACAAAAAACAGCCGCCACAGAGACTAGTGGTTCTTCCATCTGATGAATAGATGAAATACAGAGATTGACGCCATGCTCCCACCAATTCAACCATGTCTTTCTCTTTTGTAGAAACATGTAAATATACATATTTATCACATTATGTGTCTCTGATAGACTGTGAAATATCCTGGCTCCAGGGACATGCATGTGCCCATTCTGACCTGAGATAACTGTCCATTTGTTTATGCATGCCACATCTGTGACATCCTCGCCGTCCGTGAGTTATCTGTTGTTTCCCGGTTAACTGCGGCTCCAGCCTCTGTGATCCCGCAATGTTTAACAGTGGACTGACAGTACAACAGTAAACTTTTTCGGAAGCCGTGAGACCCGTTAGATATGCCGGAAAAGAAAATGTTGCATTTCAGAAAAAGCATATATCATATCCACTGTTAAAGATGGGATGGTCTGGGGCTGCCTAGGTATTTCAGGACCTGGACAACTTGTGATTAATTGAGATCATGAGTTCTAGTTACTGCCAACATGTTTGGCCAACAGTTTGTGACTTTTAGCTCAAGCGCACTTTGATTATAAAGAGGACGATTCTCCAAAGCGCTCCATGAAGTCTACCTCTGAAAGCAAAGATTTTAGAATGGCCTAGTCAAAGCCCAGTTAAGATTCTGTGACAAAGAATAGGAGTTGTGAGAAATGCCTCCACAGCAATTCATAAAACGTATTGCTAGTTATCAGAAAATGTTGGATGGGAGTTATTTGTAGGGATGCACGATATGAAAATTTGGGCCGATATCGATATCGGATATTAATAGTGCAGTTATGTCCGATAACCGATATTTACCGGTGTGTGTGTACTAAACTTAGTATCAACTGAAAACTGTGCCAGCTGAATTTTTGAATGTGAGTTATAGTATAGACTTACACACTGCTTTTTAAAAATCTCTGCTTGATTTAAAAACCCTATAATCCTGGCCGCGATGCATCGCTGTCACATGACCGAACAAAAACTGCATGACCTTCCCCCTGCCCTCTTGAAACACAGGCGCAAAGGACAACTGGATGGAAATGAATGTCGGTTGTTATTTTGGCCCAGTTTTACTTATCAGACCGATACTAATATGTTAAAAAATGACTAATATTGGTCGTGAATAATTAGTGTTGTACCGATACCGGTATCGGACGGGGCCCCGATCCAGCACTAAAATGGTGGTATCGGTATCGACAAGTACCAACTAATAGGGCACCGATACCATTTTGATGTTTGTATGTCACTTGAACGCAGCCTTCTCTCTCCCGACTAGTATTGTACATGTTATATAAGTTCATGAAAGTTGCACTATTTTGAGAGCCAAAACTCAGGGTTTAAAAGAGATTATTCAATTATTAATGTAATTCTACTGTCTTACTGTTGCACTACTATTATACATGTTATAATTTCACGAATGTTGCATTATTTTGGCCTTTGAGAGCCAAAAGTTTATTCAACTATTGTCACCCATTCCAGGTAGGCAATAAAAAGTTCTACTACCCTAAGTAGTATGCAGTTCTTTATATATACACACACACATCAATTTCAAACAGATGGTATCGGTATCGGCCAATACTGCACAGCCAGGTATCGGGGCCAAAAAATGGCATCGGCGCAACACTATGACTAATCACTGATATTGATATGTCGTGCATCCCTAGTTATTTTGCACAATTGTTTTGTAAGAAGCAATTATTTTTTTACTCATTGGTTATTTTTACCTTGGTAATCTTATCCGAAACATTTATGCGGCAAACACAACTGAAGGAATCTATTTCTTATCGCCGTGGTGCAGAGACGCTCTGTCCACCAAGATTCAGCCTTCTTGCTTTCAGAAATCGCTCCCCTGCCATAAATACTTGCTGTCACTTCTTGTTTAAACTATTGTTTCTCTGCTAACCCTTCCTGCAACAGGAGGACCTGGTTTTCACCGTGCGCCTTCAGGGGACGTTCGCGGCCATGGAGGATGATCCTCCCATAATCTGGAACAAAAGCGTCAACATCGGAAAGCCGCTGATCGCCCGACTGGACCTCCACCGGGCCGTGCGACGGAACAGCTGCCTGCAGACCTGCATGATCCCCCACAGCCCGTCCCAGAGCCCCTGTCACAGCCCGGGGCCAGAGCTCCACCATCACCTCCACCACGGGTCGCACCAAGCCCAGGACTACAACCGCCTCTCCCTGCAGCATTGCTACCTGGACCTCAGTGAGCACGCTCAGGGGGCAGTGGGAGGCTGCGGCATCTCCTGTTACGACCATCTCAGCCAATGCGGCCTTGAGGGGACCTACGAGACCGATGGACACCTGAGCTCTCCAGGTAAACTCAGCATCCCAATAGAGGCGACGGACGACATCAACGAGCTGCAGACCGTGTTTATCAACAGCCTGCACCTTCAGCCACAGTGAAACAGAGGCTTTAACTGTGTTGAAGAACGGATTTTAGTTCTGCTGCTGTTTAAATTACATTTTTGGATCCTTGAAATTCTCAGCACTATTTGTTTCAAAAAGCTGTATTTAGACGTTGTACCTCAAGGTTATATTTTAAAATATATTTTTAGATAAATGTATTTTAGGACATTTACATGGTTGGATGTAGTTTGTTTTGGCTGTTTATTTGATTGGCTTATTATATTAGAAGAATAAAGTATATTCTAGTTTTTCCTACAGTCGCATCTTAATTAATTACCAATAAATACACTGCTCAACAAGGAACACTTTTTAATCGGAGCATAATATCAAGTCAGGTAAACTTCAGGAGTATAAATCTGGTCAGTTCAGTAGTAGAGGGGGTTGGTGATAAGTGTAAGCTATTGAAATTGCCAACAGGGGCACTAAAGGGGCCACAATGAAACGACCCTAAAAACAGGAACGGTGTTGCAATGGACAGACATTTTCCCCTCCTCGTCTTTTTGACTGCTTTTCAGAGAAGAAGGGAGAAGCACATAAGCCAAGATGATTGTTTACACTGTCAGTTCTGTTTTGGGGAGCTATGCTATACCCACCTCATCTCCACAGTCACTGATGCAGTAATTCATGTAAAAGGACCCCCATCCAAGTATCAAGTGCAGAAACTGGACAGATGTACTTTCCAGTTGGCCAAAAATTCTGGATTAAGTGTTTTTCTTTTACTGGTTATATTTTTAGGTATTCATTAGGTGTAAGCCACAATAACCAACATAATTCAATTCAATGTTATATATATATATAGCGGCAATTCGTGATACATGTCATCTCAAGGCACTTTACAAAGTTAAGCCGGGCGTACACTGTACGAGTTTTTGCCCTATTCGGGCCGATTCTTCAGTCGTGCGAGCATTTTTTGAATCAGGCCGAATTTCAGCTTGATCGTACAGGGGGGAGGAGGGGGGGCTGGCTTCTCACGACTACCTCCCGATCAGGAATCGGATGGTCGGTGAAAATCAAACATGTTTGAAATTCAGTCGGCTGTCGTGATGTTTTCGTGAGCGCATCCTGCTGTTCAAGCAGAGCTACGAGGGGGCGCCCTCCCCTCCTCTCCGTCCCCGCCAGCGGAGGGAGGGGAGCGGGCGTCCCAGAAGCGACCTCCGCCCGGCCCGCTCGTGGGGGGGTTGGGGAGGGCGAGCGCTCCGGGCCGCGCAACGCGCTGGCCGCCTGTTTCGGCACTCCTCCGCTGGCGGGGGCGCGGGCGACCTGCCGTGCCACGCGGCCGCCGGTGCGTCTCGTCCCTCCTCTCTCCCCTCCGTTCCCCCGACGCCCGGTGCCTCCTGCGGGCCTCGCCAGAGCTGGGCTCGACCCCCTGCTCTGGGTCCCTGTCAACCACCGTCGCTCGCCTGCCTCTGCCACCACAGCGAGCAGTCCCAGAGGGGGCACGACGTACAGTGTGAGCAGTCCGTTCGCGTCCGCACAGATCGTGAGCGGTGAACTTTTTAAACCCCGCAGTTCCGTCGCACAGTTTGAGATGTATATAAGTACCACGACTGAAAAAACTCGTACAGTGTATGCCCGGCTTTAAATTCAACCAAATCAGACAGATTGGTCAAAAAGTTTCCTCTCTAAGGAAATCCAGCAGATTGCATCAAGTCTTGATATGCAGCATTCACTCATGAAAGAGTGTAGAGCTACAGGGACAGTCGTCTGCATTGTTCATGGCTTTGCAGCAATCCCTCATACTGAGCAAGCATGAAGCGACAGTGAAAAGAAAAACTCCCCTTTAACCTCCAGCAGAACCAGGCTCAGTGTGAACGGTCATCTGCCTCGACCGACTGGGGGTTAGAGAAGACAGAGCAGAGACACAAAGCACAGAAGCACACATTGATCCAGTAATCTGAACGCCAGACCAGATGTACCTACTATGAAGAAAAAAGAGAGAACAAAAAGTTAAAAGCTGAAATGATGACAAGCAATGCAAATTGGAGAACAGTAGAATAATTCAGCAGAGTGAGAGAAATAGACCCTGATGTCCTCCAGTAGCCTAAGTCTATTAACCTGACGCCGCCAGATAGATTTGCTCCGCATATCCATCTGGAAACCTTCCGTTGAAGTAATTTTGGGAAGGGGCGAAAATACTGGTTAGCTGATTGGCCTATGTTGGTGATAGACGGGCCAAATAAACCAATCAGATCAACGAAGCATATGACGTACATGTCAACATGCTTCGTCGTCGCTCTGTTACGAGCGACGACGAAAACACAACCACAAGCCAAGCTACTCTTGCTGCTGCAGGTAAAGGCTCGTTAGCTCAGCAAAGAAATACTCTGTAATTCCGATAAAACTTGCTCGATAGCCACGCTAACGCTAGTTTCATCGGCTGAAGCCGCCATGTTCTTTAGACTGAACTGTCGCGCTTCTAGTTGCGTCACACCTCAACCCGCCTCAAAGCCAACGCTGATTGGACGTTTGTTTGGTGAACGGCTCCAAATTTTCTTTAACGGAGAGTAGCCAGACTGATCTGCGAGTGAAACCTTGAAAGCTTGCGAGATCAGGATGGTCTCACGAGGCTATAAGCCTATAGCAGCATAACTATAGAGGTAGCTCAGGGTAACATGAGCCACTCTAACTATAAGCTTTGTCATAGAGGAAAGTTTTAAGATTAGTCTTAAAAGTAGACAGAGTGTCTGCTTCACGGACCAAAACTGGGAGTTGGTTCCACAGGAGAGGAGCCTGATAGCTAAAGGATCTGCCTCCCATTCTACTTTTAGAGACTCTAGGAATTCTTGATTTAACAGGAAGGCAATGAAGGGAAGCTAAAATAGCTATTCAGATAGTGTGCAGATTTTATAAGAATTTTCATCGACATGAATTCATGTAGATGAATGAAAACCAAAGGTTGTTGGGTAATATCCTCTTGGTTTTAGTCCAGTTAGAATCTAAACATATTTAGTGTTTTCCCTGGTCTCTCAGACCTTCTGCTCTTACATTGAGCTACAACAAAGTAATCCTGAGGACTAATTACAAAGCCCTCTGGCTGAACCCTTCACACTCAAGCTGTCTTTCTTCAGCTAATTTGTTTCAAAAGCAGCAGATCTAAACTCAAACAAAGACATCAAATGATTGCCTAGTCTTATTATAAACAAGAACAAAATTGCCCAGAGCAAACATTTATTTAAATTAAACTGACAAACTGTTATTGACAATTGTCTTGTTTTATTCTATCGACATGTAGCCTTTTGTGATGCCAGCTTGATGATCCTCCTAATTTACGCTCCTCACAGATCTGGTCGCTGAAAAACATGCTCAAACATGTCTTTTTTCTGGTTAATTTAACATAAATATGTATAACTAAATATACATTTTTTCTAAATACTTTGATACAGTCCACTTTAAAATTATTGGTGGCCTTGGTAAAGATGTAAAATACTTAAAATAAAGACATGGTTACTGAAAGGTATACCATCTAAGACTAAGTTAATTAATACTAAGAGTTAAACTTAGCCTCATACTTAACTTGATAAAATTAACTTGAAGTATATTACTTTTTGCTAAGGGTTGCCATTTGGGTGCCCTAAGTGCAAAGGCTTTGTGTTGCCCCCTCCCCCACCCAGAAATGAACAATAATACAGTATTTTTCAGTGCATTTCCAAAATAAATTATCAATATCAATGTTTTAAAAACAGTTATAATAAGAGTTGAAATTAAAATCTTGACAAAACGCTACACTAATGTTGCATCAACAATGGTCCCTATACTTCCACACAAGGACAAGGACACAAATGAAGTACAAAGAATAAAATGCGACAATGGGGAGTGTAATACAGAACCAGGAATCATCCTATAAAGCGCTGTTGGAGTAAGACTTCTACTTTCTGATGTTTTCACATGCTGTATTTGTTAAATGCAACATAAGCTTCCAAATGCTATTATTCCTTGAAATGGGTGGTTCATGCAGGGGAGCACCACGGGAGAAAATGGAGAGAGGTCCATCTTTTTCTTGATTAAATATTTACGTTTTTATGGCTTTTCTCTAATAATATGCTTTACACATTTAATTTAAAATATGTCGCTATTACAATTGCTACAAATATGGTGTTCAGCGTGCTGCATCCAAGCACATTAAAGAAAAGTTGAACGCAAGGAAAAAGTGTTGTGGGATGAAACGTACAGTATTTGTTATTAAATTTGTTTAGAAATGGATTTAGAAATAATAAGTCATGCAGTTCTAACCTTGGAGTTTAAAATACTTTCTGGTATTACTGAACACAGTATATGTTGAATATATTTGGGACCACAGAAATAAAATATGCTTTCTTTCCTAACAGATTAATTTGAGCTGTATTGTGTACAGAAAAATATATAAATATATGTATTATCAAGTGTCCTCTACCACATAGTCCTTTGTTTTATTTATGAAGATATTAATGTAATCAAAAGAGCCAAACTGAAGGCAAAATAGTACTGAAAAACACTACAAATAGAAATAGAGAAATCATAAAGGAACTTTGTAAATAATAGAAAACAAGTTTGGCATTAGTCTTAATTTCCCTGCCCATCCTTGAGGAAGCAATACATTATTTATTTTTTTAACTAAACAACTTGTTTTTCTTTAAAAAGGGATGAGTACACCAGATTTATGACCTTTTAAAGAGATATTTCTTGATAAACTGTTTCCTAAAAACGGGTTTCTTACAGCCTAATGTGCTTATTTTCTTTATATCAACATAATGCCTCATTTATTTAGTTTTCTTTTATAAGACAGAACAGTTCCCTCTTCTTGTGCTCCCCACAAAGGGAGGCAGGTCATGTTACTTGTTCCTGCCAGATCCTCTCAGATAACACGACAGAAGGACTCCAGCAGAGTTCAGCAACAGACTGATGTAACGGTTTTTATCGGCGTACGCAAGCAGCAAGACTTTATCCAAGGAAGTGGAGTGCGCTAGCGTCAGCAATGCCTTTCCTCCAACAGAGCTGCAAGCCAAACACACTGCAGTGCAGCGTCACGGTACGAAGACTGTTAGACTGAATAATGGATGGAGCCTTCTGCCACACATGGGATGCAGGATGATCTCACTGCTGCGTCACCGTGCATCCAGGGGAGGAGGGGCGGGAGGGGAGCCGAGACGATGCAGCAGCCACACAGACGGAGAGACCTTCTCACACAGAGGACAGAGGAAGAACAACCATGACAGCCGCATGGAAGCAGCTCCCCGTCCTCATCCTCCTGATTCTGGCGCCCTGCAGACCCGTCAGCTCAAGTAAATCACGTTTTGGTTTGATTTTCACTGTTTCTGGAGGGTGCGAGCCACCTCTGCAGCTCTTCTTCAGTTTATTACTGAATGTTCCTGTAACCTCGGAGGGAAACTGTAGCACGATTTTCACGTTGAATGCGCCTCTCCTCTTCAAGTTTAAGGTTTTGAGATTGACGTCCTTATTTCTCCGTGTTTAAATGTCCAAAACAAAAATGTTCTTGACCTCTAAGGAAGGTTAAATTCCAAAACGAGCCACTAAAGTACTTAATTTCAACCAGAATCAAGTATTTTTATTTACTGGAAGATAAGCAGACAATGTGTAAACTGAGATTGTTAGAAGAAAAAAATTAATCAAAGTGTCAAATTTGTTTGAAAAAGTTCTGTCACACTTAATGTTTCAGATTGTTTAAACTTTTAACATCAGACAAATATAACCAGAGGAATACAAGTGTTTATTGATCCTTTTTAAGAAGCTGAGTTCAGTTCGACTAGCCACCATCTTTGTCTTCTTTGATCGTGTGAAGAGTCCAAAAGCACACCAGCAAATCATCCAGGAGGTCTCCGAAGAAAAACCCAGACCTCATTGGTCGTGGCATCAAGAGGTCCAAGACCATAAAACACTGCTGACCAAAATGAAGACAAAGGCTAGAATATCTAAAAAAAAACACATAATTTCTGCATCTTAAGGAACGATAAATTAAGTAATTAACATCTATCAGTCCTGAAAGGGTAGCGGGACTCCAGCAAACAGCGAGAACCATTTTCCAAAAATGCAGTTATAGGCAGAAATGGCCTCCATGGAACAGAAAAAAGATACCCTGGACATCAGGGGAAGTATTCTGGGAACTGACGATTTGCGCCCCATTTCAAAGAAAGAATATAATATTACAACCAGTCAAACATGGTGGTGGTAGTGTGATGGTCTGAGATTATCTTTGCTGATTCACACAATGCAACCACAACGTAGCTCTTTAACAGAAGATCTCCGGTTTAAGGGCACTTTGGTTATGAAGCAGGGCACTGATCTGAAGCACATCGGCTAAATAGCTGGGGGATTAGTTAAATAAAAGGTTTGGGAGTGGCCTAGTCAGAATCTGGACTTAAATCTGATTAAGATAATGTGACATGACCTTAAATGTGGTTAAATTAAAATAACTCAGCAAAGAGAGGGTGGACATTATTGCAGATGTTTGACAGCAGTTGTTGCTGCCAATGGCGACACAACCATTTATTATGTTTAGGGGGTAATTATTACTTTTTCATATAGGGGCCAGCCCAGGTTGCTTTGGATTGCATTTTTCCTTTTATTGAATTAAATCATTATTTTAAAACTGCCTTCAGTGTTTACTGCGGTGATCTGTGTCTGACTTTAAAGTTTGTTTGATGATCTGAAACCATTAATTGTCACCAAACTAAAAACGGAGACACCTGTAAGAGGGGAAATGCTTATTCCCACCAAAGTACATAGACCAACAGCTTCCAAACGAACGGTTGGTAAAATAAACATCGTTTTAATTTGCTAATATTTCCAGGGAAGAAATACACTGCAAAAACATAACTAAAAATAAAAGACATTTTCTTGATATGGGTTTAATTGTCCTTGATTTGAGCAGGTAAAGAAGATTATCTGCCAATGGAATGTGTATTTTGACCCCTAAAATAAGGTAACTAGATATACTGCACTTCAAAAATGCAATGGAGATGAAAAATCTTATTTCATTGGCAGATAATCTTATTTCCCTGCTAAAATCAAGGACAAATACACTCATTTCAAGCAAATCATATCTACTTTCAGTTCTTTTTTGCAGTGTACGTGTCTGAAGAAAAGCTAAGAGTCAACTGTATTATTTCGTTTCAGCTAATCACAGGGTTATACGATTGTAATTTTTAATCTTGCTACCCTAAAATAAAGCTTTAAGCCATGTTTTGCTTAGAAGTCACCGTTATTTTGCGCTGACAACAAAAACTGTGTCAGTGGCCCAAAGTTTTGTGGCTTCTCTCAGTTTTATTCAACCTGTTGGTCCACTGGGAAGATATTCGATAACCAAAAATATACACCCGCCTGCGACTCACAACACAAGCTGCAGCGGAGTGGAAAAACTGTATTTTATTTGTAACATAAATCTCTCAGCTTGCAACACTAAAATGTTAAATGTTTGGATCTTCAGGGCGGCATGGGGATTGTTTTAAACTGAATCTACGATCATGGCAAAAATTAAATAAAACCCTCTTTCAATTATGTTAATTTACAAGTAAGAAAATTCTAAACATAACCTGGCTTTTACCACTTTTTAGTTCATTAAATAAAAAGTTAGAGCAGAATGGAAAAGCCAAGTGAGAAAAACTGAGTACAAATTCTCTGAAGCCTCCATACGGCTGTGAGATTTATCCAAAGTAGAAAACCTTTACAGCAGTTGCCGACCTTTACAGGAGTGAACACCTCAGCAGATTCATTCAAAAGGCAGACGACACAATGCTTATGGAAATTACAAATAATCCCGGAGAATTTGGCAGACCTCAACGTGTTAAATACTAAAGTTCAGGACAGCAGGGTTAGAAAAAGAGTAAACGAGTATGGCTTTTTAAAAAGGGTTGCAAAGAGAAAGGCTCTTCTCTCTGGATATAAGGACAGCACAGGTTAGGTAAGCCAAGTCACATTTGAAGGATCCACAAGGTGCATTATACTGTCTGCTTTCTGCACATCCATCACTCTGTGTTTTGGCTCATCCACAAAACAGGACAGGTCCAGACTGCAACGAACAATTAGGTCTGCAGAGAGGGCTGACCCTCCCTCCATCCCGGACCTGTAAAGATCTCGGGCCAGGAAACGGGCAGCTAACATATCTGCAAACCCCACACATCCTACACACAAACTGTTTAGACTTTTCCCTTTAGGTTGGTGCTACAGAGCGCTACTTACGATAAAACAGCAGTCACAAAGTCAAAGTAGACATGCTTGGCTGTGATACATCTAAACATAGTAGCACAAAAAAGCACGGTGGTGGATGGGTGATAATTTGGGCCTCTTAAAGCCTCAGAGCCTTAGAACTTCACAGTCGCTGACCACAGAATCCTCTCTGCCTTGTGAAACAGAGTGAACGGCAGAACAAAGATCCGAAACAAAGCAGCAAATTTACAATGAATGAGAAAGAGGATAAATGGTCACAAGACCTTAAATAACTTTAAGAGAGCTCTGGAGAAACAAATTTCTGCAAAACTAAATGAACTCAAGCAGAGCAGCAAAGAAGAGTGTTCCCACATTCCTCCACAGCAATGGCAGGAATTCCTCAGGACATTCAGAAAATGCTTGTTTTTGTTATTTTGTGCGTTTTTTTTCTTTGACGTTAAATAGACCAATAACAGTGACAGCGACAAGTTAAATTTCAATCATTTTGGACATGGTAAACCATGTTGAAAAAGGGCACCAGTACTGGCATTTCACTTATCAATGAGGGTTGAAATATTCTTGATAATATTTTGTAGCGTGTTGGTCTTGCGTCATGGGATGGCTGCAAGTTCCCTGGTTTGAATCCCACAAACTGCCACTCTGGGTCCCTGAGCACAAATACAGCGAGAATTCATCTGGCAGGCAAGGTCAAAAAGTTGGCGTGACACATTAAGATGGTTATTATTCATATTTTTACGTGTTTTGACAGTAAGAAAGATGCACTACACTCGCAAACATATGTAAAAAAAGCAGGTTGCTTCCATTGATCCTGTAACTACCACAGATCTAGAAGTTACCAAATTTAGCAGTCTTGAGCCTATTTACAACAGAAACATAGCAACAAACAGACTAAGTCTAACCAACGGTTTGACTTAAGTCCCGTGTTATCACCAGTACTATTAGTTGGTTAAGCTGCACATTTCCGAAATAACTTGATTGATTCTGCTGACAGAATCTGTGGATCCAACAACGCAGCCATTGGTTTCCATCGCCTCCCAGCCGACGGACACCAGGAGCATCGTCCTCCAAGGTGAAAATCTCAACGTTTATATAAATACATAATGGCTACATTTTATATTCTGACACATTTAGATGATGATTATTAATAGTTTTTACACGTTCTGATAGTAAGAAAGATGCACTACACTCACAAACATAGGTAGAAAAGTAGGCTGCTTCTATTGATCCTGTAACTACCACAGACCTAGAAGTTACCAAATTTAGCAGTCTTGAGCCTATTTACAACAGAAACATAGCAACAAACAGACTAAGTCTAACCAACGGTTTGACTTAGGTCCCGTTTATTATTACTATTAGTTGGTTAAACTGCACATTTCCAAAATAACTTGATTGATTCTACTGACAGAATCTGTGGATCAAACAACGCAGCCATTGGACACCAGGAGCGTCGTCCTCCAAGGTGACAATCTTAAAAATGCATATAAATACATAATGACTACATTTTATATTCCCTTCACATATTTCATGCTTGGCTTCACTCAGGTGACAACACATTTAAGAATGTTGAGCTGCTGAATCCTGTCAATCTGTCACTGGAGTGCATCTGGACCGGGAGTGAGAACAAACAGCCCAGCATCACCGGTTACTGGAGGAAAGACGGAGCAGAAGTTCAGGACAGCCGAGTCACAGTGAACCTCGAGGAGCAGCAGTACAAACTCACAAAAGTGTAAGTGATTCTTTTATGCGTGCTTTTAGGCGGCTTTTTCTGAGGAAATTTCAATGGACGAAAAAAAAAAATCCATTGGTTTTAGAGAAGGGATCTCTACAAAACTCAAAGCTGGCATCAGATTAAAGCTGCAGTGGGGAGTTTTGGTAAAACTGTGGATTTAACAGCTGCAGCCCACAGACAATCTTGAGCTTGTAGCGGTGTGCGGGAGAGGAGCTGTGAGCAGCACGTACAAAAGAGTGATCGACACTGCTGGCAACCAATCAGAGCCAGACGTTGCTCCTGGCTCTGATTGGTTGTTTCTGAACGGGAGCGGTGTATTTCTGCAAATGGCAGTGGAAATAGAGCCGGATCTTTTTCACAAATTATCTGTCTTATATCATACAGTCATGACATGGTGACAGATTTTTAAAAATATGGAGAAGAAAATTACATTACTACAAAAGTGACTACTGCAGCTTTAAATGAGATCCGACAGCTTTCTCTAGTTTCTTTCCTGTTATCTCCACTTTAAAGTTTGGTAATAACATCTTAGATTAATGTAGCTGCATTATATGTTATGCTTATAAAATGTCCTTTCTCTCTCTCTCTCTCTGTTTCTCAGGTTCAGCATTGCAAGTGAGGAAAACCTTGGAAATTACACGTGTGTGTTTGGAAACGAATTAGAAATGTTTTTTATTTTGAGAGGTACGGCACATTTAACACCCATCTCATCTTTGGTGTTCAGTCCAAATCAGATCCATTATTACCAACAGCACCACGTCTGCTCCGTCTTACAGCTCCGCAGATCGGCGAGATCAGAGATAAGCCCATCGTCTCCTACGTGGGCGACTTGGTGGTGCTGACATGTAAGATGGATGAGAGCAAACCAAAACCCAACACTTGGACCTGGTATAAGTTCAACGGGACTGACAGGGTGAGTGAGCTCCCACAGATTTAGTGGCACTGGGTATCTTTGAGCTTACACTCGTTGCCTTTTAGAAAAGTTTTCTCTGCAGTTGGATAAAGTTAAAGTCATGTTAAACTTTTAACAACTAGACTGTGGCAGGCATATTTCAGTGTTATTCTGGAACTTCATACTTAGATGATCGCTTTAACTGAATCCTCATTTGAAAGTATTTACAGACAGATATTCCTTTTTTTATTCATATGTTTTGTTTCACCGTCTGTTTTTAAACAACCTAATAGCCCGTCAAGCATCGATAATTAGTAAGGTTTGATGTCACAAAGCATCAAACAACTCCAATAAACATTATAACCTCTGGTTTTAAGTTTCCAACTTATTTATTTTTTTTGCTTCGAAAGACATTGTGATGCACAGTACTGGGTTTTAAAGGATTGATTGAATTTTAAACTTCTCTTTAGGTCTTCAGTACCTCTTAATAACATCTTTCTCTATGTAAATTGCTCAGAGTGGCCAGAGTCGACCTTGCATTCACAGCCATGTAAATCCTTTGATCAAGTTCTTTCCTCCCAAACCCACAACTGAAGCTGAGGAATGCTGTCGTCCCGCAGGAGGAGTTATCTCTGGCCACAGATTCTCACCGCTATCTGACCATCAACGACGGCTGGAAGACCAAGCTGAAGGTGAAGAACGTGAGCGAAGCCGACTCCGGCCTGTATCACTGCGGCGCCGTGTACAACATCAGCACCAGCATGACCCACGTGGAGCTGAAGGTCAGATTCAGAGGAGCCACACAAACACTGAGCTGCATTTGACAGAATTACTTTCTGTTAATTTTATTATTATCATTATTTGAAACTTTTAGGTTAGGCATTAGTTTTTTTAAACCTTTCAACTGTTATCTACTTACATAACTGAGCTGTGTTTGATATGGTTGAGTCATGAGTTTGAGCAGAAAAAAGCTCTACAGGGTTTCGACACTGTCCTGTAAAGTATTAAAAAAATTAAAACTTGCCTTTAGCAGTGAGACCATCCTAACAATAAAAATTACTTTTGTGGTTTTTGTGTTATAACGGTAAAATTAATTTATTGTCACAGGAAGACAAACATAAATGTTAAACTTCTTTTTCTCTTCCTGGTGATATCTGCTTGGGGCAAACAATTGTAAAGCAATTATATTTTAAAATCACTTCTTCTTCTATCCGTTCAGTTTAATCCTTCAGTATCACTGCATTTAAAATTATGCAACCATTATTGGTGCTTCTATTGAGCTTTCTGTAGCAACAGAGCATTTGATTACCGCTCAAAAACTAAGCAATCTGTGTGCTCCTTTCATGCTCCATCTTTGTGGAACAATCTTCCCCCAGACATTCAGCTGGCATGTTCGGTGGAGGTTTTTAAAGCCAAACTCAAGACCCACTTGTTCATCTCATCTTATACGGCCTAATTTGATGCCTAAAGTATATCGTTTTAATATTGGTATTTCCTCTTTTTTTAATGTTTTTACCTGTTTTTAAATTGTATTGTTTTATTTCTTTTTTACTATTTTTATGATCTACAGTTGAGCACCTTGTTTGAAAGCACTGTATAAATAAAGTTATTATTATTATTATTATTATTATTATTATTACTACTACTACTAAACTGGACTTGAGGAAACATTAAGCTGAACGGAAAATGAGATCCACAGTTCATTTTTCTTTTTGGAAATTCTGAGAATATAGTCATACTTTTTTGTGAAAGAAGTAGTAATTTCATGAAAACTCTTCCCCCTGGTTTAAAATGAGGACTGTTGAGCATCTTGTAAAGTTAAACTTTGGTATCAATTTCACAATTAAGGAAATACTATATATTTTTAGCAAATCAGCATCAAATTGTTATTGGTGTCAGGACTTTGAAACGATAATGCAAACTGCATGAATTCTCATAATGTTCTTTATTCTTGTACACCTAGTATTATGACTCTATTCTTGTAATTTTCAAAAAATTTAAAAATTGGATTACGGTCATTGTTGATTAAAGGAAATAAATTATTGGCCACGGAGAAGTAAATTTCCACAAAAAACGTTTGAGATTAATTTCACATATTTACAAAAGAAACTCGGATGTTTTCTGATATTCAAAAGTCGGAAATTTTGGATCATTTGGATCATCTTGCCACCCCCCACATCGTGTCTCCCGACCCCCACTATGGGAACCCCTGATCTGAAGCATGTTTGAAATAACGTTGTAGAAATGTGTAGTTTAGCTGAGGGTTTAAAAAACATGAATCCCATATTTGTTTGTTCTATTTTCTGTACCTACATGCGTGCCAAAGGTAATCACCATCATGGAGCCACTGAAGCCTTTCATTAGCATCCTGATTGAAGTTATCATCCTGGTCGCTGCAATTCTCATCTACGAGAGGAGTCGTTCCAAGAAAAAGGAAGCAGAAGGTACTCAAACGTGTTTTTTCTCTCTCCATTTTGCTGCTTTATTCAATGCATCTGCATGGAACTGACTGGCATGTGACAGCTTGCACAAAATGTGCGTACAGGAGAAAATGCTTACAAGCTAGTAGAAGAAAAGCCTTTTCTGTCCTGCCTTCACAACTGCTAAACCCTACTGGGACTTTAACTACGGAGCGTCGTGCTTTGCTTTGAAGAGACCAATACTGAACATTTAAATAAACACTTCATTTAGTCTGGAGTGATACAAAGGGAGGAATTTGTGGAAAAGCATCTGTTAAGTATGGAGGAGGATCTGTGATGCTGTGGGACTGATTCTCTTCAGTCCTCTGACCCTCGTTAGGACGCACAGCTTCATAGACTCTTTATAATACCAGGAGATTTGAGATAACAATCAGATGGGCTCCTTAAAAAAGGATGTGGCCAAATTAACACAGAAATGGGTCATTACACAGCAGGATTCACCCAAAGTGTGGCAATGGTTAAAAAAAAAACAAGTATTTTCTGGGATTTTTCCCCTTGAACTGATTAAATAAACTTAGATTCACAACTGGCTTTTTCTAATATTTTTCAGTGCGGCAACGATAAAATATTGATTTATGTTAAGGCTTTTTACACATTTTTACTGTAAAATATAAATACATTTTTCTTTTTTTTAATAAATGTTTCAATAAACTTGCCATATTATTGAAAAAAAAGTTTATGGATATATTTAACTACCAATAAAATAAAATCCACTGGCTGTTGGATTGTAAACAATTTACTGCTGTTCTTCACAGCCAATGGCCCTAATGCTGAGCCAAAGAACGCACAGTGAGTACCGTAACACCTTCTTCATGGATTTTTATGTTTTATGGTTATTTCATTTTGATTTTTTCTTTTCATTTCTTTTTTTGCCTCAGGCCACAGACTGAAGATAATGGAGCCGAGGAAAGTTCCTCAATAAGACAGCGGAAGGCCTAGAACACGTCGGAAGCAGGGATCCAAAACATTACAGCATCTCAAAAACTGTCCTTTTAATTTTGAATGTGATAAGCTTTACAGCAATCTATAAACAGCTAATTTTTTTGTATATATATCTTAGTCCTTAACACCAGCTAAGTGCAACGATCATCACCTATCCCACTTTCTGTTGACTCACACACACAAGCTTCCTGTTCTGACCCCGTCGCCACCAGCCGACAGAAGCTCTTCGTGTTTTCACTCCAACGCTCTTTTCTGAAACGGAGGTTGCCTTCACTTGTTCCCCTGCAGAGTCTGTCAGTGAACAGAAGCTGTCGTTCACTTTGCTGCTTGAACCCCCCCCACCTTTGCAGCTTTAGAGTTGTGGTTTGTGAGCAGTGCCTTAACACTCTCAAAAAGCAATTGCCTAACTGTTCTCTGTGCCAGCAGTGATTTTATTTCTGTCACCTTAAAAGCAGGAGTGCCCAACATGTTGCTTTTAACCTTCATATGAGCCGCTGTCTGTGATCGAGAAACGTGTGCGTCATCGTCATGGCAACGTCATGCCGTCTCAGAAAACACATTCAGCCCTCACTGTATATATGCAAGCAATAACATTAAAGCTACACAAAGTAATGCGTGTCTTGGTTTTGACTGGGCAATTTCACCCTTTCTCCTAAAGTCGCCGCATTACTGGTTTGGCGGCGCATGAAGGATCATTGTCTTGGTGGAAGAGGAAATTATATCCTATCTCTACTCCCCCCCATCCATCTTTCCTTTAATTGCTACCAGATTCCCTCCTCCACCTGCTGCTTGAGAGAAAGTAATATACCATTACATTTTGACGATATTTAGCTTGATGGTTCATGACGATATCCAACTACCAAGAACACAAACTGAAAAGCAAAGATGTAAGTATAGGTTTAAGTGAACTGATAAAGAATAACCTTATAATTACAACAAAGTAGTTCAACCAAAGGTCAGGGTGGCAGATGTTTTATTGACAGCTGTTGTTTTACAGTAAATTGCATTTGCTCTAAATGCCGGATTTGGAAAAAGCTGTTTCCCCTTAAAGCAGTTATGAGCTTCAGATGCTACTTTAACAGGAATAAATTAAACAATAACATTGTCAGAAGAGGAAAACAATCCTTGTGTGACTGTCCAGCATCTCCATCCTGAGCTTGAACGTCTGTGGTTAGGTCGGTTCAACAAGCTTAACCCATATTTTTCAACCTCACTGCATCTCATACCACGACCCGGAAAATTCCCTCGTGTCCGACTCTTGCACTAAGATTTTTTTTTTTTTGCACCTTGCACACTCGGGAACAAATATGCAACTTCCTGCATGTTTCCCTCAACTATGAGGTTGATTCATAAAGAACTGAACCAGAAGCCTGATGACGCCGTCGTCCAGACCCACCACCTCTCCGTCCTGGACGTCCTCATAGAGCCGTAGGCTCTCAGTGCCCCACAAGAGGTTTTTCCTGGGGTTGTTGGCGTCCACCTCCACGGAGAGGGCCACGGTGTTGAGCTGGTAGCAGAAGAAGGAGAAGAAGTGGCCGTCTGTGATGACGGCCTGTGACACGAAGGGTCTGGAGACATCCTCGTAGTTCCAGAAACCTGCAGAGATGGTTGGAAGGTAGGAACACCTGTAAGTCTTTTCTCTGCGAAGCCCAGGGCTCCTAAACCTTTCCTGGTGAAAGATTCAGACTTTTCAGACACAACTACCCAGAGTTCCCAGTTCTGTATGTCTATGAGCCAGAAACAGGAAGGAAGGAAGGAAGGAAGGAAGGAAGGAAAGGAGTTAGGTCACAAGGAAGGAAGGAAGGAAAAAAGGAAGGAAGGGGGGAAGGAAGGACGTTAGGTCACAAGGAAGGAAGGGGGGAAGGAAGGAAGTTGGGTCACAAGGAAGGAAGGAAGTTGGGTCACAAGGAAGGAAGGAAGGAAGGAAGGAAGGAAGTTGGGTCACAAGGAAGGAAGGGGGGAAGGAAGGACGTTAGGTCACAAGGAAGGAAGGGGGGAAGGAAGGACGTTAGGTCACAAGGAAGGAAGGGGGGAAGGAAGGACGTTAGGTCACAAGGAAGGAAGGGGGAAGGAAGGACGTTAGGTCACAAGGAAGGAAGGGGGGAAGGAAGGACGTTAGGTCACAAAGAAGGAAGGAAGGAAGGAAGGGAGTTAGGTCACAAAGAAGGAAGGAAGGAAGGAAGGAAGTTAGGTCACAAAGAAGGAAGGAAGGAAGGAAGGAAGTTGGGTCACAAGGAAGGAAGGAAGGAAGTTGGGTCACAAGGAAGGAAGGAAGGAATTTGGGTCACAAGGAAGGAAGGAAGGAATTTGGGTCACAAGGAAGGAAGGAAGGAAGGAAGGAAGGAAGTTGGGTCACAAGGAAGGAAGGAAGGAAGTTGGGTCACAAGGAAGGAAGGAAGGAAGTTGGGTCACAAGGAAGGAAGGAAGGAAGTTGGGTCACAAGGAAGGAAGGAAGGAAGTTGGGTCACAAGGAAGGAAGGAAGGAAGGAAGTTGGGTCACAAGGAAGGAAGGAAGGAAGTTGGGTCACAAGGAAGGAAGGAAGGAAGTTGGGTCACAAGGAAGGAAGGAAGGAAGTTGGGTCACAAGGAAGGAAGGAAGGAAGGAAGGAAGGAAGGAAGGAAGTTGGGTCACAAGGAAGGAAGGAAGGAAGGAAGGAAGGAAGTTGGGTCACAAGGAAGGAAGGAAGGAAGGAAGGAAGTTGGGTCACAAGGAAGGAAGGAAGGAAGGAAGGAAGGAAGGAAGGAAGTTGGGTCACAAGGAAGGAAGGAAGGAAGGAAGTTGGGTCACAAGGAAGGAAGGAAGGAAGGAAGTTGGGTCACAAGGAAGGAAGGAAGGAAGGAAGTTGGGTCACAAGGAAGGAAGGAAGGAAGGAAGTTGGGTCACAAGGAAGGAAGGAAGGAAGGAAGTTGGGTCACAAGGAAGGAAGGAAGGAAGGAATTTGGGTCACAAGGAAGGAAGGAAGGAATTTGGGTCACAAGGAAGGAAGGAAGGAAGGAATTTGGGTCACAAGGAAGGAAGGAAGGAATTTGGGTCACAAGGAAGGAAGGAAGGAATTTGGGTCACAAGGAAGGAAGGAAGGAATTTGGGTCACAAGGAAGGAAGGAAGGAATTTGGGTCACAAGGAAGGAAGGAAGGAATTTGGGTCACAAGGAAGGAAGGAAGGAAGGAAGGAAGGAATTTGGGTCACAAGGAAGGAAGGAAGGAAGGAATTTGGGTCACAAGGAAGGAAGGAAGGAAGGAATTTGGGTCACAAGGAAGGAAGGAAGGAAGGAAGGAAGTTGGGTCACAAGGAAGGAAGGAAGGAAGTTGGGTCACAAGGAAGGAAGGAAGGGGGGAAGGAAGGACGTTAGGTCACAAGGAAGGAAGGGGGGAAGGAAGGACGTTAGGTCACAAGGAAGGAAGGGGGGAAGAAAGGTCACAAGGGAAGGGAGTTAGGTCACAAAGAAGGAAGGAAGGAAGGAAGGAAGGAAGTTGGGTCACAAGGAAGGAAGGAAGGAAGGAAGGAAGGAAGGAAGTTGGGTCACAAGGAAGGAAGGAAGGAAGGAAGGAAGTTGGGTCACAAGGAAGGAAGGAAGGGGGGAAGGAAGGACGTTAGGTCACAAGGAAGGAAGGGGGGAAGGAAGGACGTTAGGTCACAAGGAAGGAAGGGGGGAAGAAAGGTCACAAGGGAAGGGAGTTAGGTCACAAAGAAGGAAGGAAGGAAGGAAGGAAGGAAGTTGGGTCACAAGGAAGGAAGGAAGGAAGGAAGGAAGGAAGTTGGGTCACAAGGAAGGAAGGAAGGAAGGAAGGAAGTTGGGTCACAAGGAAGGAAGGAAGGAAGGAAGGAAGTTGGGTCACAAGGAAGGAAGGAAGGAAGTTGGGTCACAAGGAAGGAAGGAAGGAAGTTGGGTCACAAGGAAGGAAGGAAGGAAGTTGGGTCACAAGGAAGGAAGGAAGGAAGGAAGGAAGGAAGGAAGGAAGGAAGGAAGGAAGGAAGGAAGGAAGGAAGGAAGGAAGGAAGGAAGGAAGGAAGTTGGGTCACAAGGAAGGAAGGAAGGAAGGAAGGAAGTTGGGTCACAAGGAAGGAAGGAAGGAAGGAAGGAAGTTGGGTCACAAGGAAGGAAGGAAGGAAGGAAGGAAGTTGGGTCACAAGGAAGGAAGGAAGGAAGGAAGGAAGGAAGTTGGGTCACAAGGAAGGAAGGAAGGAAGGAAGGAAGTTGGGTCACAAGGAAGGAAGGAAGGAAGGAAGTTGGGTCACAAGGAAGGAAGGAAGGAAGTTGGGTCACAAGGAAGGAAGGAAGGAAGGAAGGAAGGAAGGAAGGAAGTTGGGTCACAAGGAAGGATGATGGAAGGAGGAAATGACATGAAAGAAAGTGAAATAAAAGGGGGGAGAGAGGAAAGGATACAATGAAAGAAAAAATAAGGAAGGATACAAGGTGAGAAGTGAGCTATGACACAATGAAGGATGAGAGGAAGGAAGAATGAGAGGGAGGGAGGAAAAGAAAGAAAGATTGACAAAAGGAACACAGGAAGGATGAAAGTTTATAAGGAAAGACCCAAAGGAAGAAATAGAAAAAGGACAAAATATTTTTCCAACAGGCTAGTAAAACAATCTAAAAAATACTTTTCTAGACTTCTGTTTTCTTTTTCTAAACTCATCCAGAGCTGAAAAAACCTGAAATCAACTTCCACACTATGTAGGAACCTCCAACATAGTCAAAATGTTTCCAACCAACTGTACAGTTGCATAAAAAAGTTAGATAAGCCACTACTTAAAAACCTACAATAAACATGTAGGAAGTTATTGAATATTGAAGAACTGAACCTTTTTCTTCAGTGTAAGAAAATAAAAACCTCAGAATAAAAGTAACAGAAGCAGTAAAGTCCCTGTTGGCGTTTTTCTGACTGAATCACGGACCTTGGTACGAGGCCTGAGCTCCGGTCCAAGCAAAAAGGCTGGCGATGGCGTTGGCTCTGAGGAAGGCCTCCACCTGGTCAGACTGCTGCCGCCGAGCCATGCGGTCTCTGTGGTAGCGGTCGGGTACGAAGTGGAACTGAGTGTGGCCGTAGCACGCTGGGTCAGGCAGCTTTGCTCCTGGTAACAAACGGGGAAAAGCAGAATTTGAAAGCGTGGGTCAATAAAAAAAAGGGTCAATAAAAAGTTCGATAAAATAAAGTTTTCCTTCCTTTGTTTTTTTCCTTTTAGTCAAGTAGGTTAATATCACAGTCATTACCTCCTCCCAACCAATCACAAACGCAGAACCAGGAACGCTCTGTCACCAATCCCCGCCCCCCTCAGAGTTCAGAGAGCAGGTGTTTTTTGTTTTTTTTTCCAATTTAAAACCTTTCAGTTTTGGTAAAAAGTTGGTTGAATAAAGGGTTGAGTTTGACTTCAGTGTTTGTGTGTGCTGTATCTAAATATAGGTCGCTAAGCAACAGCATAAAATGCCCAGGGCTGCACTTAAACATATATTTGAATTTGTTGATAATTATCGATATCGATCAATATGACTTCTATTTTATCGATATGCTTTTTTCCTATATAGTCCGGCCTCTGAGTTCGTAATAACTTTTAAGTTGTGACCAAAAGTTTTTAGGCTGACAGAAACGCTGATTTTCACAAACTTTGCTGCTTTATTACTTTTGGATATTTTTGTCCGATGTTTGGATTATTCAATAATAAACTTTTAATAGGATTCAGGGGCATTTCTTTTTTATTATTTGCCTCTAGTTCATATAGAGTTACTGATGGCATCAGCCATTCCTCCTCAAGGCTTCAGTAATTTGCTTTTTGGGCCAAGTCCTGACTGCTGGGGACCCAATCTTCCTTTATCAGTGTTTGGAGGATTTCACGCTTTTCTTGCAGATTCGTTTCTTTTTTTTTGTTTTGTTTTTTTTTGTTTAAAAGGTTCGGTCGAGATCTGGTCATGGATCTAGGGCCGGGCCTTTATCGTATCGTTTTATCGTTATCGTGAAAAAGTTCTTATCACGATAAGAATTTGAGTTTATCTCGACAATGATAAATTCCAATTAGTAATGCCTGAAAACCCCCAAAAATTGCCAGTATTATCAGGATTGTTATTTTAGCTATTTTCTCCACTGTTGGTTTCTTCAGAGCATCATTAACTGTCAATAAATACAAAAATATAATTAAATGCCAATACTGTGTGCTGTTTAGTATTAAAAATCACATTTGTTTATGTAACTTGTGTCCTGATGAAACATATTTCCAATGTTGTTTTAATATATGTTGCATTATTAAATGTGTTTTTAAAGGACAGTATTTGTATTTATGGGGCCATAATTGATCAAGTCACAGCCCCAAAGTTACCTAAAAAGACAACAAGAAGCTGGAAATGGTCTTTTATCGTCACTTTACCACAATATATCGGGATAAAATTTAAAGTCCATCCCTACATGGAGCCCACATCTCAGTGTTTTGATTTCTTTCAGAGTGGCTCAGGAAGGATATTTGGATACAAATCATCCCGGGACTTTAATCCCATGTTGTGACTGAGCCCACTCTCTCGAATGAGAGCCAACATGAATGACCTCAGGCTGCTTCACTGTCTGCACGACACCCAAATCACGATAGAGTTCATCTCGTCTCCTCAGGACAGTCCTGATTCCAGTTGTTCCAAACAAAAAAGATGAAGGCTTGGACTGACAAAATGTCTCTCCTTGATGTTTTTCTTTGCACTCCTTCGCACCAGGCAAGCTTTAGAAATTCCTGCGCTAGCTCTGCATCCGTAGCGACTTAATCCCTTAGCCCAATCCTTTTTAGGCAAAAACCCTCCCCTGGCACTTGCTGGACATTCTCAGGCACCGTGAAGCTCTCTCCTTCTAGATCCTGATATTTTGATAAATGGTCGAGCCATTCTTGTGCAAAACAATGAAGAGAAGAAGGAAACAATCGTTGATAAAAGAGCCGTTTTTAAAGACCTCTGCTCTTCCGAATCCAATCAGAATTGCAGACTTGTATCAGGCGTCACGTCCTTGCTAACAATTTCCTCTGAATTAACAATGAGACGGTTTAAAATGAAGCTAGCAGGTCGTTTAATGGCAGGGCTACATGTCACCTGGTTACTTTCTGATAATAGCACCTGAGAATTTATGCAAACTGCTGAACAACACTTCTGACAGTCACGGAGCCATTAGCCACCACTGCAGATTGTAAGCAGACTTGAGCTACAGAGGCTGACAGGCTTTTAGTGTCAGTGGTACCTGTGAAGATGTTGTTTTCATACTGCCTTCTGAACAGCGGCATCAGGTTGGGGGCATAGGGGACCTCTGGGACCTCAGCTGTGTACGAGGCCTCCAGTGAAGTAAACTGAAAAACATTCAAAATAGAGGAAGAGGAGGTTTGACAGAGTGCAGTTTTTGGAGAAGTCACGTTTGGGGTACGTTAGCACATAAGCCTGTAAATAACCGCGTCAACAGATCATGTGATCTGACCCAACCAGACTCTGGGTCTCTCCGTCACTGACATTAAAAAGGTCTAGTTGTGTCTCACCTGCGGTAGCTGCTGGGGTATTCTGATCTGGCAGTGGGGGCGGTCGTCGATCTGGAACCGGAGCGGCTCTGGCCGGCCTTTGCGGTGGCCCTTGGGTATTGTTCTCTGCCCCCTCCTCCAGTAAAAGTTCACCTGCGGACTGAGATCTGACAAAGAAAACAAACGTCAGAGACCAGAACCAGCGCCCTGGTTTGTGTGGTTCTGCTGCGTAGGAGCTGAGATGTAAACCTTCAGCACTGAACCTCCTTTACAGAGCGCTGCTTTGACATTCACGGTTCACTTCATGGGACGGGTGCGCCGAAAAAGACGGTTTAGCGACAGCTGACAACAAATCTCATCTCCAGGCAAATTGATCGAGCTCCTTCCAACAGAATCCAATTACAAACAGACCAAAGAAAAGTGGCAAGCTTTAATTTTCAACATACTTCCATCAGAAATCCAATTCTTCTGCCGAGTGTGATTTTAAAAATAATGTTATACCCTCTGAGGATGAGCCGATCGCTTTATCATCAACATCTTCAGACGGCACTCCCTGTTGTTGGAAATGGTTGATCCCTGGGTTCTTAAGCCCATCTACCTTCGACACCTCCACTCCTTATACCTGCATCGGTCCACCTCTACACTCACAGGGTCCTCCTGACTCATTTCTCTTCTCTTCAGAGCATAACTTCTCATCTCCAGGCTCCCTCTCACCTGCTTATTATTTTCACTACACACTGAAATGCTGTCTGCAAACGCCACGATCCGTGGGGACTCCTGCATAACCGCAAACGTTCACCTGTCCATCACCTTTACAAACAGGAAGGAGCTAAGGGCACCTATCAGTCCTATAATATCCACTCCTACCACACACCTCACCACGGTCTCACCGTCCTTATATGTCCTGCACAACCCTCACAAAGTTCTCTGCTATGCGCCGATGGACCGTATAGGAGAGCGATTGGACCGTAGACATGTGGTGCAGTCTACAGAAATCAGGCTGAACTATGTGAATATAGTCTGCAGGAAAAAATCAGGTCAACTCTCTTAATTACTACATTATAAGCACAAAATAAGCAAATTTGGGTCTATTAAGTGAATATTATGGTCAAAGGTATATGGCTAAATCGTCATAAAGTTATTTTCTACAGAAGGGATCTCAAATTCTGGCCTCAAAGCTGCTGACTTTCAGGCTTTAGATGCATATCTGCTTGAACACACCTGCTTAGGTTAGAAATGTTAGGCTCATGTTAAAGCAAGGGACACAGCTAAAACTACATTTTCCACAAAATAAATACAGGTATTACTTGACACCTCTTGCAGCTTTCTAAGAGCGCTATGAGGTAAGCCTATCCTAATTGCATAAGCAGATGCAACACAATTGCTGCCCTTTATTCCCATTGCACTGTGCTGAATATTCAGAACGATCAATAAAATGTTAATATGATCAAAAGCCAACTTTTGCAACCGGTGCTTTTCCTTAACTGCGTCGTGTTCCTGCTGGAGAGTAGATGAATAGATGAAGTCAGTTCAGGCTGAAGGCAGATGACTGTTTTGATACGAGCCAAGAGACCAGATATTGTTTTTTTACGTGTGCTTATGAGGAGATATTATACTGAAACATGCCTGTGCAAATTATCCAGGTCATCCGGGTCATCGCAACAGCAAACAGGCTTAAATCGGACGTAACCGGACTCTCGTTCAGGTCTTTCTGAAGACGTTTTCGACGCCTATCCAGGTGTTTTTGTCAATCCTGGTGGCTCGCACTTGAGCAACCTGCAGGTAGTGTGCTGCTGCTTTTACGGACGGCGTTATTATGCTGCAATCTGTGTTTTAATCCTAGCAACACAGTTAATATTCCAGAAGTCCTTACTGTAACACTCAATCCTTCATTAAATAAAAAGGATGTGTGGAATCCAAAAGAAATCAGAAGAAGAAAAAACACGGTGGCAGTGTTCAATTGTGAGTAACATTAAATAACATCTAGAACCTTAGACTGTGTGGAAATTTGCGGAATGGCCGACAGGATTTTAGAAGCGCCTTCGTCCCTAAAAATCAGACGTTTGGGCACATTTTTGGTTTCTGTGATACGTTGAACGCATTGAACCAAATGCACTTTATTTTCCTGTTAATGTGTCAGTGTTCTATAAATTGAACACAAATAGAATATTTGGCTGGTTTTTTTGATTGAGTGACTTTGAGCTACGCATCGAGAATCGTATCGAATCGGCTCTTCCTAGATGACTGTAATTCACTGCTATTTACTGTAACTTTTCAAGCTGTATGCGAACGAAATTTCGTTCTGTACGCACTCTGTGCATACAAATTGACGAATAAAGTTGTCTAATTGTCTAAGTCCTACTGTAGGCGGTAGGCCTTGCAGACCACAAGGTCTGACAAAAGCTTCCTGGGGTCACAACGTCAGAAAGCAACTTATTCTGACCTTCAGAGCATCTGATTGGCTCTCCCCCTGGATGCGTACATGCCACTGCCACATCACATCTATCTTCCACATCTTAATGGGATGGTTGCGCCATTTTATCCGTTTAAGTCAGTAAAAAATGCAGCCTAAAAAAGTCCATAAAGAAAAACGCTTGTTTGTGATTTCTGGTGCTCGGGTGTTGAAATGTCGTCATCCATACCCAGACTGGAGAGACGCAGCAGCGGGTTGTGTTTGGCCAGACTGTAGGTGAGACCAGACGCCAGGGTCCTCAGGAAGGGGCCGACCACCTGCTCCTGGCGCGTGTACAGAGACGCCTTACGTTTCTTCACCTTGTGCCAGTGCTCGTGTAAAATCACACGGGTGACCAGCTCCCGGATTTCTTTGAACGCAGAGTCGTCGATCCCCAGGGGAGCTGGACGGTCCGCGGCTGAGGGGGAGCTCTCCGTGGCCGGGGCGAACTTGTCCGGAAGGCCCGGCACGTACGCGGTTTTGGTGAAGTGCTGGTACCACCTGTCTGGGTTCCGCGCAAATGTCTGCGGGTAGACCACAAATTTCATCCGCTGGATGCGAGTGATGAGGGACAGCTTCTCCTCCACGGGAGAGGCGCTGATCTTTTTGACGCGCTCCTCGATCTGCCGCAGCCGGGCCGCTTTGCTTTTAGCCGTCAGAGAGGCCACTATGGGCGGATACGAAGGCTCCGTTACGGCTGCTTCGGTGTGGACATGCTTCTGGGTTCTAAGCGGTGGAAAACTTTTAGGGAGCAGCAAGGGCAGTCTTACGCGGGCCGCCATGTTGCTTCTCTGACGTCTTGCTCTTGGTCCTTATTCATGATCGACTAACAACAAATCTGCTCTTTACTGCCACCAGCTGGTGGCGTTAAGTAGGCTACTTCATATTTACATATTTAACCTTAAAGTTAAACTTTTCATGTCTCTACTTTAATTCCTATAAATGTTTTCCTCCAGTTGTGTCAATTGCTCCCCCCCCCTTTTCTATTAATATTTGACAAGCAACATGTTTTAAAAGACTCGTCGGTGAAGCTGAAGCATCACGTATTTTTTGATGCTTAATTTTAAGCTAATTCAACATCTACTAAATTAATTGTGTTATGTTTCTAGAGGGTCGTTCAAATATTATCTTTGTCATTTTTACTTTCGGGGGGGGGGGGGGGGGGTTGAACCACACTGCTGCTCTTGAAGAGAGCACGTACATACGTCATAGGCGTCTCCTTTGCAGGCACTCACCAACGGTCGGATATTTGTGTTGCAAACAACACGACCAGGCTAGAGCTACATTTTACCTTTACCTCCGTAAATAAAAAAAATGAAAAAAGGGGACTATATTTATGTAAAACAATGTTATTTCAATCGTAAAGTTTGCGCGTGATAAAAGTATTTTAAATTAAGCAGTTTTCTTGCATGGAGGTCTCAGCTTAGCTTGATGTTTACGTGACGTTCTTGAATGCAGCATTACCTTGGCGAATTTGGTTTGGGAGTTTCTGAGTTTCGTGAAGCTGTTTAGTTTTGCACAGTGTCAGAAACAGAACGACTACTTGAATATTATCAGCAGTAAACAGTAATAGCTAGCTAGTTAGCTAGTTATGTATTTACGTAATATTTTTCGTGCACAGTTGGTCGGGACCAGAGCGTGTCTGCTCAACCCTCTGCAGCACGCTTTTCGAGCCGAGGTAGCTGCTCTAAACCCAACCCGTCTTTTAATTATCATAAACATTTTGATTGCGCTTACTGTAGCTGAGCATTTTCTCAGCAAACACTCTGGTAGCTCTGTTGGTGGCTGTGGGGAAGCTTCAGCGTCCCTCCACCAAGAGGTCTGCTTTATTGGGACATTTACCCTGCCTAAATGATCAGTTATTTTGTTAAATTAATATAGTGTTCCCATTTGTTTGTGTCTGACCTTTCAGAGATCACTCTGCACCAAACGTGATGAGGTGAAGCTGGCAGAGGAGGCCAGCAAAAGGTACGGCTCTCCAGGTCCAACCATCTTCTCCAAAGTGATTGATAAAAGCATCCCTGCAGATATTATCTATGAAGATGACAAGGTGAATAACCAGGGGTTGCAGAATATGTTAAGTTATAGCTAAATCATATCACCTAGTCCACCTGAAGTGACAGCAGTTTTTTGTCTCATTAACAGTGCTTGGCATTCAGGGATATCAGCCCTCAGGCCCCCGTTCACTTCTTGGTCATCCCAAGGGTCCCTATCCCTCGAATAAGTGCAGCTAGAGATGACGATGCTGAGGTATGATGCTCACCCAAGAAATCCTTTACAGGTTACAACAAAACGTCACGCAAAAAGATCCAGGCTCTGCAAACCGGTGGATCGTCGTCCCATCAACAGAGATTTTTCTATAACTTTAAACATCTTTTCATTAAACAAATGAAAAGATACCATGATTAAATTATAAACAAATCAAGGAGTGATTTTAATTTAATAATAGAAAAAAGAAACCTGAAAAAAACTGGAATGTTACCTCTGGGTAAATTCAAAATGAACTGTTAATACATGTTTATGGAACTCTTGAGTTTAATTTTAGTAGCCAAACTCAGACGCGATTGCTGCCAGAATTGTAGAATCAAGAAATAACAAAAATAAGACATGCTTGTCAACATGAAGTTGACCAAAAACCCAAGAAGGTGACGCATTCACTGCAGTTTAAAAGGGAAAAACCAAGAACTCATAAAAAACAGTCCTTAACATCTGCCAGTCTGGGAGGGCTTACAAAGCTAAGTGTTCGGGTCTCAATTGAACCGCAGTGACGGGTTACAAAACCTACCCACATCCCTTGAATAAGGTGTCAACGACTCATCCTGGAGGTCATGAAAGAACCTAGAGCAACATCTAAGCATCACATGCTTCACTTGCTTCAGTTAATGGCAGTAAGAAAAAGTAAAATCAGTGAAAACCACTGCTGGGCAAAAACAGAACCGTCATGTTCACTAAAAGACATCCTAATGATCCACGAAATTTAGGGAAAATATACTATGGACTAGCGAGACAAAAGTGGAACCTTTTGGAAGGTGTGCATCCCCATCTGGCATAAAACCAACAGAAAAAATATGCCAACAGCAACATGGCGGGGGTAGTGTGATGGTGTGGGGCTGCTTAATTGGTTCAGGAGGCTAACGACTTGCCCAATTTCTGCCCTCTAGCAGAAGATCCTGAAGGAGAATATTCAGTCATCAGTTTGTGATCTTAAGCTCAAGCACACCTGGGTTATGCTGCAGGAAAACTAGAAGAGTGGACCAAAGTATCTCCACAGCAATTTAAAGACCCAGTGCGAGTTACATTGCAAATATCAGTTGTTGCCTCCAAACAGCGACACAAGCAGTTTTCTTTGTTTGTTTCTTAATAGCTCGTTCCTGCACGAATTAATAATTCAAATGCAACAAGAAAGCTAGCGAAAAAAATCTTTATGGCAAGAGCTAATCTTTCATAGGTTTTATGAAAAAGTTAGAAAATAACTTCAATAAATGCCAGGAAGGGTAAATCAGAACAAAACACTAACCCTAACATAAAATATTTAAAAGCTTAATAGTGGGGTAAACCAACTGATGCAAGAAAACAGAAGAATTAGAGTTGTATAGTTTGCAGGTTTATGACATTTAAAGTGAATTGTTCCTTGCGTAGCCGTAGGAAGATGGTGTCCAGAACAGTAATGTCTGTTGGGATGCTCACGGCATTAGTTTGTTTGTGTAGCGGGTTACCTCATATTCACCATGATGCTCCTTGACCTCTTGAACACATTTATTTTCAGGATGTGATATTTTGTGTGTGGATGTTTTCCACAACAGCAGAACAGAAAGCCTGTAGGGTTGCTAAACAGATCCCACTCGTCCTCAGTTGTCTCCAGTGCGCCATATTGGTTTGAGCACGGATCTGGTCAAACCGCCTCAGGTCATTAAAACTGTGGCTCCCTGGCACTTAGAACTCCCTGCTTCTTCCCCCCCGGAGCTCCTGTTGATGTTTGTTGTGTTGTGGCTGTTTTCCTTACCACCGGCTCTGCGGGCTTACCTCCGCTTGAGGCGGACTTCCTGTCACCACAACATCAGGCTCTCCAACTCATCCATGTAGGTCATAAAGTTAGCAAAAGTGTTGGAGCTACACGTGGCCACAAAGTCGTTGGTTTACAGAAATTACTGGGCTGAACACATACCCTTGTGGCAGTCCTTTTGTGACATATTTCTTTTTAAAATCTTTTTTATTTTTTTTACTTTTAATCATGATATAAAGTATTTTGTTATTTAATTTTCTCTTTGGTTTCAACTTGTTCTATTACACCAGACGTGTAAAGCATTTTGAGCACCGTCTGGACTGTTGAACAGTGGTATATAAATAGACTTTGAGCTTTGATTGATTTTCCTGGTTTCCTGGCTTGCGATGTAGTCTCTTTCAGTAATTTATCAAAAAACAAACAAAAATTGGTCCACGTACATTTGGCTAATTACTGTGGGAGAAAAGTGATAGATTCTTTTTTTTTCCACCCAGCTGTTGGAAGTTAGCAGATATTGAGATATCATCAATACATTTTTCTAATCATTTTTAACAGATTACAAACATAAGGCCTGCTGCTTTTGCACGACAATTAGGCCTGCTTAATTTCATTTAATTGTAAAGGTCATACAGAAAGTTTTTGTTTTCCCCTTTTTACAAGTTTAGTCTTTAGTTTGAAGTCCAAAAACTTTAGTTCCTCTAGGAAGAGTCGAAAGCTCTTCCTGTACACTAGTCCACACTTTCCTACAGTATCTGCTTCTTGTTATCAGCAACATTAGTGGTCCTTATCTCTTATTAAATAAAGGTCATTTTATTTATTTAGTACAACTAACTAGCTATAACTAACATCTAAACAACATGAAGGGACTGAACCCATTTTGAGTAAGATAAAATAACTTTATTTTCCATCGACCTTTGAGGTGGAGATTTGTCTTTGACATCAGATGGAAAAAAGAAATAAGCTAAAACACTGAAAACAATATAGCTAAAAGCAATAGCTTCATAAACTCAAAATAATGAATATATTTGAATGATAAGAAAGAGAACAGTGATCTAATCAACATGTGTCTATTTAAAGTATTTCTTGTTCAGACTGAACTCAGTTGAGGGGATAAATGAGTTTTTATGGTGCTTTGTTGTGGTTAGAAAACGATGCTGTCTAAACTTTTATACGCTCAGTGGACATCAGGCTGGAAGGTCAGCTTGTCCTCTATGATCGTCCGTTTTCCTGTCCACAGGTCTAACCTGGTACTAGTTTGATATCCTTCACAGAAACAGCAAATATTATTTCACCAACACGGTTATTAATGGGTGATATAAAAATATCAGATTAAAGGAGCTAGCTTTAGCTTTATGCAAGACTCAATTTTGACCAGTAGGTGACAATATTTTTTGTATTTGGAAAGTTTATTCAGGCAGATTTAAATTAAAAGTCTCGAGGTTAAAGCTAAACTAAAAGACATCGTTGCGCACACCAGTTTCTTAGCAATGATTTAAAGATGAGTTTTTTTTTTTCTTGCCTCAAAACACTCGATCTCGTTTGCTTTTCTCCAACATTCAGCTCTTGGGACATTTGTTGGTCGTTGCTAAAAATGTGGCAAAGCAGGAATCTCTCAGCGAAGGCTACAGAGTGGGTAAGTGCTTCCCTCCGGCTAATAAAGATTCCTCACAAAAATAAAATGAATGGAGAACCGGCTGTTAAATTACCTGCGTTGAATTCACAGTGATCAATGATGGCAAACACGGATCTCAGTCGGTCTACCACCTTCATGTCCACGTCCTGGGAGGAAGACAGATGGCCTGGCCGCCAGGATAAAAGCTTTACATAGAACTGTGGAAACGACTGGAGGGATCCTTTCAAGAAACCTGAGTTTTCTTCAACTGCTTAAATAATTTTAGCCAGTAGTTTGACAGACTTGGTAAAGCTCCATCAAAGTTGTTGTTTTTTTTCCAGCTATGGCTGTTTTTGTTGAAACACAAACGAATCAGGCAGGGCCCTCGGCACAACATACTGAAATATCCCGCCTTCAACCTACGTTGGGACAAAAACACCATTTAATGGCTATCACAATTGTTTACTTTGTTATTTTATGTAGCAGCAATGAGAGAATGGAGAACAACCTTTGTCTTACAACAGACTGCTTGTAATTAACCAACTGAACTAATATGTGGCTGAATCAGTCTGCAAATGAAAAGGAAGGCCATCAGTATGAGTATGAATCCCAGCCAGTTTTCAGAACTTAAGCAGGATTTACCATCTCTCTGTACAAAAGTTTTTTGTCTTGGGACATTTTATGTACAAAAAACCCCTGAAAATCTAAATATGTTGATCTATACAAGTATAAAAATTGGCAGCAGGACACTATTGTTGACAATAAAGGCTATAATTGTATTGTGTTTTAACTCAGTTCTTTAACTGTAACGGATTCAATTATTAATACCTGCACATGAAATCACTGCTTACTTGTACTCAAGGATTTCAATACTTTAATATATTTGTACTCGAGTAGAAGTAAAAAGGCATCCAAAAATTACTGTTAAACAAGTATTTGATAAAAAGGCTTCTCGAGTACCGTTAGCTGATGTAAACGATGTAATCAGAAGATATAAAGTTACAGCAAACAGGCTTAAATCAGAGGCCACGGCACCTTCGCTTAGTTCTTTCTGAAAATGTTTCAACACCTATCCAGTAGTCTTTGTCAATGCTGGCGACTCGCACTTGAGCAGAAAAGAACCGAGCCAAAGTCCGGTTGCCTCCGATTTAAGCCTGTTTGCTGTTGCGATGACCCGGATAACTGAGAATTTGCACAGGCACGATATAAAGTTCTGAGTAAATTCTGATATTTTAAAGAATGAAAAAAATTTGGCAGAATATATATATTTTTTATACATAAAGCAACATAAAGCATTTCAAACCAATACTTGCAGCAGGCAATGTACACTATGTTGCCAGAAGTATTCGCTCCCCAGCATTGACTCGCATTTAAACTTGAGTGACATCCCATTCAAAGGATTCAATATGACGTTGACTTGTTCTGTCGGGTTGAGGTCTGGACTCTGTAGGCCAGTCAAGGTGATCCTCACCAAACCTTCTCCTCCACGTCTTTAAGGACCCGGTTTTGTGCTCTGCTGCTGTCATGTTGGAAGAGGAAGGGGCCCTCGCCAAACTGTTCCCACAAAGTTGGGAGCATGAAGCTCTCCAAATTCTCTTGGTCTGCTGAAGCATTCAGAGATCCTTTTAGTGTAACTAAGGGGCCAAATCCAGGTCCACACCACTAAGTGTAAAACACGCTCCCACTGGACTCAGAAGAGGTCCATTCTCTTTGGTGAATGGCTTGGATGCAGCTGCTCGGCCATGGAAACCCATTTCTTGAAGCTCTCTACACATTGTTCTTCAGCTAGTCTGAAGGCCACATGGAGTGTGGAGGTCTGTAGCGATTCAGTTGCTCTTGTTCCCAATCGTCTCCACTGCACCAAGATGTTTAGCAGCAGATCCTGCACGTCCTGTAAGTTGTGACGCATGACCTCCATGGGTCTGACTGGTCTAACACATCAGATGCTCAACTGGATTCAGATCAGAAGGTTATGAAGCCAAATCAACGCTTAAAATGATTGCTGTGCTTCTCAAGATGATCCAACTTACCATTTTTGCTTTGCGGTGGGACACATTAGTTAAAGGCCAAAGGCATTTATGCTGGTGGATTTTTCCTGTCATAATGTATGGCTCAGTTGGTCCACCAAATAGATGTTTTGTCTGTGCTACTATTCTGCGTTGGTCTAAATCTGCTTAGCTAAATTATTTTAAATAGTGACAAGCAGTCGTCAGCCGCCGGTACACAGAACCAGGGTGTTCAATGATACTGGAATGTCATTGGAATTAAAGAACTGAAGGAGCTGAGTTACCGGAAGGCAAAACTGCAGGTATTTGGGACAAGCTGCAGATTCTTTGGGATTACACAGATAGACAGCAACCATAAAGAGGCCTCAAGGCAGCCAACTACAAGCAAGTACCCAGAGAGAGAGAGAGAGAGGTCCCGAGGAGTCAGCTTAATGGCAAGAACAATTTCCTATTGATTTTAGACACACAACTGTGTCTTGTGAAATAAACATGTTTTATCACAGCTTACTGTTGTTGATGCGAGGAGCGCCCCCAGATGTCGGCCATAAAGATTTCTCCGACTTTCCAAGGGGAAAGTCCGACTATAGCGGCCGTTACAGTTGATTTTTCCAACCAGAAGCCGGGATTTCCGAGTTCCGACTGCAAATGGAATGCGATATTAGAGTCACCATCTAGGAAGCCGTTTCCCTTTCCCCAGTCTAGCAAGCAGAGCCGTCTTTGTTTTTTCTTTTTTTTTTTGCAAATAGTTGTTTTATAAACCTTTTTTAAACGCTGTCAGGACAGCCATAAATTCCTTAACAGCCACTGAAATGACTGGAATTTCCTCTTGTACTTGTTTGTAAGCCAACAATGTAACATCCGTTGGCTGCAGCATGCTCTAGATGATTTTCCATTTGCTTTTTTAGCTTCAGACTTCCTGTTCAGGCTTGCACCGATGCTGTGGATCAAGCCTCTCAGTAAATATTCACCAGTTACAACCAGAAGAGAGTCTGGGTCAGCACGGCTGTGGTGTGACTGGGTGGTGTGATCTCAGCGAGTGGGGTAACTTTGTGTCGCTGCAGAAATACGGTTAAACCTTCACCTATATTTACCGATAAAACAGTGCTCAGCACCTGCAGGGTGACCCAACACTACACAGGACTCAGGGAGGGAAGCATTTCCCTCCAGATATAAAAGAAAAAAATCAGCACTACCTTTTCCTGAAATATTCACATTCTGTTCTTGCTTTTATAAATTATTTGCAACATTTTCATCTTTTAGATGTGTTATCTACTAAAAGAAGGGATTATTGCACAAGTTCAACCTTTAAATAGCTTTTACGGGCCAAAGTCTTGTCTGTTCTGTGGATCTTACAGAACTTGTGCAACATTATCAGTTCCTCTCTGACAGGCTTCATTGTGCATGACTGATAAAAAATGTCTTCATAAACCAAATTTGAGTTTATAAGCATCTTGACAACACCTCACACCTACTTGATGGGATCCATAACCCCTCCCCCCCTCTCCTGCTGAATGTTTGTCCCTGTCACTAAAACCAACAGTCCTCAGCTACTGTAATTAATACAAACAGGACAGGTTTTTCCACAGCTGCAGGCTGTTGCGTGCTGCAGGGTTTAAGTCTTCTTCACCTTGTCGAGACCCCGACCTTTGATCCATTTTTGTCCGTGGATCTTTACCTGATCATTATGTCCCTAGTAAGCAGATCCTCATCGGATTGTGCAAGTTTCCTCCGCTCTGAGACGAGGCACGAGAATCTACTTTGATTGCCTGGCTAAGGTCGCCCTAAAGGGCGCTGTCTCGCCCAGAGGTTAACAGTCGAGTACCTGCGTGGGGCAAAGGTTGACGCAGGTCGTCCTACACTTGAGCGCTCCTGAGAGATTGATGCCACTCAGCCGTGAGAGCGGAGAAGGTAAGACATCACCTACAAAGCTTTGCAGTTCATTTTCTTTGCTTTCTGGTGCATGAATAATAAGGGAATGATGATTGTTAGGATTTAAAATAGGAAACGTTTCTTTTGAATGTAAAAAAAAAAAAAATAGAAAATTGCCAGCATTAACGATGTGACAATCGTAAATTGCTTTGTTTTCTTTGGATCTTCTTGGGTGTGATGTTCATTATTAATTCCTTTAAATGGCTCAATGTTTTTTTCCACTTGACAGGCATTTTACAGTGCCTTGCAAAAGTTGTCATGCTTCTTGAACTTTTACACGATTCCGCTGACATTACTTGCACAACTTTTAATGCATTTTATTTTAACTTTATGCATCAGGATACACAAAGAAGTAACTATCTGTGAGGTGTGTAGAAAGTGATGCATGGTTTGCCTTCAGTTTATTTATATGGCACTTTATAAGAGATCCAGTTAACATGCAGAAATTAATAGTCAATCCAATGACAGAAAGATTTAATGTCAATTGAATTCATTTTAGTTTGATCCTGGACGTGAAATAAAAAAAAACTGTAACTTCAGTTTATTATTGTAGTTGATAAAAGGTTTTCTATCTTATCAAATCCAGGCGATAGCATTGAGTGATTAATCTTGTAGCAATCACTCATCCTGAATGACCAGGAGGTGATAGAAAATTTATTGCATTGAGTAAAGTGCCTTGAGAGGGTGTGTTTTGATTTGAGGCTACATAAATAAAGTTATATATATTGCTAAATGAATTCAATAGAGTGTGAAAAGGAAACACAACTTTCAAGAGGAAGAAACCTCCATGAGAACCAGGCTCAGTATGAGCAGCTATCTGCCATAACCGTATGGGGGTTTGAGAATAACGGAGAGATTTAAAACAACGCAGACGTGCTGGCCCAAGTATGAACACTGTTACACAAAGATTTATAATTAACATGAACACTCTGGAATCTGTTGGACAGATATAACCTAAACCAGCCTAATTCTGTTCCCTTTATCCCTACATGTCCAAGATGTTATAAGATAATATTGGGATCAAATGCAGCACTGACATCTAACAGGACAGACACAAGTCCATGAAATCGTTAGTGACTTTCAATAGAGCTGGTTCAGTGCAAGGATGAGCTCTGAAGCCTGATTGAAACTGTTCAAACAGGTTATTATTGTATTAATGCTCATACACTTCACTAGCAAACTATTTTCTCAAGGGTTTTAGATAAAAAAAGGAAGGTTAGATATAGGTCTGTAATTTATTAGGTTGTCTTAATCAAGAGAAGGTTTCTTAAATAAAGCATTGATTATGACCATCTGAGAAACCTGGGATACATATCTATTTTAATGACTGTAATATTAACCTACATGGCTAGAATGCAAAAGGAATGCAAAAGACTCCTATGACTGGTTGCCTTCTTTTTCAATAGGGCGACATTATCTAACTCTGCATGCATTAAAGTAGCAGATCTATAAACAAGAAAATGAATTTGTGAGGGAGTAGAAATTAGGTTGCTGCCCTCTGCTGTGTTGTTTCTATGTTACAGAGGAATTTAACAACGGATCAGATTCTTTCGAAGTCATAGCATATTGTCTGATAAAGATCTATTCTAATGGATATTTCTCTCAGAGGCACGTGATTGGTTAGAATAAACTCAAAGGTTGTTAAAAGACGGTGAGACAGAACAGGGTTGTGAGGAAATACCGTTATTTGTTTATACTCAATGCCATATGTTAGCACAAAGTCCAGAGCATGAAGACAGCAGTGAGTAGGTCTGTGAATGTTTTTTTTGGTACACATTATTCAGGCCTGTGAGACAAGGCTTTGAAGAACGACCCATTATGGAAATTACAGCTACAAGTATTTTGGGCTGCGTCTCTACCAGCATTTTAAAGATTTAGATTTTCGCCTTTTTGTCTGTGCAAAATTGTTCCAGGTTAGTCTTATTTAATATATCAGTGAAAATCAAGTTTTAGTCTGGCCACAGTTTCTAAACTGGACTTAAGTCTGAACTTTTTCACAGTTGTGCTACCTCATGAGTCTGCTTGGTCTGAACTACTTCTGGCTGTATGTTTAGGCTTAGGGATGTTGCCATGCTGGGAGGCGAACCTTCGGCCGAGCATCAAGTCCTTTAAACATTTTACAGGTTTTCTTCTCTGTTTGCTTTTACTTATTCCAACCATCTTCCCAGCAAGTCTGACCAGCTTAGGACCATTTACAGGTCTTGTGCCGAGCTTTAAACCAAGAATATGAGTTTTTTCAACTATGGTTCCCTGCGTGGTTTAAATAGTTTTAAAATGTTCATTACTTTTTATATTTATTTAGTGTTGACTTCTAATTTTCAATTCTAATTTAGTTTTAATTAGTTTTTAGTATTTGTTTGCTAGTTTAGTTTTTTTTTTAATGAAAATGCTTAGTTTCAGTTTAGTTTTTATTAGTTTCAGTTTTAGTCTTTAATGTAATACGACTTACATACCAGGGGAAAGACTGAAGAAAATAAATACAAATACTTGTGTGTAACAAAACCCCAGAAAACAATCGTAGAGTTTGCGTAATGCGGTAAAGCGAAAAAAGCTAAATCGGCAACCCGGAAATTAGACTTTACGTTAATGCATTATGATAAAGACACACAAATGAAAACTAAGTACATTTTCTCTTAAAATTCAGTTTGTTTTAATTAGTTTTGTAAACACTTATTACAGTTACAGTTTAGTTTTTTTTTTTTTTTGCAAGGTCTCGTTTTTATTTTAATTTCAGTGAACTAAAATGTTTTCACTTCCAGTTTTCGTAATTTAATTAGTTTTAATTTACAATAATAACCTTGGTTCCCTGTCCCAACAATCTTCCCACTTGAGTTTCATCCCCACAGCATGATGGTGTCACCACCTTGTTTCACAGAGGCAAAGCATATTCACAGCAATAGGCCGTATCTCACCATCTTCTATCCGTACATGTTTACTTTGTCCTCTGCATGGCTTTCCTTCAACAATCCATATTTCTCCTTCCTTCCACTTCGCGCTTGGACTACTTTGTGGTGGTCTAGCACAGAAGTTTTGGACTCGTGTCCTCGAGGGCCGGTGTCCGAGAACTTTTAGATGGTCCAACACACCTGGATCAAATGGCTGAATTACATCCTCAGTATGCGGTTAAAGCCTCCAGAGTCCTGCTAATTATTTACTTATTTGACTCAAGTGTGTTGAAGCTGAGACACATGTGAAAGTTGCTGGACACCAGACGTCGAGGACTAGAGCTGAATACCCCTGCGTAGCACATCGAATCCAAGCAAAATACACTGAAGTATGTCAGAATAAGCTTTATATGGCTATGAATATGCACATAATTCAATTTCAATTCAATTTTATTTATATAGCGCCAATTCATGAAACATGTCATCTCGAGGCACTTTACAAAGTTAAGTTCAATCATATTATACAGATTAGGTCAGATTATACAGATTGGTCAAAAATGTCCTATATAAGAAAACCAGTAGATTGCATCAAAGTCCCGACAAGCAGCATTCACTCCTGGGGAAGCGTAGAGCTACAGGGAGAGTCGTCTGCATTGTACATGGCTTTGCAGCAATCCCTCATACTGAGCAAGCATGAAGCGACAGTGGGAAGAAAAACTCCCCATTAACGGGAAGGAAAACCTCCGGCAGAACCGGGCTCAGTATGAACGGTCATCTGCCTCGACCGACTGGGGTTAGAGAAGACAGAGCAGAGACACAACAAGAGAGACAAACAAGCACAAGCAGATAACCGCGTACGCACATGCATACAGACATTAGGTTAGGGTTAGGGTTTTTTGGGGTGGGGGGGAGGGGTTGAAATGTGACACAATGTGAAAAAACCTAGGGGTAGGAATACTTTTGCAAGGCACTATAAATGTAAATTTGCACAATTTGGAGCAAAGATGTTGTTGCAAAACTTGACTTTAGTAACTCTTATGACCTTTGGTTCCAGAGAGAAATTCTTGACGTGAGTTATCTTAAAAACAAAGAGTCCGGGTGAGGGTTTGCTGTGTCGACAGATCTTAATCTGGTTTTATTGCAATGTTGAGGATTTATATATGTTACTCTTACACTAATTGGTTGTAAAGCTTTATTTGTTAAATGAAAATACATTTTGGTACATTCTTAGCATTAATTTACCTCTATAGCAGAAGGATTTACTTTCTTTCCTCTTGACCGGACTCATCACTTTCTGTCGTTTTAACCATACTCAGATGTAAGTTATTCCCTTAAACCTTCCCTGGTTAGTTTGTGGAATTTGTCTGACTTGCTTGAAATCTGGGTCAAAGTTGCCCACAGCCCCAGACTGACATTATCAATGGTGCGTGGAGATGAAGCAACACATCCTGGCACATTATTCCAAGTTTCAACATGTGGATTTCTGCTACGTTTGCTTTCCAGCAACGACAGACGGCGACCTGTTGCAACGACTTCAGTGAATGTCAGTGTGCTATAAATGAGCACAGCGGTTCAGTTTCATAATCGTTCTCCTTATCTGCCCGGAGAGTCCTCGGCGAAAAGCATCGAAAAAGTTTTAATGCTGATTTTGTTCAACATCTTCTCTTTTTTTAGCAACTATACGATGAGCGTTGAGGAAAATCCTGTAGCTGCCGTAGATGGTACCTCTGACAGGTTAGTGCAATTCTGTGCAAAACAAGTCCTTTTATGGAAATTTAAAGAGCTGTCTGTCCTAAATGTATTTTATCTTCTTGGACGTCTCAGCAGCTACTCTCAGAAGGAAACGTCTAAAACAGATGGGACGGGTTCGAAGATGAACTCCACTGTCATGCCGAATGGGAAAACTGACGACCCACCCACAGCACCAAAGTGGAGCCCCAAACCTCCTGCCAAACCCCCAAGGTGCAACGAGCTGGACGGAGCTGCTAAAGGACCTTCAGCAGGTACTGTCTGCACTCTGAGTCTCACGTTTAAAGAAAAGACTGAATGACGTTCCAGTCACAAGTGGACATATTTTCATATGGCCATGAATGTCACATGTATTTTGGCTATTAGTGATGCATTTGAACTGTTCTTTTTCAAGGCCTCTGCTTTCAACAGAAATGAGAGGCCTGTCTATCAGCCATTGGAGGCTGGTTGTCAAATAATTTCCTGCGTCTTAACACTGATAAGACAGACTTAATGGTAGTCGGACCTCAGAAACGGCTACACTCATCTCCAAATCCATTATGTGATAAAACGTAAGGATAAGATTAAACACTTGGGAGTGACCCTGTGTTCCCTTTGGAGCCTCATTTGAAGGAGGTGGCTATGACTACCTTTTGTCGTCTTAGAAATATTGCAAAAATTAGGCAAAGGAAGTTAGCGAGGAAAGGTTTTAGAGGTTTGCAGACGGTTCTGAATGCGGCTGCTCGTGTTTGAACTAAAACTGGAAATTTACCCCAGTGCTGTCATCCCTTCATTGGCTGCCTTGTCGTTCTCGAGCAGATTTCCAGATCCCGTTGCTTTAAACAGACTGGCGCCCTCTTACCTCTTGGACCTTTTGCGCTTACATATCCCTCCTCGAGTGCCTGTGTCTCAAGGCACTAGCCTTCTAAAAATCCTTAAAGCGGGAGGAAAAACTGTTGCCTTCTCTTGTCGTGCCCCTTTCCTGTGGAGCAGCCTCCCTCAGGACATCAGGCTGGCAGGTTCTGTGGACGATTTTAAAGCGAAGTTATCAACCCACTTGTTCTATTCGTTTAAAACTTTACCTTCTGTTTTACTGCCTTTCTTCTGTTTTATCAATTTTTTATCTGTACTGTTTTAACTTGTCTTTTATCTCCTTCTAACTGTTCAGTGCTTTCTATAAAAGCGCTTTATAAATAGTCGCGAGGGGTGCTGGTGCCTATATCCAGCTGTTAATGGGCGAGAGGCGGGGTACACCCTGAACAGGTCGCCAGTCTATCGCTGATTATTATTATTATTATTATTATTATTATTATTATTATTATTATTATTATTATTATTATTATTATTATTATTATTATGCAACAACTTAAAGTAATTTAATTAAAAAAATTAGAACTACGTTCACATTGGCTTTTCTTTGATCCACTCATGGTCAAAAAGGTCTGGTTGAGCTCAGTTACACTAGTTTTCTGCCATGGATTGATCAGGATTTCAAGGACAGAATTTTTGTGTATTTAAAATCAGGGCTTTTAAAAAGCTTAATGTTGGTCTGTTTTATCCTTGTGTGGGTTTTTGGGATGTCGTCCTGCTGAAACATCCAGCTGTGCCTTAGTTTCAGCCATCTATCTGTTTATTTAGAGGTGAATTTGAAAAACTAAGAGCTGATCTCCCTTCTTTATTATCCCATTCACTTGCCAATGCAGCAGAATTGAACAGATTGAAACTGCCGCCTGCATGCCTGACAATATCTTAATTGCACTGAAACTTTGCTAGTTATGCTCAGAGGCTGGGTCCATACCAGGAAACCAACCAGCTAAAATGATTTCTATCACGACTGCAGAGAAGACAAGACTAATATATTACCAGAAATATGCCTGAAACTCGATGGCTTTAAAAAGCATGCAGTTCCTCTCTCACTTAATGTGTATATTACTGGGCTCATGTAAAGATTTTTACTTTAATTTGAGTTTTTTTTTTTATTAATATGACCTTCATGGCCATAGATGGCAACTTCTGAAATGTATGATCAAAAACTGAAATTATCCTATCTAAAAGTTCTTAACTAATTATTTCAGGCATTGTTATGAAATAATTAGTTAAGAATAAGTAGGGGTTTATTTAGAGAGATTTCAGCACAAAATAAAAATAATGAGGTAAACATTCTTAAACGGTGTATAAAGTTAGAGACAAGTCTAAAAATCTATTTTGGTACTATGAAAGAGAATAAACACACATTTGCTTTGTCGGGGATTTTCCAAAACATCTTGTCGTCTTCAATCGTCACCTCTTATTACGAAGCAGACAAGAACATCTTAATGGTCTTCCTCTTCGTTAAGTTCAAAGGTCGTTTGTTCCAATTTAGACCCTTTAACATAAAGACAGAGTCAGTTTCCAGAAAAGCAGCAGCAGTCATCACAGTAATTTGTTCCTTAGATAGGATAGTTTTAGTGTCATCCTGCAGGGCTGTATAATATCATTTCTAGTTGCATTACAGGCATGAAATTCCAGTTAAAACACAGTAAAAAGAAGAAGTATCATAAAAACTACTGTGAGGCATAAAAAATGTTATCTTAAAAATGTTATTTCAAGTGCATAGCTTTAGACAAACATTTTATTAAAAAAATAATGTCTGTAAAGTGATATCCTGACAGGACCGAACAAACAGAATTATTGGTTTGAGATTAAATCGCCTGTGAATGTTATTCAGGAGGCAGAGATGCATCTGGTGAATAGCAAACTCTGGCGATAACCTGTTGTGAAAACTGAGATTTTGACTCAGATGTTCAAAGAAAAGCAAAATTATAGAGTACTTAATCCAGTGCGTAATGGAAATAACAAGAGGGACATTTGAGTCTCTGTATGAAACAAATCTTAGTCTTCTGTGTCTAAGAGAAAGCTACACTCTACCTGAGTTACCAAACCTGATTGGTGGGTGTGTCATTCCACAGCCTCCCTTTAAGGATCAGATAACAGCGCAGCCTTCTTCCCCTCTCATAGCTTTAAATCATGTTAATCTGACACAACAGGCGTGGCTCACCTGCTGGGATGTTTTCTTTCCTCTTGCTCGCCTGATTCCTGTCCTGAACCTCGAGCTCGCCGTCCTTGCGTTGTCTTTTGCCAATTTCCACTAATGGCGGGTAAATCCATCTGCACCTGTTGTTCCGACGTAGAGGAGACCAAGGCGGTGCCTCTGACGACGGCTGACTTGGCAACCACTCTGGCCCCCGCGGAGCAGCTGTGGAGCTCCAGCAGAGACCGGGCCGTCAGGCTGAGGATGGAAGGATCGGGTCCGGGCTCGGAGACTCCTGCCACCGTTCATCAGATGTTCCTGGAGACGGTGGAGAGGTTTGGGGATCATCCGGCTTTGGTGTCCAAAAAAGATGGCCAGACGGTGACCCTGACCTGGAGGCAGTACTATGAGCAATGTTGCGCAGCGGCCAAGAGTTTCCTCAAGGTTTGTACGTCTTCAGAACGGGAGTGTTCGAGCACAGCATGTTTAGGAATTTGTTTGCAAGTTCTGATTGTAGCCCCAAATGTATACTATTGGTATCTGTTTTCAGTCCACAATTTACCAATCTAAGCCTTTTATTCCTCCAGACAGGCTCAATTCACACCGAGTTCCCATTCTGCCAAAACTATTTACTCATTCGTTTACTTTCGCATTGAGCATGTCCATTAACACTCGTGTACAGTGCCCTGCAAAGATATTGATAACGTTTGAACTTTTTCACATTTTGTCACATCACAAAAACAAACTTCTTTGCATTTTATTTGGGATTTTATGTCATCAACACAAAGTAATACATGGTTATTATCTGAACGGAAAATGATACATGGTTTTGTATTCGGTCCCGTTTGGTAAATACTTTGCAGACCCCCTTTTTTTAGCAGGTCTTTTGTGGTACATATCTCCCTGCCAGCTTTGCACATCTGCTGGTAGAAGATTTTGCCCATTCATTTTTGAAAAAATAGGCCAAGCTCAATCAGATTGGATGGCTAACATCAGATATCAAGCCATGTGACAGATCCTGAGATTAGATTTACAGCTGGACTTCGACTGGCATTCTGATGCTCGAGTCTCTTTTGTCCTAAACCTTTCCATTGTGAACCTGGATGTATGTTAAGGGTCATTGACTTAACTCTTCTGCAGCCCCTAGAATGTATTTTTCAAAATGTATTGCAATGAATTGAATTGAAAATCCTACTTGTTCATGAACGTCCTCCAACAAACCGGAGGACCTCACAGAACAGCTGTATTTAAACTTGTATTGCAAACGGATAGGTACAAATAAATATTCGTTTCATGGCTATTGGTTGCACAATATTTTATTTTGGGGTATCAGAGTAACAAGAATGTAAAAAAAAAACAAATGCACACAACCTTTTCCAGATTTTGATATGTAAAAAAAAAATAGAAAGAAAACTATGCATCATTTTCCTGACACTTCACAGTTATACCCTCAATATTACACCCCAATAAATGACAGTAAATACACAGACGTCCGTGGTTGTACATCAAAAATTGCAACAAGTTCAAGAGGTCTACATATCTGCTGTGTCGTTTTTTTCCTGCATTACTCGAATAATAACAAAAACCGAACATTGTAGCCCTACACTCCATATTTACTTTAAAGTGACAGTACCATAGTTTAAATGATGTTTGCTGAACCAAAATCAGCTCAAGATGTTATTTCTGTCCATATGTTAGGTATCATTTCCATTCATTTTGACCTACATTAAAAACACATTTGTAGCTTTGCATGGGAATTTATGCAAGTTTAACGTCAATGTAGAAATTACCGTCCTGCACAGCTCCTTGAACCTCTGTCCACGGTTTAAACCCTGCTGCGACATCAGGTCGCTGAAAACCAAAACTTAGTTGTGTGAAATGTACGTCTTCTGTTACATCTCCCGTTTCACGGCCCTGAAAGTGGAGCATCTCTTAAAACCGGATGTAGGCCAAAGGTGACCGAAGCGCGGCGCTGCTGCGGTGTTATTAAGGCACACTGTTCTTTGCCTTGGTAGCTGGGCCTGGAACGTTTCCATGGAGTCGGCATCCTGGGATTCAACTCGGCCGAGTGGTTCATCTCGGACATCGGCTGCATCCTTGCAGGGTGAGCTCACACATGCGATCAAATTTAATTCAAAATCTGAACTTTCAGGGACTGAAATGCTTTGACACCTTTCTGTTTCTGTGTTGAAACAGAAACAGGATATGTTTCTGCTGATTTTAAAGTCTGTTTCTGTCTTTCCTGGAACTGGTTTGGCCTGTTTCCCAAGAGCATAAAAATACAATGAGAGCATAGAATCCTCTGTATTTCCACGGTGTGCAAGAAAACACAGAAAAGTGCACAAAAAGCAGAAAGTAAAACATAAAAAAAGTGTGGATGATCCAGCTTTTCAAAATCAGTTAATGCTTCTACATATTATCTGTTAATTTCTTAATATCTCAGGTATGATTGTCTCTTGGGAATCGCGTTATCCTTTGTTTGGATTGATCATTTGGCCCCATGTTTCGTGTTCATCTGTAATTTGCTGTAATTTAAGCACTTCTACAGTGCGTTAAAACATGAAACAGCAACTAGCTTCTTGCTGAGTGGAAAAAGTACCAGAGTAGAGATTCTCTGCATGCCTCTTTTGGCTTGTTTCTAAAATTAAAGTTTCTGTCCAAGCCGGAAACACTTGCAGGTTTTTCCACATTCTTACCTGACATGTTCTGAGATAACTCGCACATACCTTTTATTCCACCGACCTGCTTTTGGCTTTCAATTTTCTTTTTGTTCATTAAAGTTTTAACTTTTATTCTTTGAGAAAGTCATGAAGAAGAAAATTAAATATTTCATCGAAATAGTATTGTTTATTCAGCTGAACTCAAAAGGGGGAAAAAATACTTACCTGGTTGAACTTTAATAAATGTATTTAAAAAGTTACAATTTTAACAGAGACTCAAGATTTCTGCTTGGGGAAATCAAAGAGGACATAATAGATTACCCATCTATGTAAATCTCAGCAGATTATCTCAGAGTCAGCTTTAGCAGCATGTGCAGGAGGTTATTAAAGAAAGTGCGGTTTCATTGAGCTTTTTATGCCACAGGGGTCTGGCTGCTGGTATTTACACGACCAACTCGCCGGAGGCCTGTCATTATGTAGCCGCCAACTGTGAGGCCAACGTCCTGGTTGTGGAGGACCAGAAACAGCTCGAAAAAATCCTGAAGGTCAGGAGGTTTTATCACAGCTTCCACACCCTAGAGTGTTGTTTTCATACAGCTAAATCAATGAGTAACTACCGAAACACTGAATAATCTGTCCTCACATGTCCTTGTTTCGCCCATGTCTCCCTGCAGGTTAAAGATCAGTTACCTCATCTGAAAGCTATTGTTCAGTATAAAGGCGAGCTGCAGCAGAAAGCACCGTTCCTCTACACAGTACGTTGATGAATCCAACATGATGATCAAGCAGATACATCACATGCACTTTAGGACATATTTTCTATGACATCATGGGCTGTTTAGCTAGGGAATTATTGCCTTTTAAGGTGACTGAACTTGAAAACAACACCGCAGCAGCTTTTGTTTCTCAGAGTTTTAATCCTACTTGTTTACTTCTGCAGTGGGACGAGTTTATGAAGCTTGGAGAGGACGTGCCTAATGAGCAGCTGCAGGCTGTGATCAGCAGTCTACGGGCAAACGAGTGCTGCACCCTCATCTACACGTCCGGAACTACTGGAAACCCCAAAGGCGTCATGCTGAGCCATGACAATGTAAGCTAGCTCACCAGCATCAACAAAAAAGGACCGCATTTAAAAAAGCGGGGTTTCCAGGTCTATATTATTCAGATGAAATATTTGCTCAGTTGAGTAAATTTAAACAAATCTTATGTGCGTGACCATAATCCCAAAGGCACCCATACTGCGACAAAATCTGTAGTGTCTGACGGGTTTTTTATTGGTATGTGGTATCTGGTCTGTAATGTTAGTGTTGGGGTGGGGTGGGGGGCGTGGGTTCTTCTTTTCTTTTAGCTATTTAGTCGTTCTGTTATAATTAAAAACTTTTTACGATCATCCACCAGTTAGGTGATCATGTTTTTAGTCAGCATTTAAGTGATTTGCATTTTTTCCACTTGATATATAGCAAGGTGTGCATGCACTGTGGTGACATCTATCTATCTATCTATCTATCTATCTATCTATCTATCTATCTATCTATCTATCTATCTATCTATCTATCTATCTATCTATCTATCTATCTATCTATCTATCTATCTATCTATCTATCTATCTATCTATCTATCTATCTATCTATCTATATTACTTAATTGCTTGCTTAATTGCTTGCTTAATTGCTTACTTAATTGCTTAATTGCTTAATTGCTTACTTAATTGCTTACTGAATTACTTAATTGCTTGCTTAATTGCTTACTGAATTACTTAATTGCTTGCTTAATTGCTTACTGAATTACTTAATTGCTTGCTTAATTGCTTACTGAATTACTTAATTGCTTAATTGTTTAATTGATTACTGAATTACTTAATTGCTTACTGAATTACTTAATTGCTTGCTTAATTGCTTACTGAATTACTTAATTGCTTACAGAGAACCAAGCCAAGTTCAGAGCCAAACTCTGAACCCTGTGGTACTCCACATGTAACCCAGGAATTTGAAGATTTATTGTTTACATGGGAAGACTGGAATCTGTTGGACAAATGAGCGTTAAACCAGCCTAGTGCTTTTCCCTTAATCCCCACAGCACGTTCCAGCCTTAAGATAATATTCAATTCAATTTTATTTATATAGCGCCAATTCATGAAACATGTCATCTCAAGGCACTTTACAAAGTCAAATTCAATCAGATTATATTTATGTATTATCACAGTTGATCACAATATATGATATATTGTGATCAACTGTATCAAATGCAGCGCTGAGGTCTAACAGGACAAGTACAGACACTATAGTCCATTATCTGAGGCCATGAGAATATCATTAGTGACTATTTCAGGGTTATGATGAGCTCTGAAGCCTGACTGAAGCTCTTAAAACAGGTCATTACTTTGTAAATACTCCCACACTTGATAAGCAACTATTTTTTCAATAATTTTAGATAAGAAAGGAAGATTAGACATGTTTGTAATTCCCACTTTTTTGTTCCATGAAGACATGAATTGCATGGACGTTAATGCACTTTTTTGAAAAATCAGAAAAAAGCTGCGGACAGATGCTTTGATGCATCAAGTTAATTCCTTCATCTGCTCTTTAGTTTAGACAATGTGCAATAACAACAGTAATAAAAGATACTTTGCACCAGATTTATCTTAAGCAAGTTTCCATCTATAGTCCCTGAGCAGGTGAGTTAATTATACAACATGTAGTGTTAAAGAACATGGAGAACACTTTTGCTCCTTTATGCATTTTATGCATTATGAGCCTCAGGGAAAAAAAATAGAGTTGATCAAAACCAGAAAGACTTTTAAATTGTGTTTTGCAACAAAGCTAATTTGGTTCTCAACCTGAGCTGAGAATGATCACCAATGGAGCTGAATGGAGAGTTTTAAACATGATGTTCAAAACACTTTTATTTGTTTATTTGCAGCTCATTCTAGGTTTGAGCTAAGAAAGAAACAGTTTATCAGTGCTAGGAATGGGTTTATTGGGGATAGAAACACACAGAACCTAAAAACCATCGCTGCTCCTGACAAACTCAATAACGCTCTGCTGTTTCCACGCGGTATTTTCATCCGTGTATGCAATCTGTTGTTTTTTTTCCCATGCATAAATATACATACACTTTTTGCACATTTCTCAAAATCGCCCTACTCACTTATTTAATCATTTGAATATGCTATAACTGTAAAGTGTTTTTTTCTGGTGTTGTAAATTTGCTCTTTGCTGCTGGTACCACTGATTTCACCCCACTGTGGGACAATAAAGGATCTTTGTATTCTAGTTTCAGTCATCCAGGAAAAGTTCAGTGAATCTTTACAGCTGGAATTAGGTGTTTGGTTTTCTCCAAACATTGGGCTGCACATTAATGCAAAGCATCTTCCTTTTGGTCTTGTCGCAAAGGCCTTGTGGTTTCATCAAAGGACGATTGCAAAGCTAAGATGTGATTATGAGTCTCATACTCACAGCCGGATTTTTAATTAAACCTACTGGGGGGGCACACATTAAAGGCAGACTAGCTAATGTATTAAAAAAGCCCAATTACATCCATCCATTAATTGACACGTCGGTCTTTTGGTGAAAATGTGGGATACAGCACAGAAAGGTTGCCAATTAAATCCAATAAACCTATTTTGCCGTAATAGGCAGGTTTACTCTGCGACGGATAAATGATTAGGAGTAACAAACATTCACCACATGGTTATTTATGAATCAGGGTTTCACGTATGTTACCGCTAAAAATTCAAGGCTGTCTCCTCCATTCCCTTGTTAGATCACATGGACGGCCCGCACTGTGTCCAAGATTATAAATCCAAACTGCGGCGAGGAGGTGCTTGTCAGTTACCTGCCGCTCAGCCACGTTGCTGCGCAGATGATTGACGTTTGGTGTTGCATGAGTCTCGCGGGGACCACCCATTTTGCACAGCCGGACGCCCTGAAGGTAACAATACGCTGCTTTGTAAATGTCAGTGCTGCTTTTAGGTTTTTGTGTTATCGCCATTCTTCTCCCTCTATCCAGGGATCTTTGGCGAACACACTAAGAGAAGCTCGTCCGACCGGCTTCCTGGGTGTTCCTCGAGTGTGGGAGAAGATGCAGGAGAGGATGAAAGCTGCTGGTGCCAAGGCCTCCCCGCTGAGGAGAAGAGTGGCAGACTGGGCCAAGTCCATTGGCCTCCAATACGGCTACAGCGCCATGAATGGGTGAGTGAACTTCAAAGGATGATCTGTGGGGGGGGAAAAGCCATTTTTATCATGTGTGGGCATGTAAAGCTACACTCCTGTGGTGTATTTTTTCCCTCACCAAGAAATGCACAGTTCTGAAATAAAGTAAAGTTACTCCAGCAGAGCATCAGCGGTTCAGAATGAGTAATACTTTAATAATCCCAGAGGGAAATTATTTAACCCAGGAGGTCAGAATAGCATCTAAAGTGAAAGCATGATTTAACAACACGAAACAACGGGCAAAGGTAAATGCATCCAAGGAAGAGCTTCAAGGTGAAAACAGATCCTGGCAGAAATAATCACAAAGTCTTTTTGGAAAATATGACTGGGCAATGATATGAGAAAAGTGCAAAATTCTTTTGGAAAGATGCAATCCGTTACATTTCAGGAAAAGAGCATCATGGCCAAACGCGGTGGTGGTAGTGTGTTGGTCTTCTTCCAGACCTGAACAACTTGCTGTAATTAACAGAAGCATGAATTTTGCTTTTTACTGGAAAATCCTGAACGAGAACGCCCGGCAATCAGTTTTTGACCCTAAACTCAAACTAACTGGGGTCATGCAGGACGGTGATCCGAAATGCACCAGCAGAACCACCTCTGAATGGCTCAAAAACACACAAAAAGGTGAAGGTTTATGGGTGGCCTGATAACGTCTTTCTATAAAAAAAGTACATGTACTTTTTTAATAGAAAAAAGGCTGCAGCCGTTCAGAAATCCAACCAAACAGTTATTGAAAACATGAACAAAGTGGAAAAAGCAAGAAAAATGCTAATAAAAAAATCTAATCTATTGCCTTGTGCCTTTTGTGTATTCATTAGAGGAATTATGGGAAAGGAAGTTTATGTTTTCTTTAAATAACACAACAAACAGAATCGTGGACCACGATCAGGAGATCTAAGCTTCATTTGATTGAGTTTACGGAAAGTTCTGGCTGGTAGCTTCAACACACACCGTCACAAACTCACCCAGTTTAGTTGTTAAGACAACGTAGCTGTGTATGAAACCATCCGTGTGTGACAGCTCACCGGAAGTCTTGTGCCGCAGGGAGAACATCGTGCCGTGGGGCTTCATGCTGTCCAACAGTCTGGTCTTTAAGAAGGTTCGGGCTGCCCTGGGCTTGGACCGCTGCAAGCTGTGCTGCACAGGAGCCGCTCCCATCACGAAAGAAACTCTGGAGTACTTCATGAGCCTGAACATCCCGGTGAAGGAGCTCTACGGCATGAGCGAGAGCTCCGGACCGCACACCATCTCCATCAATGAGTATCGCATTGGAAGGTCAGCACCAACGCGTCATTGGACTTGTTGCCTATAAATTTTACTTGGAAATTTTATGTTTACACGCGCTTACAATGTTAACAAGTGTTGTTTCAGTATCAGTTTAGCTCCTTCAACGATGCATTTGAACAGGTTCTTTAAAAATAAACTAGAATTGGATTCACACATTTGAATTTGTTACTCTAATCCACAGAGGATCAAAATTATACATCCTATTACAAATATGGACACATAATAGCTGGCTAAATGTCCCTTAACCAGATGTACCTCGGCTTTTCAAAAGCTTAATGTCAACCTGTTTTGTCCATTCAAACAATGTTTTTGACGTACGTTTAGGATCCTTTTACTGTTAAAACATCCAGTTGTGTCACATTTTCAACCATTTTTAACCCCAAACTGTGACCGTCAGATGAAAGAAAAGTGGTTAGGATGAGCAGCTGAACTGGAAACAGCTGGAAGACCAGAGTCACTGTCCGCAAGGAACGGAACGAGACAGCGACACATTTCCTGCTTCCAGTTCAAACTCTTTAAGCGTGACTAAAGTTTACCTTTAAAGCCTGACAAGACTACACAAACGGCCGGGCATGCCATGCTAGCATCATAGCATAGCATCAGGCTGAGGCTCTGATTTGCTGCCAGCAGTACTGGTGCATTATACAATGAGTAATTAAAGGGGAGGATTAGCTCCACTCACCAGCTGAAACCTGGGAACAGACCGAGATGTTCCAGCACGACAATGATCCTAAACGCAACAAAACTGGTTTTGGAGTGGATCGAACCAGCTAACATTGAGCTTCTGGGATGGCACCAACCCTATTAAAAGTTTGTGGACCATAGATAAAAGCAATGTCTCTTCCAGGAACCCTACCTGTTTAAGTAAACGCTACCAAGTCGCATAATCTGCCAGAAATGTGCGAGAAGCACACAGATTGCTGCAAAAATCATGACGTTTCTCTCCAAGCTTCTTTCTAATATTGGTAGGGATGTATGTAAATATTGGAGCCAGTATGTGAAATTTTAGAGACATTTCCCAATGCACAGAGATTTGTGCAACTAGTTCTTGGTTATAAAATGTATCAAATTAGATTGCTGTATGATCATTCCACCCTAAAAAAACAGTTCAAACGCATCTTTATAAGATAAAAATTAATAAAATTAACTCTTAAGGTAAGTGTAACAAAACCTTTCTCTCATAATAATAGTCTTGATATAAATGCGAGAATATTTGTCTGTAAAATAAGACGTTAAAGATTATGAGATTAGAGATTCTGGAACTGCAGAAAGCAGTTAATGGGGGAACAGCAGATAACTCTCGGACACTGAGAACTCAGAGGTTGACATGCTTTGATTGGACAAAATGGACTGAATTATGAAAACGGGTCAGCCTAGTCACTTCCAGAATACGGTGAGACATTCTCTACCAACGTCACAATGAGGAACACCGTCTATCCAAGGGAGATGAACAGTATGTGAAAAGCGTCTCTTTAGATATAGGAAAAATATGTTGCAAATCTGAAACAGGATCCTTCAGTTGATCATCTGTGTTTCAGTGTTTCAGCTCATGGCTGCTTGGGAAGCACATGTTAATGAAATCATATTTCATGCTGACCTACAAACTGTTTTCTGCAGCACCTTTAAAATCGAGTACTTTAAAGCTCCAGCTTACGGTTGTCTGCTATGTGTTGCAACAACCCCGGTTCATCCTGTAAATTACGAAGAATTTTATACCTAAAATGCAAATGATCAGATTAGGGCTGGACGATAATTCAATAACGATATATATCGATCAATAGACGTATGGTTCAATATAAAAAACAGGGGTCAATAAAAAGTTCAATAAAAGAACAGTGCATTCTAGCCTATAATGTAGGTTAATACTACAGTCATTACATCCTCCCAACCAATCACAAACCCAGGAAAGCTCCATCAGCATTCAGAGAGTTCAGAGAGCACGTGTTCTTTTTTCTTTTTTAACACTTACAGTTTTCGTAAAAGGTTGGTAGAACAAAGGGTTGTGTTTGAATCCATTTATTTAAAAATAGGTCATTAAGCAAGAGCATAAAATGGCCAGGGCTGCACTTAAAATGTATATTTGGAATTTCTTTGATATGCTTTTTTTCTATATCGTCCAGCCCTAGATCAGATACAGTGGACACAACAACAAAACCCAAACCAAAGTGTTTGAAAAGAAAATCAGTGAGTCTGAAAAAAGATTGATTATGATGTCATTAAAATATCACAAACAATTTCAGCTGCTTGAATGATAAGTATAAAGAGGGATTAGTCGGGGCCTTAAAAACCAAAGCATCAACATAATGGACTACAAACCAAAACACTGAAGTCCAAGCGAAGGAGCGTGTTAGCTGATCTGTGGTCGGTGATCTGCCTTTGCAGCTGTGGGAAGGTGATGCCGGGCTGCAAGACGAAGCTGGAGAACCCGGACGCGGACGGGAACGGAGAGATCTGTTTCTGGGGTCGGCACGTCTTCATGGGCTACCTGAACATGCCCGACAAAACGGCCGAGTCTCTCGACGAGAGCGGCTGGCTGCACTCTGGAGATCTGGGAAAACACGACGAGGACGACTTCCTGTACATCACCGGGAGAATAAAAGGTACGACGTCACTCTTAATCTGGGAATAAAGAGGAGAACTTCGTGATAGCTTTCGCTGAAAGAAGTGATTTTTGAATGGTAATTAGATTTTATTTTATTTTTTTGGGTACATTTTAAAAATGTGCACATTTAGAATTTTTAAATACATGCAGAAATATTATATTTTCTTTGCAAATATTTAAGCTTTAACCACTACCACTCCCACAGTGGAACACCAGTCTGAAGCCTTTATGCTCAAAAGGCTCATTTCGCCTCCTAAATGTGCAAAGAATCATAAAATCCGGTTGTTCCTCAGGGATGTTTCCTTGGACCACTTCTTTTCGGCATTCTATAAATAACAGTATATCGTTATTATACAGTTGTAAACCAAATTTTGAAATTGATGACACTACTCAATTATATATTTTTTTTCATTTGCCCAATCAAAATCTACAGTTGTCGTTTAATATAATTCAACAGGACCAATGTGAATTATCTGTAAACAGTTTAAACCACCCTTTCACATTGCCATTATAAGTATACGTACTTTACAGTTTATTGTTCAAAGTTACTGTAGAGTGGCTAAAGAAATGGATTTGACTTCAGGGTCACAGGTTGTGGACTGTTAGACTGAAACACTCGTCTGTGAATGACAGAAAACACAACGTTTTCACTGGCAAATAGACTTTGGGTTGTAAAAAAAATGCATGGGGAGGAAATACTTTAAAAGGAGACAACGAGGACACTTTCATAGAAGTTTTACCAGAGAGTTTCAGATCAGCACGGTCCAAACTTTTTGCCATTAGGGCTCAAATCATCAAGAAAGTTCAGGTGGTCCACAAAAATCTTTTCTTTTTTTTTAATCAAAAATGCAAAAATAATTTTACTGCTAATTCACTGAAAATAAACTAAACTCAAAATATTTTATTGTAACTTTAAGCAGAGAAGGGCTCTGTAATTCCACATTAAAACTTTCTTGGAAGGGCTGTGCGTGAGAAACTATTTGTTTAAAAAGTACCTTAAGTACAATAAGGTCATTGTTAACAACGTTATCTGTTATCTGACACATTCTTCCTTACAGAATTTGATCTTAATCCTCCGATGTTAACGAAATGCGTCCTCACAGCACAAACACGAGACGTAGAGGCTTTCGTATACTGCGCCCACACCTAGTATTTTCACTCATGTTGGTTTCTACATTCACTAACCGTACATTTTTATTTTGGTTGTACTTGCATAACTGTTACATTTTTAATGTAGATTTTAGTTTAAATGTATTTATTTTAGTGATTTTTCAATTTGTTTATTTTGAAATAATTTTTTATAATTTTGTGGTTTGTATTGTCTCCTTGTTTTCCAAAGCAACAACTGCGTTTCCTCAGTCCTTCATATCCAGCCTTCTCTAACTCAATGTTTCTGCTCTGTTTGTTTTGTGTGTGTTTATTGCCTTGTGTTTTTATCTCATCCAAACACCTTTGCGTTGCCCTTGATGTGCAAGAAGTGCTCTGATAAAGAAAAGTCTACAAGCTTTATTGAATACAGAGATCTGAAAATAAAAGCATGTGTGTGTGTGCGATATGTGAAATGCATGATTTAATTGAACAAAAAACAAAAATACATAATTTCCTTCAGACTTTACTGGAACCATTCGTTTGCTTAACCAGGATAATTAATTGAGTTTTCTTTTATTAATCACTGTTGCCACAACGTGTGGGTTATAATTATTCATTCGGGCCACATTTTTGGGAAAAGATTGGTCACAGATGTTGTAACATTTGGACATTTCTTCTATCTCCACTATTTTATTCCTCAGTTGCAACAAGGTGTTTATGCAGAACATTCAGTGTTTTGTCAGAAACAGGAAGTAGCCTATAACCACGGATGAATACGCGGTTATAACCGATTCTGTTTCTGTAGAGCTGATCATCACTGCCGGCGGCGAGAACATCCCTCCTGTGCCAATCGAGGACGCCGTGAAGAACGAGGTGCCCATCATCAGCAACGCCATGCTGATCGGAGACAAGCTAAAGTTCCTCTCCATGCTGCTCACGCTCAAAGTAACAATCTTTTTCCATCTCTTCAAGCAGCTGCTGCACAAAGAAACCGATCATGACTTATGTTGTTGTGTCCACAGTGTGTGATGGACGACGACGGCGACCCCACGGACGACCTGAGCCCCGAAGCTTTGGACTTCTGTCGGCAGCACGGCGTCCTGGCCACCAAGGTGTCAGAGATCATAGCCAATAAGGAGCCGGCCATCTATAAAGCCATCCAGGAAGGTGTGGAGCGAGTCAACGCCACATCCACGTCCAACGCTCAGAAGGTCCAGAAGTGGGTCATACTGGACCGAGATTTCACTGTCGGCGGCGGAGAACTAGGTCAGATTTTACAATTGTTTTTTCTCTCGACTTTTATTGGAGGTGGAACCTTATCGCTGAAGATTTTATGATTGTAGCCGGGCGAACCAGCTCTCCAGTGGTATCCACTGAGCAGCAGGCCAATCTGTATTCCAGGAAAAAAATAATAATCTCTGAACAGAACCTGTATCGCTACTGTTCAATCGGCTGTGCTTTACCTCTTTTTTCTTTCTTGTTGTTTGTACAGGACCCACCCTGAAACTGAGGAGGCCCATTGTTGTGAAAATGTACCAGGAAAGAATCGACGAAATGTACGCAGCGGCTCCAGAGAGGCAGTGACCTGCTCAGCTGTGGCTCCTGGAGAAGCAGATTTATGTCGCCTAAGCCTTCATAAACCTGTCTGTTGTATCATATTTATGCTGATATTCCCCCGGTCTCAGGACAGAAACATATTCTGTGCTTTAAACCGTCAAAGCAGAGCCAAGCCTTGCCACATGGGAGATAAATACAAGTGAGACTGGCGTCAGGTATTTTTTTTAGGAAAGCAAACTTTTTATAGTGTTCAACGGATGTTTAATAAGAACATTCCCACCTTGACTATTAACCTGGTTAATCATTAGTAATGTTTTTATTTCTCATCTCATGTTATCTGTTTAAACTCTGACCACCTTGTTTCTCCACATCGTGCAAAATTCTGGGCAAACCAGAGGTGAAAATGGTTCATAATGTGAATATAATGTTTAAAAAGAAATATAACTATCTGTATTTATCCAATCCACCCAGCTGCAAATTTGAAATCCAACATGAATTTGTACAGTTTAACTCCTTCTGAAGATATATATATATATATTTATTTTGTGACACATTTTCTGTAAATTGTCAATAAAAGTGAGTGATTTTGAGCGAATCAAACAGACTGAACAATAACAGTTTAACCTTTTTATTGTACAGTGTATGCAACATTGTTCAGGGGTACAGAAAGCCAAAAGTGCCACAGTGTAATACATATAGAATAAAATATATTGAATTATAAATTATATATTATAAAATGTATTAAATGTGAAATCTATTATCTAAAATTTACCATTATTATTGATTAAAACCATATTATTCCACATGCCATGCGTAATTTATGGTCATCAAATGGACCCTGACTGTTAATCTGCACAACAAGCTGGTGTGATCTAAACTGACAATAAGCAGTGGCAGCCATACAAGACAGAAATAGACAGAAGATTATTTGTGGCATCATTGCATTTGTAAAGAAAATTGATTTTTTTTTATCAACAATACATTAAATTTAGGCAGTTGTGCAGTGGGTAGCACTGTTGCCTTGCATCAGAAAAAGTCCTGGGTTTGAATCTTGGACTGGGGTATTTCTGCATGTTCTCCCGCTGCATCCATACGTTCTCACTGGGTACTCCGGCTTCCTCCCACAGTCCAAAAACTTGACTGTTGGATTAGCTGGTCTCTCTTAATTGCCCTTAGGTATGAGTGTGCGGGTGCATGGTGGTTTGTCCTGTGTCTGTGTTGCCCTGTGATGGACTGGCGGCCTGTCCAGGGTGTACCCCGCCTCTCGCCCATTGACAGCTGGAAATAGACCCCCCCCCCCCCAAATGGGCCCCCTGTGACCATACAAGGATAAGTGAATATAGACAACGGAAGGACATATGCAATTATAATAAATTACGTATGTAAAGAAAATTCTCTTAATTATGGATGCACATAAATCATTTTTTATTTATCCAACTGTGCCATGTTTGGACCTCCATACTTTGTATAAAAGAACCATAACTATTCAGTAAATATTGCCATATCTTCATTTTGTTTTTTTCTATTTCTTTTTCTTCTGTTCCTTTAACAAGCTAATAATTCACAACTTTTACTCTTATTGTAACAACTATTCTGCTAGCGTTTATTGTAAAACCAGCATTCACCTTTAATCTGGTGTTAGGAATAAAAATGAAGCAAAAGAAAGAACACAGAAACAGGGAATAAAGATAACTTTTAATGATTAGTTACAGCACCGCTCTCATGTGGCCGAAGGTATGTACTACACCCCAACGTGTTGGTGCGGTGTAACTTAATCACGTTGTTACTCGTAACAAACAGGTTAGCTTTACAAAATATATGTGGAGGAAGATATTTAAGGGTACAAAAACATGTTAAACCAGAGTAAATCAAGGCATTCATCAGGCACATAACGTGAGGCAGCGATGATGATGTTTTATCCATTCTAAGAATATATTTCCACTGAACCAATAATGGTGCTTTCCCTTCACTTGGTGGTGATGGCGACTCCCTTCTTGACCCAGGCATTGCTGTTCAGCAGAGAGAGCATGAAGCGAGCCACGTCTCCTCTTCCCACCGCCGTCTGGCCGCTGCTGTCCGGCACAAAGTATCCCTCATGTGTCAGAAACTCTTGAGCTGCAAAGACAACAACATCAATTTTACCCATTTGCTGTGGAAAGCTTTTTTTTTTTTTTTTTTTTCCTTTTGGTGCGGCAGCGGCGGTACGTTTTCTCTCACCTGAGGCCGCCAGGTTCTTGAGGCCGGGGGGCCGAACGACGGTCCAGTTGATGTCCTCGGTTTTCTGCAGGAAGCGCTCCATCTCGTACATGTTGCTGAGGACGCTTCGGATCATCGGCAGCAGAAGGAACCGGATCAGGAACGGAGACTGGGTTCCAGAGTCAGCTGAACAACAGGAGAGGAAAACCTCTCAACAGTGAGAAAAGGAACATTTTGTAACACTAACAAACAGAACAAATGTATTAGATATACACTTTAAAAACCAGACTTAATACATGTGTGTTTTTGTTGTTGTTGGAAACACAATAAACCAATAGTATTCATTCCAGCTAAATTCCTCATTAAACTGCAGGTCTACACTTAGTCCTGCAGAGACAGAAGTCCATAAGTGTGGAGAGATGTTCCTAAAAAATGATATCTATTTTATGAAGTTTCCATGACAACAGTTTTAAACATGTTTTATTTAACGGAGACTTGGAAAAGGCAGATTGGTTAAAGTTATGCTTTCAACACTATGTACATTTTAGTCGATCTGATCCAGTTTAGAGCAGAGCTGGAACAATTTTTTTATTCAGTTTTGAACGGGGTTGATAATTATCACACATTTTCAAATTAAAAGTGGAGTTTCATTAATAAAACACTAATTTTAACAAATTAGAGTTACTTGAACCCTGAACCCCCTTACCAATTTAAGGAATTTATGGACTAACAATGATGCTTATTTAACTAGGAACATATTGATGTAAGAATCCCTTTTGCAGTATTGTTTAAAAGTGCAAATATGTTTGTTGTAGAGCCAGAAAATAATGCTAATCTAGTTCACATTGCTTTTTACATAGCAACAGGAGGGACCCTGTCAAGGTTAGCGAATGATGTTTTTATTTATTAAAAAATAAAAACGCATCATGCAAACAACAAATAGCCCAGGGCACATTTAGGGTTCAAAATCATTACCGTCCAGGTCCTGAAGGTTCATTATGGCATAATACAAAGATCTTATTGCACTAGTTTTTGCCGCTTTTCAATAAATAATCTCAACGCTTGTGACGAGGAAAATAAGGGACGCTTTCCAGAAAGCTTCCAAGTAGAAGAAAATGCTATCAAAGAGTTATTCTTATAAAATGTTGTTCTTGGAACTTTCTTTAAAACGATGAACTGATAAAAACTTAAAGTATCTTTGCCCACCAAAAAAAAGCTACCATAGAAAAGAGTCATTTCTGTGTGACCATAATACTGATCTGTGACAAGAAAATCTACAACAGGACAACTTTTCTGTGACCACTTGTAATAGTTTAAATTAGGCAGTATAAAGCCAAATCATTAAAAAAAACATTTTTGTTTGGTTAATTTTAAAAAAGTGGCTTTGAATGTCTGATTTCCACTTTCCACTGTCGCTTCATGCTTGCTCAGTATGAGGGATTGCTGCAAAGCCATGGACAATGCAGACGACTCTCCCTGTGGCTCTACGCTTCTCCAGGAGGGAATGCTGCTTGTTGGGAGTTTGAAGCAATCAACTGGTTCCCTTATATAGGAAATTTTTGACCAATCTGTATAATATGATTGATTTTGACTTTGTAAAGTGCCTCGAGATGACATGTTTCATGAATTGGCGCTATATAAATAAAATTGAATTGAATTGATTTAAAAAGATAAACATGACAAAGATACTGCAGAGTGTGCAGGAAGTAACCTTTGAGACTCAGTAAAGTGACTTTTCAGTCCGTGTTGAGGTCGTGATCGGTGCGGTCCACTCACGCTCTGTGTACCAGGAGGTCATAGTGATGACCCTGTTGACCCGGGCCTCTCTCATAGCGCCGACCACGGCGGCCATGGACGAGGTGTACCCCGTCACCCCGGAGAAGAAGGAAGCCGGAAAGCCGAGGCAGGACATGACCACATCCTGGTCTTTGAAATGAGGCTTCAGACTGTCTGCTGAGAAAATATCAGCCGTCACCACCTGGAGACACACGCGGGACAGGTCAACATAGTCTTCTCTGTGTCACGTCGCGCAGACGTTTAAATTCTGATCCTTTAATGCAAGGAAATACATGTTTTGTCAAAAGTTAAACTGGAGGAAACATAAAGACACCCGGTCAACAATACTTTGCTGTTATCCTCACAATGTTTAATGTATCTAATGAAACAGGCAGTGTATCTAAAATGAAAACCCCAAAATTCGCTTAAATTGCAATAAAATTATTTAAATAATCATAGAAAAGGTCACATAAGACACACTGAATTTTTAAAGAACATTTAAACAGGCATAGAGTTGGTGTCCCAGCAATAACAAGAGCTTGTGAATGAAAGTTGGAGGTAAATTAGTCAATCAGGCGTCGATTAGGCCTCCTATTCTGTCTTAATGACATTTTCTGAGATTTAACATCTGGCCCGTTTGGAGATTGTAAGACACAAATTGTCCGAGTTCAGCCTGACGTTTTTCCTCAGTCTGTCCAGTGACCTTCTGCTGTGATTAGTTGGATGTGAAGGAGTGAGCAGGAACCGTTTGTGCTTCCAGGGAAATGTCCCAGGAGAACTGCTGCAGCTCCTACAGACACCAGCTACGCCGCTGTGGGATCTGTAACCTGTTATACAATAATAAAAATACAAAAGCGTTTTGTTTTCACGGTTTGTGCAGACCTTTCACTGAAAGTATTTGTTTCCAGGAGCTGTCTCGTATTATAACATGAAAGGTTTCTTGTTCTGACCATATCTTTTTTCCCCTTTGTTGAAAAGCTGTATTCAGGTTCTTGCATTGAGCTCGGTCTTCTCAGACATCAATAAGGCCACCAAACGGCAGTTCTATTTTCTCCTCTTTTCCCCTCCCCTCTCTGTTTGTGTCTCCCAAGCTTTTCGAAACAGAGTACAGTAAGCGTATGTTGGCTTTTTGTGACTCTTGCTATGAGTCCTTGCCTGTTCACTGTTCATGTGATTACCACACATTGTTTCTTAACAGAAATTAAAAAGAGGAGGGGGTAGAAGACAAAACTGAGCCTCTGCTGAGTTCTCCTACTGTTCTCCAATCTGCATTGCTTGTCGTCATTTCAGCTTTTAACTTTTTGTTCTCTCTCTCTTTCTTTTCTTCATAGTAGGTACACCTGGTCTGTCGTTCTGTTGAAAGATGTGTAGCTGTGACATCATCCAGGGAAGACAGATCATCTGCTATTACCTTCTAATGTAGAACAGATTCCTGGATCAATGTGTGCTTCTGTGCTTGTTTGTTTCTCTTGTTGTGTCTCTTCTCTGTCTTCTGTAACCCCCAGTCGGTCGAGGCAGATTACCGTTCACACTGAGCCTGGTTCTGATGGAGGTTATTCCTTCCCGTTAATGGGGAGTTTTCCTCTCCACTGTCGCTTAATGCGCGCTCAATATGAGGGATTGCTGCAAAGCCATGGACAATGCAGGCGACTGTCCCTGTGGCTCTACGCTCTTTCAGGATGAGTGAATGCTGCTTGTCAAGACTTGATGCAAACTGCTGGATTTCCTTAGATTAAGGAAACTTTTTGATCAATCTGTGTAATTTGATTGAATTTGACTTTGTAAAGTTACTTGACATGTTTCATGAATTGGCGCTATATAAATAAAATTGAATTGAATTGAATTGAATTTTGGAACAGAAAACATCATCGTGGCAGAAGTGCACAGGTTCTTATGATGGAGTACAGACTGATAACTGTTATATTGTTGGGTCAGCAGACTGAGGGCTGTTCAGTGTAAGAAATGGAGAGGCCACGTTCGTTTCCAGCTACAAGCGCAGTTCATAACATATTTTATTATTTGACCATCTAACTTATCAAGTTAAAACATCCCTGAAACATCACAGTCGTCAGCCTAAGACTTACACAGACTGGGAGGATTTAGTGTACAGTAAACCAGACACCAGCAACATGATCACACTAGTAAAACGGGGAGACTCCTGAGAGTGTTGTGCACAAAAAAACTTGTGCACAACACAAAACAATGCATTATGTTATGATAATCTGTTATTGTAACCCTTTGACTTCATAGTTATTTCATGTTTTTTAACTATACAAAAATAGCTTTGTTTCCTAAATGCTGGAACTGTGATATAAGGCTGAACTGAAGGTGCTGCCTCATAAAAGCATCTGAACTTTGAGCCCGGCTTAAAATTACCTTGAGGTTGTTATGGTGCACCGCGAGCTTCGCCGGGTTCCTGACCACGGCGGTGACCGTGTGGCCCTGCTCCAGCGCCTGCTTGACCAGATACTGCCCAGTCTGGCCGGTGGCTCCCAGCAAAGCGATCTTCATCTTCCGACGTGCGAAGCTCAGTCGGGAGTTAAAAGCGGTCGGTGAACGCAGCGATGAATCACTCTGATGGCTGCAGCCAGCTGTGATGAGGTTTCCTCCTTGTTGCACAAGCACAAGCATAAAAAAGGATTACTGCATTGAGACAGAAACCCTCTCTCTCCCACAAATTAAGGTTTTATCATATGACAGATTTCACCGTTAGTTTTCTCTGAATAGCACAAATCAAATAATGCAGGGTTAACTAAAACCAAAACGTTTTAATGCTCCTCCTATTTCATTAATCTTTTATGAACAATTTTATAATTCATTTCTTTCGTTTGTCGTCCATAAAATCACTTGAATATGATAAACAAAATATGGACCACAGGATAAAAAAAATTATTGTACACATCTTAAAGCCCAAATGCCTTTGTTTTTGACATTTCAAAACATAAAAGTCTGAAATTAAATAAACACCTGACACTTCTTGCTTATGAATAAGTAGATTTATTTGAACTCTACCGTCTAGAGAGTTTTAAACCCTTAAAACGAGTGTACAACTGGCATTTCCCTAGATGTGTCGGATTCATCTCTAACAATTAGGAAATGTCCAAAGAATATGGAAAAAATTGAGATAGAATAAATTATACGCACAAAAACTTTTACTTATTTACAATCCATTCTAATTTTAGTCTTATCCATCTTTTAGTGCATAGATTCCAGAATGTGTAAAAAACCCTGCATATGATTGTTTGACAGAAAAACAATCCATTTATTCAGGAAAATGTGGCAAAATCATTCGTAGAAAGATACTTGACTTGCAGGGTTTCTCAACAGCGATACCTTGCCAGAAAAACCCACGGCTAAAACAAGAAGTACTTCCAATGTCCATAAGTTTGGGCAACACTCGGCAAAGAAAAACACCCGTCACATTTTGGCACCTTGTCTTCACGGATCTCACCCTGTTGCACAATCCCTTTGAAGTTTGTAGATACACAGAAAACAAACTTGATAAAATTGGTCTAGATGCTTAGTATCTACATTCAGCATGTGATCGTCATCCTCTTATACCACAAAGATAATGAATTCGGCCCAGATCAGTTGTAGCAAAGGCACACAGTGTGCAGCTGTTCAAGCCTTGTCCAATTAAATATTTTGGGTTTTCCCCCTAAATCTCCAAATCAGAAAGGTTTCGGCAGCTAAACACAAGTGCTGATATGGTGGTAATGATGCCTTTTACTTATCAAAGGGTCCGAGAGCAATGCTATTTCATATACTGTACAAGTTGCTTATTTGAAACACTGAACAAAATTACAGAAGCTGCAATACAGAAACTTTACCAGCGTTATAGAGAATATATGCAACTCTGAATTGTATGTTATTTTGTTTTTATTGCATAGCTACAGTTAAATATAGATGGAAAAAGAGTGGCAAAACTTGGATAAATAGTCACAGGTTGGACTTTGGCCTCATTACAAGGGGTAAAGGTTCAGTCAGGAGTGTAAAAGACGATTTTTTTGATTTGCTATATAATGCTAAAAACAGACCCTGCACCACATCATCATTTAAATAATCTTAATAAGCTGGTAAATGAGATCATTCGACCAGATCAGTTTGTATCGGGTACTGCCACGTGCTTCTAAACTATCCAAAGTCAGTTTGTCCTCCTTAACAAATTTGTGTCAACACACAACAAAAGCTTTCATGCACTTTTTTGTGTTTGATAAAAGCACAGACAATGATTTAGCACATATAATAAAGTATAAATGAAGAAAACCTTTCAATTCCTTTATTTCCTATTGTTTTCAAACCTACTCCCTTGAGCACAAGAACATTAGCACACTTCTTTTTTTAAAACGTTTAATTTCTTTTAAAAATCTGCAATCAGCGCAAATCGTAATCAAGAAACGAACTGGAAATCAGTATTGGCCAAGAAAAGTCTGATCAGTTCATTACTAATTGTTGTGTTTTATTCTACATAACATATTTTGAAACAAAAATAATGAAGCTTTGTTGTACGGGTCTTGTTTTCTGTGAGAGTAGACATGTTTTTATTGTCTTTTGTTCAAAATGATGCTGTCAAAACTTACTGTTTTCTCAGGTACAATCAGACATCCCAGGGTTAACAGAACCCTAAAACTGAAAAACCAAACAAAGAATCCAATGTAACCAACGAAGACAATAGTTAAATAATAATGTTTCTAAAACAATAAAAATAAAATACAATAAAACCCTAAGAAATAGGTTGAGGCTTAGAAATAAGTTTCAAAGACGGTGGCCGACAGGGCAAAGCAGCATCTGCCTCTGTCGGCCACCGTACACATAACGTAATTGTACAGAAGTATAAATATCCTTGACTCCACAACCCTTTAAACTAAAGCTTTTTAATGAAATACGAGTATATCTGTAATTGCTCATATGTATAATCAGTATGTGGTCACAGGACGACTGGTATTAGCTTGTAGTGTCACTCATCATGTAACCGACCTCTGTGAGCCTCACATTATCAAACCAAAGTGAAACTTCATTTTTGAGTCACATCTTTATCAAAGGCATTTGTGTTGTCAAGTAACTTCAGCGACTCAAACGGTGTTTCGGAAGCACATGCAAAGCAAACAACGTAAAACTGATATAAAACCAAAGGCAACCAGCTGCAGCCGTGAAAAGACAGCGTGAACGTTAGCCACGTTAGCCTGAGCTTACCTACGCCATCTTTGTTTACAACCTAGAGAGTGAGGCGTTCAAGAGCACCAACGTTCCCGTGTGTTCATAGAACTTGAGAATAGTTTTGGTTCGTTGACACCCAGAAGGAGATGGACGCTAGAGATTAAGGTGAAGGTTAAAAAGCATTAACAAAAAAAGTATGTGCAAAATATTGTATTTTCTGTAAATTAGGATGTCAACAGGAAAAAGTGTAAATGAAACGGATGAAGACTCCTTCAGATGATAATAACGTACAGCGATTCTTCCTCTTCTACTTTTTCTTCTTGTTGTTATTAATAATAAATGATTAAATCTTTATTTTTCAAATTCCATGTCTATTTTGTTTTCAACAACAACAAAATTTTGTGTGTATTTTTTTCGTCATCACAATGGTTTGGAACTCACATTTAGCTTCAGGCTGTCTGTTCATTCATCCATCCATCCATTCATTGATCAGGTTGTAAAGGGCAACAGGTCCAGGATGGAAACACTCTCCTGCCCAGTTTTGTAGGTCCCATGAAATATCTATGCAATAACTGACATAGAGTCCCACTGGGATGTGCCTACCAAAAACTCCTCATACCCGAACCATCTTAGCTGACTACTTTTCTGCTCTGAGCTCCCCTTGGGTGGTGTAGCCCCTCGCCTTGTCTCTAAAGGTCAGCCCAACCATCCTGATGAAAGTAATTTCAGATGCTTAGCACAAAAGCTTTCGTGCCAAATGAGAAGACAGACAATAGCTGTTATCGACAACAATTTGTGACGGTTGAAACACACCTGGATTGGTGTACCTGGATTCTTGTATGAATCCAGCTACATCAAAACAACATGATCTGTATTTGTCCCATCTTTTTCAGACAGGCTTCAGCACTCCTACAGCTCTATTGAAAAATGGACCTGCTATGTTCATAAGGTGGCAAGATCTCATCAGGACAATGTTGAAAATCCTGTTTAGATTTTCCTCAGATAACATGTAAACACCCAGTAAGTCTCCTGCTGTCAAAAATCCTCTCGAAACCAGATGCCGGCTTCTTTCTTGCCACCACGAAGATTCCTCTAGGCGCATCAAGTCATTAGCTCAGGTAATCCACTTGTGGCCTAGTGCTTTGATTATGAGATCGCGGACAGGGAGTCAGGACCCAAGGAGCTTCACCCCCATTGAGGAGGAGCTGGACAGTCAGGGTAGCATCCTATATGGGGGCTCTGTGTTGACGTGCTGCTCTCACTCATCCACCCGCAACGATCGGATGGGATCACATCAGTACCTGACCTGATCCGGGTGGACCTGTGGAGAATGCAACGGAGCAAAGGGCTGTATAGATTCATACTGAAACAGCGAGCAGAGAGCCAAACAACCAGGGCAGCTGTAACTGGATAAGGAGGGTTGTCACGTAAGTAAACAGACGACTTAGAGATCCCAGTTGAGTAAATGTTTTTGGTTGGTACTGTATGAAAGGAAACAAAGAGTGTTTTACTTTACAGTTTAACATTTGCGTCATATTTTGGGCTTTCAGTGTCGTTTATTATGTCTTTGTTCAGAAAAGAATAACCTCTATACAAAATTCTCCTTTCAGTTTTACATCAAACCAGCTTGTGTAAATCAAAAGTCGGAATACGCCTTTTTTTTCCTTCATAAACTTCAATAAATAAATGAAAGAAATCATTCACATCATGGTTTTGACCTTAGACAAAAGTCAGACATTTAAAATCGCCATGTTTTCAAGATCCGGCTGGGAAAACATTTTCTATTTTCTTTGTTTTGTTTCTATTGTTTTATGTAAGGCTTCGCAGAATTGAGACCAAAACAGTCCTGCGAGGCAGGATTGAGGCCAATCACAGTGGGAAGGAGTAAACCAGCAGTTAACAAGATTAAAGCATGAATGGCCTCCAGATTTAGCTCCTCTGCTGCCGAAATAACCTCAACTATTTTCTGAGGCCTGGACTGAAGCAGAACTGTTTTAAAACGAGTGTGATCTACAATACATGCAATCCTTTCTAGTACATCACCTGGTTGTGCCCCACCAGCTAGATATGAATCTGTATCCAGATATTTATATGTGCATGATATTTTACAAGTTTTTATTAATGTTCTAGTTTGTTTATGTTTTGAACAGGAACAGTCATGGGATGTGGCGTCTCTAAGTCCAACCAGTTCCACAAACACTCCAGGAAAGGTTTGACAATCACCCATCGGTCCTCGGCTCTTTCATTAAACAGAAAAACATCCATGTTTGCTTCTATTCTGCTAACTATATGTGTGCTGATGAATTGTGTGTCTCTCTTTTTCTGCTCTGCTGCACTCAGCCGTTACCAGTAAGTCACTGCGGTTCTACTCTTGTGACTGTATCGCTGCTTTGGGGGATAACGTCCATCCAGATAGTTGTAGGCACAAAGCTAACAGTCCCAAGGATAGACCTCAGACTAGTTGGAATACTGTTGTGGACCCATAACAGCAGAAGGGCTATGCCTGCAAAGTTTAACTAAAGACACTTTGTAAAGAGGAGAGGGACAGAAATTATCCACTACACTGGGACAGACTGATAAACGTATATGGAAAATAACTTTTAATTTTTTTTATTGCTGCAAAAGGTGGATCTACAAGCTATCGAATGATGGGGTGTACCTAGTTTAGCTTTCATCTTTGACAAATAAATAATTACTATATGGCATCTGTTTTGTCTTTTTGCACACTTTAGGTTGCTATATATATATATATATATATATATATATAAACCAGAAATGACAGAGGATTACTTTCTTTTCAAAGTGACTGTAACTAATGCTTTCATGTTCCACAGTGCAACTGTTTTAGTTATGATGTGATTTTATGTAAGAGAAATACTAAATAACAAATAATGGAAAATCCAGAAATGGTTCTGCAGTGAACAAATAATATTAGATAGCTTTAATTTTAAAATAAAATAAAGATAATTTTGTTCAATTCAGTCAATTAACCCTGAAGCCCAGAAGACCTTCATATTTTTCGATCTTTGGTAAAGTGACTTTGAGTAAAAGTCTAACTTTAAAGAATGAGATACACCTGCAGGTAGTGTAATATGATTAAATAAGAGGTTTGTTGCTTTAATTAAGATGATGCTTTGTTTTACATAAATGTCTTTCACCACTTGTTGTTAATCACGTGTATTTCAGCTTTAAGAGCCGCTGTCCTAATTCAGCGATGGTACCGGCAATATGTTGCTCGCACAGAGATGAGACGGCGATACACCTGGCACATCTTCCAGTCCATCGAATACTCCGGAGAACAGGCCCAGATCAAGGTGAGGAACCGCTGCAAATGATCGGCTCGGCTAAAAAGGAAGCACCACCTCATCCTTCATTTCTCCTTTTGCTCTGCAGCTTTACAACTTCCTTGGCTACCTCATGGACAATTTCACGCCCTCCAGCACAGAACGTAAGATTGTTTCAGTATATGATCAGTATGTTACGCTGTGTTTTCGCATCAAACTGAGCTCGAAACCGTGTCGACCTTGCAGGAAATTTGATCTCGCACATCTTTAGAGAAAATGATGTCTGTTGGGACACGGAATGGGAGAGGTACTTCTGCTACAAGAACATCGAAGTGCCGGAGGTTTACTCGGGGCCTCACCTCACCTTCCCCCTGACGGTGGAGCAGGCAGTCGGACTGCTGGAGGCTTTCAGGAACAAGAAAGTAGGAGCATGGCTGTTTCGCATTCAATTTCAATTCTGATAATTCTCCATTGTTAGTCCTTTGCTGTTTTAATTCTAATTGCCTCAATATTTTTTCTAGTTCATCGTATTTTAACCTTTTTAGTTTTTTAAGATAAGCAGTTCTAGAAATTAGTCGCATTCAATTCAATTCAATTTTATTTATATAGCACCAATTCTTGAAACATGTGATCTCAAGGCACTTTCCAAAGTCAAATTCAAATTAATCGAAACAATTCCCTCTCTAAGGGAACCCAGTTGATTGCATCAAGTCTTGACAAGCAGCATTCACTCCTGGAGAAGCGTAGAGCCACAGGGAGAGTCGTCTGCATTGTCCATGGCTTTGCAGCAATCCCTCATACTGGGCAAGCATGAAGCGACAGTGGAAAGAAAAACTCCCCATTAACAGGAAGGAAAAACCTCCAGCAGAACCAGGCTCAGTATGAACGGTCATCTGCCTCGACCGACTGGGGGTTACAGAAGACAGAGCAGAGACACAACAAGACAGACAAAAAAGCACAGAAGCACACATTGATCCAGTAATCTGTTCTACATTAGATGGTAATAGCGGGTGATCTGTCTTCCCTGGATGATTTCACAGTTAACAGAACGCCAGACCAGGTACACCTACTATGAAGAAAAAAAGAGAGAGAGCAAAAAGTTAAAAGCTGAAATGAAGACAAGCAATGCAAATTGGAGAACAGTAGAAATCAGCAGAGTGAGAGAAATAGACCCTGATGTCCTCCAGTAGCCTAAGCCTATAGCAGCATAACGGATAGCTCAGGGTAACATGAGCCACTCTAACTGTAAACTTTGTCAAAAAGGAAAGTTTTAAGATTAGTCTTAAAAGTAGACAGGGTGTCTGCCTCATGGACAAAAACCGGTAGTTGGAGACATGTTTTTAGTGTAGGGGCAAATATAAAATGCCGAATGATGGACCAGGTTGTTTATTGCTGTTGCTTTATAATAAGTTTAAATCATATTCCATATATTTACATAGTACATGATTTACACACATCATTGCATGTGTAAATAATTCATATTCTAAATTGTTCACATCAAACCGTTCTGCAGACGTCCTTTTGCCCGGTGCTTTTTAAGTGTTTGCGGTCGTCCTTTCTAACTCGTCTCTCTGCCAGCAGCAGCTGCACTCTCGCTACGTGCTCGAGCTGCTCCTGGAGACGTGGAAGCTGCTCCGCCTGTTGCCAAACATCAACCGCATCTCCACCTGCCAAAGCAAGGAAGTCACCATCTGCGGTAAGGTCTACCAATCAGCCGGACTTCTGCGAGGATATTCACGGAGATGACCACCGTTTCAGTTTTGGCCGATTTGATTGGTTTTGACCCTAAATATAACCTCATCAATCCATTTAATCTCAATCCTTTAAGCCCCAGAATGCACTTAAGTGTGACCGTGTTAATTTTTCTTCTTTGCATCTTCTGCGCAGGGGATTTGCATGGACAGCTGGAGGATTTGCTGCTGATTTTTTACAAGGTTAGATATTGTGACAGCTGTTTCCTTTCCGCTGATAATTCCCACATTTATGCTTAAACAGACACTCTGATCACGGCTGTCGTTTATCATGAAAGCAAGATAAAGTTGCAAACTAGTATAAAGTGTCTTCCAAATGTATTCTTATGGTCTGAACCTTTTCATGAATTAGTTCTTGTCACAACCCAAGACATATTTACGAATATTCAATTTGGATTTTGTTGAGCAGAGCAGCTTAGTATAGTTAACAGTTATGAAATGGAAAACATGAAAAATTATTGTATCATGTTTTACAAAGAAAACATCTCTACTAGTTTTTTACATTTGGAGACAATAACGATGAAGGGTTTGCCGGGTCTTCTTTGCGAAATGGCACAAGCTCAGAGAGAGCAGATGAAGAGCCTCCTGCAGAAATCCATTTTTATCTATTTTCACAGTTTTGTGGATTTAAGTCTGGACTTTGAATGGACCATTCCTGCACTATGTTTAGCCTTGTCCCACGTATCAAAGATGCAGACTTTCTCTGCTATGGCTCCCTGAATGTCTGTTTTACTTGTTTTTCTCTGATTCACACCTTTAACCATTTAATACTTTACTTTTTTGGATATAAACATTTAATGCCTTGTAGATGTATTCACACCCGTTAAACTTTTTCACATTTTGTCTCATCACAAACGTCAATTTTTATTTTATCTGACAGACCAACAAAAAATACTGTATAATTGTGAAACAAAAGGAAAATGATGTCTTAAAAACTCTGAGTCTGAGTGCAGGTAGTATTGACTAGCTGTGGTGACCCCTGCGAAAGGGAGCCGCTGATTGGACTCACTTGTCGAATAATTATCTTATTTCTTCTGTACATATACATGATATAAACACATGATTAGACTTTGTCTTTTGTAACAGATCAGTGAAGCAGGTTTTTAACCCCATGCTCTGCTCTCTCCTCCGTGGACAGTTTGGTTGTTTGCACGCATGCTACAGATTATCCCCCTAATCTTGCTTGTATTTGCCCCTGTTTACCTCTCAGAATGGCACGCCGTCCTTAGAAAAGCCCTATTTGTTTAATGGAGACTTTGTCGACCGAGGAAAAGACTCCATCGAGATCCTCCTCATCCTGTTTTCGTTCATGCTCGTCTATCCGTGTGACGTCTACTTAAACCGAGGAAACCATGAGGACCATATCATCAATCTCAGGTGAAAATTATACATGCAAACGTTGAGGATTAATGGATTATGGTAGAATGAAGCCTCCTGTTTCTCTCTCAGACTTCCTTTCTTGTGGCTTTCAGGTATGGCTTCACCAAGGAGGTGTTGACTAAATACAAGGTGAGTTTGCGCCCCTGCAAATCTGCAACCTTTGACACTTTAAGCCCTATTCAGACCCCAGTTGATAGCCTAGAAGTTATCAAACGAGCCTAAATCAGTTGCTGGAGCCTGGATGTTCCTAGGAAAGCATCCGTGTTCAGCACGGGACGGCAGTCATTCCTCCTGTCAGCTAAGAGGATTTCAGGTTGTTAAACTGGTACGCAGCGGGACATCTGCCTCCTAACGAGTCTGTGAGGTCAGAAAGGTCCTAAGACTGGCAGAGGAAAGCCTGTTGTCCATAATGCGGCAAACATCCTGTGCTTGCTCCTGAAGTTGGTTCATATCTCAGAAAACTGGAAGCAGAAACTTTACTTAGAGGGTTTTAGTGATTAACTGGAGGCACAAATCAACCATGAGTCCAATGAGTCCAAACCCAGCAATATCACAATACTGATCATTTGTCAGAAATGTAAAAGGTGTTATAAAGAGTATTCCCCTTTGAATCCTGGTTAATGCTGATTCGCATTCTTATTTGTGTTATTTATTTAGTTTATAAAAATAGTCACGTAATATAGAGGCCTTGCAAAAGTACTCATACACCCTTGTTCACATTGTGTCCCATTACGACTCCAAATTTCAGTGTATTTTATTGGGATTTTAGGTAGTAGATCAATACAAAGAGGTGCATAACTGGGAAGGTATTCAAAATGTTTTCCATGATTAAACATCTGAAATCTGTGACATGTTTATGTTTTCAAGTGCTTTTAATCTTAAACTCCTGTAAAATGCAGAGCATCCAGTTCCCTGCAGCGGTCACTTGATTAAAATCAAAGAATTTTAAAGCAAAGTTAAGTCTTAAAAATATGCCAAGCTTAGAACACCGTATGGATCAATCTCTGATGCAAAAAGAGCATAAAACCGAGGAGTGGTTGGCAAACCCACGGTAATTAGACAGGAAAAATATGAATCACTCCATAAATCTGGCCGTAATGTCAGAGTGGGAAGGAGAAAATGGTTAATATCATTAAAATTGTCAATTACAGTTTGCTAAACACCATTCTGGGACAAAAAGAAACATGAAAAAAAAGTTTCTCTGGTCAAATAAGACCAAAACGGAGAACTTTGTGAGACAGAAAACTAATATTTTGCAGCAGAATCAACACACCATCTGCATGGTGATGGCAGCATTATGCTGAGGATCCCGTATTGGAGCTAAACTCACAGCAATACTGTAAGAAAACCACCAATACACTTTTAAAGGCGTTTAAAATCTCCTTTTCCTCACTCTTCACAGTTATGCACTACTTTGTATCACTCAACAGCAAGTATCCCAAACTCAGGATAAAACAAACTGAAGTTTAAAACTCTATGGGGTATGAAAACTTTTGCAATGCACTGCATGTAACATAAGCGGCTGCAGTTTCACATTTCCAACAGGTGAATATTGATTAGCTTTTGAATGTCCGCAGTTCCAGAAGACCATTGAAATTCAAACAAGTATAGCTCAGTTCAGAATAAAAAAGCAACACAAATTATCTAAAAAAGGTTCCTCACGCTGTAGCAAAGTCAATAAGACTTAGAAGAGATTTGAGTTGGAAACTGAAACGCTCGTGTCCAAACGATGGGCTTTACATCCACAGAAACCAAAGGACGCAAACTGAATTGTGCTTCTTGTCCGTGTTTGACCTCAGATTCACGGCAAGCGGATCCTGAAGCTGCTGCAGAAGATTTTCAGCTGGCTGCCGTTGGCATCTGTCATCGATCAGAAGGTGCTGGTCCTCCACGGGGGCATCTCCGACTCCACAGACCTCAGCGTCTTGGCCAAAGCGAACCGACATAACGTGAGGAACACCCACGCTCACGCCCACTGACCGTCGGGTTTTTCACAGCCGTCACATTCTCTCCTCTGTTCCCGCTCCAGTACGTCTCGGCTCTGAGGCCTCCGAAGAGGAGGAACCACAGCCCAGCGGGCATGTCCATCGACATAGAGATAGATAACGAACTGTGGAACGCCAGTAAGATCCTCCAGCGCCGCGCCTCCTTCACGTACCCCGAGCCCCTCGGACCGCGGGACTGCTTCCACAACCGCTCGCTGCAGGACTTCTCCACCCGGATCAAGGCCAACATGGAGAACGAGCTGGACAGCAGCAAGAAGAGAGAGAACATACTGGCAGCGGCACTCAACAGGTCACAGCACGAGATTTTGTCCACGTCCACCGACTCTGTGAGCAGCGACACCACCAAGGACGAGTGGAGGCAGGTGAGAGAGCTGAGAGTCCAATGATCTATGTGGTTTAAACGCGGACAGAACATCAACACGTCCGAAATCTCATCCTTACTTTCCCCTTCTCATCCTCACACTTGTTCGGCAGGCCTGGCAGGATAAATGTTCAGCAAATAACTAGTCGGACCAAAGAGCTATAAACGTAAGCCCAGATACAGGCTGCTCATACGGACACTTTATTGCCAAAAGAAAAGGTTCACCCATCCCGATCGTTGAATTCTGCTGATCCAGTCGCTTTCATGACCGTAACGGCATAAACTTCAACACCTCGGCACCATTTCTACATAGTATTGCGAAGGTTTGGGCCGCTGTCCGGAGCACTGTGGATTCCAGGAGGGTACCGTGCCATGAGAGGATAATAAGTCCAACGTGTCACAGTTACAGTTTGGCGATGGCCCCCTTCCTGTTTCACCGGAACTGCACCACAGCGCACAAAGCCGGGTCCATTAAGACGCGCATTAGTGAGTTTGGTGTGTTTGGACTCCTGCTAGGAGTCTTGACTTCAACCCAAGAGAACACCAGCAGGATGTATTTGAGAGGAAGCGTTTCAGCCAATTTTATCGGCTTCTGGAAGGCAGATATTCCCATAAACTCACTCCTAAACCTTGTGGGAAGCCTTCCCAGAAGGGTTGAAGCTTTCCTTCACATTTCTTTCCCCAATATGGAGATAATAAGTCCTACGTAAAAAAACAAGATGTAATGATATGAAGAAAAAAAATCTATTCTTTGTTTCGTAAATAAATGACCTAAGAAATTAACTGCAGCCATAACCGTGGAAGCCGTGTTTAATTTTTAGGCCTTTCCCTCCTGAAACCGAGCACAGATTACAGATAAGAATGTTTTTTATTCTGTCGCTTTGGAGACACTTGGAGAAGTTGGTATTTACCCGTGTGTTAAAAAGCTTGAAAAGCACTGCTATAGAGTGATAGTTTCCATCCATCCAGCCATTGTCTTCCTCTACCTGGGGTGGGAAGAGACTGTGTGGGAAGCCAGGCGTCCCTGTCCAGTTAGGACATACTATCCAACTAAGCCTGGAGGATCTGGGGTGTCCTCCCGCCGGTGTGTGCTGGGAAACCTGCGGTGACGGTCGTATTGCGATCGTCGTGTCTGGAAGACGTAGCGATGTTTGTTAGACTTAGACTTAGACTTTCTTTATTGTCATTTTGTATACACAGAGTGCACACAGAACGAAATTTCGTTTTTCACACAGCTCAGAAAGATTGCAGTAACTCTACAGGATACCTTGCAGTGAATTACAGTACAGGATAAAAAGTGCAGTGATAGATCGCAGTCACTTACAGGATAAGTTTCAATAGATTTCCGGATAAAGTGCAGCAGTGAACAGTAGGCAGTTGAAATATAACCAATGTAAAACAAATATAAATAATATGCAGTAAGGTGCATCAGTGAAGTAGACAGTTGTGCAGCGAGGTGCAGCAGTGATTTAAAAGTAGGCAGTTGCATTGTAAACAGTTTTGCAGTACGTTTCCGGGTAAGGTGCAGCAGCGATTTTGCAGGATACGATACAAATGTGCAAATGTGCAAATCAGCTAGTCGAGTGTGGTACACAGTCCGTTTTTATACTTCAGCAGTTCAGCAGTCTGATGGCAGCAGGGAAAAAGCTTTTGCAGAACCTAGTGGACCTGCAGCGGATGCAGGTTGTCTGTTTGGATGGCTGTCACAGCTCCACCTGAGATGTTTACGTCGTAACTGTTTGGCCTGCATTGCAAAGCCGGTCCGGTCAAGGGTCCCGACCTTTGTGCTCGAGCCTCGCTCCAATCACCACCCGACGAGCCGAGGGTTCAGCTGCTGTAATCCACACTGAGCTCCCTGCCGTGACTTCAGCTGCTTCTCAGGCCGACTGTCACAGCTCCGTTCAGAGCAGCGCGGCTCTTTAAATGGTAACGGTGTGACGTCAGGCCCCAAGGTAAACAGCCAGCAGGCTGTGGCAGGAGGATCCAAAACTTTAGCCATTTCTGTTGCTAAATTTGCTGTTTTATGAGGTTTTGTTCTTTTATTCAAAACATAACAAAACATTAAGGCTTTATAAATTTAAAGATGATATTGTGTTTTGTTGGTGTTTGAAAACTATATTTTACAGACTTGTTGATGAACGATTCAACAAAACACCTGAAATGAAGTTTTCACTCAGTAGAGTTCCCGCCCACTCTGCACCTGGCTGGAAAAGTTTGGGTTTCATTTTTTCTTGACACGACTGGAAAATATTTGTATTCTCAAAATGTATTCCTGTCCATCCATCCATCCATCCATTCACCCATCCATCCATCCATCCATCCATCCATCCATCCATTCACCCATCCATCCATCCATCCATCCATTCACCCATCCATCCATCCATCCATCCATCCATCCATCCATCCATCCATCCATCCATCCATCCATTTATTCCCCCATCCATCCATCCATCCATTCAATTATTCCCCCATCCATCCATCCGTCCATCCATCTATCCATCCATCCGTTTATTCCCCCATCCATCCATCCATCCATCCATCCGTCCATCCATCCATCCATATATCCGTCCGTCCAACCATCCATCATTCCATCCACCCCTCCGACCGTCCATCCATCCATCCATCCATCCATCCATCCATCCATCCATCCATCCATCCATCCGTTCATCCGTCCATCCATCCATCCATCCGTTCATCCGTCCATCCATCCATCCGTTCATCCATCCATCCTTCCGTCCGTCCATATATCCGTCCATCCATTCACCCATCCATCCATCTGTCTGTCCATCCATCCATCCAACCATCCATTCACCCATCCGTCCATCCATCCAACCATCCATTCACCCATTCGTCCATCCATCCATTCATCCGTCCGTCCATCCATCTATCCGTCCATCCAACCATCCCTTCGTCCGTCCATCCATCCATCCTTCCGTCCATCTCTTCGTCCGTCCATCCATCCATCCTTCCGTCCATCTATTCGTCCGTCCATCCATCCATATGTCCATGGATTTTAAAACTTAACAAGTTTTAACATCAAAATCTGTAGGAACCTGAACTTGATTAGAGAAGATTTTTCTCACTGTGAAAAATAAACACGATAAATTTTTACTCGACTGCTGTTATTTCAGAACCTGTAGAGTTTTAACGGTACCTAGACCTGTGAGATTAAATGTGTTTAAAACTGATTTCCTGTGTTATTTGTCAGCTTTCTATTGACAAACATGTGATTTATCAAAATGGCTCTCTTTCTCACAGCTTATCAAGTGTTTTGAAAAGTTCTCAGTTGTTCATTAATTCGAGGGGGGAACCTTGTAAAACACCAATTTAATATAATTAGATCACAAAATAATTACCAGTAACTTGTGAGTAAGAGATGAAAACGGGTCAGAAACTGTTGATATATAGTGTCATATGGTTGTGGAGGCATTCTGTGGCATCTCTAGGCCTTTGTTTGATTGGCTTAGCAGTGTTTGCGCTCTTTAACCCGCAATGCTCAGAGACAAATGTCACTTTTGCTTTTACTTTGTGGAAGCTGAAAATGTTGTGAACTTTGGGTGTAAAACTTTATATTCAATGAAAGAAAGGAAAATGTGTCTTCTTTATTGTTGTGCAGATTTATTTTAGATGTGTGAGAAAAAGTCACACTGAAAAAAGGGGAACTATCCATCCATCCATCTTCTAACACGTCTTTCCCTTGTGGAGTCGCGAGGGGTGCTGGTGCCTATCTCCAGCTGTCAATGGGTGCCAGTGTATCGCAGAAAAAGGGAAAATAGTCTTGAAATGAATGTATTGTCCTTGATTTGAGCAGGAGAGTTTAAATCATCTGCCAGTGGAATAAGATTTTTGCACTTAAAATTGGAATAACTCATCTTCATCATCTTATTTCAAGTGCATTATATCTAATTATCTTATGTTAGGGGTAGAAATATTAATTCCATTGGCAAATGAAGGACATATACATTCATTCTGCACTGATGGACACTAAGTCCCACACAGTCCTAACAAGTGAGGACACAAGTGAGTGCTTGGTGGGATATACAATAATATATAGTAAAAACTGCCAGAAAAATAATAATACTAAACTCAGTCCTGCACATTTCAGCTTTCTGAGCTCACGTTTTTTCTTTCCGTATACCAGTACAGTTTTGGATTTTATGGAGTCAGTCTTAATTAATTTGTCTGCACGTGTTTTCCAGCTTTGGCTGGATCTGAAAAATATCGAGCTGTGCACACATCTGCAGTCACTCCTAAATGTTGAATAATTCACATATGGATGTTTCTTTTCAGCTACAAACATCTTTTTATGTGGGAATTCTTTTACGAATGTGTGTGTGTGTGTGCAGATCCTGGACGTGCTCTGGAGCGACCCCATGAACCAGGACGGCTGCATGCCCAACGAGGTGAGGGGGGGAGGTTGCTACTGGGGCCCCGACATCACCGAGGACTTCCTGAACAGAAACAACATGCAGCTCATCATCCGCTCCCACGAGTGCAAACAGGAGGGCTACGAGTTCTGCCACAACCGGAAGGTGAGATGGGGTCAACGTCTCAGGTCACGATGTTTTCAAGCCCTTCCTTTAAACACTGTCAGTGTTACCAGCCTCTCAGTCCTGCATTTGCTACCCCCAGGTCCTCACTCTATTCTCTGCCTCAAACTATTACGACGTGGGAAGCAACCGGGGGGCCTACGTGAAGCTGGGTCCAGACCTCGTGCCTTACGTGATTCAGTACCAGGCCAGCAGCATGACCAGAGAACTCACTGCCAGGCAAAGGTGAGAAAAAAAACATACAAACTGTAATCACTCGAACGTCAACGATGGGAATCGCGTGCCTAAATGAATAGATATGCACAAATTATGCAGATATTAGCAGAAAAGCAGGTGAGGAAAAAGATGTTTAGATTTCTAATTTTAGAAAAACCTGCACATCCACAAAGAGAAATGCAGGTGTTCAGACACAAAGTTAATAAATATGTCACCTCACTTCCTGGCCTTGCATTGCAACATTTTAGCACTAAGGCCATAATCTGTCTACCAGAAATCTACCAAACAGAGATTTCTGATCAACTTCCTGTTTCCTGTTGTCTGTGAAGCTTTGTAAAGCAATGCATGGGCACGAAACTGGGTTGTGAATTGGCAAAGGGGCTCGTTTGATCTTCCAGCAATATATGAGGTATGATAAGTTGGAGTGCTTACCTATGTCAAGAGTAAGGAACAAACATTTGAATGCAGTTTAGCATGTGATGGGAACCAGTGTAGTCAGGAAGGGCGCTGAATAGCCTTCTCCTGTCTGGGCCGATTCCTTGCCCTGGCAGTGTTTTGGCTCATGACCTCATTCTTTAATATTCAATTATAATTAGAAATACGAAGAAAAAAAAAAAGACATTATGACTAAATTAGAAAGATTTGCAACTCCAGATCATTTCTGTCGTCCATTTGTAATCAGAAATATGACGATTCTGTGTTAATCCTGTTTACCCCTAACCCGCCATCAGGACAATGAGGAAAATGTTCTGTCTGTCAGAGAACTCTGTTTTCTCATTTGTTGATTTATCCAACCCCTTAAAGGCATTTTTGAACCCTGACCCTTACCTTCTTGTTTTGTTATTGCAGCAACGATTGTAGCTTTCTTTGAGCAATGTATAAAATAGTCAGTGGGGACAAGTTTGAACAGAAAGCATTTGGGAACCACACATTTAGATAGAAAACTTTTTGAACAATCTGCCAGTATGACTTGACTGAACTGACTTTGGAAAGTGCCCTGGGATGACGTGTTGTGAATTGGCGCTATATAAATAAAATTTGATTGAAATTAATTGAAATTGAATTGAGAAACCCACTGTAAAGCACCCAAAATAGCTTAAAACGTGCCATGCCAGCTTTCCCCATGTCCCATTTACCCTGACTGTGTTTTCTCTCATGTTGTCTGCAGTGTCGGGCGAACCGAACGCTCGGCCCTGAAAGTCCTGCGGGAGCAGCTGTTTGCGCACAAGTCTGACCTCCTCTGTGCCTTCAAAAAGTTTGACTCCAAGAAAACAGGTGTGTGAGCGGGCGTTGCTAATTCTGTGTCCGATCTCAAAGTTCAGCGTCTTGTTCCAGGGAAATCTGAGCTCTTATCTTTTGTATCCTTTGGTGCAGCATAATAATACCCATTCAGGATAAAAATGCTTTGTGGGATGACCAACGCTCCCAACCAGAACACATTCGAGTTTCACACAAACCTCAGGGGAACCGTCTGAGAACAGAAAACATTAATTTTTTTGTTTGATTCTGGATAAAGTTACCAAGACAATTTGCTTACTTACTCACCATGCATACAGAAACACTGAACAACAAGAAGCCGATGTTGTAGAAATGTTGTAATGAGAATGAAACTGAATTATTCCTTTGATGGGAACCTCCAGGTTTGGTGTCCCTGAAAGACTGGGCCTCAGCGGTGGAGAGCGTTATGCACCTGAACCTGCCGTGGAGGACGCTGCGATGTCAGCTGGTCGCCTGCAAGACGGGCGACGGCATGATCGACTACTGCGACTGGTTCAACGAGCTCGCCATCAAGGGGCCCAACACAGACGTAAGAAACTTCCCCACAACCCACCCGTTATAGATCGACGAGAACGCTTCATGTTGGAATTAAGTATGGCTGGGCGGTGGCTTGTTGGGGATTTATTTTTTAGCTGCATAAATATGGAATTTAAAAAAAATTCAAAATGAGCTAATATTAAAGTGGAAATGAAAGTGATCAATAATATTTTAGAATCATAAAGGGCCAATTGTCACACAAATAATGCAATGATTCAGAACACTCTCCTAATGTCACTAAATGTTTTGTTTCTAGTTTTTTGTCTGCTTCCGTTTTAATTGGTGATGCACAAAATGACTCAGCTCAGGGGAAAATAGGATTGAAAATCTTCCAAGTTGAGTTATTAGGTCTGGAGTTAGTTGCCTAAAATGGATTACTTTGTTGATTTGAGTTTTTTTGCCTTTAAATTGCTTATCATATTGTTCAGACTAAAAAAAGGGGCCTGTTAAGATTTCTCCTTGTAAAAAATGTTTTTTTTTACTAAAACCATTAAGAGTGAAAGCATTTCTGGCTTTTTTGTTATTTTCTTTTTCCTTTAGCAGGAATGAAAAGTTAGATCTAATGCAGTTAGAAATGTTTTCGGTCAATTAAAATTGGTGTTTTAAAGACATTTAAGCTCTATTTTATAGTTGTTATCCGGCCTTTGAGTTTGATAATCACAACATATTAATATGAGTTAGGAGTTTGGTCATATTTTTAAATGTGTGCAAAGAGCAAAATCAAAAGGCAGGATTCCAGGAGTTCAGTCATAATTCACAAAGACATGAAAAGAGAGGAAAGTACGATTTTTTTTACCTACAGGAGAGAAGCTTAAAACGTTATGCAATAATTAGACCCACACAATATAAGTAAAACATGCAACTGCTGTACTGTGCTGAATATGTTGTTTATGATATTGATTACAACTGTCCTCCAGTTTTTTTCTGGCTCCAGTTTCTTTTCCTCCATCTCTGCTCCGCTCTCTGTGGGCGATAACGTCCCAGCTACTAAAAATAAACGTCAGGCGTGGGCATCAAGGGCAGTTAGTGTCTGTTCGTATGCCCAAAGATACTATAGACATGCAGAAGGCGAACATGTGACTCCTTAACACATGCTGAGATCATTATGGTGATTCGATATGTTGTGCAGCGGAAATAAATGTAAAAAAAATGTATAATTGAAACTGTTTTTCAATTAATACATTATTCCAATTATCCAATTATGATGAACTGAAGGACTATTTGATCTCCCAAGTCCTGTGTGAGGTCTAGCTGGATTTCTTTGACCTTGTATGTCTTTTTTAAATTTTATTTTTCAATGGCTGAAAAAGCAACTACAGTCAAACAGATAAACAACAAAGCCCTTAAATGACCTCCAGAAAGCCTGGATAAACCATATATCCTGTCTCTTTAAGGAACCCTTCGCATTATGTCAAGATATACTATGTACTCCTGTCATAAATGTTTCAATCACCTGAAATTATTTAGGGCTCTGGATAGAAAATGAGTGAAAAAGGGGGGAAAATAGGTTTAAATCCGCCCCAGAAGGTTTAGGAAACTATTGGTAAAGATCACACCAGAGTTTTCCTCCTTGGGGGGGGCCTGAAAGAAATGAGAGGAGGCTCAAAACATCAAGTCGTTCTGCTTTCTATTTTCCCCACGACAGCACATCGACCAGAGTCTACTGGAGACTTTGTACCGCCATCGCTCCACTTTGGAGACCATCTTCAGGATCATAGACACAGACAACTCAGGTAGAGTAACTGCACGCCGTCTATATTAAGCATATGGGAAACAAAAAGCTGCTCTTTAAATAAACCTTTGGTTTAGTGGAGGCCTGGAGTGTCGGGACTCTGTTAGGCGTGTTTAAACCGCGTCGCCTGACGTTCTGTTAATCCACGTGGAGCGTGTCAAAGAGGTCACCGCCTCTTTAATCCTCAAAAGGATTAACCTACTGATCTACTGGCTCCCGAACTGCCACCGAGTTTCACTCCCTCACTTCTCTCCCCCCCCAGGCTTCATCAGCATGGAGGACTTCCGGCAGACCTGGAAGCTGCTGAGCGTCTACCTGAAGATGGAGATCACGGACGAGGACATATGCAACCTGGCCGTGACCATCGACAGCAACCAAGACGGCAGCATCGACATCGACGAGTTCATGGAGGCCTTCCGGCTCACGGACAAGAAGAGCCGACTGGAGCGGGGACGCAGCATGTTCATGGGCACGGCGTCGGACCTCACCAAGCTGGAGGACGATCCCAGCGTATGACGTGGAGACTGAACACGGACCGCGCAGAGGCTCACGACGCCAGCCGCTTTGATGACGCACACGAAGACGCAGGACGGCGCAGGGCAGCAGCTGCTGCGCGGATCACAGGAGATTAGGCGGAGCTCAGAGATCGCTGCGTTGGATTGGGGGAAAGTTCATCTCTGCATCTGAAGTGGCGTTAAATAGTTGCAAAGCTGGAATAATGTGATACCTGGACTATGTGATTTAAGTGTTAGACAATGGCTACATGGATTCTTGAATTTCCTACCAGAGAACTGCTATATTTTTAACAAGAAAATGTGTTTTTTTAACCATTTAAAAGACTATTTAGGTACAAGGTCGTGCACATTTATTGGCACCTCTGGTAAACATCTGTAAATAGCCTTAAAATAAATTCATGTTTTATTGCACAGCTACACTCCTACCCTCAAGAACCCAAACTTTAATTTGAGTTCATTAGAGTAGCGGGGCGGGACAGGGCGGAGGCGCAATGACAAGAATTCTTTTTTCTATTTGCTTTCTTTACAAAATTACAGGTACAACAATCACTGGCACCCATCAAATTACTTTAAAATATGTGTATTTTACCTTTTTTTGAAAAAAAAAAAAAAAACATTATCAGAGTCGAGAGACTAAACTATTGCTTTCAACACCACTGAGGTATAAATGTGACAGGACACAGTCATTTTGGTTCAAAATGGGAAAGACAAAAGCTCACACATCTGAAAACGGTCTCAAAAAATACTTGTCCATATTTATATTTATATAAAAAAAGTCAAAAGTATTTTATTGTCACAGCGTGTTACAGTGGCGAAATTTCTCCTTGGCTACCCTGGTTCACATTACACATAATGAAGGCAAAAACTGACAGACACACAGGCAATGAACAAGGGTTACATTATTTATTTATTTTTATGTATTTATTAGCGTTCAGGGGTTTGCTTATAATACTTAAAACCACAAAAAAAATAAAGAAAAATTTATATTTTTCACTGGGTTTCTTACTGGCAACCATGACACACCCAACTGGGTTGAACTTCTGGGGGGCAGTGAGATGTTATCTTCATGCCATCTGGTTGTTTGGAAGGCAAGCCAAGAAAAAAGCCTTTCCTGTCTGACCATCACAAAAGCTTTTCTAACGGTTTAATCAAAACCATGCGCTTTGATCAGATGAAACTTTTGCGGGAGTTCCAATAAATGTGGAGAGTGCTTTAGAGGTGACTCCAGATGAAATGGTGATATATCATCCGCTCATCAACAACTACCATCGTACACAAGAACATGTGTCCTGGATCGTTGTGCTCACACAGTAATCCGCTAAAATACACAGAAAATTAAAGGCAATATCCCAACATAATGTCAGAAATACAACGCGTAGATTCCAATTATGCAGATTTTTGAAACACAAATTAAAGCTAGAAATGAATAATCAAGTCAATACAATCATATAGAAACATTAATATTACATATATTCCAATTTGATACAAGTTGTAATGTAGAATAGGTAAATTTCGGTTCTAGTGCTGGTTGGTAGAAGGTCGGCATCAAATCGCTGACCATAATCATTACCATAATCATTAACTATTATTGATATTTAAGTGTCTTCTTTTTCATACATTGACAGCAATGGCGTTTTAATTAGGTTAACATGATCAACACCGGCTGGTGTGGCAGACAGTTAATAACAAGCAGTATGTAGTTAAAATACAATCAAATATGTTTCTTAATGATGACTTTATCATGGGGGGGTGGTTTTTTTATTGATCACAAAGTAATAATGAAATCAAAATCTGAAAACTGACAATGAAAAAGGCAGAAAAGTAAAAATGGAATAATTAATAAATAATAAAAGTATAAAACTAAGTCTTAGTTGCACTACTTGTGTTGAAAGTGGTGCAGCATCTAAGAAGATCTGGTGAGCTGCTTGTGTGTTTGTGTAAAATCTTGATCATAAAATAAAACTCTCCAATGCAACAGATAACTGCAAATGGAAAACAGTGCAAAAGTCTTCCATCACCCCTCATTTATTTCCCTTATTTGCTTCATATGAGGCAGAGATTCTCCTTTGAAAACGATCTTGGTTGCGCCTTTCCAACCTTTTGGCTCATATTCTGCCTAGTCCTTGTAAGTGAATGAAGCTGAAAGCTCACTGTGCAGTGAAGACCTTCCACGTCTGAAAACTCACCATAACGGCAGGACAGCACCTGAAAGGCGTGGCTTTGAGGAACAGTAGCGATCCAAGCTGACAGAACGCCAGAGATGTATAATCTTTCAGTGTGATTGTGCATTAAAGGCCATGTTTTCAGCTGTAACTCTTAGGGTTTTACCTTCTTGGTATCGTTATAAATGTCACTGAAGAAATTAAGCAAATTATGTCCTTTTGACAGCCAGAAATGTGAGTCCGTCCAGCTGCTCCTTTATTCAGGGGTCGCCGCAACGAGTCACTACAATTTGTTTTTACACCGGATGTCCCTCCTGATGCAACCAGGATTCAAACCCAAGCCCCCTGTTTGAAAGACACAGACTAAGCCCACTATACCAGACTTTTGATAGGTCGAAATGACAAAGAAAAAAAATGTAACTTGAGTTGTCTATAGTGTGTGCATAACTCTGGTTTGTGTCCTGGGTTAAGAGCCTTTTTAATTTTCCATAAACAAGACTTAAGTGGATTAAGAAAACTTAGCTGTGACTTTTGTTGGACCAACAGAAGTCCAAAGGAAAACTTCAAAGGACCTGTAGAAAACCTTGATAAAAACAATTTATTAATTTAAACCAGGGCTGTCTCCTTTGTAGGAAAATACAAACAAATAAAGAACTGAAAACATATGCACTGTACTTAAAAATGTTGCTGGTGCCTTAGCAGTCTGAGGATTTGAATTGCAATTATGCTCTATCTATCTATCTATCTATCTATCTATCTATCTATCTATCTATCTATCTATCTATCTATCTATCTATCTATCTATCTATCTATCTATCTATCTATCTATATATTGTATATATTTAGATATACATGTTTATTGTTATTTTTAAAGGTAGATTTGATGATTAGTCCAAACTGAAGTAAAAAGCAACCTTTCTCTGGTTTAAGTTATTAATAAATGTTGATTCTGTGATTCTGAAAGTTATTGACCACAAGAGACATACCTCTGCGAATGTGAAGTTAGTTTTGCTTTACTTCTATTTTCCTTGCTGACAGTATGAACCCATGAGTGATCATACATTCAAATCTATGAACTGTAAAAACAGCCGTTTGAAAAAAGTTATTTAAGTTAAAGTTATAAACGTTTATTAAAGTTAATAAAGTTTATCTTTAGCTTGTTGTCAAGCCCTATAGCTAATGTTAGCTTTGCATTTACAGTTATATTACATATATTACGATGTGTTCAACACAAACACATTTTAACAGGTTTTATGGATTATTCAAAGTATAGTGCCTAAATTAGTTACATGCACAGCTGCTTTCACATTGTCTGTGTGAAATGCATACCTTTCAATTAAAGCAATATTGCCACAGAGGTAGTAGGTTTTAAATCAACCTTTTAATGCATAACTTATCTAAAATCAAAGTTTATTCTACACACTTTGTTTTTCAGATTCCATCCTGTTTACGTGTTCTCCATAGTTGTCACTTCCAGGTCACTTTCTGCACAATGAACACATCGCTATCAGAATATGGTTTAATTGCCAGGTTGCTTCATACAGCAAGGGATTTGACTTCGGTTTGACTTTGCTCTTGATGTGGAGAAATAAAATATACAGAACATTTTACATTTTTCTTGTAAATGTGAACATATACATTTTCAACAAAAGAAGACGACATGGTGGGATTGGTACAAATGAGCTTGGTTTTCATCTGGGTCTTCTGTTCATCAGAGTTGCAGCCTAGAGCAAAACTGTCTGTGTCGGCTGGTTTTAGCGGATATTGCTCTGCTGCAGCGGCCTAGAAGTAAAAGTCTAAACAGTTTGACTCCAGGATGTGTGGAGTTTGCCCTTTTCCTGACCCGATAGACAATTCCTGGATGGAGGGAGGACGCTGTTTTCTCCAGACCTGACTGCCAAACTCCGCAGTGATGGATGGAAACAGCTTGAATAAAGGCAGTGTTGAAGAAGACTAGTAACTTCTGTAGAAGGCTGTACTTCTCTTGTAAATGTCTGCCTGGCAGAGGACCAGCTCAGGTCCTGAGAGAGAGCCGATCCTAGGAACCCGAATGATCCATAGCAGATGTGTTGTTGAGGATGGTGAGGGGAGGCGGTCCACCGTCATCTCAAAGCCCGTAGGAGTGGACAATTATTCAATATCAATATATATTGCAATATAAATGTATTCAATAAAGGTGATGTGAGATTTTCAATATTTCAATATAAATTACAGTCTATGATTACAGCATTTCTCATTGACTGACGTTCTAGGTTTCATGTAATTTTATGTGCTTATTTTTTAAAGCAAGTATTTCTAAAATGTCATATTTGAGGAGTTTTATAAACATGGCAAAATAACTGTCACAAGTTTGCACAGGCATCAGGGACTGTTTTTCTGCTTCAGAAAAGCTTTTGAAGACGTTTACTCCAGCCAAACCAGTTTGTTGGAGTGAATTTATTTTTACTTTATTTATTTCAAGAATAACATTTTGAATCTTTGAAGTGTGTATTTACATAAATAAAATGTATCTGCTCGTATGTGATATATTTTCTTTTGTTGTCCTTTTATTTGATTCAAAATAGTTTTTTTTGCTTTTACTTGCTCTGATTTAACAGGAATGCATGTTTTAGAATCGCCAGCAGGGGGCGCAATAGACTAATTGTCTCACTTCAACGCTGTTGAAGCTTTGGAGTTTAATGTTTGAAAGGTAACATACAGGACAAACAATAAACGGTACCACTTTACAGTGAGGTTCCTCTTATAGATGGCTAGTAAATAGTTTATTGATCTGTTATTAATTATTCTGTAAACATCTTATAACTTATTCATACGTGTTAATTATGCAATAATTAAGGGCAGCCAAGAAAAAAACTGACTTGTTTCTTGCCGATATCTATCTGTAGCTATCTATAAGGGGGGCCTTATTGTAAAGTGGTACCCAGTAAAGTGAGATTTTTGACAATAAAAATGTTCGGATTATGTTTTTTATGTTTTTCTCCCCCGCTCAGATGTTTTCAAAGACAGGAAATGCCAACTTGGTTCAATTGTGCATTTAAAACTCCACAGTGTGGGACATATTTTACTTTCTGGGGCAGACAGCAGAACCACCGCAGCACTTGATGTTGAAGTTCATGATTTTATTTTATTTCTGGATTATCTAACATGCATGGAGGCCAGATATCTTTCCACTGTTTTACGGACATCAGACCCCCTGTGTTTGTTCTGTCGCTGTACAAACAATCATCAGCGGGATGGTTTGACATCTGGGGACTTTGCGTGAACGCATGTGTAACACTATTACGCTTACAGCCTCGGCTTATCTAACATGACCGGGATCAGAGAGGAACAGGTCATCTGGCTCTTTACAACAAACCCAAATAACAGGGAGTCAGCGCTTTTCAGCGTTGAGTCAGTTAAGCGCAATGCGCTCAATGAAGTTGTGACAATAAGTCAAGTATCAGGCTGGTCTTCGCCCGTTCAGGCGGCATCAGCCTGACACGTTGTTCTGTACATGAGTCAAAGTTTATCATCTGAGCTGAAGAGTTCACCATTTAATTATTGAGGCTAAATAAGAGGTTTAGAGTATTTGAGCCCGATAAAATGACAATAACCCTTTTAAAATAATAGCAAACAGAGAAAACCTTTTGCGTTCTAAAATACTTCTAAATCAGTGGTTTTTGAGTCCCTCAGAGCCGTGCTTCCTGCAAATTTCAGGTGCCTCGCTGCTGTGACACACCTAACTCAAATCTGAAATGAATGAGTGATTAACGGGGTTTTGATGTAATAATTTGAATTAATTCAATTCAATTCAATTTTATTTAATTAGCACCAATTTATGAAACATGTCATCTCAAGGCACTTTCCAAAGTCAAATTTAATCATATTATACTGATTGAGTCAGATTATGCAGATTGGTCAAAAAATTTTCCTATATAAGGAAACCAGTTGATTGCATCAAAGTCCCGACAAGCAACATTCACTCCTGGAGAAGCATAGAGCTACAGGGAGAGTCGTCTGCATTGTCCATGGCTTTGCAGCAATCCCTCATACTGAGCAAGCATGAAGCGACAGTGGAAAGAAAAACTCCCCTTTAACGGGAAGGAAAACCTCCAGCAGAACCGGGCTCAGTATGAACGGTCATCTGCCTCGACCGACTGGGGTTACAGAAGACCGAGCAGAGACACAACAAGAGAGACAAACAAGCACAGAAGCACACATTGATCCAGTAATCAGGTGTGTGCTAGAGCAGAATACACGTTACAAAACATGAAAAACCGTGGGCCCTGAAAACCAGGATCACATGTAACAGTGTTTCTATTGATGTATTTGTACTTTATGGACCCCTTAATGGGAGATTTTGGCGATTCTTCCAGAAGCGCATTGAGAGGTCAGACACCGATGTTGGACGAGAAGGCCTGGCTCTCAGTCTCCGCTCTAATTCATCCCAAAGGTGTTCTATCGGGTTGAGGTCAGGACTGTGCCAAACTCTCTCCTCCATGTCTTTATGGACCTTCCTTTGCACATGTAATGTTGGCCAGCTCCAAACGGTTCCCACAAAGTTGGTAGCCTGGAGTTGTCTGAACTCTCTTGGTTTGCTGAAGCATTCAGAGATCCTTCCATTGAAACTAAGGAGCCAAGCTCAGCTCCTGAAAACCAACCCCTCACCAGAATCCGCCCTCCTCCTAACTTCACAATACAGTCAGACAAGCGTCGTTCTCCTGGCAGCCATCAAACCCAGACCCGTCCATCTGATTGCCAAAGGGAGAAGCCCAATTCATCACTCTAGTGAACTCCGTTGCCCTAGAGTCCAGCGACAGCTTGGTTTACACCACTGCATCCCAGGCTTAGCATTGCACTCAGTGATGTAAGGCTTGGATGCAGCGGCTCAGCCATGGAAACCCCATTCATGAAGCTCTCTGCGCTCTGTTCCTGAGCTAATCTCAAGGTCACATGTTGTTTGGAGGTCAGTAGTGACTCTGCAGAACGTTGGTAACTTAGCATCTGCTTCCCCTGCTTCGTCAGTTTCCATGGCCGACCTCTTGGTGGCTGAGTTGATGTCGTTCCCAATCGCATCCCATCACAGAACCACGCTAAACTCCTGTGAAGGATCCATTCTTTCACAAATGTTTGTAGAAACAGTCTGCATGCCTGGATGCTCGACTTTACCTGTGGCCATGGGAGAGATCGGAAACGCCCGATTTGGATTATTTGGACGGATGCGCGAATACGATTGGCAGTATAGTGTATGCATTTTTTTTTCTCTTTTTCTGAAAAAAAGATTTCAAAGCCTGTAATTGTGACCTCTTTTATGAAACAATACCATAATAAAGTGTTTAACAATTATTTGATAAAACAAGAGCTGATAAACAGCCATAAAATTCCCATACAACCCTAGCAGGGTTCTTTGGTTGGCAGGGACCAATCAAATCGCACAGCAGCACAGAGACAAACAGGCTGGATAAGCATGCACACACAGCTAAAAGCCATTAAGAGAGGTGTGAGTTAAAAAAAAAAAACACTAAAAATAGTGAAGACTCATTATTCAACACCCAAAATGCAGCCTGAAACATTTAAGGTGGGACAATAATAAGCGCAGCGAGGATTTCTACAGCTCCTGGAAGCCAATATTTGGCCATTTCATCTTCCAACACAGAAACTCCTTTTGTGCTGATGGGTGGGACAAAGAGGAGGACAGTGTGTTGTTGGCAGTCTGCAGGAGGTCCTAACAGTTTGAACAGATGCTGGAGCTGCGCCCTAACGAACCCGTCTGAATGAAACAATTAAACGTCAAATAGAGCGTATGATTCCTTATTATGGATTCTTTAACCGTCCCTTCCTCATGTCAACTGCTACGCAACTCCAAGGAGGGTTAGTGAAGAACCCAGCAGAAAGCTGTTGGAAGAAGAGAAATATATTTTTGATTTAAATGCCCAGGCTGAAGGGTTTCAGCAACATTTCATCCCCAAAGTAAAGACCTGCTAAAAAGAACCAGTTAATGAAAAGGTGACTTCATTGACATGAATCCTGTGATTCAGTCTAAGTGAACTGTTCGCCTGCTCGTCTTCTCCATGAAGCTGAAACCTTGTGCGCTTTTTGATGACCGGACAATTGGAGGCATAACTGGATTCTTTAACAGACCGGTTCATTTTAGCTCACGCTGACATGTTTTCTGCTGTTTCTGTTAATAATCTGTTGTTGTTTTTATGCACAAATACACATGTGCATCTATATGTTTGCTCAAAATAAAATGCTTAACTCTAATCAGGCTTTATTCTCCAATTTGCATTGCTTGTTGTTATTTCATCTTTTACCTTTTTGTTCTCTGTCATTTTTGTTTGTTCATAGTAGGTTGACCTGGTCTGGTGTTCTGTTAGCTGTGACATCATCCAGAGGAGGCAGATAATCCACTATTACCATCTAATGTAGAACAGATTCCTGGATCAATGTTTGCTTCTGTGCTTTTTTGTCTCTCTTGTTGTGTCTCTGCTCTGTCTTCTCTAACCCCCAGTCGGTCAAGACAGATGAGCGTTCACACTGAGCCTGGTTCTGGTTCTGCTGGAGGTTTTCCTCCCTGTTAAAGGGGAGTTTTCCTCTCCACTGTCGCTTCATGCTTGCTCAGTATGAGGGATTGCTGCAAAGCCATGGACAATGCAGACGAGTCTCCCTGTAGCTCTACGCTCTTTCAGGAGGAGTGAATGCTGCGTGTCAAGACTTGATGCAAACTGCTGGATTTCCTTAGAGAGGAAACTTTTTGATCAATCTGTATAATCTGTGTAACTTTGTAAAGTGCCTTGAGATGACATGTGTCATGAAATGACTCTATATAAATAAAACTGAATTGAATTGAATTCAGCAATTACTCCATTTAAATAATCTTGGTTGAATGTTAGATCATCTGTGTATGCCAGATTTGCTATTTTTAACAAAAGTGAATTTATAGTAATGAACCTAGAAAAAAAAAGGTTTAATTCTCCCCCCAGTACTGGAGGCTGCTGGGTTTAGAGAACGTTTCCACATTTTGTCCCGTTATTACCGAGAAGCTCAACAGCTCCTGTTTGGTTATTAAGGTGCAGCCCAAACCAGGACATCAGTTTCATGTGAATTTCAAAAGGTTTAACAAACGAAAATCTGAATAGTGAGGCGGGTATTAATCCAAAGCCTCTCAAACTCCGATGCCCATAAATAAAGTGCAATGCAATGAATTTCCCACTTAGTAAATAGAGTCCACCTGTGTGTAATCTCAGTATAAAGCCAGCTGTGAAGGCCTCGGAGGTTCGTTAGGGAACAAACAGCGTCACGAGGACCAAGAAGCACAGCAGACAGGTCAGGGAGGAAGCGTTGGAGAAGTTTAAAGCAGGGTTAGGTGGTAAAGTGATGTCCCAACACCATTTGAACGCCTCACAGAGCAATGTTCATTCAGTCCTCTGAAAATGGGAAGAGTATGGCAGCAAAGAGGCCTATGGTAACACGGGAGGAGCTGCTTCTCTTCAGCAGGGAGGCTGCTCCGGCTGGACAGGAAGGTTGATGGAGCTAATAACCGCAGCCCAAACCACTTAAGACTGGGGCGAGAGCAGAAACTCAAACAGAAACACAACCGTAAACGTACAGCCAGAGCTACAATGGGGCGGTTTATGGGTTAGAATTCACAACTATCCGGGCTGAAGCTTGCGGTTGTAACGTTACATTATGAGAAGTTCAAGTGGTTTGAATACCACTTGAACTTCGAGGGCCAGTGCAAACACGATTCTAAAATCCTTTCAGCTGTCCGCCGTAGCTGGTGTGACCTCCACGGCGCGTGTTTATACAGCGCGAGGAGGCAACATCCGCTGAAGAGTGGCCACTTGAAACGTCGTGTGGTTATTCTTTTGTTTAGTTTTAGTCACAAGCTGGAGAATTTGTTGTTGTGTCCCCGTCGACAGCGCTGATAAGGTCCCGGACGTGTCCTATGAGCCAGCCAGGACGGCGTGTCTCAGAACGCAGAGTGAGTTGTGTTTAGTTTGAGGAAAATAAAGACGAATGTCAGAGGCACGCAGTGAATGTTTTATCCCGCACTGCGAGGATGAATTGAGCTTTAAAAAACAAAAAGTCACCAGCATTTTACACCAGAGTGTTTGCACTCACTCGTTTGATTATGATTATATAAAGGAAGACCTTTTTTTCTCACTGTGACATTTAATCAGACTAGACTTTTGCTGATTGGGGTCATTCAGGAAAACCAAAACGATCTTGCTAAAGATCAGAATAATGACAGAAATGTGTTTTATGTTTCTTTGTTTAGTTTCTTCAAAATGAGAAGCTTACATACACTAATATGGTAGTCCTTTAAATAATATGTAAAGGAACTAGGAGAGCCTGTGTCGCCATGTTTTGCTTTGTAAGTTTCTAATGGAGGCACACGTGTGGAGGTAACACCTCAAACACACTGCCTCCTTGTGTGGGCATAGAACAATAAATCAACATCAGAAAAGATACCAGGAAGAGAACTGCGGACATCCACAAGACTGATTCTTCCTTGGTTAAATTTTCAGATGCCCGAAGGAGCTGTGTTCACATGTTCAGACAATCTCTACAAACATCAAACAACTTGGGAATATCCAGGAAGTTCAGGAAGTGTCACAGAGCTGAACGTGTTTTGTTGTGAAACGTCCGAACCAGTCTCAAAAAAAAAAGAAAAAAAGGAAAGGACCTTGTGAAGATGTCAGTTGAAGCTGGTGATGGAGCGTCATTAACAACAATGAAAGGAGTCGTGTAAAGACATGGACTACTGCAAAAAGGGAACTGAAAGTATGTAAAATTTTCTTGAAATTAGTGTATTTTTCCTTGATTTGAGCAGCTAAATAAGACTATTTGCCAATGGAATGAGTATTTTTACCCCTAAAAGAAGATTATTAGCTATTCTGCACTTGAAATAAGATGATGGAGATTAATTGTTATTATTTTAAGTGCAGAAATCTTATTCTATTGGCAAATAGTCTTATTTAGCTGCTCAAGTCAAGGAAAAATAAACTAATTTCAAGACAATTTTACTTACTTTCAGTTCCCTTTTTGCAGTGAGGCCACTCGGCGACGGCGAAGCCATTACCAGCCCAAAGAGCCAGACCACAGTAAATGCGCACAGGGACAACGATATTTTTTAAAAGCATATGTCATCTGACGAAACTAAAAGTCTGGAGATAACTATAGTTGAGCTTGGGAGCCTTCCCAACTGGGAAGTATGGCAACAGATCGTGTGGGAAGAACATTACGTGAAAACATTGATGCAGCATATCAAGGCATCTGACAGGAAGTCAAAGCTTTTGCATAAAAGCATACAATCCAAACCGCACAATGACCCTAATCATACCGCCAGGTTTGATGATGACAAACTGATCCTCGTACTTGTGAGGGAGGCGGCCTACAAACCAGACTCAGCCACGCCAGCTCAGTCAGGAGGAATGGGCCAAAGGTCCGGCAAACTGTTGAGGACGGGTACCACGAATGTTTCATCCAAGTCATGCAGTTTAAAGGCAATCGTATCAAAAATACTAAGGAAAAATATGCAAACGTTTGAATCTGAAGAAGGTATTAAACAATTTTATCTCAGGGTATTCCAGCATTTAGCAAATAGAAATAATTTTGGCAATCCTTACTGACATAAAACAAATTCAGTCTGATTTAATGTCCGACAGTGAGGGGAAAAAAAAAAACACAACAATGTATGAATCTTTTCTTGCGGCCTTTGTAAATATCTGGTTTCAACCGTTTAAAGGTTCCTATAGGCAACCCGAAAACAGATCGACAAAACTCACAAATACCAAACTCAAACGGTCAATTAGGTCTTAAAACCTAATTTAATGAGTGGAGGACAGGCTGACGTCAACAGACCCCGGATCTGATCACCTTGAGGGCGAAAGCAAAGCAGTTCTCATAAGAGCTGAGACACAGAGCCTCTCCTGGAGGCCAACAGGCAGAAAAACGGAGACAAGGCCGCTGCTGTGTGCTCACCGCGTCCTCGTGGACTCGCACATTTATCTCTGGACCGGTTTTAACGTGAGCCGCGGCAACGTGTGACCCGATCCGAAGGCTTTCGGCTGTGGGTTTCACAGTCAAAGCAGTGACGCAAAACAAACAGTCATGCTTTGGGGTTTTCGTTTTCTCAATGTCTTATGTCCGAAGGGCGTGTCCCTGAATTCACCGAGCAGTTGCGCAAAGGTCTTGCTCTGTCGTCTGCCGGGAAAAAGGAAATTAAACAACTCCACGCAAGGTCTGTAAACAACTGCAAAGTCAAGGCACATTTCAAATGGAGAATATTAGGCCTAAAAAAAAGTTTGGTCAGTAATAATTTCATCTCTCTGGTGGAGTTGCTGCCAAGTCTAATGCCTGGCAGAGTCAGTTATTGATGTACTACAACTATTCATCTAACATTCTGGGTTCATCCTTATATTTTTGGTTTATTCTAAGACTCAGATGTTCAATCTAACTTTGGTTATGATTTTAAAACCATTTTCCATAACTGTCAAAGCATTGCCGATTGCTCTTGTTGGCACGCCTGGAAAACCTGTGCAAAATGCTACGATATGTTATTCTTTTTTTGTTTTTTTTTACCAGTAACTTCCCACTGAAAAGCTAACAAAAATCCAACCTTTAATTCAATTGCATTTATTCTGTGCGGGGAAACAAATGCGCATTAAGAAATATTTGTTTCCAACAAAAACAAACGTGCAACCCTTATTGCTGTTCTTGCTTCATATGATGCCTGTGCAAATTCTCAGTTATCCGGGTCATCGCAACTGCATACAGGCTTAAATCGGAGGCAACCGGACTTTCGTTCAGTTCTTTCTGAAAACGTTTCACTTCTGGAGGCTCGCACTGGAGCAACCTGTAGTTGGAGCGCTGCTGTGTTTAAGGACATGGAGGCCCATCCTCCTATAGGCGCATTCTAAGTCAGATGAAAATCAATGACCCACCCGCTACTGTCCTGGGTCGGTTTATGTTATATTTCTGTCAATAGGAAAGCACTTAACTTCCTGAAACATTTGAAATGGTTGGAGCATCTAGAGGTAGAGGGATCTTTGACCATTATTCTTTGCACAATCTCTTCAGACGGTCCAGAGTCCTCTCTTTTGCTTTCAGTGGGGATGAGTTGCTTTCCCCACATATTTATACTTTTATTTCATGCCACGCTAACATGTGGTGTTCGTTGCTAAAAAGCTCAGCATTGCTCTCATCTGACTAAAACACACGGCTTTACTTAAAGCTCTCTAATTGTTTAACAAACTCCACATGTTTATGTTGGTGATGGTAGGACAGGAAAGGTTTTGCTTTTATACATTGCCAAATGGTTTGACTAATAATAAAGTTAGAGTTTTTTTCATAAATAGAATTTTTGAAAGCTGCTTTGACTGTGTATTAAAAAATCTCTTAAAAGTGCCATTGAAGTGGGAGTTTTTTGAGCAAAGTCTGAGAGGCGAGAGCCAGAACATGCATAGAGACTCGTCAGCTGTCAACTCTGAATGTCAGATTTTAACCTTTATGTCAGCTTCAGTCTGAAAACGTCTTGAATTCATCAACCCATTGAGCTACCGACACAAAAGCATTCACACCTCTTTGCTCACATTCATTCTGACTACTTTGGCGATAATTTATTTCAGAGGACCTATAATGAATGGCACACAGGTTTTTTTATGTAAAAACAAACACTTAAACCTTGAAATTGAGCGGAAGTTTGTCTGATATCCATAGAGGATCCTCGTTTCTAACAGGTTTTTGGAGTTGTGAAACTCAAGGATGCGTTTGAAAGGCTCACATTGGTCTCAGTTCAGTTTATTTATTTAACACCAACACGTCATCTCAAGGTACTTTAAAAAAAAAAATCCAATTAAACTATACCGATTCTAAGTAAAGACACTCCAAAATGAGGCTAGTTATCTAGCAAAGCAGTCAGGCTCTGTGTATATCTTGGCAACACAGTCAATTAGGCAGAACATAATCAAGGAAGACAAAGAAATCCCCCCCCCCCCCGGCTGCCTGACGTGCCTAATCAGGGACCCCGGTGGAGATAGAGCAATCCAGACAGTAGATCCTTGCTAATGCAGTCCATAGATTTATAATAGTGTGGCAGGACCAAATTCACTCCTTAATAAATGGTGCATGCCTGCTTGAATTTTTGCCCAAAGGCACCTTAGAGATCATCAGACCAGAATAAATAAAAGCTTAAGAACTGCTGATGTTTTAAAACTGAACTTTTTGCCCTGCACTTCGCAAGGAAGTTTTTCTGTTGGAGGAACTGTGTGATTAGTCTCCAAATAGGGTGAGACGACAGAAGCCAAATTAAGATTTTTCAATTAAGCTTCTATCAGGGTGCTGCGGCTCTCAGAATAAGGCGAAAACTCACCTTTGGGCATGACGACGGCCCGAAGAACGCAGCAGAAATAAAGGAGTGGCTCAGGAGGCTCTGAGGGGACAGAGCTTTTCTCTGGCAGCTCCAAGGCTTTGGATCATATAACCATTACACATCAGACAGGCTTCTTCAAACCTGCCCTGAAAACCCACCTTTTCTCATTAGCTTTTTGACGTATGACAAGAGCTCACTTTATCCATTTTATTCAAGTTTCTTACAACATCTTTTGTGTTTGATATTGCATGTTACTCTCATTGCTCGCTTATAACGTCTTTTATGTGTTTATGTATGCGCTACATGTCTCTGCAGGCCGTTTTTAAAGTGCTTATAAATAAAGTTGGCTTGGCTCCAGCAGCGGTAATGCGCATGTCCTCCAGCATGCTCAGCTGGAGCTTGGACTTAAATCTGATTATATATCTGGCTGATTATAATAATGCCGTTTGCTGTCCAACCTGAGCGTGAGAGAATCTGCAGAGGATGGAAATCAAGCAACGCGTGTGCCAAGCTCGTGAAGACATACCCAAGAAGAGTTGAGGCGGCGATTCCTGCCCAAGGTGCTTCAGCCGACTGTTAAATCCACAAATGTGCATTATTAAACACACCCATCATGTTTTTAATATACATTTATAAAAATCAGCCTGAAAATCTGCTTACATTTTTATGTTCTGGGCTATGTTTAAACAAACCTAAGATCCAGTTTGATTTCCATCTAATTCAAAGCAGATAAATCTTTAAAAACAGACGCCAGAAAAAAAAAAAAGATACAAACAAACTTTGCACTTATTTGCAACTTTTATTTCTTTTTTTTCTGCAAATACACTAGAAATGTTTACAAAAAGCACGGTATAAACATTTGTGCAGTGTAAATTATCAAAAACTAAAAATGAATATTACTTTGAAATAATTTTGCACCTAACATGACAAAAGGGTGGGGGATTGTCATCTTCAGCAGCAAAACAAGTTAGTACGTCTTCAAAGGAAATGTCTGCTAGGATATCAAAAAAACTGCGAGATGCGCTCGTTAGGAATCAGTAACAGAAGGGTGGTATGGCACGAAATCAGCAAAAGGAGGGCTTCATTCATCTAAATGTGTGACGTCCCGTCAAGATAATCAGCCTTCCAGTGAACCAGTCCAGTTCCACAGAAATGTTAACCACTCATGAACACTCTCACAGACTCTTCAAAGCACTGGTCATAAACTGGTCCGTCTTTTACACCATTATACATACATATATATATATATATAAATTTTTTTTACATTTTCAGTACAAATAAAAAAAAAATTGAAATGATCACGAGTGGAAAGAAAAGAAATGCTTAAATGACTCTACGGAAAGGAAGAATGTTATGCTACAACTCACAGGAACTCAAGACAAACTTAAATATCACGTGGCCCCTTTAAAAGAAAACATTCACAATTAAGTTCTTTTTCTTTTTCTTACACAACTCTGTATTGCTTCGTCTTACGTAATACTGAGATTTTTGCTTCTCAAAGAGAACCGAAAACTTGTGTTCTGCACCGAGTTAAATAAAAAGAGAAAAAAAAAAAAGCAATACCCCTCAATTGTTTTTTTTTTTTTCCTTTATTCTTTCGCCTTCGTGTAAAAAAGGCACGCACCCATACCTGCGTTCACGCAAACACTGTTACAAATACTTCCCATAATAAGCAGTGGCACAATTCTTTCCTTTTTTCTTTTTTTTTTACCCCCCCCCCCCCTTCCTTTTCTAAGTTAGGCGGTGGCGGTTTAGTGGCACAGCAGTTATCACAGAGAGCAAACACGGCGGCCCGAGCGGATCGATTGGGGTCATCTTTGGTCGAGCGCGGACGAGCCAATGGGCTCGGAGGACCAGAGTGGTGGGTCAGCGGAATGGAGTGCGGAGCGGGCCTCCGTGTTTGAACGGGATGACTCGGCTCCCTGGATTAAGGTGTTTCAGGGATATTAAGCGAGGTGAACAGCTATGAACTGTGCGTTTGCACAAGGTGGGAGCGGCATGCATGGAGATGCGATACGGAGGCTCATCGGTGGATGACTAACATGAGGGGAAGAGCTCGATACTGTTGCAAACATTGGCTTTTGGCTCAGAGGTTAGGATAATACTCATTATTGAGCATTTAATATGAAACTGTTAGCTTAGCGCAAAGAACGCACTTAAAAAAAATAGATTTTTGGAGGGATTTTGGTGCATCTTAAAAAAAACAAAAAAAAAACCTCCAATTCAGAACTGATCAAAATTGCAGTTGAAGATATTTCTATGTTGCAGAAGCATAGAAAAATAATGGAGATAGTGCCGCAGATGATGCAAGAGTGGCTCAACCCCTTTAAAGACATTTTAACCAACTATAATAGCCCCCAAAATGATACGTATGATATGCTCGGATTATCTTCTATTAAATAAATGAGTGATTTCAGTTTGATAGATTATAGAGTGATTATTAATCGCTAAGTCGGATGGGTTTCACGTCTTGTGCTCAGGTCCTGAAAAAAGGTTGGAAACAGCAAAAAAGCCTCCAGAAACCCAGTGAGAGCACAAGGTGGTGAATACAAATACACGAGTCCATAGGTTATGGCAATTTTAGCAGCAGTAACAAATACAAAAAAAAAAAACAAGAATATCAAAAACAAGACACTCCAACTGGTGTCTGAAAGCAGGTAACACAGAGACAAACCTTTGAAATGCGCTGAACACATTTGGACCACTTGAATTGAAACAATCAGGACAAATAACCACAAATAAACAAGACTGGCACCATTTCCAGGCAAAGTGCAGGGAAGGGTTTTTTTTTTTCCGTTTTTTTTCTGCTCGACGGTATTATGGCCTTAAATTCGCTCCCTGGCACAGACCGCCAGAGGAGGTCTGACAGACGTGGCGGACACAGAGGGTGAGACACAAAGACGACGTAAGACAAACAGTGATTCAAGTGCAGTGTGCCGAGTTCGCCTGAACGCCTGCAGCTCCTTGGCAAACTGAGTGAGCGCACAGCGGCGGGCGGCACACCGGGACCGAACGAGCACGGCACCTGACGTCATCTCTGACAGATCAGCTGCAAATACAAAAAACAAAGAGTCCCGCAGTCCAAATTGTGCTTTTTTTTTTTTTGTTCCTTTCTCTTTCTCTGTATCTCTAATGAGGAGCCGTGAGGACGAGGTGGAGCGTCGACACTGGAGGAAAGTTAGTGTCTCTCGGCACGCCAGCTGGATTTGGTCAGAGGTATCTCGAGTTAGTTCCCCTTTACGTGTATGTACAGTAGAAGTGTTCCCAGCTTATCTGAATACGCTGAACCCTGGTAAGGCAGAAAGCAGGTTCAAGCCTCCCTTGTAAGTCAAGTTGGTGTTTTTTTTTTTTTTTTTTCTCTTCCTTTTTTCTTTTTTTTTTGCTGAATATATGTTTTCAATCGTTTTAAAGCAACAACGCCTCAAATCAAGGAGGACTTTCTCGCAATATCAGCACTCTGTAAATAGTGTTTTAGGCAAAAAAAGGTGAATAAGAGAAGGTCAAAATCACGAGTATCTCAGGTTTCATACTAAACTGTGCCTGCATTAGGAAAAACAGTAGTCCGTTTAAAAATAAAGGTGCACACACAGACTCTCTGACTCATACTGGAAGTGCAATGTGTATAACCTGCAGGTGCACTAATGTATCGGAGAAAAAAAAAAGGCTCAGTTGATTTATTTTTCTGCTTTCTTTACAAAATATACTAAGTTTATGTTTGTTAGCAAAACTGTTAACTCGTCTGAGGGCTTTTTTATTCTTGGAAGGCTCAAAGTTTTTCCTCCTCTCGCAGCGCTGACAGACTACGGCCGTAACAACGCCGGCTGCTGTTGGAGTTATGCTAAACACGGAGTTTCTGCTCAGAGGATCATGCGTCCGTGTGTAACAACTGTCTAAAGTTTTTCATTTTCCCTCATGGCAGAATTATGGAAAAAGTTAAATCTCTGGTTGAGTCCAGCTTCCTAGTTAAAAAAAAAAAAAAAAAAGTCCCTCTGTGTTCAAGGCCTACCAGGACAGAGATGTTTACGCTCTGTGAGGGAGGGGCGGGGTTTGTGTTGCGGTCCTGCAGGCAGTGGCGGCCATGCTTGGCAGGTAGCGCGGAGGAGGATGGACAGTCAGAAGAGTGCTCAGGAAGAGGATCAATGGTCTCTGTGGGCTAAACAATGTGTTGGGTTTGTGTCCCGCTGTGTTCCCGGTCCTCCCCCACCCACGGTGAGGAAACATCCCACACCCCCTTGTGCTGCTCCTTCAGACCCCTCCAGACCTCCTGGCTTGGGGAAGGGAGTCCTCAATCAACACTTCTGGGCCTCCACTGGAGACATGGCAATGTAGGAGCCGTTCTTCGTCGGCTGGCTGGCCGGCTTGTCCGACGAGTCGTCCGGTTTGTCGCTGACTTGTGTGTACGCGGTGTCGTCTTTTGCCGTCTGAAAAGGAAGAGCCGGGAGGGAGGGAGGGGGGCGGAAAGTGTCATTACCGACCTTTTTTTTATATAATTTTTTTTAATTAACATCAAAATGGGATCAAATGCTTTGACTGAAATGCTTTACGGTGAACCACAAGAAAACAGACATCAAATCCACATAGCAATACATTTAAATTAACCAACGAAAAATAAATAAATAAATTACGCTGAAAGCGAGAAACCAAAAAGATGTCATGTTGCATGAAAACAATTACAAATGATAAATCAGAAATTAGAGATGCACCGATGACTTTAGCTTGGCACCAGCTGGTGGACGGCCAGTCTGGAACTGCCCGACCGGTCAGTGAACGCACCGCGCCTAAACGCTACCAGGTCGCTGTGTGTGCTCGCCCTCACTGAGGGAAGACACGCAGCCTTTTTCAGTGGGACTGATGACAGCCATTTAAAAAGGAAATAATGTTGTTGTTTTTTTTTTTTACATGTTGAGACGTGTCTGATTCATACAGGTTGTGGGAGAGAGCGAAACTTTCAGCAGGTAACAGGAAGGCTTAACGGAGAACAGCAAAGTAGCTGTTTTATCCTCTGGAGCTTTCAGCTTCAGTGTCTCTGCTCTGTCTTCTGTAACCCCCAGTGGGTCGAGGCAGATGATCGTTCATACTGAGCCCGGTTCTGCTGGAGGTTTTTCCTTCCCATTAATGGGGAGTTTTTCTTTCCACTGTCGCTTCATGTTTGCTCAGTATGAGGGATTGCTGCAAAGCCATCAACAATGCAGACGACTCTCCCTGTAGCTCTACGCTTCTCCAGGAGTGAATGCTGCTTGTCGGGACTTTGATGCTGGTTCCCTTAGAGAGGACATTTTTTTACCAATCTATATAATCTGATTGAATTTGACTTTGGAAAGTGTTTCATGAAATGGCGCTATATAAATAAAATTGAATTGAATTGAAGACGGATTTACAAACGTTGGCCGGCTTCTGAAAAGCTCAGTGAAGGTAAGGATTTACAGCCTCTAGAATATATATACACCGATGTTATAGAAACACTATTTAGTCTCGAATCTCCCCATTGAGGGACAGCAAGGTATTTCTTATCCTACTAGCCATGCTAATGGCTAATATAAGATGCTAAAGCTAGTTTAAATGTGAACTTTGTAATCTACAGCCTTTGCTCTTTTTCTCCATTTATAAACATAAATAACAAATGGCTGCTCACATTTGGAAGGCTGGACAGTTTTTATTATTAATTTATTTGAATTATTTGAATTTCCTTTATCTTAGTTTCATTTTGTTTTTTTAATGGGACGGCGTAAAATTATTATCGGAAGGGCAAGGCTTTCCAAATATTAGGCAAAAAGGCCAAAAAAATTCTGATCGATGCATCTCTAAAAAAATAAATAATACATTAAATAAGCTGGATAAGTTTTTAAAAATGAGAATAAAAACAAAGCGAAACTGAAGACTTACAGTAAAAGAATGAAAAGCTTCAGTAAAATCAATACGTTTTACTTCATTCTAGAACAGAAAAGGAAAAAAAGGGGGGGGTTAAACAGAAAATTAAACTCAAAACATTGTTAATACAACACATTACATTGCAATTAAGCATGTCCTAAACGTTTTCTCAGGAATAAACGCTTGTACCGCTTGACCTTAGCTGTACAAGTGTTTATGGTGAGAAAGGAAAATCCATCCTAGTTCACTTCAAAGCTCAGAAGCTTTGTTTACCCAATATATATATATTTATTTTCATATAAAAAAAACTTGCACAAAATGTGATCGGTGCTAATGGAGTTACTTTTTCCCCTCTGAGGCAGAGCCAGGCTAACCGTCTCCAGTGTTAACGCTGAGCTACGGTAAGTAAGCATGTCCTGGCTTCAGTTTTACAAGGACATGCAGCGTCACACTTGGTGAAAAGCCCAGGTAACGCAAAATAATCAAAGGCTTCTGTGAAGAAACATTTAAAACGTCTTTAACTTAAACTGCAGTTTAAAATCTAGTACTGACCGACGTATTGTGACCGGGCGTGGTCTTCATCAGAGTCCTTGTCTGCTATGGTTTAAACACGCCTGTACTATTATTATTATTATTATTACAATTACTATTAATATTATTAAAGAACAACCCCTCAGTCAGGGCCGTCACTATTGATCACATTACAATATAAACTCGTTTTATTTAGCAACATTATCCCCCTGTACTTTGTTTGCCTAATTTTTTAACTTTATTTTACCCTCTGATGACTTTATCAAGTTATATGAACAACCCTTCTCTGATCCCTGATCATCACATTGAAAAAACAATATAGAGAAAATCAGTTTTCTTCACTTTTCTCTTTTTTAAAAGAAGCTCTTTACATTACAACACGAGACTGCCGATCACTTTATTAATCACCATATTGTTAAATGAGGTTAAAAGAAGAATCTATTTTCTTTTTTCCTCTCCCCTTTGTTTTACACCTTGTGACGGCAACAAAGAGGGACTTAAATAAGTGGAGGGCCGTTTCTCCGGTCAGCTCGTTAACGTAACACCATAATGAAGACAGAGCCTGGTTCAAACCCAGCGGTCAGTATTTATTTTGAATTGCTGCGTAAAACAAAAGTCTTTTTAAATATTTTTTCCCCACACCTCGCCTTAGATCATTTTTATGGCCCTTTGCTTTTGTCACACTGGGCCCGTTTTCCCTGACAGTAGGAAGCCTTGTGTGTGGCCTAAAGAGGCCGGGACACCGAGGCTTCAAAGCAGCACATAAAAAAAAAAAAAAGCATCATCTGATCCAGAATTGCTCATGCTGGTTTGGCTGCAGAGAAATCATGCGGTGTTAGTGAATGTGTGCAGAACTTTGTGTTAAACTCGCAGCAGCTCAGTGCGGCTTGTTGCAGAAAACAATTAGACGTGCAGAAACACTTTAAAACCGAGGTCTGGTGTGGAGGCTAGGCCTGTTTCACCCTGTGAGCGGAAGTCAGCGGCCGGCTACAGAGCTGCGCAGGACCATTACTGCGGCTCAGCGTGAAGCAAAGCTGCTGCTCCTTACCTTCTTCTGGCGGTTTCTGCAGAATAAAACCACGAGCACCAGCAGCAGGATGATGCCCAAGCCCACGATGAGCAGCGGGAAGTTGGACGCGAGGGTGACGATCAGGAGCAGCGTCCTCATCTGAGACGCCGAGTCGTCGTCGATGGTTGCCGTCTAACATTTGGGGACAGAGGAGAACGCGTTGGTTTGTGGTTCAGGTTATCGTTACCAAAACATCGGCGGGTTTGGCGCCTGAGAGCGGAGCCTCACCTCGTTGACAAACATGATGGGGAAAATGGTCTCGTTGATGAACCTAGTTTTGCTATAGAAAAAAAGAAGAGAGAGAGAGAGAGAGAGGTGGGGGGGGGGGTTAGGAGGAACATCTGGCTCGACATGCTGCCTGAATGTGGAGAGTGTGTTGCAACAGGAAAGTGGGTCAGAGTTTAACGGTGAAACTTACGGGAAGCCTGGGACTCTCTTCAGGATAATGTTGAGCTGAGCTCTCTTGCAGGCACGGATGGGAACCCCCGTGGTCTGGAAGAGATCAGAGCAGAGCGGCCCTTTACTTTGTGATCGTTTCCACATAAACACCTTTATATCGTCACATATTTGACTAGGAGAACTCAACTGTTTGCATCAAAAGGACACAATCAGATTAAGAACACACACACCGTCAATGCCGTTCAGCAGGCACACACGCCACGATGCGGCCGCGATTCCTTTTGTTTTGCGCTTACTTGACTTGTTCTTTCTCCAGAGGAGAACGATTAAACAGCAGCTTAACAATTTGGCTACGCAACTCTGAATTTATAGTGGATTAGATCTAATCCACAAAATTATACAAACGGGCTTCAACGGTAGAAGCACAGACCCCTGCTAACATTTGGTTTAATGTCTCTCAGTGAGCTGGATCTCAACCCTCATCCATTTTGCAACCATAAACGAGCGTCTGCCGTAATCCTGGCTGGATAGAAGACAAGCAACGTCTCTTAGTCAACTCTAAAATTGTTATTATTCAAAACCAGACTTAAAGCCCATCTGTTCTGCACCAGCTGTCAAGCATGGCGGCGGCAGCTTCATGCTGTGGGACCGTTTTGTAAAAGCAACCCCAACGTCAATCAGTTCAAATGAATCATTAGAGGCCTAATGCTTGTATAATAATCCTGGTTCTGGTAAATGCATGCAAACGTTTAAACGTTTAAGCAGCCCGCATAGTGCAGGTCGAAATAAAAGATCCTGACTAGCGGATCAGAGTGGGACGCTGCCTTTTCGTGCGTTTGCCGTACCGGCTGCAGGTCCAGGTACGTCTCGTGCTCCTCCTTGTTGGGGTTGAGGCCGTCGACGGCGTTGATGTAAGCAGGGTCGGCCTGATAGAAGTGGGGGAAGGACACGACGATGGGAGCACCTTGAAGAAGAACAGATTTGACAAATGTGCATGTGAGACAAGTTGCTCGTTTGAGGATGTGGCAAAAACATCTAACGGCTGGGAAGCGGTTACAGAAGACGCGTGACGAGACGCCGCACGACCCGCCGCACGACCCGCCGCACGACCCGGCGTTTGGTCACATGGAAACAGACGCGGATGGCGTTCAGGTGCCGGGTGAAGATGGTGCAGCGTTCAAGGACGAACGCAGGCAGGAGATTTTCCACAACAAACATTGTTCTGCTGGAAGTTGTACACTGCAAAAAGAAAACTAAAAGCTACACTTTCTTGAATGTTGCCCTTGATTTGAGCAGGTAGATAAGTCGATTTGCTAATGGAATAAGATTTTTACACATAAAATAGGAACAACTCATCTCAGTCATCTTATTTCAAGTGCATTATATCTAATTATCTTATTTTAGGGGTAAAAATACTTTGCCTTGCTTACCTGCTGAAATCAAGGACAAATTCACCGATTTCAAGAAATTTTTACTTTCTTTTTGCAGTGTATATAGAACAGATAACATTCCTCAGAACCAGCTCCCCCTTATTTACAAAATAAACCCACATTTACGCAACAGAAACACCACACTGCCAAGATGAAACGATTATCGCACATGAAAGCCAAACTGCTCCCCTTAAACGTGTCTTTATTATCTTAAGCAAACTAATTCAAATAGAGGATTCCTCTCGTTTTACTACCTGAAATGTTAAAGTAAAGAACCACTGGGTGCGCGGCTTTGCAGGCCAGAGCGACAGCTGCGAGCAACGCTTTACTTAACGCCGCAAAGTTTGAGCCGTCGGTGAGAAACACGAGACAAACTCAGGAAACCAACAAATCCTCAGGAACCAGAACGCTGAGAGGCTGTTTGCATAAAGAAATTAAGCCGATTTTAGCAATCATTTGGTTATTAAAATATTATGGAAATGGGATTCGCTTTTGTTTTGGCATTTCATTTTCAGGGTTTGTGAAGCGCCTGAAGCGTCGCCTGCCGCTTTGATCCAAACGCTGGATCTGCCCATGAAAAAAACAGGTCAATCCTTCATTTTTTTTTTAGAGGTTTACATGTAAAATTTAAGACATAATATCAGAATATCAACCTTTAAAGTGCTGGAAGCGCCTTAATTTTTGACCTACACACACAATCTCACCATTATTTAAACACTACCGTACGCTAAATAAAATATTTCGTCGTGAGATAAACTTTATCTGCTTTGACACGCCTAAAATTAGATCAATGGTTTCATTTCAATAGTCTTTAAACAAGAAAGTCATTTTTTTGTGCAATTAAACAAAACTCTGGAGCGAAACTTGCTTTCCCCCCCCCCCCCCAATCGTATAAGACTAAAAACGTAAAAAAAAAAAAAAGAAGTAACTCTAACGTTACATTTCCGGTGAGTTGCAAGAATGATCAGCAAGGTTACAGGGTCGGAGGAGAGATTGCTTTACTACGCCGATCCCTGCACACACACACAATCGCCGTCATAAAATCTCGGTGCGCAGTCAGCAGAGTTAATAATTGAACCGCTGCCGAGTCAAATCTGAGGAGCTCAAACACCGGGAATGTCAGACATCAGGCGGAGGAGGAGGTCGCTGACCGAAGAGGTGGACTTTTTGGACCGGGGGGGGGGAATCTGTGTCATGAGGTTAGTTGGGATTTAAGGGTACCGCTGATAAGTAGGTCAGTCAGAGGGGACTGAGGAAGGGTTGATTGATCGGGGCCGGGGTCGTACCTTCTCGACAAACGCTGACTTTCAGCACCCCCGTGCCGAGGCAGTCTCCAGCCGGCACGCAGAAGCCAGCGTTGGTGGGATTTTCGTCGGGACTCATGAGGACGTCGTTGGGGGGTGCGAAGCGGTAGGCCTGGATTCCCTTCACCTCCACGTCCTTTACGTACGCCAGATGAATTGACCTGAGGGGGAAAAAAAGCAACCGTTTAATCTACTAATCCTCTGTCTAAAATTAGAGCTACGCTCTGGAGAAAAAAAAAAAAGAAACACAATTAACTAAATAATAAACCCTGGTATCTCTTTCCTGGTGTTTACTGCCAGCCTTATCGTACGTCGTACCGTCACACGTACTTATCAGCGGGTTGTGTGTAAATGACTTAGCTGGTATTTCCTTCCATGCCATAAACCTGACTGAGAGGCTTCATCCTCCCCTCCGCCACGACGCTTTGACGGTAACCAAATGAGCTAAAAAAAAAATAAAACAGCAACAACAACCAAACGTGTGTACCGGCAGAGGTCGGCGGCGAAGATGTACAGCAGCTCGTTCCTGTCGATCAGCGGGTGGAAGACGGCGCCGTCGGTGCCGTTGATCATGTTGCTCTGATTGGACGACCACCACGACATTTTACTGGTGGAGAGAGGAATGAAGCAAGGAAACTTTTAAGTGGGAACGTCACGTCTATGCGGGAATAGAGAGATGGTTGAGAACTTTACATTAAACACATTAAAGTGTGGTTCTGAGCAGCAGCAGCCGGTACCTTTCTGGGCTATTTTTCTTTTTTTTTTTTTTAAACAAACGTAAATACAGATTATTTTATCCCAATGCTAACAGCTGATCCAACGAGATCCAACACCAAAGTGGACGTCGAGAGAATCAAACTTTTATCCTTGAAATTTCACGCAGATCTACCCAAACATTATTTTACAAACTTTTAAACCCTTAAGCCTTTGGTTTTGGACGCTTACTTACACGGAAGCGAAGACAAGAGGCGCCGCGGCACCAATAATCCTCCTGTGTGAAACGTGACCACTGATATAAAAGTGGTTTAAGGGTCTATAAAATAACGTCTGGTGAGGCTTCTCATATCTTTACCTGGTTACGTCGCTGTACTTTGATATCAAACAGCTACCATGACCGCAAACACGTCACAGTTTTCACTCTCAGGTCTACGTTTCACACAGGAAGCGTGTTGGTGGCCCACCGCCCTCTACCTCCATTTCCAGAATAAATTCTAGACAACTGTGTAAATTATCACCCTATATGAATGTGAAATATTTGCTACACGTAAGATATTAACTACTCTGACAAGTCAGCTTCATAATAATTCTGAACTATCCCTTTAAGATACCACAGAAAAAAGACAAATAATGATTTCAAACTCAACATTTTCTACAATATATTGCCAAATTGCAGCAAAGCCCATTTAAAATCTAAATCTAAATATCTTAATGAACCATAATCATTTGTTTCGGTCAGAGATTTTTATAACTATTCACGATAAATCCATCCATCGACAACGATAAAATAAGTTAATATTCTCCAACAAGCAGAAACAGAATCAACCGGATTGGGCCTGCTCGTGTTGACCCATCTCAAACCACACTTTCACCCAATTTTGGGTCTCCGCAACGTCTAATTTTGCAATAGTTTCAGCCTCAGACCCAAAGAGCAAAGGTTCTTGCCCCTGGACAAAGCAAACATGGATATCGGGGACAACAGGAAGTTTTAGCCACATGCTGACAGAGGAGTTTCATATCATTCAGGAAAGCAGCAGACTGGTGGATGGGGGGGGGGGGGACCAGATAGATTGGCTCAACCTAAAAGTTTACCTCAGGCCATTCCAGGTGTCGATCTTGCCGTAATCCAAGTAGTTCTGCTCGCCGGTGTGGAACACAAACTCTCCTTCGTGAGTGCCGTTTTTCTGTGGAGGAGGAGGGGAAAACACGGCGTTGAGACATGCTGCGCTGAGGAACGACAGAGCAGGAAGCAGTGGAAGCACCAGCTGTCAGAAACGGCATTTATCACCGGGGTCACATGACCCTGTTGGTGGGGGGAACAAAAAAAAAAACACTCCTTTGTATTTGTTCTGACAGGCCCGGCGTACTGAGAGCAGATCTGGTGTTTATGGCCATAAATTAAAATAACTCATTGATTTTATTGTGTTAAGGTTTTTTTTTCCTTCTTCCTGTATTCCAGTTTAAAATAAATGAAAAAAAAAAAAAAACTCAAAAGGTCATTTCTGTTCGTTTTCCTGTCAACAGAAATGATCAATTAAAAGGCTCGTCAGCTCTATCTGAGTAACCTCAAATGCAACCCTTCAAAGTCATGCGCTTGATTACGTTAGCGCTCGACGCGAGCTACGGACGCCGCTCTGTCAACGGGAAGCACGAAATCTTCCATCAGCATTAGGCGCACGTCTTTTCGAGCGACATCACCACCGACTTCCCCCTTTTTTTTTTGTCGTTTCAGTAACTCTGAGCGATGAGTCGATGCCCTAATGGTTTCGCATGACAACAAAAAAAAAACAAAACAAACAAAAAACACAAAACCACCAGAACCCACCTTCCACATCAGGCCAAAGTATTCGTCCACATCCGGCTTCATTTTATGGATCTTTGACAGCAGCGGGTCCTTGAAGCCCCACAGAATCTCGTGGACAGTTCGAGTCATGAAAATGTCAACCCCCAGGGAGCTCACGTAAACGGAGACCATGGACCGCAGGAAAAAGTTGTAGGAGTTCAGCTCGCTCATCACCGCCTTGGAGAGACAGTTAACGACAAGGGAAAAGTGCAGTTTTACAAACTGAGAAAGGAACTTATATACTACTTCCTGTTATTAGCTCGTCGTTTTAGGTTGCTGTTACATGCTTGACTTGGCCCAGTGTACATTTTAAAGTTTATATGTCTGAAACATGAAAATGTCACAATAAAACGAACATGACGGTGATCTGGGGGAAAAAAAAAAAAAAAAAACAGACTGTCCGTCAAGCTTAAGGACAACGTAGCGGACGGTTTGTCTCACCACGTATGGGATGTTGACTGTCGTGATGACGTCCACCTCAGGGTCACCAGCTGACTTCTCAGGAACAAAGACAAAAGATTTGGGGTTCAGGGCATAAATCTTGGTGCCGTTCTCCAGGAAAGTTACGTTTTCCCGTGGCCTGTATTCCCTGGTGTGGACAGGACATTGGTCAGTCACTTTGGCAAAAAAGAAGCAGATGATAAACACTTCCTCTGGCTGCCTGCAGCACTAAATCTGGATCACATGTCCAGCTCAGCGGCGCCTGGGAGAAGCTCTCTCTTAATGGCAAAATGGCATCAAGCAACAGGTTATAAACAAAAGCATTTACACCCATTAAACTTCCTCACATATTGTCACATTCAAACATGATTTTTTATTTTTTATTTTAACAGATTGAAAAAGGTGGAACACCTACGTCTAAACTGTACAGCCGCCTTTTACTGCAATTACAGCTGCACAGCTTTTAGGGAATGCCTCTACAAGCTTTCAGCCATTCATCTTCAGAAAAAAAGCTCAAACTGAGTCAGACCGCATACAGAGAACCTGCTTACACAGTCAGTTTTAAGGTTAGCCATAGAGAGGTTATTGACTCTTATTATTTGCACTTCTGTGTACGGTAATACACAGAAAAGTCATTCTGTGCATATTTTCTCTCCCTCTTTTCTGGATCTCTCCTCTGGGTGGGTCGCTGTATCTTTTGTCTACTTTATTTGTACGAATAATTTGACGTTTAGAACATTTTGAGCAAAAACAACAAAACAAAAAACTAGAGGTGCACCGATTGCAGTTTTCTGGCCGATCACCGATCTTTAAAAAGCCTGACGTGCTAATTCCGATTTTGAGAAAGACTGATTTATTTCTAAATAACTGACACGGCCAGTAGCTATAAGCTCACAAGACACCTTCAATATATCAAACGTATCTTGAAAAACATTAATCAGTACCCATGAAACGACGAAAACGTCTCAAATAAGTGCTCTCAAACATAAATAAAAGTTTAGAGCATTGACAGTGGGTGATTTAGACCATTGCAGAGGTAGATAAGATCAGTGGATAAGATCGGTTTCACATCTACACTGCAAAAAGAGAACTAAAAATAAGTACAATTTTCTTGAAATTAATGTATTTGCCCTTGATTTGAGCAGGTAAATGAGATTATTTGCCAATGGAATGAGTATTTCTACCCCTAAAATAAGATAATTAGATTTACTGCACTTGAAATAAGATGATGGAGAATTAATTTTTCCTATTTTAAGTTAAAAAATCTTATTCCATTGGCAAATAATCTTATTTACCTGCTCAAATCAAGGGTAAATACATTCATTTCAAGAAAATTATACTGATCTTTAGTTCTATTTTTGCAGCGTAGGTATTGGCCGATCACCGATCACCAAAGATTAAGGAAATCGTAGCCGATCCATCGGTGCACCCACACACAAAACGCTCTTATAACCTCAGGCAGCCGGGAACGTCTGGACATGAAACCTACCTGTAAGTATAAGGGCCGATCTGTTGAACAGACGCCTTCTTTCCTGCCAAAAACTCCTCGGGATTGGTAACGTTGAAGAAGTAATACTCCATGTAAACGGGTGGGGGTGGATTCTTCCATGACTCAAACACTTGGCTCTTCTCCGTCAACGTAATTTCCTGTCAACCAGAAGAAAAAAAAACAAAAAAACAACAACAACGTAAAACACACATTCAGACTGAGAAACAAGCCAAAACCAAACATATCTTTAAGCAGCTCTGAGAGTCAAGGGCGTAAGCTTTCGGTTTCATCGTTTTCAATCGCCGTCAGAGTCTTTGGCCGCTCTGAGCGCCATCTGAGGGAGCACATGGCACTTTTTCTTTTTAGAGAGGAACCAGTGTGACGACAAGGCCTCACAAACCCAAAGAAAAACAGAAGAAGAAAAAAAAAAAAAAAATGTCTGTCAGGCCTGAAAAAGCGTCAGTAGATCCAAACAAGAACGGCAGCTAGTTCAGAGTTTGGCAAGCCTGGGCAAAAAACCTGCCGAAAAGACCACAAAGCTCTCTACCATGTGGCAACGACGACAGGAACCACGTTTGGAGCGTTCCACACCCGATACGTGTCAGTGTGTCGGAGAGGTTTTATAATCCGAGCAGGAAAACGTTTAACGCACACCTCAACGCAAGCGCTTTTAAACACCTTTAGGCTTTAATCGGATGGAGAAGGCGAGGAAGCTTCCGGAGAAGGCTGAACATAACATACTGTAATGTTTAACCTGAGCAGTCGGCTGTGAAGCAGCATGTTAGCTCAAGGTGTTTGCTGACTGGAAAAGTAAATCAGCATCTGGGAAGAGAGAAAACGACCCGCTTCCTTTGGTTCCTTCTTAAAGCCGGAGTCCCTGAGAGGCCTCAAAGCCTCGGAGAAGCCGCACACATCGTGTACTGCGGGCTTTCACAGGAGCTTACCGTGGAGGAAATATAGCATAAGGTGTGTCTGGAACTTCCTGTTTGGGTTACGACTTCCAGCATCCAAAGTGCCCTAATGGATGCCCCCCCCCCCCCCCCCCCACACACACCCTCTTTGTTGCAGCATTTATCCTTGATTTGAAAAAAACAACAGCAGCAAAAAACAATGGCATAAAATAAAAGATTTGACGTTTCTAACAGTCACCCTAAAGTTTAAAGATGCACCGATCAATTAACCAGAGACTGTTATCGGCCAATTTTTCCCTTGATCGGCGCTGATCTGGGATTCATTCAAATAGAAATAAAAAAAGAAATAAAAACAAATAACAAAACTAAGAACTCCCACCACTTTTGTTAACGTTTATTTTTGTTTTACATTTCATAAAAATCAGATTAAAGGGATGAGGATGATCAAATAATTATTAAAGGTATACTATGCAACCGGGGTTGATTTTCCAGCGAGGCTCCCCCCAGAGGGCGAAAGTAAAAGTGCACTGTCGTAAAGATGCTCAGCTGTTCTGGTTTCTCCGTCAAGACAGGCGCGGTTGTCTTGAGCTTAGCAGACAGGCGAACGCAACGAAAAGTGGAAAAAACGGCAGTACAAACAATGACTAACACAGTGAAGGTATGAACATCAAGCCGCCTCGCCAAGCCGCCGCCTCGCCAAGCCGCGGCTGCCGCCGCCGCCTCGCCAGTTTTATTATTATTATTATTTATTTATTTTTATTTTTTTTATGTTGGCGAGACGCTACCGCCGCCGCCTAGCAAAGCCGCAGCCGCGGCCGCCACCTCGTCGCGGCCGCCGCTGTAGCGTCTCGCCAACATAAAAAAAAACAAATAATAATAATAATAAAACTCGATATGCTTGCATGTTTATTTGACGTTAACACGCGGTTCTTTGTTGTTGCTTTCGCGCGTGCATATAGTGAATGGCAGGGCAAAAACACATGGAGTTCTCGCCGTAAAGCGAGACTTCTGTGGGCGCGGGCCGAGGGCTCTTGCATTGCAAGTGCGGTATTTCCCCCACAGACCCCCAGGGCGGCCGAGAAAACCTTTGTTCGACCTGGAATGACTCATTTAATCATCCAAAACGGTATGGAACTCATTAATTAACTGAAAAATGTTGCATAGTATGCCTTTAAAGTTTCTGTTGGATTCAAAACAACTACGTCTCAAGGGATCAGCAGTTTGTTTTTACTATTTAATGTGCATTTAATGTTATATTTACTAGGGTCAAAAAATATATAAAAAAAAGGGTTAAAATCTGAATCGGCAGCTTAAAGAGGCCAGAAATCGGTAAAATAAAAAAATAGCCTGATCGGTGCGTCTCTCCCTAAAGTCACGTTTAAGACGAAACAGCAACGCAGCAACTGACCCGACTGAAAACTAAACGATTTTAGGTCACATCAGAAACGACTGAATGAGAAGTTTTAGTTTGCCACCACCGTGTCTCCAGCATCGAGTCCTAAAAGAGAACTAGAGGTATTTAAGGAGCCCGACTCTCTGGAGTCGTGATGAGAGCGCTTAATTAAAAGCTGAAATGAAAAGGCATGACCATCAGCTGAGCAGGGACAAATTAACACATTATATACGTATATATACATATATATATATAAATAATCTAAACTACCGGTTGAGAAGTGGGCCGCTCCCCCTGATCGTGTGACTCCAGCATGCGGGAATCCTTGTGTTTGTCAAACCTCAGATAAAGGTCATTCAAAAAGGGCCTCGGGCAAAAGGTAAAAGAACAGTAATTCATCAGGGGAAAGCCTTCCTCTGTCAAAAACAGGCGCGTGTAACTGTGTTTTCACTGAACTGAAGGGAAAAAAAAGTCACAGTAAGACAAGCGCAGCTTCATGGAAAACTAGCTGCCTTGACCTTGTTCAAGGCTTTTTTTTTTTTTATACACTTAGGTGAAAAGGAGTGGCATGAATGCGTGTCGTTTTGTGTGTGTTTTTTTCCTACTTTTGTCATTTGAGCCAGATGATCGGGGATTTGCCTAAGCAGGATAAACAGCGAGGTATTAGGCGACGTCTTTCTGGCAACAACTACAACAAATATAATGCCCTCAAGGGTCAGAAAGCCAAGAAAGTCCTCGCCCTGGACGTCCTGGAGGCGGCTTTGGCTTTACTCTCACAGAAAGACGCGCCTGGCCTCAGATCAGACGGGCTTTTTGGAGGCCGCTCAGCGTGTCCGGGGCCCCGAGTCTGATTTATTTGGGAAGACCGTGGCGAAAGAGGATTAGCCGACGCTGTCATTTCTTGTCACCAGCAGCTGCATCAAAGCCCCGCTGATGAACTTTTTTTTTTTTTTTTTTTTTTGCTGAACTCCCTTAATTTGGGTCCGACTGGGACGCTCCTGCCTGACTCAGACCTGGACCCTGACCCCTAGTGTCCCCCTGCTCCACATTCCCTTGAAAACCCAACGCCGTGGTGCACGCCGGGCAGAGGAATGCAGGGTAAGAGCAGCGAGTGGGCGTGCAGGATGCCAGTAACCCCACCCAGCCGGGCTACACATCCATCAGCCCCCTACACTCTCCCCCCATCCACCAAACTTCAACAACAAGCAGAGACGACACGACAGCTTAATACATTTTAAAAATCAAGACGCTCTATTCTCCCAGAGATCACGCAGGCAGAGGATGCCATTTCTGGGTCTCACGCCAGTTCATTTCTTTGATTAAATGAATGCAGATTTTGGAACAGGGTCCTGGTAAATACCCACTGCAGACAGTCAGGACTCCAGATTTGCCTGCCTGCTCACTCACTCAGTCTCCCCTCCCCCAGAGCTGCACAACCCCCCCCCCCCCCCCCTCTTTACCTCCCATTTATTTACCAAGACTTCTACTACTGCCTCCTGTAAATCACTGAACAGTGAGAAAAAGGCTGTGGCGCCTGCATCCGACAGAAATGTGTCGCAGAGCTGGGCAGGTTACCAGCATGCCCTCAGGATTAAACCACAGCAGATCTACAGCCAATAGAAAACGTCAGATGTTAAAGAGCCTTTAAATGGGAGGAGGTGGGCTTCACCTCCATCCTCTGTGGGGAGTTGTAGGGGATTTCAGCCTCGGTTTTTAAAACAGAAACCATTTGTTTAATAACCACAGAGCCTCTCGTGGAATCGTGGAAAAACAAATAGAAATAAAGCAGATTAATCGGCCAAAAAAATAAATAAAAAAATAATTCAGGGGACGCACTCGTTCCTATCCCGGATGAGGAGTCTGTGACCCTCGTCTGTGACACGCTAATAAATGCAGCTTTGATTTGTCCCTGCAGACCACAGACCTTTAAAGCCCCTTTAAACACAAGACACGGCGAGGCAGGGAGGAGGGAGGGAGAATAACGGGCTCACCTTTTTTAGCCGGCTGTGGATCATCGTTTGGAAGACTTGAGCCACGACCAGGGCGATCCCCACGATCAGGAGGTGAGCGCAGACGATGCCAGTGGCGTAAATGCAACAGGATCTCCGGGTCATGATGCCGAGGGAAAATGTAACTTCACGGAAGTCCAAAAAAAATATTTACGTAAATATAAATATATATTTAAAGAAGAACGGGCTGAGAATGTGTAGGACCGGTCAAGGCTCGGTTCCGCCGTCTCCAGAGCAGCAGCAGCGGGTTCAAACTTCTCTCTTCACCGGGGGGGGGGAGGTTGGAAGCGGCGTGCGGTCCTCCCGGTGAGGCGGAGGGGGTTTAAATTGTTGGCACTTCCTTTTTCTGTAAAAAAATATAATAAAATAAAAAAATTAACTAAACGCCGTTTAAACCCCTGAAGAGATGGAGGACCGAGCTGCTCGGAGACGGAGGTGGAATGAAACAGCGGCTCGGCACCGCTTCTCGAGGTAGAAGAACGGTAGCCCACCTCCTTTCCTCCCCTTCCTCTTCGCGTAATGAGCGCGTAAGCATAGACATAAAAGGGGTAGAGTAGCACGAGAGTGCGTATCGGCGAGGCCATCTTGACCGGGGCAGTTCTTGTTGGGACCGAGTTAAAAAAAAAGCATTTATATACACATATGTATGTATGTATGTATGTATATATATATATATATATATATATATATATATATATATATATATATATATATATATATATATATATATATATATATATATATATATATATATATATATATAAAAAAAACTTTTTTAAGGCCAGGAGACCTCCAAGTGATTTAAACAACATACAGTTGCCCTGGGGCAGACTGACAGAAGCAACGCTGCCATACAATCGACACCTCCAGGCCTTCTCTGACCACCGGCAGCAGGTAAAGCAGGTGAAGTTGATACAATAACTGAGACGGTGGAAGTGCCCGTTTGGAACCAGCAGCCCACCAGTTACAGGATGAAACTCCCTCACTCCTGCGCCACTGTCACCCTCTCTATTTTATATATATATATATATATATGCAATATTCATCATCATTATAATAATCACATCTTGTCCCCTGCCCCTATAAATAGATGTGTTAGGGTACTCCGGCTTACTTTCACAGTCGACAAAGTTAAAAAAGATGGAGATAGTCATCTTCCCTCCACTCCCCGACGACCCTACAAGGATCTATGGGTATAGATAATTACAACAATAATAATATATATATATTTTTTTATCATGATTTATTATAGCACTGCTGGAGATGGCCACCAGTCCCTACTGCAACACTGCACAGATAAGCAGCTATAGACAATGGATGGATGGATTATTATAGCTGAAATGAAATATCATTGTTTGTTATATCTTCAAAAGTAAATAGGGTTTATTTGCATTTCAGACACAGTGTGTTGCATATTGCTTCATCTGTGTTATTTGGATTTTTTTGTAGAGATCGACCATTTTTGCATCACTGATTACCATTATCAAAGTTCTAAAAAAAAATTATCAGACATTATTCTGCACAAAACAAACTATCACCACCATCTTAGTTTCAACTTCAGAGCTTCTTTTATTTGGAAAACAAAATTCCCCAGAATTTCTGACTCGCTTTTCCAAGGCCAACCTGCACTGACGTTCTGCGTGTTGTATGTCTATGGCGAGAGGACTCTCTTTTGGGCCGGCTGCATGGGTGGCGTGTACATGTAAAACTGGAATAAATATCAGTTTAGGTGAACGTTAATGTAGCGAATCGGCAGCGGACGCTTTAAAAAAATATTTCACCTTATATGCTGGTTCATGCAAGTGTGTTTTAAATGAAATTTTATTTATTTTCTCGCCTGGTGAGACGTTAATAATGTGCTGAACCCGTTAGTGCCGTCCGGATTATGAATGAATTGGGCTGAAGCAGCGTGGTCATACCACATGTGGCCAGCATTGGCTGTAGGGTATCGTCACACCTGGAAACTCTTACGTTAATATCGTTAGTGCTCCCGTGCTTTAAACCTACTCATAACGGTTCGCTCTGCTCACTGGCAGGAAATGCTCAGGCAGCACGGTCCGTTAGCTTTTATACCGAAACCGCTATCTCACCTCATGTCGCCTCCTTAAGTAAGCAGGATTCAAACAACCAACGGTCGTTGACGCGAGCGCTTTGTCCGACTGGCGGGCGCTCTCATTGGCTGCCGCCCTCACGGACCACCGTTCAGGACCACCCACTCTGCGCGCTGATTGGCCGGACGGTGGCGAGAGTGATGCTGAATTTCATCGACTGATTTCTGGGCGGAGCTAAAATAAAGGGGGAACCGTGACAGACCAGGCTCTCCGCCGTCGGGGGTAGAAGAAAAAATACGGATGTTTAGAGGCTTCTGCGGAACCACACATGGTGTTTCAGAGGAGAACAATAAAACGTGAAGGATTTATGACCCGCATTATTCCCATAAGAAGTCTAAGGCCATCACATAATGACAGCAGCAAATCATTAGAACTATAACCTTGAGATAAGGCGCTAGACTCTTCTCTGTTTTTTTTTTTTTTACCTTGATCGAGTATTTTAAAGGTGTGGAATTAAATACCTGAAAAACTGAGAACATTATTACAATTCTTACAACATGTATCTTCTAGTATTTTCCGAGACGATAAGACTTTTGCATTAATTAGTGTCATATTTCTGAGCTGACAGCAAATCAAATAGTCTAAATTGTTTTCCTCATTTCAACTTTTTAAAGACAGAATATAGTTTTGAGAATAGGCCTCTACATTTAAATACTATTAATTACAATGTATTCAAACAAGCTTGGTCAAACACCATTACACATTACACTCACAAGGCCTACTGATAATAAATCAACCTTTAGATAAGGGTCTGGGCTGATTCAGTTTTAGATTTGAAAGGTCTGGAGGTAAACATTTAATAAACAGCCAACGAAAAATTTAAGTCCCAGTCACACGGTGCAATTTCTACATGATAATTTTTGGGTGAGGCAATAAGCGATCTAAAACAACCAACAACATCGATCTGTTGAAAGACTTGTCTTAAAACAAAACTCACAATTTCTTCTGAAATGACTTTTCTATAAAATGTAACTGTGATGGTACTTTGTACCTTAGCACAACAACTAAGCCTACACCATTCGGAGTCAAAATACCTCTCAGCTGGCCTTGTCAAACACTTACTGCATTATACTAATCAGAAAAGGAAGGCCATCAGATAATGACAAAAACAAATCATAAAGAACTAGTGGAACTTTGAGATAAGGGGGTCATCCCATTTATTGTTATTTTGGGGTTAAAACTCTGCGGTCACTTTGATCTTATGGAAAGAAAACTCCAGTGCATTAAAGCCTAGAACGTTTTTTTTTTTAGTTTCACTGAAAAAAATCTTGCTTCATTTTTATTATAATTTTGAAACAAAATGGACCCAACACTGACAAAATAATAACTGCACTTGGAGGTTTCAGTTTACATGTTCACTGCCACAAATACATGTCAAGGAATTTAAATGGCAGCTTCACTGTTAGAGGTGCATTTGCTATATTGCACATGCAGCTACCATGCAACGACGATGTGAATGCATTTTGTTGTAATATAAAAACTCCTGTATGTTTCTATAAATGATTAAGTTTTATCATACTTCCTGTTGTGCAATACATCAGTAAAAGCAACGTGACACAGAAAGAAACCGCACAGCAATAAATTGTGCTGCTGTACGTAAAAAGAGAAAAATATTTTGCACAGCTAACATAATGCTTCAGTGACTATTGATTTTAGGCCGAAACTTATTCTTCAGTAGGAGGTGCAGAGAGAGGATTATGATATTTTGTCAACTACAATGACAAATACATAATTATTATAAAATCAAATGAAATCTAAAGCCTTTTTTTTTTATTTGAGATGTCTTCATCATCTAAACTAATACAGATTTTTTTTCTTGCAAAGACAAGCCCACGACTCTTCTGGGCAGACCCATCTGAAAACGCTCCAGCGTTTTAAAGTTAGAAAAGGTCAAAGGGGAAATCTGCTCTGAGATTCTGTGGCACTTGAAGGATGTAACCAGCGAACGGCTGAAACAAGACACCGTGAGCTGCAGTCCTTGTTTGCAGGCAAACACCAACTGCTTATCTTACGAGCAGACTTCTACCCAGAATTCAAATGGCTAAGATCCTGGAGCAGATACCAAACAAGACACGAAAGCTGTGTAAATCTGTCTCCCATCCCTCAGTGATTCTTCGCATTATTCACGACTCTGGCTGCATCCCTTTTCTGCAGTGAACCCAAATCCTCCCTGTAAAAAAAACAAAAAAAACACGCATCTTTCATTTACTGGCCTCTATTGTGGGTCCAATGAGTCCAGCTATAAAAAAGCTCCATGGGGCAGTAGTGGACAGACTGAAAGGTGAACACGGTCAAGCAGCTTCTGATTCATAATCCATTCATAAATAAAGTTGGACAAAAGACTACAAAAGTTTGCCTGAGGAAGTGATATACATCACATCGTTTGATGTTGCTTTACTGGAAGGAAGTGACTGGGCCGGACTCTCACTATTAATGTAATTGAGTGTTAGCTCATTGTGCTAGGCCTTATGGCAGTCCCAGAGGATGGGGGCTGTAGCGGGGGTGCAGGCATCTGTTCAAACAAGACGGGTAGAAAATGCTAAAGAAAATCATCAGGGGGTAAGGACAACAGTCAAGTAATGCATCAACATTGTTCCTGCCAAAAGAAAGGCGGGAGTTGGAGGGGGTGAAGAGAGGTAAAACAGTTCAACCTTTGTAATGGTCTCTTTTTATGTTTGATCAGCAGAGCGACACTGATGTCTGTCTCTTTGTTTGGCTGCTGAAGAAAAGGTTTTAAAGCCTACTGCAAGAACCGATTGAAAAACACTTTTTTTTAAGACTGTACCTACAGTTACAGCACTAATATGGTGGCGTGACTAAGACAAGTATTTACACGCATTGCAAAAATGAAGCTTTCGTTTAGAAAGTAAATCATTTTTTGGAGACAAAAAAACAAAACAAAAAAAGAAAAACTCCTCAAGCTGTTTGCCTCCACAATTCATTCATTGTTTTCAGCCCCCCCTTCAAGAGCAAGTATATTTGTCAGGACAGAGATCCCTATTCATGGGGTTTGGGCCAGAACATGAATGAATCGTTCATACATTCTGCAAAGTCAATTTCTCATAGTCGTCTGGGGTTGGCTTCAGATTCTTCTGCAGGAAGAATTTAAGGCCACCAGTCTCACACGCTCAGTCATTAAAACAAGTTCAAGTCATGAACACCGGGTCATTCTCACGTGGCAAAGGCAGAACTGCTGAACAACAGAAAATCCTGTTTGGTATCCGATGGGTGGATTCATAATGAACTCTGTGGGGACAAGCAACTTTTACCCGGAGAAGCTCACAAAACGCACCTGGAAGGCAAACATTGATTCAAGCCTTTTCGACTGACGTGTCCTTCGCATTAAATTGTGTTTCAGTGTATTCATTTGTCCACAACTGTACAAATATCACTGCCCACGCCCAGGTTCACAGAGCTGCCTGAGGCTATACCTTCATGTATCAACAGAGATAAACAGGAATGTTTAGCTGCTGCCTGTATAAAGAACACCCAATCCTAATGTATCTGTGGAAACAGGGCAAGGCTGCCAGACGATTAGCATGTTTTAGGTTTTTGCAAGCTTTAGGAACGTGCAGGTGTTCAATGATAAGAAGAGCAAAATATTTAAATACATTCTTATATGACTTAGTACCAGCGTAGAGAAACACATGTCTGGCACTAAACAAACAGATATCCTGAACTATCGTCAGGGTGTTCTGGCCTTTAAGGGCCTGTGTATACTAACTGGGGCGTTTAGCAAAACAGATATTTCCTGGTAACTTTGCACTTTTCATTGAGATGGAATGAGTTTTTGATGAGAAAAATAGAGATCCATCCGTCCTTGCCTTGTCTAGCCGCTTATTCATGTCAGGTCACGGAGGGTATGGTGACTCTCTCCAGCAGTCATTGGACGAGAGGCGGGGTACGCCCTTCACAGGTTGCCAGTCCATCACAGGGCAACACGGAGACACACATGACAAACAATCATGTTCACACAAAGTCAAACCTAAGGGGAATCAAAAGAGACCCATTAACAAAACTTAATTTTCCTGGATTGTGGGAGGAAGTAAGAGTGCCCAGGGAGAACCCAAGCTTGCAAACTCCATGCTGCAATTTGAACCCAGGACCTTCTTGCTTCAAGGCAATAGTGCTACCAAATGTAATTCTGTGCAGCGCAGCCTAAAAACATAAAATAGAAATCATATAAAAATGGAGATTATTTAAAGTTTCAATTTATTACATCTCTATCCGTGCAGACATTAAAACTGCAGATGACACTTCACACACTGTCTTAGCTATAAACAACTACAGAGCTGGCTTGTGATGACTTTCTATAGACCTTCAAATACAAGCTGATAGGGAAAATGTAAACTGAAATAGGCCTTGCTGCTGTCTTCCTATCAATGTTTGGGTTCATTCCCTCAATTTATGACACTGAGGACAATTGCAAACTGTAATCTATCTTTTTTATGTTACTTAAGAGCTTTTGCTTCATCCTCTCTGAGTAGTCTTTCAGCTAACGTTGGTACAGGAGTTTCTTTTACCCATGACTCTTTTCCAAGCTTTAGCCCGGATCTAGACTATATGTTTTGCTTTTGTTGACACACATGTTTTGAACTAAAACAGGTTCATCTCTGAGGCGCAGAGTGGGGCTGCATTCTGAATGGTGTGAAGGCTCGACGTTCCCGTTGGTTTTAATGCACCTTCAGAAATCTGGATGAAGCAGACTTGTGGAGGTACACAATTCTCATCCGGTGTCCTACTGGATCCCTAAGGTCTTTCCATGATGTCACCCAAGAAAGCAGTGTGTTTGAGGTGTTGTCTTATAAAACATCTACAGGGTTGCCTCTATTTAACTAAAATATTGTGAATAAACCCATCAGTGGTGTTCAAAAATCGTTTAAAGGCATAGTAATCTTAGTCTCTGCAAATTTCTAAATGTTGGACAAAGAAATGATGTGATAAGTGATGAACCATGTTTTAAAAACATAAAAATCTGATTTGAACTGTTTGCACTTTTGCATTATCAACATTTATATCAGCCGAGTCATTCAGTTGGAAATGCTGAAAAAGGGGATTTTACTGTGGGTCTGAATCCAACATTTCCTGGGATTATTCCTCCCAATGATTAAATTGTCACTAAAATATCTAAAATCTATCGAATTAATTCATGAAAAGGATAACACAGTTCAAAGTTCGATCCTGATGTTGAAATCAAATTGACAGGAAAACGTTGATTCACGGTCGGCTTACTTTGCTCGTTTTCCATTTTAATTTACAGACACCCATTAACGGTTGTGGAGGTTAGTTTAAATGTGCTCTAAATAATATACAGCAGCTTCAGAAAGCATTCAGATCTCTTCCACTTTTTCTTTTGTTTTTTTTTTTGTTTTTTGCCTGGTCCTACAAACATATATGTTATTTGTTTTTCTTATTTTACACTTGATATCCTGCCTTGCAAAGGTGAGAACTGCCTTTTATACAATTCTGCAAATCTGTTGAAATACAACAACAGAAATTTCACATTTACATAATTCTTCACTTTGTATTTAGCTGAATCCTCAAGCTTTTCTTAGTATGATGCAGCATGCTATGCATACCTGGACAGTGAAATTTTTTTCTATTGTCTTTTTTGTCAATCCTCCTGAGATCATTTGGATTATCTGTCGCTTCATGCTTGCTCAGTATGAGGGATTGCTGCAAAGCCATGGACAATGCAGACGACTCTCCCTGTGGCTCTACGCTTCTCCAGGAGTGAATGCTGCTGGCCAAGACTTAGATGCAATCAACTGGTTCCCTTATATAGGACATTTTTGACCAATCTGTATAATCTGACCCAATCTGTATAATATGATTGAATTTGACTTTGTAAAGTGCCTTGAGATGACATGTTTCATGAATTGGCGCTATATAAATAAAATTGAATTGAATTGAATTGAATTGAATTAAATAAGAACTGCTGGTCAACAGTCTCGGGTTTTTCTGTAGATATTCAATAGGCTTTAAATAAGGGATCTAGCTTGACTACCATAGGAAACTCACATGTGTCTCTAAACCACAAGGTCTTGAGCAATGTGTGACAAGTTTCAATTGAATTGGGGGTGTTTGTTCGCGTCCAGGCTCGTTTCTGCTATTTAAAAGCACTTCCACATCATTATGCTCCCACGGTTAGGATGGGATTGTCCAGATGACGAGAGGTGCCTGGTTTCCTCTACACATAAAACTCAGAACAAAAGTCAAACAGTTCAGTGTTTGTTTCATCAGAACAGAAAATCTGAGAGCTGTCTAGGGGCGTTTTGTTGAGCAATTACACCACAAAGCCAACCTGCAGTTATGATTGTCTCTCTGAAACAGTCCCCCTGTCCACACCCTCTAAAGCTCAGTCCAAGTGACGATCAAGTTCTTTGTCACCTCCCTCACTATGGGTCTTTTCGTTAAAATTGTGCTGTGAGGCATGGTGACCAGAACTTAGAAGAATCCTGATTTTGTCAAACTTCTTTCATTTGAGGATGACAGAGGCCTCCTTGCTATTGGGGGCCAGAAATGAACGGAATAATTGTTGTGGCCTTCTTCAGACCCATGCCTTGAAACACTCTTGCCTCTAAGATCTGTGATCTGATGATGTCATAGTTTGGTCTAAATTGTGTTGTTAGCAATTAATCCTCTTGAATGGAGGCGTAAGCTTCTCCACCTCCTATCCAGAGTAGTCGATTTAATTTATCTAAAGAGGGTTGACTCTAGTCAACATGTAGTGTGACTCTGCAGCAGTAATAAGAGATGGGAGGACATTTAAAATGTTGTAATGCGTCAAAATAGTTGTGTAACTGGGACATTTCATCCATCTATACACCCACTGTCTCCTGCCTTTCAAGGGTCAGGTAACAGCACTATGGTCCAGGAGAGAAAACCCAGAAATCCCTCTTCCCAGTGGCACTTCCCAGTTTGCTATGGGGACCAGAAGGTTTTCCCCAGTCATATGTTGCATTCCATTTGCAGTCGAAGCTCGGAAATCCCGGCTTCCGGTAGGAAAACCCAACTGTAACATCCGCTATAGTCTGACTTTCCCCTCGGAAAGTCGGACATTTTTTTTTAATCCAATTGCCTGATTCAATATGGCAGCTCGTTGCATCAACAACAGTATTCTGCGATAAAAACATGTTTGTTTTACAAGACACAGTTGTAAGGGTGCGTCTAAAATCAATGTTACATGTAGCGGCTTCAGCTCTGAACCGAACAAATTTAAAGTGGTGTTTACATGGTGAAAGTACAGCTTTAAAGGACGTTTATAAGAAAAACAAAACAACAGCTTTCCTGGCTGTCTCCATATTGGAATCCTAACCTTTTGTTTTTATGTTTTTATTTTGGAATCCCGACTTCTCCGCCTGCTTTAACTGGAGCGCTGTTGACTCGGGTTTGCGGCTTTCCCAGCTCCTATTTTCTTTTTCTAAGGCAAGTGGAACGCAACAGTAGAGCTACCAAGTTCTGGGTCGGTCCTGGGTTTGTCGCCCGGTGGGACGTGCCCATAAAAGATCCACAGGGAGACATTATTGGAAAAACACCCTAACCACTTTCGTTATATCCTATCAATATAAAGAAGAAGTACCGTTATTCTGAACTCCCACCCACTAGCACCAAGTAGGGGCCGTTGTGATTTAAAGTACAAAGGGAGGACCTTGCTTTGACTTCCATTGACTTCCATTCATTTCCAATCCTTTCTATGGCCCCACCCTGAACCCACCCCTAACCATATTTACATCAAAAGACTCTTTTAGTGACATATTTATACATTAGATGAGAAACATTTGACCAGCGCTTTAATTAAAAATCTCTGGACGTCATAAGTTCCGCATGATAATCGATCAGAGGAAAGTAATTTCTTAGACATGAACTGAGGAGGAGAGCTAATTCTTACATGACAGCAGCAGTCCTTCATCTATGACTAACAGAAATGTAAAAACAAAAAAAGAACCCACAGCCTCCAACTTTCACATTCCTTCATCTCTCCTCCTTAATGTCTCCAGTCGCCTCCTTACATCTGCTCTAAGGAGACGACCTCGACTCTCTGTGCGAGCATGCTCCACGCTCACGGCTGTGCCAGGCTCGCATCCCGGCGCAGCCTGGCACCAAGCATTGAGTCACAGAACTCGCGACCCAGACGCTGTCTTTGTCAAGGCAGCACCCTGAAATACAGGCATAGTTGTGGGAGTGGAGACTGGTGAGGCGGGGATAACCTTTTTCTCTGGAGGTGATTAATACAAAGTGAGCCATTAACAGCGAGGGGTAAGAGGACACTAAACTAAATTTATTTCTGTTCATTCTTTATTCTCCAGAGAAAGAAACACAGTGACCGAAACTTAGTGTACTGGAGCAGACAAAAGAGGTGTAAAGCAATACGATAACTCCAAAGTGGAGCATGACATAAAGGCGAACACTTGACACCTTGAAAAAATTGTGAGTGGAAAAATACCGGCGCACATGCAACTCTTAACTCCTGTTTTAGCCTGATTGAAACATTTATCATCTCTATACCGTTACGACAACTTTTGACAAATTCCCTTCAAAGAGCGCATTATAAAAAGCCTCCACATGGGTCTTAAGATTATGTCTGACATAAATTCTGATATCACGTTTATTTTTCAGACTTCATCCAGAATGACAAACAATTAGTTTCTCTGTCAAAGAACATCTTAAATATTCATTCCAGAGACCCATGGTCCTACTTTAAAGTTAAGTGATTGACCACCCATTGCATTCCTTTGTCTGCCTAGGTGTGGTCTGTTTCCCACCATTCAGCCAATGTGCTCTGTTATGTGGAGACAGCGAGTCATTGTTCCCTCAAAGAGCAAAGTGTTAATTTAAGAACTCAAGGAGGTACCGTTGTTGCACCCTGTTAAAAAAAAGGCACCAAAATAATCTCAATGACCTCGCCAACGTTTTCCAAAACATCTTAAAAAAAATTTGACCTTGCTGACCCCAAGTTCAGAGCAGAGTTACGCAACAATGCACGCACTGTGGAATACGCATAGGATGCAGGGCTGGTTGATATGGCTTTAAAAATAAAATATCTGATTTTTATACCAAATTCGATTAATCGAATGGGTCTAGGAGCTGACCTGAATTCAGAGGGCAACTAAATACAAGCTTTTAAAGATGCTTATAAAACAAGATGGCAGGCCCTACCATTGACAATTAACAAAATGTTTGCTGTTAGTGGTTTTATACCATGAGCTAGTTTTGTTTATACATCTACAAACAGGCTTCACTTCACTTGTGTAACTTTAAACTAACTTTAAAAAAAGTTAAAATAAGTAAATGAACAAATGAAAGTGCATCAAGTCGATCAGACAGCTGCAGCTGATCCAGAACGCTGCTGCCCGCATCCTCACTAAGAGTCAAAAGTGTTTTTATTGTCACCACGTGTTACTGAGGCAAAATTTCTCTTTGGCTACTCCAGTTCATATTACGCACATTACACATAATGAAGGCAATCTGAAAAACAAACAGGCAATGAACAATGGTTACAGTTTATTTATTTTGTACCGTTCAGGTGAGTCACAAGATAACAGATAATGAGGTAGTTATGTGCTTATTGAACAATGATTTGAGGCTTTGTTTACAGCAATGTGCATTTAGATATTCTGAGGTGATAGTGTGCAGTAGGCAGTAACATTATGGTGATTGTAATGTATGATGGGTTAGTAACAGTGGGGGTGATTTTAAAGCATTGGACTGCAGTCTCCCCCCTTAAGGGGCGATTGCCCTCACAGCTCTTGGGAAGAAGCTGTTTCTAAGCTTATTTGTGTTGGCTTTGAGGCTTCTGAAGCGTTTACCTGATGGGAGAGGGGCAAACAGTGCATTGTCTGATTGGGTGGGATCAGCAGAGATGCGTCTGGTCCTTCTTTGGACTCGTTCTGCATAAATGTCTAGATCCTGCAGACAAGGCAAGGCAAGGCAAGGCAAATTTATTTGTATAGCACAATTCAGTACAGAGACAATGCAAAGTCCTTTACATGATTAAAATATAGGAACATAAAACAGAATAAAGGCAAGTAGGAATAAAATGTAGAAACAAAATAGAACATTAAAAACAGTTGGACTAAAAAAGTTGAACTAGTGATGTTCCAGTAGAACTGTTTAACTAGAACAGTCGAAGGCAATCCTAAACAAATGTGTTTTTAATCTTGATTTAAAGGAACTCAGGCTTTCCGCACTTTTACAGTTTTCTGGAAGTTTGTTCCAGATCAGTGGAGCATAGGAACGACGCCATCTCACAACCCCCTGCACTGTTCTCACCACCCGTGCTAAGTCCTTCCTCTCCTGAACTGTGCAGCGCCCATACCATACAGTTATGCTGAGACATAAAACACTCTCTATGGTAGCTCTGTAGAGGTTCTTTAGCAGTTTAGTGGAAAGTCCAGACCTTTTCAGTTTCCTGAGGAAGAAGAGCTGTTGTTGGGCCTTCTTCACCAGGTGGGAGGTGTTCGCTGCCCAAGAGAGGTTGGAGGAGATGTGAATGCCCAGGAATCTAATGCTGTCCACACGCTCCACCACCTCCCCCTGTATGTAGAGAGGAGCTTGTTCAGTCCTCCTGGACCTCCTGTAGTCTATTATTATCTCCTTAGTCTTACTGGTGTTCAGGATCAGGTTGTTCCAGGAGCACCACTGTGTGAGATTGCTGACCTCATCCCTGTAGTGGGACTCACTACAGAGATGAGACCCACTACAGTGGTGTCATCCGCAAACTTCACTACTGTGTTTGTGGGGTGGACAGCAGAACATTCCTGAGTGAAAAAGGTGAAGAGAGCAGGGCTAAGGACACAGCGCTGTGGTGTTCCTGTTTTGTGGAACAGCGGAGCAGATGTGCGTTTCCCTATCCTCACCACCTGGGGCCTGTTGGTGAGAAAATCACTGAGCCAGGAGCAGATAGGTGTGGATAATCCCATGTTGAGGAGCTTCAGAGCAGACATGTCTGGTAGTATGGTGTTGAATGATGAGCTGAAGTCCATGAAGAGCATCCTAACATAGGTGTTGGGCTGCTGCAGATGAGTCAGAGCTGAGTGCAGTGCTAACGAGACAGACAGCATCCTCTGTGGAGCAATTCTCCCTGTAGGCAAACTGAAGGCTGTCCAGGCCAGCAGGGATGGCGTCCTTGATGTGTTGCAGGAGGATCCTCTCGAAGCACTTCATGATGACGGGGGTCAGAGCAATGGGACGATAATCATTGAGGCAGGTGATGATTGGTTTCTTGGGGACAGGCACAATAACGGATAATTTCAGACAGGCAGGAACCGTGGAGAGCTGCAGGGAGAGGTTGAAGATGACCAGAAAGACCTCTCCCTAAGACTAAGAAAGTAGAGCACATCACCCCAGTTCTAAAGTCCTTACACTGGCTCCCTGTATCTCAGAGAATAGACATTAAAATGCTTCTGTTAGTCTATAAATCCCTGAATGGCTTAGCACCTAAATACATCACAGACTTTTTATCAGTGAATCAACCCTCCAGACCACTAAGGTCTTCTGCTGCAGCATACCCAGAGCCAGAACCAAACATGGAGAAGCAGCATTTAGTTCCTATGCTACACTTATCTTGGACAAACTTCTAGAAAACTGTAAAAGTGCTGAAAGCCTGAGTTCTTTTAAATCAAGATTAAAAACACATTTGGTTAGGATTGCCTTTGACTGTTCTAGTTGAACTGTTTATTGAAACATCATTAGTTTAAGTTTGTATTTAGTTTCCATTTTCCCATGTTTATTTTGTTTAAATTTTCTTCATTTTATTCCAACTTGCTTTTATTCTGTTTTTATTTTCCTATGATTTAATCATGTAAAGCACTTTGCGTTGTCCTTATACTGAAATGTGCTTTACAAATAAACTTGCCTTGCCTCATCTTACGGCTTTAGAGTACTCTGACAACGCTTTTTCTTAAACAATTATTCAACATTGCATGCTATTACCAAAACAATTTCCCCATTTTGGAACTGATATACAGTCATATTCAATAAATTAGAAAATTATCAAAAAGTCAGTTTGTGTTGGTAACCTAAATAACTAAGGTATATATATATATATATATATATATATATATATATATATATATATATATATATATATATATATACATATACATAACTATTGATTACTCACAGACTGCCGTTTAAAGCCCTTATTTCTGTCAATAACAATTATTATTGTTTTTTGCTTACACATACTGAAAACACAACATTTAACATTGGAATATTGCAGCAAACTGATAAAAAATCAATTTATGTTACAAAAATATGGGCTCTACCTTAACTGTCTTGATGCATCGTAATAAAACAGGGGTGGGGTCCTCTGGGTCCATATGTCCCTCTCTTACAATGGTGAGAATGACTTAGCCCCATGGTAACAGTAAGTAGCCAACAGAGTACTAGCGATTGGCTGCTAGACAACTGGTCCTCTTTTGCTTGTGAGCAACCAGTTTTGATTGCCACCGTTTAACTTGTTGATCCACTATGTGAAGATACTGCTTAAAAAGGCTGAGTTTGCATTTAACTCCTCCAACTGAGGTAGTCTGTTGGAGAAGAGATGAACGTTTCAAGAAAGAAGAACCCGTCCAGAGGACCTACTTAGCTTTTGTCTATTTTTTTTCTTTAATCTTCCTTAACTGTTTTTTAAAAGATCTGCACACACAAAATTATTTGATTCCAAAAACATGAACCTGAAGTGTAACCTTTTCAACCAATTTAAGCACAAGTGTTGCTAATAGCATTAATTATGTATCATAATTATGATACATATTATGTATTATGTTGAACTACAGAGGAATGTGGGCTACCAGATGGACAGTTTGGTAGCACTGGTACCTTGCAATAAGACAGACCTGGGTTTGAATCCCAGCCTGGGGTATTTCTGCATGGAGTTTTCAGGTTCCCTTCATGCATGCGTGGGTTCTCCACGGGTCCTCCTGCAGTCAAAAACATGATTGTTGGGTTAATTGATCTCTCTAAATCGCCCTTGGGTGAGAGTGTGTACATGAATGGTTGTTTGGCCTGTGTGTTTCTGGGTTGAATTGTGATGGACTGGTGGGCGGTCCAGGGTGTACCCCCCCTCTCACCCAATGGAGCTAAGCACCACCCCCTTCGTGACACTGCACGAACGTATTCAACACAAATGTGTTATTGCTTCTTAATGAGTGCTTTTGGTAAATGACTGAACCATCCACTCACCCGTTTTACCTTTTCGATCTGATCCTGTTCTGGATTCACCAATTAACCTAAAATAAACAAAAACTCAATGGAATAAAACAAAATTTGCAAGTAAAACGCGTCAAACGGTCATTAGCAAAGGTGTGAGAGAAATCACTATTTGTTTATTACACGCAGCTGTTCCAATTTGACTTGATCTTTTTTCATATTGTGTTTGTTTTTCTTACACTTGTTAGATTGAAGTGACTGCAAATTCCCTTTAAAGATCATAATATTTTATTTACACCATGTCCTGATACTGCGGGATACAAGTGGGAGTCATTTCTTTTTTACCGTGACGGGATACACACTGAACCCACGAAGAAGGCCCATCACAGAGCAAACCCTTACATTGATATAAAGTATAAAATATAAAGTCCTGCATGTAACACAGACAGGAAAATTATTGCAACATTTTATATTATGCTGTTTTAGTTTCAACAAAGCTGTCGAGGCATGTTCCAACAGCAGGAATCCTGAAGGACCCTGTCGTGCCACATTTGCATTGTCCTCGGTACGTAGAAACGCATTGGGAGGACTGCACATCCTTGCCGTATTGTTTTCTATGGTTGCTCAACATCCTAAACGTCGTTGTAAATGACTGTAAAGTTCTTTTAGTTGGAAAGTCATCCTGCTTCCAAAGTCTCTGATTTTACTCTAAACAAAAACATTTCCCGTGTATCTCGGTAGTTTCCTCCTTTTGTCCTCGTGCTGTTGATGGGAAGTCTCTGGAGGAAAATTAATGCGGTTCTGTTGTTTTTTGCTTATTTTTTTTATTCTATCCCATGTGTCTGAGATAAATAAGCATTTAATCAAGCAAACAACCAAAAGGGATTTCGTATTTTTTTTAACATCCCTTCCTTAACGTGACAAAAATGGGACTGCAGTTTTATTTCTGGTTCCTCTGCGCCGCTGAAAACTTTATCTGTGCACCGATCACATTAGGCACCTTTCAGTCAACGCGAGGACTTAAAGTTTGCATGTCAATAGTAGATTAGAGCCCAGTGTTTATTCCCAGATATGTTTTTTTTTCCAAGGGGGGGCCGAACCAGTTGAAGTCAGGCCACATTGGTGCGGCCACTCAGCGAGCAGCTTGCAGACAATGATCAATGACACGTGTGTCGTGTCTCAATATTTGTAAACCAGGATGCTTGAGGAGGAAATCCTTCTAATGAGGAACAAAAGGTGTAGTATGGAAAAAGTAAGAGAACACTAAGTTTCCTCGCAAGAAATGAGATAATAAATCATACCTTGGTTACCGTTTTAGCAAGATGGTGCTTTATATCGTCATTTAGGAATAATTGTTGGGATTCAATTAAAAAATGTCAAGTTTGTGTTGGTAGGTAAACAACAAATTGCCTTGTTTACTCCTTATTTAATAAAGAGTAAACAAGGCCATTTAGATTCAGGCATCCATTCTTCATGAGTGTTGGTTTTTGGTCTGGCGTAACACTGGAGGCTTTCGCTGACGTTGTTTTGGGCTTGTGTTTGTTGCTGCTGATCGGGTCGCACCTCCATGGCCGCCCGACCGGTATGACAAGCGCTTAATGTATTTAGATGGCAACGACAGGCCCAAGCGCTAACCGAACGGTTGAAATGGCATCAAATAAAATAGATATGCGACAGAAGCCGAAGATTCATGTCATCAGCAAACCAGAAAGTGGACAACAGAATGACTCGACAGGTTGTTTTTGTGTCAACCAGCCTGACTGATTTGTTAACTGTTAAACCTTTACCTAACGGGAGGAAAGTCAAAAGAGGATTTTATATCAACAGCTGGAACGTGCAGCTTACAGCAGTTTCGTAGATCAGCTGCAGCTGCTGCCGAGGGATCATGGCGTCACCTCCGAGCGGCCCTGCGACGGCGCAAAGGGTCCACAGGACAAATGAAGACGTTAAGGACAATGCTAACAAACAAATCCATTCACAGCTGTCATCAGCTCAAACTGGGATCTTAAGGGAACCAGCTGCAATCCGAATACAGTGCCTTACAAAGGTGTTTTTGTTTTTTGTTATATTACAACAAACTTGGATGTATCTCCTTAGAATTTCTTTGCAAACCAACAGCACAAAGTAATGACTATTTGTGAAGAGGAACCAACCTGACAAATCTAAATCTGACAACTGTTTCTGAGAAAACAGTAGTCTCTATGTCCCACCCGTGCTTTGCCTGGTGTTTGAATAGTAGAAGAGCCTGGGGACCTTAACCAAATCACTAATTCATGGCCCTTGAAGTGTACGCCATGTGATTACATCAAGTCAACAACAAACAGCGCACTTCTCCAAGGAGCTGCAGTTGGGTTGAGCTCGGCCAGAATCTCAACAGGAGAGCCCATCACGGAGACGTAAATGTCTGTTCTGGTAGACTTCCAATAAAGCAAGTTTTAAAGCTGTGAATGAAGCAACAGATAGTGTCCACTGTGTTAAATTTAGAATCTGCAAGTCATGCTTTTGGGCTGGTTTTATTTCCCCTTTCTAATAAAACAAGACAAGCCTGGACAAGGAAGCTAATTTCAGTCGCTTGTATCTGGGTTCTTGTTCTTTCGGTCACATTTCTTGACCGTAGCTGAGGGTAGGAACGTAGAACGATCGGTAAATTGAGGGCTTCACCTTTCAGCACAGCTTTTCTCTGCAGCGTACGCGTTACTGCGACTGTCTGTCAGTCTCCCGCTCCATTCTCCCCTCGCTCGTGACCCTGAGATACTTCAACTCCTCCACTTGACTGTTTTATGTTAGTGTTAACAGTTTTTTTCCCCCTGTCCATTCTTTTAGTCATATAAAAATATTTGCACACCCCATTGGATATTCGGTTGTTTTAAAATAAATGTTTACCTATCGGTGTCTAACCCCTTTTTCTGTCTGTGGATGAGAAAATTATTTAATTAGAGGTAAGCAACACAAATCCATCACTATTTGTTAAAAGGAACAAAACTAAGACATGGCTCTCAAATCTTTCGTACAAATAAAAAGCTTGAATGTGGCGAGCAAATGTATTTAGTCCGCTTCACTCTTATACCCTTAAACAAAATCCAGTGGAACCAACTGCTTCAGTAGTGAATAGAGTCCAATTGAGCGTAATTTCATCATTGCTGTTCTCTGAGGGCTTCAGAGGTTTGTTAGAGAACATAAATGAACAAACAGCACCATGAAGATCAAGGAATACAGCAGACAGGTCAGGGAGAATGTTGTGCAACAACAAGACAAGGACATCCACCAACCAACTTAAAAAAAAAGGGAGAATTAACCAGAGAAGCACCCAAAAGGTCCGTGTTAACTCCTGAGGAGCTGCAAAGAGTCAAAGCTAAGGTTGGAAAATTACTTATTAGCTCTGCTGTACACAAATGTGGAATTAAAACCTTGAAAAAGGTCTTAGTGGACACACGGAAGAAGGTGCTCTGGTCAGATGTGACCAGTACTGAACTTTTTCCATGCAAAATGGTGCACAAGTATGGCAGAAAAGTAACACAACAACCTTGAGCACACAAACCCCATGGCGAGACACGGCGGCAGCATCATGCTGTGAGTGTATTCTTCTTCAACAGGGACAGAGAAGCTGGTCAGTGTTGATGGGAAGATGGGGAGTTGAGGTTCAAAATCAGCAAAACAAAGCATATTCGCTTGATAGAATACCCCAAAGTTTTTGGGGGGATTTTTTTGTTTTCAGGGATTACCCACCCCCTTTTTGACTGCAAATATAGGCAGTGACACGCCACAAAAGATCTGCTTATCTCATTGCAGCAAAGGGAGGTTCTACAAACCATTGACTCAAGAGTCGATTATGATATGTAAAAAAACAAACAAATATTTTTTTATTATATTTCACAGTTTTGTACTATTTTATGTTGGTCTGTCAGGTAAAATCCCATTGAAGTTTGTAATGTGAGAAAGTGGAAACGTGACAAGGAGAATGAATCCGTTCGTTGTATCGTGCAATTTTATGCAAGAATAAAATTAGCTTTAACAAATCCTCTGTCTATGTTAATGCTACCTTTGATTTAGCAGAAAACGCAGCATTTAACTGATTCATAAACAACAGAATCTGCCACGTTCCTATTTGCAGCTGTCTGCAGAGAAAAAAAAGCTACCCTTTGAAAAATCCTCTTAGAGTCAATATATTCAGGCTGCATTCAAGTTGGCCATGTTGTTGGCAGACAGAAGTAAAACAGCAAATTAAGCAGTCCACTGACTTCACTGAAACGCTTTACTAAGTTAGCTTGTAGCTATAAATAGGGGTGAACAAGGGGAAACAGTAGCGTCTTTGTCCCAGCCGTGCTTTCCCTGGTGTTTGAACCACGGGAGAGTCCACGGACCTGAACTGAGGCTAATTAACTAATTCATGGCCCCAGAAGGGAACGCCATGTGATTACATCCAGTCAACAACAAACACTTTTTTAAGGAGCTGGCCTGAGTTGGGCCAGAATCTTAGTGCCCTCTCTCGTTAAAGGCCCACGTCATGCAGAGCAAAGTAAACATCTATTCTGGTAAACTCTGGTTAAAGCAGGATGATATTTACGCTAAAAAGTTCTTGGCAACTCAATATTTCTTTTTTTGCTTCAAAGTTTGGAAATTGTGAATGAAGCAACAGATAGGATCCATTGTTTTGGTTGGTTTTATTTCCCTTTTCTAATTGAAAAGAAACACACTTTATGTTGTTGTTTTATGTTATCTAGTTTGTCCTTTTCGTTCACATACCCGTATTCAGCTGTTTTAAAAGAAATGTTCACATTTCGATGTCTAATCTCATTTTTATGCGTGGAAAAGAAAGTGATTTAATTAGGCATAAAAATCACAGCTGGTAGTCACCTACCAGTTTGTGACATTGGTCGGACACTGGGAGATGGCCACTACTACGGTCCGCATTTTAGGACATCAACGGGTCTCAGGACAACATCTTCAGCCTAAAATGTAAATCGTACACTCCTCACTTTCAGCTACGAGATGTTTGAGAGGTTTCTTGCACGTACACGTTTTCAAATCACCCAAAACATCTCACTGAGATACAGATCTGGGCTTTTATTCAGCCCAGGACTTTTCATTTCGTAATTCCCATCCTATCCTCGGTAGATTTTGCAATAATTTGTGAATCATCGTCAGTTCGCACATTAAATTTAATAGTTGATTCTACGATGGTGAGGCGGCCAGGTTCTGCTGCAGCAAAGCTTCTCCAAGGCATGACACTTCCATTTCTATGTTTCACGGGGGTAATATTTTCTGGAATGCTGTATTTGGGTAATGCCAAACATGTCATTTGTGTTGGTGTCCCTATAATACAATTTTAACAATCAAAAGATTCAATTGCTTTACTAAAAAGATATTTTTTTTGTCCCTTTTAAAAACTGTTTGTGTGGATTGTGTTGCCCACAAAGTGTCAAAGAGGGCATTCCAGAGACGAGGAGCAGCGGCACAGAAACCTTTGTCCCCCATGGTTCTTAGTCTGCTTCAGGGTCTCTGGAGGGAGCGTGTTGTGGTTTGTTCTTTGAGGTAAGGAGTGGCATTTCCATTCATGCATTGACTGAGGAGGGAGATTTTTTTATTTGATCATGGTGGAGATAGGAAACTGGCAAAGTGAGGAGATAGGAAGAATGAGGGTAATGTGTTCATATTTTCACACTCTCGTTAGGATCTTAGCTGCAGCATTTCAGACATATTGGAGCCTTTGAAGACTCTTGCTAGAGATCCCAAGTAGCAGAACATCACAATAGACCAGTCCGGAAGAGACAGAGGTGTGGATCAGTTTTTCTGCATCTGGTAGGGTGAGAGTGGAGTGTAGTTTGGCAATATTACGAAGACGATGGAAGCAGATCTTGCAGAGTTGGGTTACATGAGATTCAAAGGTGAGGTGGGAGTCCATTGTAACTCTAAGGTTAGAGGTTGGGAGAGGGGAATGTTGTGACCAAATATGGGGATGCTGGTTACAGGGTATTGCTAGATCTGGTGGAGGGTGCCTGCCATGATAACTTCAGTTTTGGAGGGGTTTAGTTGGCGAGAATTGGGGCACACCCACACCTTCATCTCCTACAGACATACAGCAAATTGAAATGAAAACGACGGTGATGGTAATGATGAAGAGAGATAAAGGTGGATGAGTAGTTGTTTTGATATACAACTCTGTCATCAGCATAACACTGGAAAGAGGTTCCTTGGTCAAGGGGGAAGAGGTAGAGCACGAAGAGAATAGGGCCGAGAACTGACCTCTGAGGGACTCTACTAGTGACTTGATGTCCAAGGGAGATGTATTATGTATGATTTGTAAGGTATGACGTAGACCAACTGAACACAGTGTCTGTGAGTCCAAAGGTGTGGTGAAGCCGATGAAGGAGCATGTTGTGGTCAACTGTATCAAACACAGCAGAGGAAAGGGAAAGCCAACATCCGCTGGCCTGAGGAGGTCATTTGTGACTCTTAACAGAGTTGTTTCAGAACTTAAAATCGGACTGAAATTCTTCATACAGATTGTTCTGTTTGAGATGGTTGTTAAGGTCAGCAGCAACTTCCTTCTCTAATATTTTACATATGAACAGGAGAATGGTGATGGGCCTGTAATTCCATAAGACACCAGAATCATGAGTGGATTTGTTTGAGCAGTGGTCAAATCATGGTGTTTTATAAGGCAGGAGGAACATGACTAGTTTGGAGGGAGTAGTTTACAGCTGAAGTGACGAGGAGACCAAGGGCAGATACGTGTTTTCACCAAAGCAGTTGGGATAAGATCCAGAGAGCAAGTATGGGGGTTTATTCTTTATGTCCTGTGCCTATTCCAGCGTGACACACCTTCCATGAAAGTTAAGCTTGTAAAGCCTCTGTCTATATTTATTTGCTTGCACTTTCATGTCAATAGAAGAATGAACTGGCTGCAGGTTTCCTGATGATAAAGTTTTTTCTATGTTTCTTTTAGAAACATGCACTCCTCTGCAGCGCTGAACTTTGCCAGTCAGACATGTAGACGTTGGGGGTTGCTTTACTTATGGGCTATTTCCGTAATGTGGCAAGGGTGTTTTTAAAATTCTTTCGAGACCTCGTAAAATTCCTCACCACACTCAAAAGCAAGTGCAAACTTCTGTCTGATGGCCTACCTACACAGCTTTTTTATTTCACTGTGGTGTTCTCTCTTACTTCAGCAGACAGAAGCACTCCAAACTCAATGTCTGGGGTTCAAACAGGACAAACCTTTCAAAATGCTGGGTAACAATTTTCTCATCATGTTCACTTGATGTAGTAGACATGTGTAATTTTTTTCAAAGGGTCCTTCCTTTTATTTTAACTGCTTGTTAAAAAGTATTTATTGAATGTGTCTGTTTTGTTTTATAAATGGATATCAAAACTCCACATCTTAATATGTTAGAAAAACACAAAGGCTTTTATTGGGCGTTTTGAGTTTTTTCACCTGACTGCCCTATGCAATTGTAACTTTATGAAATATTATAATACACATAATTACGATATTCTTAAACATTTCTGTGGCCAAGTGATGGGATAGTTGTTAATCATATTGTCTTGTAGCAAGAAGATGCTGGGTTAAAATCTCAGACAGGCCCTGTGTGGTGCAACCTGAGTATGGATGTGTTTTCTCTGGGTAACCCAACTTCCTCCAACCATCCAAAAATAATATTGAGATAACTGGCATTTTTAATTACCCTTTGTTTGGTTTTGTATCTCAGTGATCAACTGGTGAGCCTTTAAGGGTGTACCTCACCTCTTGCTGGAGATACGCACCAGCCCCCGCACAACCGTGGCTCATTCACTCTGTACTTAATTAAAGGATACTTACATGCATACTTTGTAGAATGTTGTTTGATCCAGCTTGAATATATGTACAGTTCAATCCCAGAAATTATGCGGCCGACCATTTAATTAGCATGTCAAAATATTTACACCAGAGTAACTACAAATGCTGGAAAATGTCACTATCTAACCGGGGAGAGACCTCTAGTGTTTAAAGGCACAAATAGAAGAAAGCTGGATGACAACAAAAAATAGATAACTACAAAATACTTCATATACATTTTAAGGAAGCTAATTATAGGTATTTTATATTTAAGTGGTCTTTCTGCATGAAGTTTGCCTGTTCTCCCTGTGCGTGAGTGGGTTCTTTCCGAGTACTCCAGCTTCCTTCCACAGTCTAAACGAATACTGTTAGGCTAATTGGTCTGTCCAAATTGCCCTTAGTTGTCTGTGTGCATTGACATTTGTCCTGTGTACCTGTGCGGCCCTGTGATGGACTCTGGCGACTTGTTCAGGGTGTACCCCGTGTCTCGCCCTATGGCCACTGGAGATAGAGACCATCTCCCCCATGACCCTACGCAGACAAGCGAGTATAGACAAGAGATGGATGGATAGTTTAAGTGAAAATTGAAAGGTTGTGAGTTATTTGGTATATACAACAATATAAACATGAGCTTCATACATCAGTTTTAACATAAACGTTTCCATGACCTGTCCAGTGTAGCGGGTGTAGAACAATGGATGGATGGATATTTTCATGAGCTGCTGAGCCACCTGACAGTTCAAATAGGATTATTTTAATCTTAATCTAAAATACATTTATGGTTTCTCATTTACTTATAGATCAAATCATCTTTTTTTTTTCTTTCGTTGGTGTTACTGGGTTATAAAACTATCTGTTTCAGCTCATTAGCCAGATCTCTGTTTCGTTGATGCAAATTTGAGAATATGGTTTACAGATAAAACTGATAAGGACAGAGACAGGTCCCATTAATTTTTATAACAGACAACCACTGGGATAATTTCTGATGCAAAATAGAAATGATTAGCAAAGACAGAATTTACTATTGTGTGATCTTTTTTAATTTCTTTTTTCTAACTAAATGTACACACTTTTCTGCATCCTCAATGATTTTGCGGTGACAGAATAATAGTGTGTATTAGATTGATTGTGATAAATAGTTGAATCTGTTAAGACGTTGTGGGTGTTGAGGAGGTAAGGCACACCTAATAATTTGTGATAAATAAATGTAACTCAAGCATTTCTATTTGATACTTTTGAATACTGGCCCGTGTTTCTCATAACTTATGATGATTAACTGTAAATAGTTTTTTTTTTCTGGGCATAAATACATACGATGACCCATAAACCCATTTCTCCAAGCCTGTATTCAACACAGGAAAGACAAGAGAACATGCAGTTTAGCGAAATCAAATGTGTGCTTACCTTTACAAGAAAGAAAACTGCTACAAGTAAATACTTACTTTCCTGCACATTTACAGTCAGAACAATAATTAAAGCCTTTAAAACAAGTTAAAATATCTCAAGCACGGTTAAAGGAAAACTGATGTTTATCTGGCAACCACACGCAATGAGGAAAGTAAAATCCCTGTTAAAGAGATGTGACTTTTGTTTTGGTTTAAGATCATACTATTGCAATAAAAGCTGAATTTATTTGAAGAGTTTTTCACATTTTACCTAAAGGTGTCAATAAAAGCGGAGAGTTTTAAAGAATTGTCTTAATTCTCCATCAGTTAAATAATAATGGTTAAATCGTATTTAGCTGCTGTACTTGAGTGGTGTATTTACACCAAAGTGTTACTTTGACGCCTCTTAGCTACTTTCTCGCTCTGTCTGGTCAGTCATATAAACTGGCTGTCTTAAGAAATATTGGATTGAATATGAGATAAGTTTGAACTCACCAGACGTAGAAGAGGGTGAGACTGCAGCCAGTACACATACGTTTTAAAATGGTCACTCAGCTGCTTTATTTATATCCTACAGGATGACAGCTCATGTCAGTGCGGGAGCAGGCCGACACATTTCTCTGCTCAGAAGATTGAATGCAAACAGTTGTGAGTAAAACAGTTCCCATCTCTTACAAGAGTGAAGACCATTTAGTTCTAGTGCTGTAGATCAGGGGTGTCCAAACTTCACTTGGACCAAAGCAGTGAAGTCAAATAATAATAAACCTAAAATTACAAAAAATTGCATAGTATATTTGTTACCTGCTCAACAACACAACAAAAAAAAAGCAGTCCAATGCTTTCGTAGGAAAGGGGATGTATAAATCATTGTAGACCCAAAAGGCATCCAGTCTGTAAATTCCTTTGGGCCCAACTGAAAAACATTGTCAATTCTTGGCAATGAGAGCAAGATTCGAGTCACTCTTTCTTTTATAAAGCTTGCTGTTATTGGCCTAGTTTAATAAATTAATTCAAAGCAGATATGGGTGCACCAAAGTCACTGAATGGGTGTGGTCGTATTTACTGAGAAATGAATGAAGTTGCAAAAACAACTGTGGTTAATAAATTGAAGATTGTCAGTCATCCAGGTCATGATCAATGAAAAAAAAGGTTAAAAAAATATAATATTTTTTTGGATTGCGGTTAATAAAGGGTGAATACTTTGTGTCGTACGTAACATTTTTGATTGTAAGCAGATTTTATTTGCATCAAGTGAACGGCTCGTTCCCAGACCTCTGCAGTGTTGAAACACATCCACTTGATTCAGATGTGTCGCCGCTGGGATACATCTAAAAGTTGCAGGACAGTAGCCCTCGAGTGCTGGACTGGTGTACCTCTGCAATGAACTAGGGGTGTCCCGATAGCAATTCCTTCCAGACCGATTACAAGTACTAGTACTTCAGTTTAGATACTTGCCGATTCCAAGTACTGATACTGAATACTTAATAAATTGGTACTAGATCACAAATAACTTAACAATATCATTGACCACTGAAAACAACTGACCATCAAGAGCGATGAATTCGGTTAGAGCTTCAGTTATCTTCTCTCTTTCTTTTTCTTTTGGAGGGTCAGCGAACAACCTTTTGGTGTATACCACCACTGCCTGGTATAGAGTGGTATCTAGACTTTGAGCTGTAGCGTAGCCTAGCCCAGGAGGAAAAATTGGTATCGGTTGCTTTTACAAGTACGAGTATGAGTACTTGACGCTGGTATTGGGACACCACTACTATCCTGTAGAGGTTTCTGCAGGTTTACCGTAAGACTAGCATGTTATGTTAGGTTTTAATCACGTTAAACAGTGCAGGGCATCATATTCATTCTCAACTGCAATTTGTTGGCAATATTTTTAATAATATTATTTTAAATTTGTTAGATTTGTTTTAATCTTGATTATTTTTTAGGATCGTTATTCTAGTTTGTATATGCAGAACTGTGAAGCACCTTCAGATGTCGCAAGATTTTAAAGTGGGCTATACAAATAAAATGTATTATTACTATTATTATTATTAGTGACTGATGTTATCTAATACCAAGAAAGAAAATCAACAGTGCCTATTGACAGAAGTGTTGGTACAGAAAAGTGTCAGATTGGTAAAGGCGGACAACGTTCTCCGCAGTCCAAACACATTGTTCCCAGTCAATAAAGCCCCATTCCTCGGTTTGGCCTGCCCAGCTCGGCTCCTCCCCGCTCAGTTTACCTTCGTGCGGTTTGTGTTTCGACCGGCCTAGAAGAGGGAGGCTCCTCCTGGGGGTGGCCTTGCCAGATTATTTGCATAATTGTATATGCACGATTGACTTGGATATTTCTTTTAAAGATTAAACAAAATATCTGGATCACACGTCAGCTTAAACTAATAATAAAATATTATGAGATAATTAAAACTTATATTTTTTCCCTCAGCCATGGCAGGAGTGACGAGAACATGTTAGCAACGCTAAAGATTTTATACCTGCAGTGATTTTACATATTCGTACTGGGAGATCTTTGGTGAAAGGAGCTCACGGTCTGCTTCTCAGCGAGGAGAGCTGTTAGGCGTTCCCCGGCTGTGAGCTGCTTTCCCCCCGGCAGCTCTCAGTCTGAAAGGCAGACAGCAGCTATGGTGGAGGGACCAGATCTGATACAGCACGTCCGTGTACAGAAACCTGAAGTGTCCTTTTCTTCTTTTTTTTATGGTTTGTAAATAGTAAAATTATATTTCAGTTTGACCCACACATAGTGGTCCTTAATATTAATGTCGCCGCTCTTCAGTTTTTCTGGACTTCCTCAGAGAAAAACCATCTCATTTCCCCTCGCCCCTCGGGCCAACCAGTGAAAAGCGGTGTGTTCACTCACAACTCCAATCGGGTCCGCTCGTTTTGACCCTGCTGTTGAGTAGGGCTGGAGAAACCTGGTCTGGCCCTGAAAAAAAAAAAACACAGCTCCTGAAACACTCGCAAGCGGGCGGAGCCGAGCGGTGCTCGGCCAGACTGAGTCGGTGGAAGTGGGATTCAATTATCTATTTGTGGACTCCGTCCTTTACTGATTCAGTACCTGGTCCCATTTTAACCAGGGGCAGATAGGTCTTTCAACAGTTATGTTACAGAGGACGTCACCCCGTAACACCAGTCTTTAAAGATTGTTGCTGAAAAGGCCACTTACATGTTAAAGCAGAGGGAAAAAAGGAAATCAACAGAGACACGGCGGGATCTGTAAAAGGAAAGACTCAAACAGAACCAGACACACCGAGGCGCACGCCTTCAGAAATAAGCTGTTCTGTGCCAGAATGAGACCCAAGATTAACAGGGAGAGTACAGATAAATGACTGAGGCTGAACATGTTTACACTGCACAGACAGATATTTACATGACTGAATCTCTGTTCTTTGCTTATTAAATTGGGCTGTTTCTGTTTTGGATCCAAGGGTGTGCAAGAACGACTCATCGCGTCTTGCGTATACAGCAAACCAAGCGGAGGAGGATGAAGAAATCTGCAGAGATTCAAGCAAGCAAAGCGTGGGCAGGGACATTATTAAAGAACATGTTCCAACAAAATGTGAATATTCTTCCAAATCATCAGTAGGATTCATGCAGCGCCTTGCTAAAGTACCCATACCAGTTTTTCACATTTGGAATGAAAACGCTAAGTTTTTCCTTTTTCTCCAACTAAAAATCTAAAAAGTGTGGAAAGCATTTGTACTCTTCTTCACAGAAGCACGTTTCCTATGCCAAAGAGCTCCAACTTAATCAGACTGGATGGAGAGTGATGTGAACACAGATTCTGGATTGTATTTATGTGTGGCCTTTGACTAGGCTGTCCTACAACACAAGGATTCAGTTTGGTGTGTTTCTTAGTCTTTCTATAGTTATCTAAGAGTTTATTGTTGTTTTTTTATCATATACCTGCTTGTGAATTATTGCTGTTCGCTTCCTTTCTCTAGAAGCGCTGGAAATTCAATTTCCCTGAGGGAGTTTTTCCTAAAAGGATCAATAAAGATGCAGATTGTCGAATAATGTTCTCCAACACACCTGTGAGGCTTTCACAGAGCAGTAATTTCAGTTGAACTCTATTTACTAATAAGGTTGTTTCTCAATGCAACTGGTTTCTATAGATTTCATTTAGTGGCATCAGAATAAATAGGGCAGCATACACTTGTATGGCACACTTTTTAGATTCTTCTAAGGAAAACACAGACTTTAATTGTTTACCAGATATTTAACAAAAACATTTTCCTTCAACTTTTTTAATTCTGCACTGCTATGTGTAGCTCTGTCCCATACAGTTCAGCCCAAATTTGTTTACAGGCCTGAGAGATCGAGGTTTAAACTTATCTTTTAATTCTATCAACATGTTTCTTTTGTCTGGAAGTAATATCAACATCTTGGAGCAGCCCACCCAAAGTCCTGGCTCGATGGAGACGCTGCGGAGGGAGCTAAAGATTAAGGGCGATGGCGAGCCAGCCTTTCAGCCTCAAAGACCTGAAGCTCATCACCAAAAATAAATAATCGAAATACCAGTGGAGACATCCAAATGTCCGCTCGGCATTTATGAGAAAGGTTTGGCTGCTGCAAGGCCATTCAATCCTTTTCAACTGATAATCAATAAGGGTGCAAATTGTTTTAATTTCTTTAATATAATGCAAACAAAAACAGACTAATAATTTTCGTTTTAAAAGTAATACTCCTTTTCCGTCGTTTGATGATCTTTTGAGAGATGCCTGTCTGATTTGCTGTTAAATAAATAGTTTCCAGATGTTGCTTGAAGTACTGGGAAACAACTTTATTTGTTGACCAACGCATTTTGCCTTATGACCTGTTCAAATGACGATTCAATGCTGAAGTCTTCACCGAACGAAAATAGTTTTAAAATCTAAATCTGTCGTCGTATGAATAATTCAGGGATTAAGTGTGAAACCCTAACAAAACACATCGACCTTTATGGATTTTACATCGCAAGTAAGGAAAAAGTTTAATCTCATTTAGCTTTAAACCATTATTCAAAAACTGAGCTACTGTGTAGGTCTCATGAACGATTTAAAACTGTTTTAAAGTGATTTCCCGGCTACCGTTAAGTCCCAAACCCCAGAAACATTATTACACTACAAGTAAATACGTAGTAAATGGAAAAAAACAAACAAGTTGATTCAAATGAGCACACAGGGGACACAAAAACAGCAGCAAGGCCTTTCAGGAAATAGTCCATCTCTCCTGTAAGATGCATTTTGAGACAAGATTAGATAAGATGAGTGTTTCATGTTACACCAGAACAAACACAGATGATAAACATAAGACTTGGATCTTCTGACAGTGACCCTCTGGACTTTTTGTTTACCCAGTTTCCACATTTGACTTTCATCATTTATATTAAGACGTTTCAGGCGTAAATATGAAATCCTGCCACGGCCGAAAAAGGGAGAATCGCTCCCTTTATTTTGCCAAACAAAGCACAAAAGGTAAAGAGAATTCAATCACTCCACATATAGCTACAAAAAAAGTCGTAAAGTCTAAGAGATGGAACTCGGACTTTAAACCATAGAAAGAGATAAAAAAAGGACAAGAACACCCACTTTCCTTAAGATCGCAAGATAATCTTGTATGCTGCCATGAGAGTTGATTTAACAGCAGGGAAAAAAAAGCAGGTAAACAAAGCTGTTAGTTTGTGCTGTGAGAGAGAGAAAAGAATATATTATGATAGTATGTATATATATTACCCCAAAGTCTTTAATTAGTTTTAATAAATGGACACAAGTTCTGTTTCATGGTAAAAAGGTTCAAATCAAAAGATTGTTTGTTAGAAGTCAACAAAGATTGTTGAGTCATTTGTTGCCTCATGTCAGGTTCAGCTTTATTGAACAGTATTCAAGTTTTTTTTAATAGTGAGATTTAGCTCATTACCGATCCTTTAAATAAATAAACATTTCCCTTTACAGTCACACAAAGGAGAAACGCATCTCTGCATTTAAGCCATCCCTTAGGGAGCAAGTGTACTGGGGAGCAACCTGTGGTCAAGGGTCTTGCTCAGGGAGCCAGAGTGAGTTTTGAACCGGTGACCTTTGCAGCCTCCCGGCTCCCCAACCACTGGGCCACCCCTCCCACACATCAGGGTAGAGGGATCAAAATCAAAAATCGTTTGGTTTTCAGGGTTTGTGGATCAGGACTTGGAAAATAAAATGTTTTAAAGAGTTCTTAAAATCAGTAACTATTATTCTTACTATTTTATTAATAAAAAACTAGACCACGATGCAGACCATCTACCTTTACAACTTTCTTTAAAATATTTAATGCTTCCAGGCATTTGTATCCAAAAATTCCTTATCAGATATATGAGGCTGAAGTCTAGACTTGGACTAGGCCGTTGCAGCACAATTATCCCCCCCCCCCTGCACTTTTAGTTAGTCTTTAAAAATCGGCTGTGTTTGGGATTATCATAATTCCAATGGCTCTAAACTAAGCCCAAATCCTAAACTCCCCACCGCTGTGCTTGACAGTTTATATGAGGAGTTTCTTCTGATAAGTTGTTGGTCTTTATGTATCATAACCAAACATTTCCAACCCTAGCAGAGCTATAAAAACATTGTAACCAAAGTCCTCCAGTTTGTTCATTGTTGACTTGATGCCCAAAGATTATGTTATATGTAATGTGCTGTAAACAGTTGGAGTCATGAAGCATATGTTTCTTTTATTCAACATTTCCAGCTTGACAGCAAATAAGGAATCAAAGCACGGACATGTTTTCAACACTTTTATTAGATAAATAAAATATACATGATATAAAGTTGTTGGTTTATAAAATCTTCAGTGATCCAACTTCTTCTGGTAAGTCTTCAAAAAATCAAGTATTCTGTAAAACCGAATAATAAAATTAACAGCAATGGTCTAACAAACAATTCAATGGTGTCATATATTTTTGCCTATGATTTGTTGCCGAGCAGCTTTAAATATTTGACATCGTGGTGGAAGTTCAGAGTGAATCTCAGTTCAGTATATTGAAAGACAAAAGCCCACAAATGACTTCATCTGTAAAAACAGGTGTCTTCTGTTAATTAAAATGGCCACACAGACAATATACTCCACATGGGAGATGGGTTATGTTGCTACTTGAACTTTGATTCAGTCTGAGTCATGCACAAACACAATCTAATACAGGTTCATACATTTCCCATCTAAAACTTAATCAACTTACGAATACAAGGAGTCCGCCTCACATTCTATGCGTTTTTTTGCAAGCTGCTTGGGTTAGAGGTCAGGAGGGAGTGGACAGGTGACCTACGACCCAGGGAGAGTATCGCTGGGAACGTGGTGTACTTCGCTGCACTCACTGGGCTTGAGCTAAAAGTGCCTAGATGAGTCAGAATGTGCATTAGGGATTTGAATAATGAGACCCATTTCTTTTAGCAAATGACCACTAGGCTGGACAAGGACCCATGATGATCTGTTGTGAAACAAAGGGGTAATAGGTGAAAATCCATGTCATGCTCACTGTAATGTATAATCAAGGATCTATGGTGCTGCTTCTCTTCCAAAGTGAATAAAAACTGGGAACCTAGTTAGAGTACATGGCATCATGAAATATTAATATCCTTTAAAGGTGCATCGCCACGTTATTTGACTTTTTTATTTATTCATATGTCTGTAGCCCACTCTGGTTGCATATAACGTTTTTCTGAAAGATTATCAAGTCCTGCTGGCATATCAGTTGTTATTATGGAGTTTTATGCTTTTTTTTCGCTCAGTTTGTTGGTAAAAAAAGCCTTTTGTGTTTATTTACGATATTAACGGAAGTATGTACTGCGCATACGCAGCAGGGGTTAAAACAAGGAAGCGGCTAACAGCTATTAGCATCTCCCAGCAAAACAATGAAGAATGTAAACCATATATGAAATGGTTTTTGGTCTTTTTAATAAGCATATTACCTGGCTATATGCCTTTAAAATCAAATCTGGTGGATTCTACCAGTGAACTAAAAATTGGTCGACATTGGCTCCGTCAGAAGGTTAATTATCCAAAACACATGACCAAATTACTTCACAAATAATCCACCAGACATAGACACAAACTTCTTCCATGGCTTCGTTAATCCCCAGAAAACCTATAGAAAACCTACAGAAAACCTGTGAAGTGAGCTGAAGAGAGGATCTACGACTACAAACAAACTAGAGAGGTTGTACAAAAATTCCTCTCTCAGTATGCATCAACCTTACAAGAAGACAAAATGCCATCGACTTGGTATAAGGAAGCTTTACAAAGTATTCACAGCCAGGCTGCCAAAAAGTGTGGCATCGTGATCTTTTTAAAAACAATTATACCTTAAAGGAGCTATAAGTAACACTGACACATTGTGGCTCAAATTGGTACAACAGCTTGCCAATCACAACAATCTAATATGCCGTTTTTAAACGGTGTGTTGCTGTTGTGAATTTTACTTCCACAGGAATGGCACGTGATGTTGTATTTTGTTCTCTTACTGGCTTCCATGTTCGCTGGCTGCTGCTTTTTTGCCAAGATAAAATACCAAATGCTGTGCTCTGGTAACCCTGGTAACTCTCATATGATTGGCTCAGGAACCAGGAAGTAAACATGGGCTACACTCTGAACCGAAGTAGTTCCAATGTACTGCTAGGTTTGACAGGAGAAAGACTTGACTTATTTGATGGAGAAGACCGATTGTTTATGGGGGATGTTACTTCCATCCCAGGTGACAAATGAGAATGATTTAGGTTGATCTTACTTATTCCTCCTTTAATGAGATTTTTTCGCCCACAGAACAAATGTACCTAAAATAAAGTGTGACATTATGCCGCTCGAATGAATTTATTCTAAAGATGTTATCCACATCATTACAAGTAGTAACAATTATTGTGGAGGGTGCAGTCACAGAAAAAGGTAACTCTCCTAAGAAAAGAATTGACTTCCAAATGCCTGGAGTGAATTGAAAACACAAGATAACAAGCCGACACGTTGCTCACCGTCTCTGTTGTTGACTGTTTGGCCGTTCGGCTCGGTTGTCTTCAGAAAACGTGGCTCACTGTATGCAGCGTTAGCACAAACATCACTTTGCTCAGACTGTAACACTTTTCTATCATGTCGTACGAGTGGAAAACGTCAGCAGTGGGAATACTGGAAGCATCTTTTAAAACACAATCGGTTGTACTGGACACATTTGTTAAAATAAATAAAGATTGCTTCTGTGTGGTTTGGACAGCCTGCCTACCTGCCGCACGTTTTTCTCCTCAGTCTGGTGCAGAATTTTACACCTTCCTCATTCTCAGCTCTGCTTTAGGGGAAAGAAGAAATATGTGATTAATGTCTCCTGGATCATGAATAGGTTTCTGCTGCTGAGTTAAGCTATAAAACCAATAGAAATTGTTAAATATTTGGTTGGTTGGTAATTAACTGTGTTTTTGTCGATAATAATTTCAGACCTATGTCTGGAGTTTAATCCTTTTTGTATTTGCTCAATTAGTTTTTATGAGTAAACGTCAAATAAATGTTAAATATTTTGAGATTTTAAATTTTTGCTATGTTTTTTTTTCTTATGTGATGAAAATGCTGTTTCTCTACATCTAAAACTGCTTGGATAAGGCCAGTCGTATTGCCACAGATCCCACCCACCAGATGCACTGTTTGACCCACTTCCATCAGCTGGATTCAGGAACTTTAATAATAAAAAAAAAACGAATAAACATAAAAAACAGCTTCTTTTCCCAAAGCTGTGAAGGCTATCACCCCCTGTTGAGAATCCAATAAACCACCAGCCCGGCTCATATCTGTTACATGATCAACAATAAAACTAAGATTTTACTCCCTTTTTAGGTTGTACTGCTGCGTGCAAAAGTAGAAAAAAAAATGCATAGATTTTCTAGAATAACAAGGCCAATATAGTATCAGCAGCATATGACACCAGAAGCCCTGCAGCAGGGTGCGGTCAGGGAGTCCAACCGTATGGAGCCACTCCACCTCCTCCTGCATTCCACTGACTTTTTGCACAATCAGCAGCATCACATGGTTTTTAAATGTGACCTAGGCTGCGATACATAAGAAGCTAATCCTCGCAGTGTGTGAGAACAGAGTCAGGCGTACATGGTGGCTGTGTCCTGTCTCTCCGGAGCCGACCGCCTCCTGTGGAAGCTGCTGCTGACGGCGCTCTTATCGGTGTGTGGTCTGTGGTTGTCTGAGATCACTGCTCGCATCCCTTTGACGAGAGAGCCGAGCTCGCAGGCACAATCCTCCTGCATCCAAAGAAAGAGAGGAGGTGAATGAAGAGTTACAGTAATCTCGGACCGACGGGACATGTGTCACGGTGCGGTTTTACAAAATGACCTTGTGACTTTTATCTAAGACGTATTTGATCAGGTTCCAATGAACAGACACTGTGGTTCTCAGCGGAGTGATGCTGTAGAACAAAACAAACTGCGCAGTATTTCACAGCTGTGTTGAAAGTACCGTCTGATGAAGCAGGAATGTGATTTGGCGTGTTTCTGATTTAAAGACGAAGCAGATGTGCTGAGCTCGGGCCTTTGCTGCCAAATAAAAATGATTCACACAGGGGTTCGACGGGCTGGATCTACTGAGACAGGACAAAGGCGAGATGCGGGGGTGGTTCTGACCCGTACCTTGATCTGGGTGGTGTAGGGGTGCTCGGAGGAGGGTGGGGCAGTCGGTGCAGATGGAGTCCTGGAGTTCGGTTCAGGAGGAGATACAGTCGGAACTGCGCACAAATTCTGACCCGGGAGTTCCTGCGGGGGAAGAGAGACATGAAGGAATCTTCGATATTAAAAACAATGAGATTAGCACGCAATGGGGATGGGAAGTTTTCCAGAAACCTTTTCATTTTGATACATGACCACATTCCAGGTTTCTGCTAATTGTTGAAATGTTGGACAACAATGAAAGAAGTGTAATGTGGTGCTCGACTGCGGTTAGCTCCGATATCTCACAGTTTAACAGTCCTTGATCCAACCTGTGTTGGTGCTTTTCTAAGTGAACGTTGCTTTCTTCATTCATAGATGGATTTTTCTGGAACCATTAACAGGGCTGCAAGATTAACTGATGAACTCTGATTTGCGCTAAAGTGGGTGGTTGTGTGCATAGGTGTGTCTCCTCGTTGCTAAGCGCTTACAAATGGTGAGATAAATTGGGTATTCCTGTCATAACCCCATATTTTGAATAAATTAGCTAAACAGTCTAAAAGTTGTTGTGTACGCTATTTTAAACACCATCAGGAACAAACGTTTTCAAGAGTTTAAGACATTTATGAAAACTTCTTTAAAAAGGCTCTGCTGTATTAGTTGTGTGTAAATCACCTTCAGGTTCAGAGCATGTTGGAGTTTCAGGCGAAAATACTCCTGTTCTCTCAGCTGGAGGAAATCCTGGCAGTTTGCTAAGCTTTCCCACATCTTTAAGAACATATAGGAGAAAATATATTCAGATGGAGAATGACACAAAGAAAAGAAGAACATTTCAGTGTTAAAGTCCTGTGTTTTATCAGAGGAAGCACCTTTTTCTTTAGACTGGTTTAGGTTTAAAAGGAATTTTATGGCTTTATTTGACAGTATGTGGTAACTGCATATGTTTCACCTTGTGAAGGATTGCCTCCAGTTCGTTAATCCGTTCCCTTAATTGATGGTCTTTGGAGCGAAGGGCCGTCAGTTCATTGGCAAGTTGTCTCTTTTCCTCCCTGACAAAAGTGAGTTCCTGAAGCTGACGGTGAGTCTCCAGGTTCTGGCGGCGCTTTTCCTGAAAAGGAATAAAATTTAATAAAAACAGTATTAGAACAATTAGCAATGTAATCTAAAACATTGTTCGTACATATTTTTATGTCAAAGTTCCATACTTCCCAGATCCAAACATCTAGAGTTTTCAGTCCATCTTTTGCCAATTCTAAAATATAAATAAAATAGTTCACTATAAATTTCTGCAAATATTGGAAATGGGACGGATGGATGGATGTATTGTGATCTCAGCCTGGAAATCTGACTGTTTCTGAAATGTAAGAAGCTGCAGACTTCTTCTCTTAAGGAATTCCCCCCATCACAGCGGTTTGCCAACACTGCTATGTACCAAGGCTTATCTTTCTCTTCTCGCCCGCTGCTTTAAGCAGCATAGGGGAGGCCTCTCATCTTTCTCTGCGGTGGATCTGAATGGAGTTCAGAGACCTGCCACATGGGCGTAGGCTGGAACCAAGCTAAGTACAGTGTTGCCTTCTGTGAATCAAAATCAAAGCAGCGGTGATCTTTCTAAGCTGTGCAGAAGAATAGCTGATCTGAAGTTGCCCGCTGCAAACTGTGCAGAGGCCCTCGCAGGAAGCCTAAGGAAACACATTAGCCGTGCAGAGTTCCCCACACGCCACAGCCTGGGCGCAGCTTACGGACGGAGGGCCGGGGAGGCCAAGTTTCCCCACCGCCGGCTCGAACAGTTTCCAAACGGAGACTCCAGCCCAGCCCACCTGATCCCAGGCCGCGATTCACAAAGACGGAGGCAAGCTACTTCTTTGCCCCCCTGCTCAGTCGACCAGCTTTACCTTGGAGTAATTCACTGAAACCGGATGCCCCGTCGCCACAACGAGACAAAGGCAGAGGCTTGGCAGAAGAATTATAGGGAGAGTCGTAGGGGATTCATCATTTAAAATGGCTTACTTTTAATGTGTTTCACTGTGTTTTAAGGTTTGACTGAGGTTTAAGACCTGGAGCTAGCAGGCTAAGCCGCATGCTAGCTGAAACAAAGCTTTGATCATTTGTTTGGGTGTGTTTTACAGTTATAACAAACTTTATTTCCATGAGGGTCTTATACACCGATGGGAAATTAATGTTTGTCTGCTCATTATGACAAAATAGAGCTTAAAAGTCTTTTTAAGGAGTGATGAATGTCCGCTAGCATTAGCGCAAGTAGCCTTTTAATGACTTACTACGACAAATGTAACTACGGTTGTTTTAAACATAATGTTTGTCCTCGTTTGCGCTGCCATCGTCCAATTGTCCTACGGTCGTTAATAGCATTAATAAGGAAGATTAATGTCGCTTTAATGGTGTTTTTGTAACTTTGGGATCAACTCATCAGGGCAATGTAAACACGACCAAGTGTTTACATTGCCAAATGTAAAGTTACCAAGTCAAGTTGTAATTATTTCCTGGAGAAATAATTACATTAATAAAATCAAGTGTCCTAAAGGTGATTGATTTTACTGAGCAAATCCCTCCTTAAAATGTTATTTCCCCAAATAATTTTTGGCCAAACTCAGACCTGCACTGTGAATGGGTTGAACACATACAAAGAACTGTTCTAAATGAGTTAAGCTAATTTGATCTCATTCCATATTCTTTAAGATGAACTTTGGTTCTCTAACTTGGATCTGCAGTGAACCAGGATTCAACTATTTCATTTATTTATTCATTTATTTTGTGTGTACATAGCTCCTTAGCTTCTTTTTATCTTAATTTTGCTCGGTAGTTTAGTAAAGTTCACTGGAGAACCTCACTTAGAGATGATTTGTCGATAGAAATATAGAGTTAATTCAGATAAACAACATTCTATAGTGGTGTTCTCTGGATGTTCATCTATTTATGTTAATCTTATACTTGAAGAGAAGTTGTCACTACTTTTTTCCATTTGTGTGCAGAGTTTACTGTTAAAAGAACGGCAGTGCTCGAATCACCGCTCTTTCAACTATTGTCCTGATATCTGCCGTTTGGACTGATATTCACTGGTCAGTACCTAACAGAGAGTTATTTATTAAGCATTAAATAACTTAAAACAGTGTGTAATAGCACTACAGATGGATGGGTGGGTGATGGATGGATGAATGGATGGATGAATAGGTGATGGATGAATGGAAGAATGAATGGGTGGGTGACCAATGGACGGAAGAATGGGTGGATGGGTGACCGGTGGTTGGCTGGATGGATAACTGATGGAGGTGTGAGTGGATGGATGGACGGATGGGTGGGTGATGGATGGCTGGATGGATGGATGGATGGATGGATGGGTCATTTATGCAACGTCCTGAAAATCCAAATATTTACACTATCTTCTGTTTCAAAACAATCCAGAACTGGAAAATACTTAAATCAAATTTTAGATTTCCACAGATTTTTCCAGATTTTTGTGCCTCTACATATAATGTATAATAAAGATCTAACATTTCTTATGTTATACTTTTATCAAAGATTGATGTGTCTTCAGTTAATAAGTCAGCTCTAAAACTGGTGCAACTGGTCTGCCAGGCAGGCATAAAAAAGATGGAGGTTTCCAGTGTAGTGGCGCTTTTACCTGTTGCATTTTCTCCTCCTTCTCCTCCAAATGCTGGATTCTGCTCTGCAAGGAGTCAGCCTCCTCTCTTCTGGCGGTGATCTCCTTCTGCATGTCCAAAGCCACCCGGAGGCCTGAGACAGCCGCAGTTTCATTTAATTAGATAAACGGGACAATGCTGTATTTTCAAAGCTTTAAAGCAACAATCAGGTCGCTAGATTTTATTCAAAGAAACAAGAATCAACTGTCATCTGTGCACTTCATCATATGAAGAAACATTTCCTCTAAATGTACTTTGTCCATCAGCCGTTTTTTCCCTCGGTCTACTTTAAAATGAAGATGTGACTCAAACCATGTCCATCGGCTGCTTTGAGGGTCTTCAGGCCGCGTCGGGTGTGATCGAGCTCATCCTGGGCGCTGATTAGCTGACTCTGAAGCTTCAGAACCACACCTTGGTGCTCGTCGTTCTTGCAGCTGTGGAGCCGCTGCAGCTCCTCGTGCTCTTCTGAAATCGTGCCCAGGAAAACACGTGTAACATCCAAAGAGCGAGCCATCACATATAACCAAACAAATGCAACAATAGAAGGGCTTGGCTGACATTGTAAACAGACCAAACGCAGTTCTTTGTTTGGTTATCACAGCTGGACAGAGAGCTGATTGGATCTGACACAAGAGCTGGTCTCTTTCTAGGAAAAACCGTGTGAACTACAAGACCGGTTTGCTGCAGCAGGCGTCAGCTCAGCCAAGGTACCATAGGACTGCAGCTATAGCAACTCATCATTTCAAGATACATTTGGGGTAAAACAACAAACGGTGCTTTGTAAACATATTCAGACACCTTCAACTTTTTTTGCGTTTTGTTCCGTTACAAACAGAAACGTCAAAGTGCTGTGATGGGATTTTATTCAACACACCAACATTTTGTAGCGCATGACGTTGGAACTTCACAGTTAGACATCTGACAAATGTGTGTCCTGTGTGTGTGTGTGTGTGTGTGTGTGTGTGTGTGTGTGTGTGTGTGTGTGTGTGTGTGTGTGTGTGTGTGGAGGAAGTTGTACTCTTGCATCTTTTACTTGGATACCAAACACTTTCTCACAATGCGTCAGTTTGGGTTCCCCTAATAAAGGGAATCACCATTTTGTATTTACTTACTCAATCTTTGACTGATATTAACTTTGTGTGATGCGCTCAAATATGCAATTGTGACAAAAAAAAGCAACAGCAGAAGAAATTCAAAAGGGTGGCAAATACTTTTCCTTAGCTCTGTTACTGACGTTACCACACATGAATGACGACGTGATTTCAAATTCACGGAGTACGACAGAAACTACCTAAACTGCAGCGGACCTCTCTGTGGTGCCACATGCAAGTACCTACTGGTGAGACTGAAAAGCTGCCGCCGCTGCAGCTCCAGCTGCTTGATAACCCGCTGCTTCTCCACCGTCTCCTCCTGAACGCGCAGCTTCAGCTCGGTCAGGGAGGCCTGCAGCTCCCGCCTCTCGCGCTCCACACGCACCAGGTCAGACTGGTGTTGGACTAATCCAGCCTGATCGGGAAGAGGGAAAGGAGTCAGGGAAACAGAAAGGACAACAAACAGCCCTAAGAAATGAGGTTTGATTGTGTTCTGACTTTGAGCTGCTGAATCTCATGTCTATGCTGGTTGATGAGGAAGCTGTTCTCCCGCTGAAGCTTGGTTATGGTGCCGCTGTGCCGCGCGGTCGTCTGGACGCTGCGTTGGATCTGCGGCCTCAGAGTGTCGATCGTCTTCTCTCTGTCGTTCAGCTTCAGCCTCAGAGCTTCATGCTCAGCCTGCAGAGTCTTGAACAGGCACAGAACACAAGATGCTAAGAGGGAAGTCGGATAGCATGAAAGCAGTCAGGTAGCGGGTCAGTTTGTCATCATGACTGCATGACATGCTAATCCTTATTGCATTGGGAAGCCTGCTAGTTGCTTGTTACCCGAGGCAACATTCCTTGTCTTTTTCCTGCAGACGTTCCTGGAATTTCCTTACCTCCCGTGACCTTTGCTCTAAAAGCGCCCGTAGGCAGGACGTCTCCTCTTCAGCTGTACAAAGCTGCTTCCTGGACAACTCCAGCTGTCCTCTCAGAACCTCTGTTCCTTCACGGTGTTCAAGCCGCTGCTTGTCACAGAAAGACTGAATGCAAAAAGGAGAAAACGAAGGTTTATGACATTTAAATGGGGCAAATAAAACATGTTCTACCACTTTTCAGCTTGTTTATTTCCTACACCCTGAAGATTTTTGACATAGATGCTGCAAGACGAATTAAACCCCTTGGGCCTTTTCACTTTTTGTTGATTTCCAGTGACAAGCTGCAATGTATCTTATTGAGATTTTATGTTAAAAACCAACAAAAGAAATCATGCAAAATGGTTAAATGGAAGAACGGTTTTCAAAACTTATTAAAAGTGAAATTCTGAAGTGTGATAAGCATTTATATTCAGTCCCTATGAATAAATTCTTTGTAGATCCACCTATCACTACACTTACACCCACGTATCGTTTGGGATGTGTCTCTACAAGCTTTGCATTTTCAGAGACAGAGATTTTGCACCTTCTTGTCAGCGACAATAATCAGGATCTCAGTCAGACTGAATAAGGATTATCTGTGTACATTAGTTTTCAATTCTTACCACATATTCTCAGTTGGAATCAGATCAAGACTGGGCCATCCAGACACGTGACTATATTTTCATTTAAACCATTGTAATGCATCTCTGGCTGTATGTTTAGGGTCGTTGTCTTCCTGGAAGGTAAACTGCTCCTTTCTTGCAGCTTCTAACAGGCATTTTTCCAGGACTGCACTGCATTTACCTCCAACCTTCTCCCCATCCACTCTGACCAGCTGTCCTGTTCCTGCTGAAGAAAAGTCCTCCCGTAGCACGATGCCGCCACCACCATGTTTCACCCAGGGGATGATGTGTTCAGGGCGATGTGGGGTGTTAGTTTTCCTTCACATATAAACGTTTAGCAAGTAGGCCATCAAAGTTCTGACCAAAACACCTTCTTCTTTATATTTGCTGTTTCTTATATGTGGTTTGTGGCACTATAAACTGGCTCTCTTATGCCCCCTTCCATAAATGCCATGTCCTATTAACAGATTCTCCCTACTGAGCTGTAGATCTCTGCAGCTACTCCTGAGTTTCTATGGGCCTCTTGACTGCACCTCTAATTAACGTTCTCTTTGCCTGGTCTAAGTCTTCAGGATGACGACCACGTCTTGGTCGGTTTGCAGCTGTGCCGTAATCTTTCCATTTTCAGATGAAGGATGTCACCAGCTTTTAGATTTATTTTACAATCTAACCTCACTCTAAACATCTCTACAACTCTATGATGCTGTTTGTTCACTAATTTTCTCTGACAAACCTCTGAGGCCTTCACAGAACAGTTGCATTAAATTCAAAAACCTCCGTTTGATTACGGCAAGGTGTCTTTAAAGCTCTTTTACTCATAAATACACGGTTTCTACACAAATTCAATGTTAAAGTTCTATAATTCATAACAAATGTCTCAATGCATTTTACAACTCAAACATTTCCTGTTTATATACAGAAATATATGGTCAGCCCTAGTCCTAATCCTAGTTATAAAACAACACAGTCAACTTTACTTTATTATGCCAGCTGATGAACAAGGTTTCTATCCAAGGGAACAGAGTTTCAGCAATCTCCTCCTCCTGAATGGTGAGATTGGACAACTGATTGCACCGAGTCAGGATTTTTCCAGCAATCTCTCATAGTGAGCATGCATGTGGCGACAGTGGAACAGAAAACTCCCCTTGTAACAGTGTGAGCTGTATAAATAAATACATTTTGGAGATATAAATCTTCTTCCATCTACTTGTATAGACCTAGAAAACATTTGGATCATTTCCACACAGGTTTTTAGGCTGCTTAGGCACAAACGTTACGTCCTCTGGTAAACTGCAGCTTAAATTACCCAGACTGCCTTTTCTGTAACTGAAACAACAGTCTGTAAGTAGATTTTTAATAACACAGCCAAGCGGGTTTGAGGAGACCAACGTTAGGATTTATTGTCATACTTTTAGTTGTTGAAGCTGTGACTGAAGCTCTTTTGCCTGTTGTAGAGATCGGTCTCTCTCATTCTGGACGGCACACAGTAGAGTCTTAATCTCGACGATCGTCTTTTCCAAATAACCGACCTACAGCAGCACCAACAGAAGTCCCAAACCAAAGATAGAGAGACTCATTTTAGCACAGGAAGCATTTCTATGGCATATCTACAAAGTTAAGTTGCTGACTGCGATGTTTGATCAATCTGACAGGATCCAGCCAAACCACTGAAATTGTAGTAAACAGTGGAATCAGTTTTATCATTCTTGCAGATAAGATCACAATATAAATCTTTACCTTATCGCTATGGCTGGAAAGGGCTGACTCCAGTTCGCTGATCTGACAGTGGTGAAGCGAGGTCTGTCTCTCAGCCACATGTCTACACAGGTGGACTAGTTTAATGGTCTGGTATACGTTAAATTGGTCTAAAATGTCTTAATTAACTCAGCATGAGACTGTCACCACAGTACAACCGGTTTGGCAACAAACATTGGAGACTCACTTTAGCAGCCCCAGCTTGGCACACACGTTCACGCCGCTGAGTTTTGATGAGCTCAGTTTGTCAGTCAACGTCGCCATCTCCTGGCCAAGACTCGTAATAAGGTCTTCCATCCTGGGACAACGAAACGTAAAGATGGTTTAAGACAGAAACAAAGCATCGTGTGTCTCTGTTTGATAGGAGACATAAGCAATGAGCCAAGTAAGCTGCGGATGCTGCGCACTGGGATGTAAATTCATCTTATGCAAACATTCAACAGTAACCTATTTGAGGTCAACCCAGATAGACTCAGTTTTACTGTGCATTTTTCCAAGAAGATGTGGATTTTTATGATGTAACTGGAACATACTGTAAAAGCATAAAAAGGCAATATAGAAAGCTGCCGCTGTCATATGTTACCCAACACTAACATCCCTGTGTGACACTGAGATGACGCGTTAATGAGGAACCGCCTGTTATCAACAGTTTAAGCAATACTTGCATTGCTTTTGAGACTAAAGTGACGCATAACGTTCCCCAGAAGTGACACAAATAAAAAGGGAAAACAAGTATTTCATCCCCTAGTTTTTAAGTTTACTCACAAAACAATCCACAACAGCCTTTATTTCATGACTCTTTCCTCCAGAAAAAAATAAACAAAAATTAAATAACAGTCAAGGATTTGGATGCCAATAAGTAAAATAAATATGTAACCACAAACAGTCACCCATAGAATCATTGTTAATATGCTATAATGGACTGAAGTCCTGCAGCATCCTGCCAAAGACGGCACATGGTTGGGAGAACATGCGGTGGTCAAATGAGACCCAATTTGAGCTCTTTGGTAAACAGTCAACCCGCAGAGCGTGGAGGAAGAGAGACGGAGAGTATGGCCCGAAAACACCATCCCCCACGGTCAAGATCGGAGGTAAAAAAGATTATGATTTCAGAACGTTTTTCTGATAAATTTAGAGACAACTTTTCACACTGAGACCAGTGAACTGGTTCACACTAAGACAACTTTCCTTCTTCAGACAGAACACTTAATATGGGTGTTAATGGGTCTTCCAGCATAAAACTGAAGATGCAGAACTAGACCTCAATTCTAGAGAAAATCTATTGCAAACTGAAACTTTGCTTAGTGGCATCCAGGGAACCCAGAAAACCTGAAGACCGACTGCTGTTCTGTTTTATTGGGAAGTCGAATACATTTATCATTCAGTGCCAAGCAAATTCATTATTTCATATGTTTATTTCTGGGGTCTTTTCATTAAAAGGAAACACATAACGTCAACTCTGATATGGAAATGTCAGAAAGAGAAAGCAAAGGATTCAAAGACGACAACGTTACTTGTTGGATCTTAACTGACTAATTATTAAAGGTAATAATAATTATGAAAACAAACAAACACTGAAGCACATCATATACCGTTCTCGCTTAAATGATCCGTCGTCTTCTTCATTCCTCTGTCGCTCTTTTTGCTGGAATGGAAGAGAAGGGAAAAAAAAAATCAAGCAGGATTTTCAGACAGAGAACTTAATGCTACATTTTTGTACTTACTGAAAAAACTGTCCAGTGTTGCCGGTCTGTTTCCTCGCTGGGATTTTCTACGCATGGTGGCGGTCCTCGGTGCTTCACGGTTTTATTACAGGTTAGGTTGTTCCCAAACGGCTTCTCCGATAGCGTGTTGCACACCTTTTTAACCACCTTTCCCGACGGTTCTACTTTCCTGTGAAGTGGCGGCGCCTCATCTTCTGTCTCCTGGAGCTCCTGGTCCGCAGACCTTTTGATATTCTGACGCTCTTCCAACAAGCGCAGCATCTTCTCCACCTGGTGGACGTTTGTCCTGGAGCCCTTCGCCCTAACAGTAAGAAGATCTGTGGGTCACAGTGAATTATAACGCCTCTTTTACAGGTAGAAATGATCTGTGCGTTCACCTCTGGTCGGACAGGACGTCCTTCTCCATCTCTGCTTCATGCAGTTTTACCTGCATGTTCACGAAGGCTCTTTGGGGACTGAATGTCTCTTGTTCTTCACTGTGCCCCTTTGTTTGAGAAGATAAAGTACCACATTAGGCACAGGTCATCAACATAGCGGCACATGAAGTTAACGGCTGGAATGAAAGTATGGACCTCGTTAAGCTGTAAATCCGACAGCTGTTCACGACAGCGATCCGTTGCATTCTCCAACCATTCCTGTTCACAGGAGCCTGTGTCTCGCTGGGCCTCATCCAGTTTTAAAGCATCCAGACAGCCGACAACAGCCCGAGTCACTGGCTGCGCGTGGGCTGAACAACCAGAGGGATCTTCGGCTGAGTCATCTGCCATGAGTGGAAATTAAGTTTAAAATATATTGTGATGCGTGTCGTCATCAGTGAGGAGTGCAGGACAGGACTGTGTTCAACAGACAGAGCGTTTGCTTGTCCTTTATCCTTTTGCAACCATTGGCATTTCAAAAGTGTTTGGTTGAAGTGTAGTTTTCATTCTCTACATTAACCTCTGAGTGTGTTCAAGCGTGATAGAACAGGGCCTTCCATAAAACACACTTCTTTTTAACGGCTACACAATAAACAGGATCTTGTGTTACGCGGTGCCTTGAAAAAGTCTTCATACCCCTTGACC